>JBAMIG010000001.1:3517231-3539555 GCA_037177335.1 Kiunga ballochi | reverse complement strand
GACTCACTGAAGCTATTTCTAAACACACACACACACACACACACACACACACACACACACACACACACACACACACAGGGCTTAGCTATACACACATGGGTGCCCGGTGCCATGCTCTCTGACATGCCATGAGCAGATCTACCTGACAGGGGAGCAAAACAGAAAAAGGGACATCTGTAATTGTATAGTTGGACCACAGAAGGAAGATGGTGTAATTGCAACGTCTCCGAAATGTCACCAGAAAACAGTTTTTATTTTTAAAATGTCATCCAGATAAGAGTCAACATTCAGCTGAAAATAAAAGCCTTCGCAGACGATCAACATCCTTTTTTTATAGCAGGGGTCTTTCATCTTTTCACATGGAGTTATCAGTGTTTTCTCCGCCTTCCCTTTTTATCTGGGGTCGGGTGACGGCGAAGGGGGAGAACAGGGGGCTTGTTTGCTTATGGACTTGTTCTGTCATAAAGCAATTAAGTCTGCCGGGCTTGTGTCGTGTCATAAACCCGTCTTTGTCTGTTGTGTATGATTGCGATACGCCGCTGTTGGCATTTCCAGCTGAGACACAGAAGCTCGGCTCTTTGTTTTTTTTCTTCATCTTTGTGTTTATTTGTAGTTTTTAAACCCATGTCGTTGTGTTTTTATCTGTCCTGTCATTCCTTTATTTTCTTGCTTTTAAAAAGTTAAAATGTTTGTCATGTTTTGACAATAAATATTAGCAGATAAATCTCAGTCATGGGATATGACTGTGTGTTTTATATTGTTGTTGGTTGTTAAATTAAAAAGGTTAAAGCTATCATTTATAAGCCCTGTTTGGTAAATGGGCACTACGAGACCAGCGGCTTGTCCCGTCTGACAAAAGACGACCCGAGGCTATTATTTATTAAACTTTCTTTGTGTGTGTCTGAGCAGAGTCGACGTCTAATTTGTGTGTCTGGTTTAAATGCCTTCTCAGCAAAGTCTAGTGGCCTTGAAGTAATATGCTGAGTTGGACTAATGGCATGTTGGAAAATGTGTCCTATGGTTTAATGATGTGCTCTGGGACACCTGAGACTCTCCACTGAGCTCTCCTCATTTTCTTCTCAACCATTGATTGGACTCTGGTGGAGTCGGAACCTTTCGGTGTCGTACAGCTGAAAATATTTGTGCTCCTGTCTTTATTAACAAAAGGGACAATGCTTCTGTGGGAATCTGACAGCTGGGCAAACATCCAAAAGAAGTAGTTCCTCGAGAGATTGATTTTATTTGTTTCTGATGCCGGAGCCAAACGGAGTAGAAAAGGAAAGGATGATCCTGAAAGTTACAGAAAAAATAAAAACATGGACTGAAAAATATGATATAAATCATAGAAAATAAAAAGGGGGGAAAAATTCTGTTTAATGTTCAAAACATAGTTCTATATTTTTCTAAATTGGATCTTTTGTGCAACTAAAATCTCTCAAACCCCAAAGGCATTCTCTTTAAAATGTTCTGATGCAGATAAAAAGGAAAAAGGAGTGCAAGTGGGGGGTGTCATCTTGCATGAAAGTGTCTTTGCAAAGTGTCCACCTTGATGGGAAGCATTCTTCTCTAATCGTACAGGATTTTCTGCACAAGTGGCTGGACCCAAGCGCCGGAACCGGCCACAGATTTGGGGTTTGGGTTTGACCAGTGTGCTCAGTCATGAATCTGACTGACTCGTGGTCAAAGACAAGTCCGTGGGCCAAAGACAAAAGAGATTTTGTCCCAGTTGCTGTCTAGTGTCTTTTGGACAGGATGCTGGCGTTGACCAGCAACAGACTGATTGTAGCTCTGCTATTGTTGAGGTCAGTGAGCTGTCTTCCAGATGGTAAAATCCTGTCTGAGGAGAGGACATGTCCGCTAAAAATACATGATCTCTTCAGGATTGTGGAGTTTTTCTTTGAGTTTGAGCTTTGATTCACAGACTCTGTCCCTGTTCTTTTCTCTGCATCCCTTCTGCTTGATTAGCCTCCTTATTGGGAACCAGCACACTAAAACACTCCCACCAGTGCCTTTTTTTTTACAGAATCTGCAGGCACCAAGCGTTGGTTTCAAACCTTAATTTATGACTTTGTTTTGCTAAAAAGCTTCAAAACCACATTTGATGAAGTATCCTCAGAGTAATTGGATTGGTATTAATGATGATGCAAGTCTAATATTTCCTACAGTCTGATTTATGAAATCCCTGTTTTTATCATTTGGGTACAGGCTCCACCCTAAAGACACGTTGGTAATATTGATATGAGGACGTAGCTGGAACTGGTTTATGAAACAGGATTTATGTGTATTTAGCTTTTCTAGCATTGGTCAAAGGTTTTTAAGGGGATCAGGAGGAGGAGAGTCAATGTTTTAACAGGTCTGAGAGGAAAAGTGCTGTTAGATGAGTGTGTGTGTGTGTGTGTGTGTGCCCTCCTCTGGTCCGGCTGGTTAGGTTGGTGTCAGCCAGGCTGTTGCTTACACCATGAGAAAGCAGGAGTGGGCCATCTGATACCCCCACTGTGCTTTGTATGTGTCTTCAGAGGGGATGGAATTGCACCTCCAAGGTAGCAGTGGAGGTAACCTGTGATTACTTGATGCCCCCTCCTCCCCCCAACATTTTCTTATTGATAAATGCCTGACTTCAGACCCTTCTCTCCCTCTATTACTCTCACTTTTTCTATCCTACCTTCCTATAAATCACTTTTTTTTTTAACTTCTCTGCAAGACCAACCTCTTCTGCACGACACCCCTGAGCATGGTCGTGTCTGATTTCAGAACATGATGCCACAGCCTCGGGGTGTATTTCACTCCTGCTCTCTGCACTTAATACATGTCAAGCATGTCAGCTTTCAGTGAACACAAACAAACAAAGTTAATCACCTGCAGCTCTCAGCATGAAGAGGGAATCTTCTCAGCCCCTGTGTCAAAGTTTTAATGTTCTGTTCAGACACTACGATGGGAATTATGACCATACAGGGAGTTTTTATTATCAGTGCAAAAGCTTTCTGTCGTTAAATGGATAACTTGGGATTGGTTTGCTTTGCAGTGGGTCAGGAAGCAACTTGCCAGCAGGATACATGAGGGAAAATGTCACTTGAAGGTGAATGGAAAATGGTAATGTCAAAAACGTCTCAAATACCGATTCACACCCTTTTGCCTGTTCAGCCGCACCTCCATAAAGGTCAGTATCGAAGAAGGCAATGATGGGTGTTTTTTCTTTATGTTCTGGGTTTTGTAGTAGGAATCGGGGTTCCTTGGGGGGGTTGCAGATTATTAGAAACTGTTATAAACTCTGGTTCTGTGTCTCAGTGGGGGGCTGCTGTAGAGGACAGAAAGATAAGCAGAGCTGGAGACTTTCTGTCTGAGCACAACCAGAGGAGGGGGCAGGGACACAAAGACATTTTGAAGGACACACACAGGTAGAGATCCACAGTAACTTAATTCTCTACCGGGTCCTTTTCTCGCAGCAAGAGGAGAGGGATGTTAATAAAATAAAGGGACATTAGTGTGAAATGATTGAGATAAAAGGCTTCTGTCCCTCCCTGAGCGTGGCTTTGGTCATGCATGGGAAACAAAGCCACTTTATTCTTGAGTATTGTCTCAGCCAGTTAGTAAGCAAGTCATCATGGGAGCCTCAATGGAGACAAAAAGAAGACATTTGTCTTCACTGTGGGACGAGGTAGAATTAGGCAGCCATATTTTCACTGTGTTTAATCTGTGACTGCAGAGTGGAGCGCGCAAACCTTTGTCTGTAAGACAAGAAGGAAGAAGTGTGTTTACTTGTTTTAGTAAATAAATGGCTCATTATTTTGTTTGTTTAAACCCCTTTATCACTTAGTTTAATTATTTACTGTACAAGTTACAGATTAAACCTGGATTTCAGCTGAAAAAACAGATGAAGACTCATAGATTTGAATATTGTGTTTAAAAAAAAAATAATAAAGCCACTATTTTAGCTTGGCTTAACAAAGTCAGATGCAGTTTGTTCTGGTGAACTTTGCTCCTGCTGAATGTTTATAAAGGTTGAACATCTAAAGTTGATTCCACTTTTGAGCCTGTTGTCTGCAACAATGCATCAAGCAGCATTTCCATTTGCACATGCACACTAGGTTTATGCACACTGCTTCAAGCAGGATATGTGGGGGTGTGGATATGTCAGTGGTGTTGAGAAGCAAACTTCTTTTCTGCAAGCCTTATTTTTTCATACATTTTCTTCCACTTCTTCTTCATTTGTCTCTTTCTTCTGCTCTTTTTCTTCAGCAGCAGCTCCAGTTGAGAACGGCATGCTCTAAAATCCAAAAGAACCGGTTTTAAGTTGGGTACAAACTCCAAACCAGCATATAAAACACGTGCACCAAAAAAAAAAGAATTCCTTTGTGGGTACATGGTCTGTCTGCACTGTTGGTGCTGGACGACATTGCCGCACAGAACCGACTGTTCTGACGTCAGTGTCGTCACAACGTTCTCCCTGAAGCCACAAAAGTTTGATGTCCATCATCTTTTGGAACAGGAATTGTTAAAAAGTTAAATAAAAAGTGGTAATTTGTACAGTTTGCTGGTTAATGTGATGGGAATTTTAGCTACTGTTAGCAGGTAACAGCCAATGACACGGTCCCACCTCGGCGTAGGATTCAGGAGGGTGTTCGTTGGCTTTCCCCTCAACAAGTGTTAGTGAGGCCTGCAGATATAGCAGGCCGGAGGTTAGTAAGTTTTAGGATCTGACTTCGTTGGCAGGATTTAACTTACGTTCTAAGGGTCCTCCTCTCTTCCTGCTCCCCGGAGCTCTGCTCATACCGTCCCAAGGGAGGACTCCCTCCCCAGCTGAGCTCCGGTGGCCCCGAAATACCCCAGCAAGGTTTAAAGAAAAACGGTCTTACAACATCATGTCTCGAAGATAGTTTATCTCTTGCAGTGATCAATCAGGTACAGCTCAGAGGCAGGAAGTTCTGGCTGACATTCACCAATGTTCAATATTTATTCACACAGGTTATATAACTCTGTAGTAAGACCCATCTTTCCACTGGTTACTTTCTTTTGTCGATCATTCAGGCATCCAATCACACAATTATCAAGCACATACTTAAAACCCACTGTCACATTTTTTTAGTAGCCTGGAAGTCTCGATAAGGGCTTCCGAATGACCCTTAACCGGATATTTACTGTGGTCAGCAGGTGTGAAGACTAGAACAGGTCAAGATAACATTTAGAGAGACCTAAGGACTTATTTATCTACCCTACGTGGCAGTTTAGACCCAGTTTAAACCATTATCTGTGGGTACATGATCAATAATGATGCTGATTACAGCTAAATGTCAAAGTTTTCTGGAAAAGGAAAATTCCACTACTAAATGGCATTCTATGAAGAGAAAATACCTCTTAACACGTCTGGCCGCTGTCTTGGGCGCCACCCTGACCTGGTGAGAGTTCACGATATAAATAACTACAGTCAGAGAAAGACACACTTCTTTGCAAACGGGGTATAGTCATTGCCTCAGTGAGGTCATGGACAAAAAGTGTTTGTATGTGTGCAGACAAGTTTTCTATTAGCTCACAAACGGCCTGCCTCATGGAGGCAGAGTGACGAGCCTCTCGCTGCTAATTGATGTCAGAGCTCTGAATCCAGTTTATGCTCGTCTCAACCAGATTCATCTTCAGCCCACCAACGCTGGTGTAACACAACACACCCTCTTTTCCATTTGGAGGATAAAATCTTCCTTTTAAATGCTGCGTTACTATGTAACAGGCTTCAGATAGTTGTAATTTATCCCAAAAAGCATTGGAACAATATGTCAAAATGTAGAGAGCAGATTTACCAAACGTTGAGTTCAACCCTCATTTGAGTTTTAGTGTGGCTTAGTTTTTGGTTTCTCATCAAAAACCTGCATTCAATGCTTCTGCTTGCTTTAAGCTGATGCAGAGTGTGGACACAAAGCATGTGACAATAGAAATTATGGTGCGTTGCAGCTTTGTCGGACACATCTCTCGCTCCTACACTTCCACGTCTTTTCCAAATATTTTTTTCATCCTGTTTTTCCAGATTTATCTCCTTTATTGATCTCCTGCTCAGCAACTTAAACACATACAGATTCTTCTTGGTCACCGTCTTCCAGTGTCCTGCCCACCCTCTCTGTGTGCATCAGTGGGGGTCCTGCACATGAGGGCTTGCAGCTGTCTCCTAGATTACCTCCAAAAGGTGCCTGAATGAAGGCTTTCAACATGCCTGCATGCACAAGCTGCCTGCTCAGGCCCTGATTCAGGAACACACATTCACAGCTTCCAACTCCAGCTTTAGATAAGATTAGTGTGAGATATGATTTAAAAGAGACCCCCCATACTTTTAACTCACCAACTGTGTGAGTGTCAAGCCCTGCAACACATTAAACAACCTTGTTTGTGCACCGTGGGGGGAAATAAATGTACTTTGTGTTTAGATTTAGATAAAAAAAAAAAAAATCATGCTAGTCAGGTTGTGGAGCAGGTTTTTTTAAGGAGATGCAACGTGATGAGTTGAAATGAACGTGATTACCTCATCAATAAAAGCTGAATCTGACATCAATGTAATCTTGGTGCATTGCACGGCTCTGGTAAACAGCTGAACGGGCCTGCAGTGGGGGCGGAGGGGTTTGGCTGTTTGATCGCAGTGCATATAGGCACATGGTAGATCAGGGTCATGTTTCCCTCCCACACCTCATCGGGATTCTACTACTGCAGGGAAGCACCTGTTGGATATCTGATGTCCCTCTGACTGTAGGAGGTATGCCGCTGTGCCATGGCATTATATTCACACCCACAGAAATACAATATCACAGACACAAAAACACTTTTTAATGTGAGTCTGACTTCCAAAGGCTATAGCATCTCTCTCATGCTCAGCAATGATGATAAAGGTATCTGTGAGGTTAGCTGAGAGGTTTTATTTACACCCAGAAGTTTAAAACCATTCCTCTGTACAAAACATCAGTGTATCTGTTACACGTATTACTGTGACCAAATTCTTAAGCTTCCAGCTTGTTTTTTTTATTGTTTGCTTGTTTTTTTATTTCAAACAAGTGAATGGGGGATGATGGTGTTAAGTTATTTATGATTTGCTTTTTAAATATATTGCATATCTTAAGTGGAACATTTCCAGGTGGCAGTGTTCATTATGCCTCTGTGGGATTGTGTGTTTTTCCCCCTCCACTGGTAGTCACAAGTTCTTACAGCTCATACTTAAACATAGTTAGTAATTAACTGGTGTCCTCCTGTTTCCATATCGCTGTGAGGTACTATTTTTGGAGAGCATAACCTAAAAACATGCTTAATAGGCTCAGTTTGTTTCCATCATAGCTCAAAACTCGCGGGAAGACTCTTCCTGGGGGGCTTGCATGATCTCAAAGGGCTTTTTCCCTTCTATGACATCTTGCACCCCCTCATACTGATGCACAGTGATGACAGCCAAAAGTAATGTGAAACCTGACTGTGAGCTTGCACACAAACAAACGCACACATGCTATATTTAAATGGTGGGACACGTTTAGCTGTGATGATGCAGGTGTAGCCGCATCATTAGTGGTTTTTTATGGAAGGGGGACAGGGGTCTGGTCCTCCCACATCTTTTTGCACCATAGGTCTTCATGCTACTTCTTATCATCTTCCACCACTCTTTTTTTTTTTTCCTCATTATTTTCAATCAATGGCCCTATACCCTGCTGGATCCAGCCCGGCTCAGTCTGTGATGAAGAAAATGGAGGTAGTAGTTGTGGAGGTGGTGAGGGTCTTTATTAAACAAACAGTGAAGGGCTTTGGGGGCCCCATTGAGACCTGAAGCTGGAATGGGGACACAGCTGAAAGCGCTGTACTTCCTAATGAACTTGAGTGTCCCATAGATGCAGGGCTTTTTCACAGAAGCCAAGGAGGACAAAGTGTCTAAACAAGCCCAGCCCCTCTTCGTTCACAGGGGCTAAACGCCGCCTTTTGACTCTGTGGAGTGTGGGCATCTGAAGGGGAGGCCATTAGGAGAAAGGAGAGGGAGGCAGAATGTACTTGTTAAAACAATGCTCTCTTAAATCAAGCACCCCTCCTTGCTTTTCTTCTTCTCCTTAGCTCCTCTGCTCCCGCCTCTCTAACCCCTCCTTGTACTGCCTCGGCTTCCAATTAGACCTTCTCTTGCACAAGCGGCTGAAAGCCCCGTATATTGCAGGGGCCTCAAAGGAGAAGCTTTGGAGTTGTGTCTCTGTTGTAGCGTTCCCTCTATGAAAGGTCTTAGTATTCAGAGGAGAGCACTGTTTGGACTCCTCAAAGCTCTCAATCTGCCACTGGGGGACTTGTGTGCCATGCTGTCCTCTCTGTTCGCTGCCCTTTTCTCTCTATGCCTCTCCACCCCCTCCATTCCACATCTCTCCCGCTTCATCCCACTCTCTTTCTTCTGTTTGTGACCCCTCCGTTCCTGCTCCATGCTTGGCTGCCCGTGGGGCCAGGACGGGAGCCGTGCACGGCCGGGGCCCGAGCGCTCGCTGCCTCCCTCTCCTTAGTTGTTTAGCCATGGATGAAAAGCAGAGACAAATATGTCTGTGGTTCAAAGTCCATCCCAGCAATTACAGAGACTGATTAAAGAGCTGGCCTACACACAGGCAGCTATGTATAATACTACAACTCCCATTCTGAGTTTCAGAACGGCACCTTCAAAATAGAACTGAGCTTAGCGTGGCCTGATAAGGACCCATGGCTGATTTCACTATTTACAGAGTAATTATGGAGTCAGTGTCAGAAAAGCTCCTAATTATGGCAAGAATTTATCCCAAAAGAAACTGAACAAATGAGTAACTGTTACATGTACGATGACCTTTCTGTTTAGAAACGGTTTAAGCTGTAAAGTGAAAGTTTTTGTGCATTCCTGGACTCGACTGACCGACTTGCTGTATCACCCTGCATGCATGATTTCTGCACTGATTGTGAAACATGCAGTGCATCTGCCATTCCTCACCAAGTGGACACACTTTGAATGAAAGCTGCTTTGTTAAGCGTTCTCTGATTTAACTTGGACTTTGTTGGTATCGTCATGCAAATAAATGGTCTTTAATGCAGAATTCTGATTACAGCAAACATCTTAATTTCAATATATATTCAAAGGATGCTTTTCAATTCAATTCAGTTTTATTTATATAGCCCGGTATTACAACAATGTTGCCTCACAGGGCTTCACACACACAGTTTATCACATAGCAGACATTACACACAATGAACACAAGTAATATGTGTTTATATATTGAGATGGAAGCTCTTGAGGTTTTCTTTTTTTAAAACCCTGATGTGGTTTATAAGCTGGTGCACTTCTTGTAACCTCCAGGAGTACGAAACCAATTTGGCTGATGTTGAAATCTAAAAATAACTTTTGGTTGCGCAATTGACTGATTGGATTTGTTGTTGATCTTTTGGATTTCTGCCATTATGACGTTTGTCCCATGACAGCTAAACAATGAAACTAACTCCCAACTTAACCAAAAGGTTTAGGCCGCCACCTTAAACAACCCACCAAAAGTGTTTTTTCTTCCTCTTCCTCACCTTAGTTCCTTTACTCAGCCCTCCACCACTAAATTGGTGTCTTAAGCTTGGGATATGCTTGATGCTGGCAACATGTACACGTGCATATTACAGACCTTGATGTACATTTGCTACATAAGCTGTGCACATTGATGCAGGGTTACATGTTCCATGGGTAAGGTGGATAATTGACTTAAATGCTAGAGGCTCTCATACAAACAACACACAGGATTGGAGACTGATTTTGATAGTTTTGAAAAGTGCCGTTTGAAACTTTTTTGCAAACCATCATTGTTTGTCCCAGTTTCACAGTGATAAACACTTGTGCCTAGCAGTTAGCAACAAAATGCAAACCAAAACTTTTGTTTACCAAAATGCTGGGGAAATACATTACAACCAGATTTCCCTTTTTACTATATCGGTCCCAGTGCCTGCCGGTACTGAATGTTTTGGCTGCAGCATACTTCCTTTAGTTTACATTAAAAAAAGCTGAATGCTGCCATGTACGCAAGCATACACAGCAGGTATAGCCAAGGCTTTAGTCTTTCCAAACAATAACATGAGCATCAGTCAAACAATCTCCAGGAATAACATGTGAGATGAAAAACTTTTAATAAAATCAAACTTTTAGAGCATCATTTTCATGATGTGAGGTACAGCAGCACCTAAGCATTATTGTTTCTGTTAGATGAGCTTTAAATAAGGGAGGATATAGATTTTGGGTTCTGATTTAATTTGAAGTGTATGATTAACATGAGAGTCTCTTTAGCCGGGAAACATTCTGACTTCAAAGGATTCAGCAGAATATTTAGCATATATCTCATCTAGACAAGCCTCCCTCATCCTTGATTCTCTTTCCTTTAGACGTCTTCAATATAATCTAGGTCAAAAGCAGGAGGATGGAGGGATGAGGATATGAAAGAGAGGAAGTCCTGAAAAAAAAGATGCGCCTTATGGTGCGCTTAGTCGGTTTGATTTACAGCCGATAACGGCATTTAAAGACAAACTGAGTATCAGTTTACATGTAAACTGATAAAAATATTCTTTCACTTTCAAAAATGTTCCTATAAAGATCATTTAATATAAGTAGCAGATGTGAAGACAACATGCAGCATGCATATAAACATGGTTTGGGGGCAAAGGAGAGATGGAGCAACGATGTTGTCGGTTCTGGAAAGAAGTATTTACATCCAAACTAAACTCACTGTAACATTTAGTGCTCAATTAATAGAGAATTAATGAGTAGAAAATGCTTCATCTAAGGAACACATGCATCAAAATGCAACTTCCAGTTTCCTATTGGTGGAAAAATGCACAGCATCAACCAGTCAAAGAATTATTATATCATGATGTATTTGGTTGCTGAGAAAGAGCAGAAATTAAGAAGTTTTTCAAAATTCAGCAGAAGCAGATTGAAGTGCTGCCTCCTGTGGACAGGAGGACCAACGCACCACGGAGATGCCAGATACAGGACATCTTCTTTGTTTTAGTGGAAATGAAATGTGTTTTAGAGAAACTAAATAACTTATATGGCATCTTATTGTCATAACTGGTGGTTCTAAGATGGTGGTTGCCTTTTTCAATGGGACTTCTGATGATGACTTTAATGAAAACAAAATACTTGTACGAAAAGACTGATGAAGAACATTTAACGCTGCAATCGAAGAAGACAAAAACTTTTTTTTTCTAAACAAAAATATGTGCAAATTGTATACTCAACCCCCCAACCCCCAAAAAAACAAATTGGTATAGTTTTGGTCGTTTAATAGCAAAGCAATATTTTAGTAATGGACCTCAATGTCATTCTCTTGTTGATAAACTAACTTTTTTTTGTTAAAAAGAGCAACATATGTGAAAAGCAGCTGTGAAAAACACGTTTCTAGAGGAGAAATGATCGTTATTGCTGTAATTTGCCTGAGGACTGTGTCAGCCACTCCCAGGGGCCAGATTTATTCCTAGGGCCTTGAGGCAAACCTAAAGGAAGGCAATAGCAACACACTCCACAAGAACCACGGGAACCATCTGCCTGGACTGTAAGCAACTGAAGCGGCCCACATAAAGAAAATTCTGCAGGCAGCAGGCACTAATTGGGTCGGCATGATTTCCACTTTGTTGGGTGGTTGATCTATGAGGTTTCTATTCTTAGAAGCACCTACTTAAATTATTGCATCGGCCATCAAGAGACAAAAGCATCTATGTTGGGCAAGTCCACTGCCTCAGATTGTCCTCTTTTAAATTTATTTTAGAGAGTTTCTAATCAGTCGTGGCCCAGAAAGGCTTCCCCAACAGACTTCCACTTCATGGATTTTGTTGCATGTAGATTAGGGATGTCATGATTTTTTTATTTTGTAATTAATCCCTGTATTAAAAACTCTGTTTATAGTAGTTATGAACAAAATCTGCAATAAATGGCAGCTCTGGCAGAATCCAACCCTTACTGGAAACCAGTCAGACCTACTGCCATCGATATGGACCAAGCGCGACTTCTATCGTACAGGCACCAGATGGCTCGGACGATACAGTCATTCTCCATAAGACGCAACATAAACGTCACATGTTGCTTTGTTTTCCTTCTCTTAGGGTTGCAAAGAGGCATCTCTCAGTGAAATGCTTTTTTTTATTCTTTATTTAGATTCCCATTTGCTGCAACTCTTCCTGGAGACCACATGCTAGTGTTAAAATAAAACCATGACAAATCACTGTGCATTAAATATCCATTATATTTAACCCAGCAAGTCCAATAAAAACACATGTATGACTAAAAAGGACACTATAATCACATTAAACCGATAAATAACCGCTTCAAAAAGTTAATGTTAAAATGCATTTCACAGAAGTTTCCTGAAATGAAGGGTCAAAAAATCAAAATGAGAACAATTAAAAAGAAAAGGTCTCGGCAGATTTGGCGGAGGAAGAACTATTTCCTCCAAACAAATTGATTATATCATTCTTTTTGGATTTTTTTTTACTTTTAAAGGGGGAAAAACAAGTGGAGGATGGCTCATCAGCTGTAAAAGCTTAATGAAAAGTGTCAAAATAAAGAAGAATTTCATCTGAAATGAAAAATTACCAGCTTTTCAAGCTAAAGCAAAGATAAATGTTGAGTAACTACATTAAATTATAATAAAGTTTACCTTACACAACACCAAAATGTCATTTTTGTAATCATGGACAATTCGGGTTGGTTTTACTGCAACGTAATTCGTGCCCTGAATGTTACATGATACAAATATGAAAACCCAAAATACATTTTTTTTTGTCTAAACAAGGGTTTTGCTGTTCAAATTAAACCAGCTGGGCATGAGGATGAACTTCTAGTCCTCTGTGTGTAATGGTCTGTTGAAGAATTTGCATTTAATTCCAGATAAATGTTGTTTTTTTCATTTATTTTTCATTGTTTCAGTATTTATTTCTGAGACGGCAGCTGCTCCGCTAAAAGACAGCTGGAAGTCCAAACTAGATGGATGTTTTTTTCCTGTTTCTGCATTTTCTACCTTCGTTTCAAAGAAATGTTCACAATCATTTTGATAATGTAGTTTCCAGAAAGAAGCCGTGCAGGTTCACGTAGAGGTCCTGTAGCCATTTCCATCTGGTTTCTCTGAGAGAAATGCTGCTATTAGTATTAGTAGTAGTAGTAGTTTTTCCCCTTTCTGTGGTTTTTGGTTATTTTACTTTGTTTCTATATAGTTTTCTTTTGCTGCTATCAAATTATGTGAATAAATTAAAGTGCTACAGAGTGTTTTATGTCATTTCTTTTTATTTAAACTGTTAACTCCTGCATAGTTATTTTTAAAATCCTTATTTCTTTGAACGTACTAAGTAAATCTATAATTCTGAGATTGCCAATATGGATGTAAAATCTTATATCTTAGTATCTGAATGAATTACTGAAAGACTTTAAGTCATCAGAATTGTTATTTCAAAAGCAAAGTATTCATATTGGGAGTTTTGTGGCTGATATTAGGAATAAGCAGGAGGCATTGTGTTTTTAGTGATTGAATATTAACAATATATCAAAAGTATGATTCTTTAGCAGTAGAATTGATCAATTTCACATTTCTTTAACATCATGAAACATGAGCTGTTGGCCTGTTGTTGCCGCTTTGCTAATATTGGAAGTGATTAGAAAAGACCATGCATGGATGTTTTAGTCCAGACATGGGGAAACTGGAACTGCTTGGCCTGTCCAGGTGTTAGCCTGGGAGGGAGAGGAAATCCTGGAGTCCAGTGAAATCAGACCCAGACCGTGTGTGGTTAGGCTGTTGAAAGGCATGCAACCCTTCATTTCCCCTCCTGCATTGTCTTTTCTTCATTTAACGCCTTCAGTTTTATTGCAAACCTTCTTTTTATGTATTTTCATAATTCAATTTTTCCACCCAGATAGAAGCTTTTTTAACACCATCTTTATTGTGGTTCCTGTCACACCATGCATATTTTACCTCGTGTCTATAGCAGCCTTTTCAGCACTTGCTGCTTAGTAATTGCTGCAGAATAAAAAAAAAAAAAACATCACAGTTTTGAGCTAAGCATTGAACATTTATCAAGACCTCCTGACGATGCCAATAAGTAGTCTTTTTGACTCCCTGTCTTTCTGTTCGCTGCCTCAGATGCTCGATTGATTGCTTTAACCTTGGCAGCTGGAGAGAAGGCAGGGACACACTTTCATAAAGCACAGTTGCTCCTGATGTTACTCATTTAATAGCAGCGCTGTGTGTGCTCTTGCTCACTTGAAAGAGCCGTGCATAAGGCTCAAGGCTGTTTCCTCTTCCTCGTGCCCTCTCAATATTCACATTACCTTCATGCCTGCATTAGTTTTATGCTTACCTTTAGGGTCAGGGTTATTCTTGAATGGATTTTTTTCTTTTAACCCCTCATTTGCTTTCTGGAAATCCAGAAGGAGCTCAGCTGTCTCGAGCTTTGCTCTGCTTTAGCTCTGCTGTGTAGGAGATTTAAAGAATGAGAGATGATTTTTATTTCTAGGCAAAGGAAGCATGTAGAGCTTGATCGACAGCTTGGATATAGGGCTGAATATGTTATATCGCCCTACGATGAACCAGCGACCTGGCAATGGTGTACCCCGCTTCTCGCCTGAATGGCTGCTGGGATTGGCTCCAGCTATACTTGACCCTGAATTGCATAAGTAATTATAAAAATGGATGGATGAATGTGTTAGTTTAGACACAATATAAGCAATGACCTGCACCACTAGGTTAAATGCAGAATGTGCTCTTTGCTAATTCAACATGTCACCAATTTGGATACATTTTAGTCTTAAAACATAAAAAAGAAAGGTGGTAACTTGAAGTGCGTGCAGTCAAGGTTTCCTGATTTCCAAGGTAAAAAGTTGTTTAGCTAAGAAGTTAAGAAAAAGCGTGATGGCAAACAGTCTGGAAATACTGGAAAAGTCCGCCGGCTAAAATGCTGTGATGCTATGAGAGGATGTGAATGAACCTCCAGTTTGACTTGTTCTGGTCAAACGCTGCATTTTGTTGGTCATGTTGGGTTATTTCACACTGCAGAGTTAGCCACTAATGCTTTCACTAATGCATGCAAAACTGGAACATTATTAACATTTAAGCTGGATTAATCAGTTTGAGTAATTGATTTAGATTTATTCAAATAGAATTACCCAGAATTGATTTGTAAAACATAGACTGGTATTTTTCCAAACCTTTCCCACACCAGCAGAGGTCTTACTTCCGTGCATGTACTCTCACCGCTGAGATTTTGGCATGCACACGGAAAGGTTATCCGTTTTAGTTCGTAATCTGCTTCTCAAATAAAGGTGACGGCACTCGTAAAGACTGTTAATGGACACCCAATGATATAAATAAAAAAAATACTCTATCTCTAAGAGTGGAAAACTATCAAACTTAAAAAATAAGATGAATAAAGTATTGTTTGTTGTTCCGTTAATAGTTGTGACCAGGAACCTGCGTGCCCATAACCAGCCCCTCACAGGATCGTCTTATTGGATCACATTTATCTGTTAACTATTTAGCAGCTAATAACCTCTCACATTAGCGGCTAACGCTAAGACCATGGGCTCCACTATGTCTGCCACCGGCGCATCCCTGGAATTAAGGTCACAACTTGAAGCTTCATGTCATGAGGGGTGTGTCCATCTTGTTATTTCACATTCATTCTGTAAATCTTTGACAGGTGCTGGGGCTTAATGTGTCTCTTTCATGCTCCATGCATTTGCCTGGCCTCTGTTGTGCGTTTTTTGTTTTATGTTTGGGGTGTGTGCATGTATGCAAAGACAGGTGCCAGGATACTGTCAAGTTACCCGGCAGTTGCAGCTGAAAATAAAAAGGTTCAGCTGGCGCCTGGTGCCCATCGTGCCCTGCTCAGATATGTGCCTCTGGCAGTGCACCACTCGATGAAACCTACAATTAAACAACAGCACAGCAGGTCCTGCTGATAGTTGTAAATGTGCACATGTGCTGTGAAGAAGTTCCAAAGTATCTTCCTCTTCTGAGTGTTTTCTTTCTTTTGCCACTCTTCAAACTGGCAATGCTGGAGCCGCTGCTTTCCCTTGGGTTTCTGTTAGACACTGTCATCAAGCTGAGTGGTGCCAGCCCGATTTTTAATTGGATTTAGTGTTGGCACTTTTCCGGTACCCTCTCAGCCGGATAGAATGGATTCATGAGGGAGGCCTGGATGTCCAACCACAGTTACACTGCACTGACGGCTTTTATGCTGTTAGCTTCCGATGTGTCACTAAGCCAAATGCTGCTGTGAATATGTGCAAACGCATTTACAACTCATTTTGACTGCTTTAAGTGCATGTGTTAAGCGGAGTCAGTTCAGGACGCTTTGCTGGGATGCTTTTGTCTTTTTCTTTTTAAATATGCTATTACCTGTTATTTTACTTTGAAAAGTTTGGATAATAGTGTCTAAAGTATTGTACCACAATATTGGATCTTTGAAAAGGATATTCTACCATCAAACAAATAGTACTTCTGTCTTTAAGCGCAATGAAGCTAGAACGTGTGATGTAGACGCTGAGGTGGAACCACTAGAGCGAGTAAATACGATGAGTTGTGTTGCTGACAGACCCAACCGGTCAAATAAAAAACAAAACATGTGCAATCATTTACGTCAACACTGTGCAGAATATGGTGAATATAAACTGCCAACATGAACCCACATTATTTGTATATTTCTACTTATTGAATCAACAAGACATTTAAATCAATATTGAATCTAAATCTAATCAATTAAAACCAAAATAATCATAATCTAATCAAATTGTGAGGTTGTTGAAAATACACCCAGACCTACTATTGAGCACGGGTTATGCACTTGTAGGAGGAAGTTACTGATTGGTCAGTGTTGCTTTAATACAGCTACTCATTGAAACTTTGTTGTCCTTGATATTCTTTAACTTCCAGCTAAAAACCATCTGGGATATCCAGGAGTAATTATGTCCTGGGTGTGTACTTGCATCATAGAGGCGACCATGAAACTATAAGTGAGTTGATCAGGGTTCAACACAACGGCTTTGTCGTCCTGGTTGTGTATCGCTCTGTGCTAGCCTCTCTGATGCCCATCCGGTACAATATAGTTGCTGCTTTAGACGGGAAATGCTCTCATGAAACGGACAAACCCACCAAAACCTATTACTTAATCCTCTGTACTTTCAAAGATTCAGATAGTTTACAAGCCTTACATTTAAACTTTGCATCATTGCATGTTCAGAAACTGGCAGGAGAAGCTTATTTTAGGCATGTAGATGAAACAGAATCTACCTAAAAACATCTTTATCCTCATTATTTATGAGGTTTCTGATCATTTCCAAGCTTTATGTTTATAGGCTGATACTGTCTGGGCTGTGATTATATAATTAGCTGGGGGAATGATGGATGTAGTGGCCTAAAAAAAGTCACTGCCAGCTGCTCAATAGTCTTATTTTAAGCCTATATTCTGCATGCTCAGCACATTTCTTGTTGCCCTTTCCTGGTAAAAGAAAATGATGTAATCCTCATCAATTTCCAATGTCAAATGGAGCTTTCGAACTAAATCCTTCTGAAAACTGCCTCACATGCTCTCAGCTGCTACTTACTCCATTTCCCTCCACTCTGCATCAGGTGGAGAATGTCAGCTCCCAGTCCCCTCCTCCTCCACCTTCTCCTGCCTTTGGGGTTTTTTGGTGACTGCTATTCTTAGAGGAGGAGTTTGCTTGTCCACCATCACTCTACTTCATCCTTTTCCTTGACAAACCCCTCTCCTCACATCAGTTGACCTGTTGCCTGTCGGTTAAGGGCGCAGAGGTTCTTTGCCTCGGGATACACAAACACCTGTCTGACCATTTAGGCTGCATGAAAGCAGCCCTGGAATGCAAACAAATCCTTATCTTACCCTTGAACTGGTTCTGAACTCGGTTTGTGTTCAGGAAGGGAGTGATGGTGAGGATAATGGGTGGATGGATGCTATACTTGTCATTCACCTTCTGGTGCATTTACAGCAGAGCAACTGGTGTGTGAAATGGCCTTCCATCTGAAGAATAATGGTGTTTTTCTGTCACAGCAATACATCAAATCAAATCAAACTTTATTTGTATAGCACATTTCATACTCAATGTAACACAATGTGCTTTACACAAAAAACAAACAAACAATAAAAACAACAAAAGGGATCAAGAGAAGAAAAAGAAATACTAATGAGTCATTAAAATTTACGAAATCACTGGCTTGGCACGCTGAGAGGAAACAATATCCTAGGGATCCTCTCACACCAGGGGCCAACCCCCAGCAACGGCAGCGGTCCCCATCCCGAAAGTGGCCATGTTCTGTGGTGGGTCCCCACCCATACTACGGCCAACTAGCTGCAATATAGGGGCCCCCACAGAAAAGCCACCCCGAGGTAGAGGTCCCGCAGACCGAGCAGGCATAGCCCCAAGTGCATAGTGTGGTTCTAACCCTAACCTTATGATGCATTAGGGTGTACAGTCGGCCTCTTAAAGAAATTGTGATGCCATGTGATCCTTTACAGTTTTTTCTCCAATTTAAAAAGTTTTTTTTTGTCCTGAACAGAAACTGTGACATTGGTGAATCAAATGATTGAAGCGATTGTTTGAATATAACCAAAACAATGTCCAGGGAGCATCAAATGCTGACCTCGTGCTGCTGATCAGTTAGACGGTTCAGTGTTCTGCAACAGAGCCACCTCAGTGTGACGGCAAGCGCTCTAACTCATGATGCACTTTTGAACCATCATAATTTGTTAAGATCCACTTTAAATGTGCCCTGTTACCCAAAAAGACATGAACTTGGTCATAAGTTTTGTCCTGCTGCCTTAGCAAATAAATTAAAAGTTGGAAGTTGCAGGATAAATGTTTATTTTTACAGTTTTTTTAGACAGATTGAAATCTGAAAAGTTAACCTTTTTATCTTTTGAGTTAAACAAAAAGCAGTAATCATAGTTGTTTTCTATAATAGTAAGAGTAACAAAACTCTTAGACATTTCCACCTAAGCCAAATTCTTAGCATGAGTTTTGTTTCGTCCCACCGTTATTGCCAGACTACATCATCTCCCTAAAACAAATGGCCCAGAGTTGTTGTTCCGGGACCTAAAAGCTCATTTCACCGCTTGATCTGTTGGATTTCTACTAATGTCTGAGGTTTAAAGTTGACTCAGACCAGTGGTTGTTGCACTAGTGATCAGGAATCCCATATGAGTCACGGTATGGTTTCAGGGAGTTGCCAGATCATTATAATATAAATGTTACTTACATTTATCTAGGTGGGTATTTTCAGCAAAGCTACCATGTGAAACTATAAATGCAGAGATAAATCAAGACCTAAACATGAAAAGTTGCAACACGTGCCGTGTTGAAAACCTTAATTTTGCATTGTGTCAACGAGAGAAACTGATGATGACCAGAATCCACCAAAAACCTCCTTTTTTTATGAAGATTCTGACAGTTTTCTATCCCTACATTTGTAGAATGAAACATGTGGTGTGTAACGCATTAACTGCTCGGTCATAGTGTAGGGGTGAGGTGACTTACACTACCATTTATTTTGGGGGTCGTGGCTCAGATAGTTTGAGATCAACTAGATCAGATGAATGAAATCCAGCAAAGAGTGTCCGTCCACCACAGTGAAGTTTGTTTCAGCTGTATTGACTCAAAATCTGTCCATGTTGCATTTTTTATGAGGTTTTGAGTGTTTGTACATCAGATAACTGCTGTGGGAAAAAAAAGGTTAACATTTGATTTCTTTGGCTCATCTTTTTTATCTGGACTGTATTCTGGCACAGAGACAGCTGTGCCCTCTAGCTCAGATCAGCAGTAAATTATATACACACTTCAGTTTATCAACTCTAAATCAACCAATAGAACACGTTTCTGAGCTTTTTTCTTTTTTGCGTGAAGGGTGGAGGGTTGTCTTTGTCCATCTTAGAAATTAATGGTTGTGGAGAGTTCAGAGATTTATTATTTTGATATTTAAATTTGGAGCAACCTGTCAATGTGGAGCTCACCCGACCATGCAGCTGCTGCTGCACGCTCTTCCCAACACGATGAGCTCATCGGCTCGCGTTTAAATCTGTTTGCATGTCATATTTGAACAGTTTTAGTGCGTTTTATCTGTGCCTTGCAGCCTAATCTCAGCGAGACATTGGGGAATAATGTTTTATAATTCTCATTTAAATACTTAATGTCCCAATCTGGGCTCTGTCTCGTCATTCATTCCGATGCACCCAACAGATGTATAGTAGTTTTGATGCTTCGCTATTATAGATCTCAAACTTGAAAAGGTGGAAATGTAAAATTTAATGCAAAAATCTACACAACTCATGCAACAAACATGCATATTTGGCAAAGGTTTGCAAAGGAATAGTCTTGATCCCATGTTTTTGTTTAAATGCCATCGTGTCTTGCTTTGCTACAAGGCTCATTTATATCTAAAGGTTTTTAGTGTATTCCAACATTAACCCCCAAATAGATTTAAATTCTAACAAAATCCTACTTTTCTTACAAACATCTACATGTCTTTATAAAAATCCCAGTTTGACCTTTTTTTTTTTAGTAATTAATCCCTCAGAAGACGGACTACAGTGAAACCCTGCAGCAGAAAGTTGAGGTTGGCTGAACTTATTTTCACACTAAAGCTGAAATGACTCTTCTTTTTCTCATAAAAGCAGGTACAGGTAACATAGCTCGTGTTAAATCCAGCGGGTCTCTTTGCTGAGTCATGGGGGACTTCATGGTTTGTGTGCCCTGTTTGCTGTGTTTACAATGTCCTTGCAGATATTTCTAGCCCTTCGGGAGTGACACGCTTATCTGCAGAGCAGTGGCAGCAGAGAGGAATAGAGTGAGAAGGAGAAATGCATGCAAGGGGAGGAGTAGAGGGAGAACATCAAAAGGGAGAGATGCTAAATATACTCATCGCTTTTTTTGGCACTACATGTGCATCTATATCTCAGTGTGGGCTTCATGAGAGGAGGCTGAACCATCAACGTGTAACTGATTCACTGTGCTGAGAGGTTCTTGACATACAAAGCTGCTGCTGCAACATGCCTTTTGGCTTGGAAATGGATTTCTGATTCACAATCAACGAGCTCGTAAAACTGCAAGTTTGTTATTAGGCTGTCAGTTTTATTAGTACACCCAAACATATTTTTGTTAACATGCTTTCATTCATTAAAAGTATTGAGGCAGAATTGTAATAAAAGCTTTGCTTGTTCCTTTAATGTTCCTATTCAGCCACTTCATTACTTCATTATTTATCTCACACACCCATCTCTGTATCATACTGTTGACTTTGCCAAAGGCTAATCTGAATTGTTGCCAAACACTCTGTCCTTAGTCTTTAACAGAGACAGTGGGACGGCGCCGCTGATACAGTGGTATGACTGTTATCTGCCATGCTGGACTTTAGATTTAACACGGCTGCGGTTTTTGCTGAAGTTGGCTCTGGAAGAAAAACAAAGAATTGGGATTTTGCCAGACTCTCCTTCTCAGTTAAGTCTGGCTGCGTGGTCCTCAGTGTGACCTTGAGACTGAAGATTGTTGCACAAATGGACTTGGAGTCCTTTAAATCCTCTAAGCCACAACCAGCAGACCAGACAATCACACCCAGACAAGAGCCTCTGAGTTTATTGGCCAAGAGGACAGATGCCAAACTATGGAGCCTTAAAGATTGATAGTGAAGATGTAGGATCTAGCTTTGCATCCATTTGGTTCCTTTGTGTTTATATTTCCTCAGATTTGGATTATCTGTCAGTTTTAGCCTCCATACTTCACACCGCAGAAACTCGTCCAATTGGCTGAGTTTTTAAGCTAGTTGGGAACCAAAGAGTGCCCTCGGCGCTTTCCTCCTTTGTTGTTTGTGAGCAGCCAGCTGTTTATAGACTTTCTCTGCCTCCGTCTGCAGCCCCATCAGAGGCCTGTGTTTCCCCTCAGTGACAGTTCTGTGTTGATGGCTGTGGAGCACTTAGATCTTTTAGAGGTCGACCTCTTCAAAACACTGGGCTGGAGTCGGACACAGCTTTGGCCATTGTACTAGTAGTTAATGATTCTGCCCCTCCATTTTCACCCTCAGTCTCCTTCAGTTCCGCTGGCTTCTTTTATAGAGTAAGAAAATGGCCGGCCCCAAATAGACGTAGCTTCCAGGTCATCGGACTCGGGGCGAGGGGTCACGGTTAGGTTGAGGCAGCCATAAATTGAATATCTGGGTTAGTTTTTTTTTTTTTTTTTTTTTTTCCTCCTGACGATTTGGAAACCATCCATTATGAGCTCACACCACAAAACAACAAATTTGCAAACCTGTGGGAAAATGTCAGGCCTTTGGAAGGTAGGGAACATGGTACAGAATTCACT
>JBAMIG010000001.1:3481599-3493781 GCA_037177335.1 Kiunga ballochi | reverse complement strand
TGCGGAGCATGAAATCACCATTTAGACCAGGAAGAATACTCCACACACTACAATCTGTCCTATTTTAACTGGTCTGATACTGGACTACCTAGCGTCCAAAAAAGCGGAAAAACAAAGTCATGTGACTCAGTGACGTCAGTTGCACGTCCTCCATAGATTCCATCATAGCCTTTGCTGTTATACCACCACAATAAAAATCTTCACAGGTGTCCATCTCAACCCTTTCAGTGTCCTACGTGTAAATTTGCCATGCGGTTTGGTTAAAGGCTTCCTGCTATACTCCCACGTTTCTTTGCTCTGGTCAGAGTCAGTGACCTCTGCCTTTTAAAGCATGTTTGACAAATGCAAGTCCTCTGATGTGGCTTCATGTTGACAAGACTTCTGCTCCAGCTCAAAGACTCTAATTTAGCTCTGTGCAAACCCCACAGCCACCCACACACATGTGAATAAAATGCTCACAAGCTAAAGGTTACAAAACCAGCACAGCTTAAACACTGCAGTATGAGCTATGCAGGCTGGACCGAGGAGCCCCAACATTCTGCCTTGAGTTTTCTCAGAGGGTGAATGCCACGCCCCGAGGGGTCTGAGGAGGTAAAGAATTACAGACTGTGCAAGAAAATTAGAAAGACAACTTTTAAAGACAGGAAGACTTGGATGACGCCATCCTTGTTTCCCTCCTATTAGTGGGAGCTCTGGAGACATAGGGTTAGGGGGAGAAAGGGGAAAGAAAGAGAAAAAAGAAAGGAAGCAGCTTGGGAAGAAGGGATGGTGGAAAGACAAAATGAAGAGAGAGAGAGGAAAATGAAAAGAAAGAGGCCATTAATTTAGTGCTTTGGGAGGGATCTGAAGGTTACTGAGCTCTCCCTGCCAGGCCCTCCTGGGTTGACTGATGCCTTTGTGAAGAGGCCAGGAACCACACACACACACACACACACAATTCAAGAAACTTTGGGTTGCAGCAGGGCAGTTTGAGCAAAATTGACACACACAAATACACACAGATGGTCATTAATGGGCTTCAAAGTGTTGAGCAAAATGGGAGAATCTTTATTTATTCCCACTCCTGATCGTGGTTTCCTGTCATGTGTCATGAGATGTGTTTTCTTCTGCTGTGGTGGAGTGTCAGGGTTGTGTGTTTGAGCTTGATTGGACATTTATCAGCCATGTCATACAAGTTCATTTATTGTTTTGATCAAAGGAGATCACTGCTATCCTTGAGTGTTGCATCTGAAAGGGTTGTCAGTCTAACAATCAGGCCTGTGAGGGAGAATTTAACTTCTCCAAAGCCTTTCCAAGCATAAAACTCCTCAGATGGAATACATTTTACATAATATCTCAATGAATTATTACTTCTCAGAAAAGTATATCGAAAATCTTCTTTTTTTTCACACTAACCTTGTTAATCACTCCATTAATCGTGTTGACGCGGGCCAACCACACGGTCATATGTCTCTGTTAGTGATTCATTTTTTGAGGATAAACCTTGAGGGGGTAAAAAAAAAAAAAGTGCACTATAAATCAGGTAGTGTTGCTTTTAACAGCTGCTCATCCGACTCATCCGTCAGTAGGAATGTGGTCTGGAAACATGATGGGAAGTGTCCACGCACACAAACAGGCTTTAAAGTGTCGATTTGCTTCTGGAAATTCGTAAGATGTTTTTTTCGCCACTGTCCTGCTGTAAAAATGACATCTTAGACTAGAAATCGCAGAAGTGGAGGCGTTAAATTGGACTTTAGACATCGTAATTATAACTCAAGACAAGTTTTAATTCTCACGTTCGCTGTTTTGATCGACAAAATGATGACAGAGGAGACTTTGTAGGAACCCAAAGAAAACAAATCCTTGACTGATTTAGGGAGAAATGAGAGGACGCGTGATTTACTCTCCTAACTACGACCAATTATCGCTTTATTTTCTTCCAATTGGGTGTTTGGTTCAGCTCTGAGTGCTTGTGCGAGGTGGGAAACTCCTATCGAAGGAAAGACTTGTTATTTTAGTCGAAGTACTTAGTCGCATGAGCAGCGCTGCTTTTAAATCACTTGAAAAATCTGTGGTGTGAACAGAAGTTCAGAGTTGGTTTTAGTCCGCCCAAACTCCTAGAAACGTAGAGTTTAGCTGCTGCCTAAGTATCTCATTCACTCGGTCCACTGGACTGATTTTTCAACACTTTGCTGTGGTTTTGCATTTAGGAAGCAGCAAAAGATGCATCAGTAGAAAGACGGGGTGGAAATCCATGTGGGGATTTTTAAATAATAAAAGCTCTGAATCTCATGGTCCTGTTGTTACTGTAAACATCCTCCATATCTGATATCTGTCTTCATTCCTTGCTGAACGTTGTGCTTTGTGGGCCAGGGCTCAGAGGCGGCTTGTGTGTTTTAGATGTGTGAGATGGGTGCATGAGTGATGAAACGATGGAAAAATCCGCTCATGCTGCTGATTATGCTGAAAGTGAACCTCCTTTCTTCGCAGGTGTTCATGGCAGTGCCGAATGCTCGTGTGGGAGGAACCACTTCACGTGTGCGGTCAGTGCGTTTGGGGAGTGTACTTGCATCCCGGCCCAATGGCAGTGTGATGGAGACAACGACTGCGGGGACCACAGTGATGAGGATGGATGCAGTGAGTTTCTGTTTCTACTTTTCTCCTTTAGTTTTTTTTTTTCTTGTTTTTTTTGTTGTTGACCCATCATCAACAACGAAAGATGGGAGAATTATTCCCATCATTATTTCTAATCTTGTGCCGCCGCTCGGCCATTTCCTAGAAACCCTTAATGGTAAATGATCTTGTACTTTTATTGCGCTTGGGATTTGAACCCACCCTACTGCATGCGCCACAGCCGCACTTGAGACTCTTGATGTATTTCAGATTGCACAGCAAGGGGTTTCTGTTCGGCATGGTAGAGGTTTGTAGGCATTTTCTTGCATTTCCAGTGACTAAAACTGGAAAGGGTGCCAGAATATCAGACCTGATCGGTCCTACTCTGTTGGACCTTACCATGAGGGACCCAGTCTTACTGAGCTGATACAACAGGATGGAGTTTGACACATTGCAATGTGTTGAATCATCAAAGCCAACACTTCCTGCACAGCTTGGCAATAAGAATAAAGCCGCAACAGCATCATGTTTAATACTGTGTTGTTTAAGTTGTTGTTTAAAGCCACACACTGGATGACATCATCATTACCAGGAGTCGCCATTTTGCTGAATCGTTACTCAGCGGATATGCTGCCTAGCAGATAAAGTTATGGTTGGTTGTGGAAATGCTACCAAACAGTACATTACCTAAACCTGCTGATAGAAATTAGGCTTTATTGTGTACATTCCTAGAGAAGTTGTTGTTTTGTAGCATATTTAGGATCAGATACTGTATTCCACAACATTTTTCTTCAGCTTGGCTCATTGCTTTATGATACTGAGGGGCAAAACACAGGAGGGGCATTTTCAGGAAAGGAAAAGACGAGAAGAAAAAGGGAAAGGGCAAGAGATGAAACAAGAGTCGGTATCAGACAGACTTTTACTGGCAGGGGAGAACTCAGAGAAGAGACAGGATTCAGTCACATCTTTTGGTTACATCAAAGCGTGAAAATCTTCCAAGTTTAGTAGTAAAAGGTCACTAGTAAACATCGAACAAAATTAGGACAAAGACTTGGATCACATCCCTTCCCTGCTGCTTCATTTTCATGTCCATATTAAAGCTCAGGTTTGTGTTGTTCTCCCTTATATCTAACTGGTCTGTCACAAAGAAGGGGATACTGTTGGCCTTTCAGATGTAAAAGCTTAAAAGCAGCACTGAAATTTGTTTGGTGTGAAAAAGCAAATAAAGACTCATGATTGTTGAGCTGTAATTAAAATCCACTTTGTGAATTTCAAATATAAAACCTCTAAGCTCCGCAGATCAGCCTGTTTAAGATACAAAGGTTTTACTGATAACTCTCTTTTAAGTATGTGTATGTAATCTTTTCCCATGTTTACTGCTTTTTGTTTACTTATATACTGAGTTCAGGATTTCCAAGAAAGCAAACGTTTATAAGAGACTTTGTTTTTATTTACAAAAGCTGTGTTTCAATCCTTCATAATTCCTTCGGGACTTTTCAGTGCAGGAAAACAACCTAAATTGTTTCTAAAAAGATATGTTGGTTCATGAAATAGCCTCATTTTAGGAATAAACTTCTGCGAGTCCCTGGTAAAAGACTGGTTAAAGGCACACAGGGTCTCTGTGCCAGCTGGAGGATACGTGTGAAGATGTAGAAATATAAGTGAACCAATATACATTGTTTTACATGGGATACGACCTAATGGTGCCACATCCTGTACGTTTGACAAAGACCTGCACAAGTCTGGTCTTTGCAGGTCTTCAGACCACAATGGACACGCAGACCTCCACAATCACAAGAAGCATTTTCAGTGCCTTGAAAAATATCTCTAAATATAAAAAATATTTTCCCTTATAATGTAATAGAAGTGCTTTAAATGAGGGACTAATGAGGTCATTTTTATACTTAAATGAATAAATGTAAACATGTTTTTCTCCTAGCCTTGTTGCATTCAGCAGCCACATTTGTCAGTTAAATGATGCATAAACACAAGCAGCTGCGCAACATTAATGTCCGATTAAATGATCAAATCTCAGAAAATATGATAATCAGAAATCTGACTTTATTCATTTAGTTAGTTTACATGAATTTATTTTTAGTTAGTAATAAACTGAGTCTTTATGAACTGTTTGAAACGTCCTTTTTGTTGTGCTCTGCAGCTCTTTGTCACTTCCCCTGCATGACCTGTGAAATTCCTTCATGTAAAATGAAAGTTTGCTGAGGCAGTTTTCTCACATAAACAGAGTAAAAGTTAAAGAATACAGTAATTGAGCTCATGTGGAACTCATCACCATCCAGTGAAACCATGAAGGGCCTGAGCTGAACAGGCAGGGTAGTATTTCCCTCCATAGTTTATACCCCAAGCACAAAAAACCAAATAAAACAAACAAGCAAACAAACAAAAAAAATCACTTTTAAATGACTTTTTGCTGGAGGCGAGTCTTGGCGGTGCACTCAGACAGAAGTATTTTCCTGCAGAGCATGTCACTTTGTCAAGTGGTGGAGATCTTTGCTCAGCTTATGTTTATTTTTCTGCCTTTTGATGGGAAACGTCTCTTTATTCAGTCTTAGCAGAGAGGCGGCTTTCCGCCCTTTTCTTTGGACACTGGCACAGTTTGTGTGTGCTCATATTCTTTCTCCATCACTCTTCTTCTGTCACATTAAGCCTGTTAGGGGGTTGGGAGAGGGGATGCTAAGTGTTATTGATCTGTGGCCAGTTAAATGTTTAGTGAGTCAGATTGCCACATATTGATTTGCGGTGCACTACTTATTTAGGGAGACGCATGGAAGCAGCTGACAGATATCAGAACATCTAGTTGAACCCTTCTAATCCATTAGTACTGTACGATCGATCCTCTGCTTTATCGCTCTGCGATTGGATGATTGTTGTCGTGGACAGGCTCCAGTAAGTGTTATTACCACAGTGCTCATGTCATCCGGTTGTAGTGGTCAGACATTGTTACAAATAGGCGCTGTCCTGCAACTCATTATTCACAGAGAAAAATGCAAATTAAAAACAAAATAGTATTTTATTCTTGGAGTTACAATATTTATTTATTTATTTTATTTTATTATCTCTGCTCAGTCAATCCACTCAATGAAAAGGAAGAAATGTAATCCGATATTGGATTTCTATGGTTTTAATGCAGCAAAATACATAATGACATTATGTTGAATTGTTTTAAATGAATTTTGAAGTTATTGACTGTATCGTAAATCAGGTGGTCAATTTAATTAGCATTTGTTGTGGGAAATTAATTTAGCCTGAAAGGGAAACTGGATCTACTGTGGAAAGCTGTTTTTTCAGGGCATCGTTTCCTCGTGACTCCTCTGACCTTTCCATTGGTCAGACTTTTTGCTTTCCCTTTTAAAGACGTTTTGCACTACATTTCCACTTTTCCTGCAGCCTGTAACAAGTAACCTGCTAAGATGCATTTTTGGGATGATAAAATGATAAGACTGTGGGAAAGTATAAAATCTCAGCAGCCCTTGTCAAAATCCTCCATCAAGAAGGAATTGTTTCATTGTTTGTCCTCTGATTCTGCAACTCAGGCAGGCTGTTTTAAAGCTTATGCTGATGTGGGGCTGAGGCTCGTCTGTTTGCTCTAGTGGGACCAAGCAAAGTCGCACAACAGCAGCATAATGAGGCCACTTCTTTGCAGCTGTGTGGTGGAAAAGACCAGTGATGAAAAGTATTGTGCAAGTCTTTTTTACACTACTGGTAAAAAGTTTGGATGCAGTAAATCATTCAATTTAATGGGATTTTTTAAATGAGTTTTAGGGCTACTTCAGCCACCCTGCCATGAGGCTTTGACCAATGTTAGGTAGGCTGAAATTCCAGATTCTATCTCCAGTCTTGTGTCAGGTTCTTGCTAGATTTGTTCTTTTTTTTATGGAAGGACAACATTTTTTAGATATAGTCCCTGTGAAGTCCCTTTTATTATTGCTAAAAGGCTATTTCATTTCACATCAAGTGTTTTTCTTGGGTTTAACAAGAAAAACAAGGGAACCAGGTTATGTTCGTTTACATCAAGCTGCTATGGACAAATGACTCTGAAATAAGAAGCTTTTGAACTTTGGCTTGATTGCTGTTTGAGAACTGTTTGGGATAAGTAATGCTTTAAATGTTGCATGGATGAAAACACAATGTTGAAGTAGATATCTGTAGAGCAGTCATTGCAACGCCTGAGTGGATCCACTCACAGATAAAAACATGTTTATTTTATTGTTTTAATTGTTCAAAACAAATCTGTGGGTTTGACCTATTGTGATTTTTTACAGACTTTCATTATAAAGATTCACAATCCTGTCATTGTGTTGCATCAGCCCAAGATTGGAAAAACTTCTATCCATGAATTTGTTCTGTCCTGGAGCATCACTTAGTGTCAGCTTTTTGCCTCACGGCACCACACAACACACCAGCAGCTGTATAAGAACCTACTGGTCATTTTCAATCTGTGACAGATTCAGCAATGAAACGCTGGATGACATTACCAGAGGAAGCAAGGAAACGAGTGAGAGACGGCGCTCTTAAGACTAGAGTAACTGACTTTTAACGAATGAGGAGAGTTTAGAGAAGAGACAGAATGCAAAGTGTTGTCAGAGTATATAAAAGCTTCCACATCTTCCATCTGTGATAGGCCTACTTCACAATATCTTTAATCAGGACTGTCTTTGTGGCTGAATGTTTTATAGGGCTGTTGCTTGGCCACTGCAAAAAAAAAAAAAAAAACACCCAAAAAACAAAACAAAACTTGGAAACAAATGTAACGCAGCACTGATCCAAATAAACAATGATATTCACTTCCAAAAATGACCATTTTTTTTCTCACATAGAAATGTTTCAGATTTCTTTAGATTGAAGGATACAGTCTGTGAAAAAAGACAATATTACAATATCAAGGCTTTCTTTTCTAAATGTAAAGAAACATGTTTGTGTGTATCAGTGAGGTGGGTGTGTTTGCATGTTTGTGTGGCTGTTGTTTCACTGATTTAGGAAAGCGGATCAAAATGTGAAACTTAAGAGTGAAATTGCATGGTTTACCACATTGTTCTCAACACGGTGACAAATTAAGTCAATGAATCTGCATCTTTAGAGCAGCAGCGGTTCCCATCGTTCAGCTGGGCGGACACGTGTGACCGTGAGAATAAACAATCACAATGAACGCACACAGAAAAAGGCAACACAGCGTCTTGTCTGCTGAATGTAGACTGTGGTATCCAGACTTTCTTTGAACCTTAATGTATTTATCATTTCTGCCAGTTTAACTATTCCCACACAAAGCGCTACTGATTTGGATTTCCCTGGAGGAATGTGTGTGTTTTGGAGAGTGTGTGAAAGTCCAGAGGATGGGAGCAGAGGAAGGATGCGTCTATGAGGTGATCTAATTACAATGTGGGATCATGTGGGCATTGTCATTGCTCAGAGCTGTGTTCCATGTGTTTGTGCTGACGTGGTATGCTAGCATCCCCCCAGATAGTTTCATCTGCACGCAGACCAAAGAGGGACTGCTGCAGGGTTGATTTAAGAGAAGCCTGTAAAATGTCCATTTTGTGGGACAGCTTTTTTTATTTATTTAAATCAGATGTTTAAGGAGGGAAACATCTAAAACCTGCAGGGTTGTGTCCAGAGCTGTACACCCCTACTGTAAAGACTGGTGATCTGGACTCCATCATGCTCTGCTGGAGGTGCTGTTGGGGGATTGTGTGGAGGAAGTTATCTTCACTGCCATGTGTTCTCCTCTTCACTTCAGTAACATCCGCCTGTTTGAACTGGATCACACTGGGAGGACTGGCTGGGTGATCATAAATCCACCCTTCTAAGAAAAACATTTAAAGGTTAAAAGGTCAACACAAGTGTGTATCCGGGGTTTGTTGCTTTAAAAATCCACACAAACGGAAGTAAAGTAGGTTTTTATGCCTGCTGTTGGGCTCTTGTTTAATGCTAATAAAGTTACCAAGAAATGTGGGACAGAACAAAAATGTCCTCACATCTTGTAACTGGTTTAGCAGCGCAGTTGGACATGAATGTACATGCAGATTTTTTTCCTAATGCAATAAGTAAAACTATCTAAAAAGTACAAATATGTTTGAAAGTGGAGTCTGATTAATGGATTTTACTATGGCTAAAATGCATTTTTGTGTCTGTATTAAGTTAAATTCAAGCGTCTCAAGGACACAAGAGAAATTATTGGGTGGAATTTAATGAAGACAACTCTGGTGATTCATCAGATTAATGAGCCTCCAACCCTTCTATCTTTCTGCCTTCGTACAAAGCTCTGGATGGCATACAACCGTACTTTATTACATCTGATTAGAGGCCAAACATATGAGCTGTTAGACAATGCCGTTAGAGGAATACATATTTATGATCTTGGCAGCATGTCCCACATCTATAAACTCCCATAAGGAGAATGAAAAGCTACACCCTGCTTGTGGAAATGTGGCTCTTATGGAAATTGCAGTATGAGCTTATTATGCTGTTTGGGAGGGAATTTAAAACAACAAACAAACAAAAAAAAAGACATCTGCTTCATGTTGTCAGTACTTTCTGCTGAATAATTAACATCCACCTTGCCTGACTCATGTTGCTGTGACTCGGTTCTGCGTTGAAGGGAAATTCGAAGCTCATGTGGTTTATTTTAACGGGGAAGTTTCCACCTGATGGTTTCATGTACGTGCACTAAAATATACTGATTATTTTAACTGCAACTTGGAGTATTTTAGCGTTTTGAACCAGCAGATGTTAACCTAGATGCTGCCTTTGTAGTTTCTGCCATCATGCTTTACTGTGCCTCCCCAAAAAAGTGTAATCATGCTCAAGCAATCAGGCAAGCTTTAAACGCGGCCAGTTTCCCAAAGCATGTCGAGATAAGATCTTAATTTCATTCAGGGGTAAGAAAAATCAGGTGCACATAACTTCAAGGTGCTTTAAGATTTCCTAAATACGTTTCAACACAAGTTTATTACTTTTAATACTTTTGACTTTTTTTCATATTATTATTATTTATGCTCCTGGAGCCATTACCATGCACCATCTCCAGACCGAGGCACCAGCCTGAAGCATCGCATGATGGCTGCTTTACAGCACTGCTTCACAGATAAAGCAACAACATATTAACACAGTGGCCTTTTTGAACATGCACCATGACTGATTAGGCTAAAAAAAAAAACAATAAGACCTTATGAGGGGAAGTGAAAGTGACGGAGCAAGAGACAAGAGTCAGCATTGGGATGACTTTTAGTGGCTGGAGAGAGCTCAGAGAAAAGGAAGGATGCACTGGAAGATAATTATCCCCGTTAGGTATTTCAAAGTTGACTAAATCCTGCTTTAAATGGTAATTGTATTGTAACCAGATGCCATCAGAGGATTCAAATGTTTCGTTCTGGACTTTTTTACTGAGGTTTTTACACAACCAGTGCAAAGACTCTGGGATGCTTGTGGTATTGAAAGCAACATAACAGTCTTAATGAATCTTCACCTTCTGGAAACAGGAAGAGAGAAAAGTACACAGATTTCCACGGTTTTTGCCTCACAGACATATTTATGCAACCAGCCTCCTGTGTCCAGCAGAGTTTTTCTCCAGTAGAGAATTTCCCCTGGGAATCGCTCTTGTGAGCTGGAACAGCTAATAAAAAGAGCAGGAGAAATTCTCTCTTCTGACCACCTCTAGTGTTTGTGTATGAAAATGGATTTCAAAATATATGTAGGTGGAGATTGTCCAGTCATCCAAATCAGACCTTGAATAAAAGAAACAGGATTTTCTCAGTTCAAGAAATGTCTTTTAAAAGAAGTTGCTTCAAAGCTGTAAATTAGTTTCTGATGTTGATGGTTATATTACCCGCTGCGGTCACTTCATCGTTTAACATCTGTTCAGTCTCTAATTAGCTTTCACATCTGCAACCCTTTCTACACAGCAGATATGAACACAGTGAAGCTTTTAGACATGAGGAAATAACAGCTGACACTTTGTATGTCAGTGCGCTGTAAATCCTTTTCTCATATCTTATTTTGGGCTCCATTCTCCTGACCTCCATTTCTTCTCCTCCCAGTTCAAGACCAAACAATTCATCAGCACACACTGGAAGAGGATGCTCATAACAACTGTAACCACAGCATGTTGAACAATACTGTTACTTCACCGTTGCACCATCCTCCCACCTCATCCTCGAGGTCCTCCTTCGCATGATTTCTCCCTCTAGGTTTCTTTTGATGCATGAGAAGACTGTGGAATCCCCGCTGAGTTGAAAGCAGTTGAGCTTGTTGAGAAAGTAAATTGTGTAGCAAGTCAGGAGATGCGTGTGAGGGAGTGTGTGTTGAGCGTGGATGTGAGATGAAATGAAGGAGGAAGTTCTCTGTTGTGTGTGACTGAAGGCGCTCAAAACGTTTGGTTTTCTGTCCGTTCACAGAAGTCTGTGAGGTTTGGGAAATGGGTGTACGAAACACACACACACACACACACACACAGTCATAGGCACATGGGCAGATTTCCTGCACAGACTTGTGAGGACCCTCCTTTGGATGCATTTCTGTACATCTGAGGTGTAGCTGGACCTCCGGGTGGTGTTATTTTTACCATATTCATCAGAGGAATTTATTTGAACTACTCAACTACTTGAAACATGGTGTGGTGGCTGGAAAGGTCTAGAAAATTCTGCATCAGTCCTTTCAGCTCTCTAATTAAAGTGAAAAACTTGATGTAAGTTTTTTTTTTCTGCTCACACAACTTTCTTCTTTTATATCACGTGTGTCAAACTCCAGTCCTCGACAGCCGGTGTCCAGTAGGTTTTGCTGTTTCCCTGCACTAACACACCTGATGCAAATCAAATAGATCCAACAGGTTCTTGTCAACCTATCAGGTGATTTCAGTCAGCTGTGTCAGAGCATGGAGACAATAAAAACCTGCTGGATACCAGACAGGACGGGGGTTTCACACCCCTGTTTTATATATTCTGTTAAATGTTTATAAGGCTTTTTCACTATTTTTGTTGTCAGTTTTGTGTGACGAATGTCATTGTGTTTTGATGTTGAATGTCTTAAAACATCAGTTTCGCTTTTTTTTTTAAAGCGGACCTTAGCAAACATTTTTTTAGCCCTTAAATACATGTTTTTGTGTGCTTTTAAATGTTGTGTGGCTATAAATGTTCCAATGTGAATGCAGAAAATATTTATTTCCTCCTGTTGCTACACATATATCTTTATATTTAATTTAGTCATAATTTAGTCTATTCTCTTTTACATTACTGACATCACAGTATTTGCTGCCAAATAAGGTCGTGGACTTCCAGGTAATCAATGTGGTGAGTCTAAAACGTTCACATCATAGTAAACTTAGCAATAAAATGTTTCTCTGCCGGGAGATTAGCGTATCTCTGCTATCAACTCGGCTCAACTTTATTTATAAAGCCCTTTAAAACAACTGCCATTGCAACAAAGTGCTGTAAAAAACAAAATCAAAACAATCAAATAAAGTGAATAATAAATAATTCAAGCTACAAACATGGCGGAACAGGGTAAAGTTGAACTTCCTGTGACCTGGAGGGGGGCGGGGCTTAACATGACTCATTCACATTTAAAGAGACGGCACCAAA
>JBAMIG010000001.1:3426705-3440522 GCA_037177335.1 Kiunga ballochi | reverse complement strand
TAGTCTGCGTACTTAGAAGTATGCAGTCTCTGAATTGAGAAAGGGCCACTGCTTTACAGAGTGTCAGGAGTTTCCCTGCTGCAACACATCTGACTCATATCAGTGGGTGAAAAACAAACTTGTGCAGAGTTTAATGTTAAGCTCTGCAAAGGGCTGCTAAATAAGGTGTGTTGAGGTGATGAGAGTCCTAACTTTAGCATGTTGTAGGCAACATTTTAGTTAACTTTATTGCTACTTTCTGTTCTCTAAAGGATGATGATGCTCTTTTAATGTTTAAGCACAAAATGTGTCAAATAAATTTTGATCTAAAATCTAAAACATCTTCATTGATTCCAAAGCTCCATATTACAACCTGCAATATATCTAAAACTGTATCTGTAGATAAAGTCTCAACTAAATGATCAAAGCTCTTGTTTTTCTTAAGATGCAGTAACCTTTTTTATTTTTATCTCTTGTAGATCCAGTTACACTTTTTGTCTTTTGTATTTGTTAAAACTAAACTCAAAATGCACTGAGGTCCCCGTCTAGCTTTATACCGAGCCGCCTTCTGTTCCTTTGGAGGCGACAGATTTGGTAAAGGTGTGAGAGGACGAGGAGGTGTAACATGTCTGTTAGAGGGGACGTGGCTGTGAAGGCTTGGTGGGACGTTGGATGCCCTGTCGACCTGCAGCTGCTGCTCCAGCTGTTCGGGAATTTTTTTTTTTTTTTTTAAATGCAGGAGATGAAGGGTGTAGGTTCAGAGATGACAAGAAAGAAGGTGACCGTGTGGAAAACACGGAATAGGGTGCAATGTTGTCTCCTTCATGTTAGGATAAGATCAGAAACACACACTTTGCTGGAATTACTTCACACACACACACACACCTAGGACTCTCTGAGAAAACAGGAAAGAAAAAAAGTAGTTTCTGCTTTTTTATTTTTGTTCTTTATCATTTTCTAGTCATTTATTAAATGTACAGTAAATAATAATGATTTACCTGTGCCACAAACAGCTGCTTTATAAAAACCGAGCGCCAGCATGCTCGCTGCACTCTGCAGCTGTGTGAAGCAGAAATCCTTTTTTCCAGCACACACACCCACGTTTGCCTGTGAAGTTACATTTCTACCGCAGGATTTGGGAAAGGTAAAAGAAAAAAGAGCTTTATTTTTGTAGACAAGGTGTTGCTCCCCACCCGAGATGCTGCTGCAGGACGTTTCCCATCAGGAATCAGTCGATGCCGACTGCAGCGTGCGTCATCTCAGGCTTTAAGATGTTGTGCAGACATTTTATTTTTGCAATTGTTGAAGTTTTACATGTAAATATTTTTATCTGCCTGGGAAAAAAAAACAACCAATAAACAATTCAGGTATTTGCATTCACACTGTTCTCAGGCTCAGTGAGACAAACCACATTAGATGTGATTTTATTGCTAAATGTATCTGGGATAATTGCTGTTTGGGTGTAAGTATACCAGAAGTTTTTTCTCATACAGAAAACACGGAAATTTCTTTTTTGACATGATTTTTATAAGTCTCAATGACTGTAGGGAAAAAAAAATCTGATCGGTCATCAAATCCTGCAAATTTGGAGAAATAAAGATGAAAAAAGAAGTGGGTCTTATTTATGTAGTAGCGTTCCATCTTGGTCGAAGGGTTCCTCTTGATGTTCTATTCAGAAAAGTCGCATCATGCTCGGAAAAACCACGGGAGTGCCTGTGGCTTCAGAGCCGCCGACCACAACTAAAGCAGCTACGGGCAGATGAGAGGCCGGGTAAATGAAAGCAGCTCTAAATGAGGACAATGTGACATCAGTGCAGAATGGGAGGATTTTTGGAGGATGAATGGGAGTAGAGGAGGAACAAACCAAACTCTTAAACTAGTCTCTTTTGTTTGTTTACTTTGATGATTAAATTTCTCCAGAAAAACAAGCAAGCAAACCATTTTTTCCCCTGTTGCAGGTTTAATTAAACCTTTGTGATCTCTGTGTCTCTTTAGGCCTCCCTCATCCCTTTGCCATCACAGTGTTTGAGGACAGCCTCTACTGGACGGACTGGCACACCAAGAGCATCAACAGCGCCAATAAATTCACCGGCAAGAACCAGGAGATCATCCGCAACAAGCTGCACTTCCCCATGGACATCCACACACTGCATCCCCAGAGGCAGCCTGCAGGTCCGTGCACAGCTGGGTCGGGAAGAACTCTGCAATATCTGTATCTCTGTTATCCCGTTCCAATTAGAAATCCTGTCGATGGCAGCTGGGGGGAGCTATGAGGCGGCTTGTACGTTTTAGATGTGATGCAACAAAGGCACCAGAAGTTTTTGTGGTTTGGCTCTTAGGAAGCAAATGGCACCGGCTCAGAGTGAAGCAATCACATCACATGAGCAGCAGGAAGAAATGGCCGAAATCTGTGATGATGGAGTTGTGTGGGGGGGGGGACTTGTTTAGGTTAGCATGTTTAGGTTAATTTATTACTTCAAAGAAAAACTCCCAACATTTTTCTCTTCATATATCAGCAGAAAGCCGTAGACATGCCTATATACCCTCAATATAACATCCATCCATCCATCCATCCATCCATCCATCCATCCATCCATCCATCCATCCATCCATCCATCCATCCATCCATCCATCGCTGCTTATCTGGGGTTGTGTCGTGGGGGCAAGCAGGCTAATGAGAGCAGCCCAGGTCTGTCAGCTCACCAAAGAGGATCCTGAGTCATTCCCAGGCCAGCTGAGAGATTAAATCTCTCCGGTATGTCCTAGGTCTCCTCCCACAGGGACGTGCTTGGACCCCCTTACCAGTAAAGCCTCCAGACCTTCCAGGATGCCCGAACCACCTCATCTGCTTCCTCTCAATGAGGAGGAGCAGCGGTTCTACTCTGAGCCCATCCCAGATGACCAAGCTTCTCACCCTATATCTAAGAGAGCTGGCTGCCTGTAGTCACTACCTACAGCACATGACTCTAGGTGAGGGTAGGAACACAGGTCTACTGGTAAATCAAGAGCTTCAGCTTCTAGCTCAGCTCCGACTTCACCACAATGGATCGGCGTTGAGTCCGCATAGCTTCAGATGCCGCACCAATCCCCCCATTCCATCTTTCCCTCACTGAACAAAACCCAAAGGCACTTAAACTCCTCCCTACATAGCAAGCGCCCCCTGGTGGTCCGCAAGAACAACAACACGACAATCCTAAATTCATTTTCATTAAGTAGCAATACTGTCACACTCTGCTCCAGCCCCCCTGCAACCCCATTCAGGGAATGAGGTAGAAAATGGATGGATGGAGGGAGGGAGGGAGGGAGGGAGGTTGTCACATTCAGTTTGGGACACAAAACCCATCTTATATCCAAATAACTGGTCACTTAAAAGAAGAAAAATAAAAAAAAAGATATTTGACAGTAAAATTATAGTAAAATCTGCATCCTGTGTTGTAAACTTGTGAATGGTTTATTTTGGCATAATGTTCTTGGGGTGTTTAGAGTTAGATGGTTTGACTTTTTGTTGTAAAGCTTAAATGGTCCTTGCTGAACAGATGAGGCTTGTTTGTCAAGGTATTGAAGATCCAGATGTTTTATCTGAATTAGCCTCTGGGTGCTTAATATACTGCACCTTTGATCAGAGATGACAGCCCTTAGGCTTAAAAGATGTAAATTAGAGTTCATGTTTTTATTTTTGTTCAGCAAAGGTTAAATATGAACAAAACTGCAGCAGGAATATTTAATATAGCGGCTAATTTACTTGCTATGTGACCGCTCAGTGCTGTTATGATGCTTTAGTGTCAGAACATGAGATGGTTGGGTCATCTGAGGTACTTGTTCAAGTTTGTGTCAATATTTGGCCAAAAGAAAGTAAGAAACAAAAAGAAGTGAGTTTTTGATTGATGATTATTCTCTGATGGTGAGACATCCTGTTTTCTTAGATGATTTGTTGCATCTTTAAACAAGAAGAGGTGGTTGGATCATCCATATCTTTTTTTTTTAACATTCTCGCTACTCATTTTCAGACAATTCAGCTTGTCAAATAGTCACTATATGTCTCAAATATGTGGCTCTTCCTGGAGAATCCATGATTTTGACCAATTAGTACACTTCTTCTGTGAAGCTTGAATTTTCTTCATACAAGCAGCAAAGTGTTGCAACAACGCCTCCTGCATCAGCGCTCCCCAGTCACTCTCAAACCACACACAAACGTTGCTGTGAGCGAATAGTGTTGCGATAATAAGCAAACATTGATTTGTTTGTTTTTTATCATCCAGTTTCCCTTACTGAACACTGTTATCAGACCACCACCTCCTCATGCACGGCCCTCTTGGCTGTAGCTGATCTGAACGATGCGTTTGAGTGCTGTTTGTTTTCTCTGGCGCCCAGCAACAAGAGCCGATCCACCAAGGTTTGTTGTGGGAAAGCTTTTTGGTGAACCCTGTGAGAAACAGGGTGCCACTTAGAAGAACAAGGCCTTAACATATCATTTAATGCATCACTGCACGTAGAAGTGCAAAGTGGTCTCCGATGGTGGCGAATGCACAGATGAAAGAATGATTTGTTGCCTTAGTGTTGGACCCTGCGGTGAACTGGCCAGTCCAGAGGTTTTCAGCGGCATGACAGCGCAGACTTGTGTTCTTTGATAACAAACCATGTTGAACTTGTCTTCTGGCCAACAGAAAGTTTTTGTTTTCATACTGACAGAAATTCTCCAACAGCCTGACACAAGTATGAACTGCAAGCTGCCACTGTGTTGTTACTGCCTGAGCCTTGTTTTAGTGAGAACCTGTCAATCATCTGCATTGAGGTTCGTGTAGGACGTGAAAGTTAAACAAAGGAAGGAAGACCCAGAGGTGGAGGGAATAGAAAGCATGCAGCAGAAGCGCTAAGCATGCTGGGAGGTGGGCTAGCGGTTTAATGGAGGAGCAGGAGGACCCATGCAAGTCCAACTCGCTTGGATAAGAAAAAAAAACTAACTTTTTTAATACTTTATCACTGTTTCCTGAATTATCCATGACTGATTCTTCTTTAGGTGGAAGGAACAGATGTGGAACCAACAATGGCGGCTGCAGCCACTTGTGTCTCCCCAGCAATAAAACGTATACCTGCACATGTCCCACCGGCTTCAAGAAGGTGGACCACCACAAGTGTGCCGACGGTGAGTTCCTCTATATATGCATGTAGAACAGAAAGAAACAAGTGACATAGAAAAGGAAACTTAGAATCTCAGAAACAATTTGTTTTTTGTACTTTATCTTTGGCCTTTCGCCTCCTCTGACTCTCACCTGTAGAGTTTTCCTAATAAACAATCTGTTCAGACGCTAAATTACAAAAGTTAATCTTGTAACAAAGTTAATCGGATCAGGTAAGGTGTAAGCTGTTGGAGCAAAGAAACAGATGATGTAGAGGATTATATTTAATGTACTTGATGTAAAATAGGATCTTAATTACTGGAAAATTGAAGTTCAAACCTTTTTGCTTCTATACCTCTAGGATTAAATCCTCCCTAATGTCTTCTCATAATTCTGCTAAAGAAAAGGTTTTAATTGATATTATTCCATCAGTTGCTCCGATTTTTCCCTGTCATTTCTGACTTGTCTTTGTGGTGGTGCTGTTTTGCTGTCTTCACTGTTGACCCCACTGTTGTACCTAGAAGACTGACAGAAGACCTTTGGTCTTTAATCAGGTCTTGACAAGTTCCTGCTTTTTGCCCGAAGGACGGACATCCGACGAATCAGCTTTGACACAGAAGACATGTCCGACGATGTCATCCCTCTGGCTGACGTTCGCAATGCCGTGGCGCTGGACTGGGACACCAAAGACGGCCACATCTACTGGACAGACGTCACCACAGACTCCATCAACAGAGCGCTGTGGAATGGTACTAAGCAGGAGGTTGGTGACATCTACTGTCTTCTTTGAGTCAGGACTCAAATCAAAATATTTCCTCTTTGCAAAGGAAGTAAAGGAAGCAGCAGGAAATGGCTTAAAAGTTGTGTAACACTGCCATCTGCTGGGCCAGATGTGAAGTGAAGCATGGAGTTTGTGTTTGTCCCTCTTGGATGTCACAGAACCAAAATAAGAAACCCTTTTCTGCACGTTCGGCACATTTGTGATTAAGGAACAAGGAAAGCAGCCAGTTAGAAGGATTCACTTCCCACTTTCTTGTTTTATTTTTAGGTGGTGGTGGACACCAGCCTGGAGAGCCCAGCAGGTTTGGCAATTGACTGGGTGACCAGTAAACTCTACTGGACTGATGCTGGTAAACAAGCTTTTTTTAAGGGACTCAATCAGGCGTTATTTCCCACTCTGTCACCTTTGTGGCTGCGTGTTGCTTTTATGTCCTAACTGTCATGTTTGGGGAATCAGGTACGGATCGTATTGAAGTGTCTAACGCTGACGGGAGCATGCGGACTGTGTTGATATGGGAGAACCTTGACCGGCCCAGGGATATTGTCGTTGACCCAGTTGGAGGGTGAGAAGAGGAAGAAGGGTTAGAAAAATAACATCCGCTGGACAGAAAGTCCGATTTCACAACGTTTTTCTTTGTTTGTAGCTTCATGTACTGGACTGACTGGGGCGCTAACCCAAAGATTGAGCGTGCAGGAATGGACTCTTCCAGTCGCATTGTCATCATCTCATCCAATCTCACGTGGCCCAACGGGCTCGCCATCGACTACGAGACCAAACGTCTGTACTGGGCCGACGCAGGCATGAAAACCATTGAGTTTGGCAACTTCGATGGGTCAGACAGACAGGTAAAATGAATGTTTTCATGTAATTAAGTCAGACCAGTGCAGTCTGCTCAGGAGGATTTAAAACCTCTCCCACTCTTTGCATCCAGGTTTTGATTGGTAGCCAGCTGCCTCACCCGTTTGGATTGACTGTGCACGAGAGCAAGCTGTACTGGACAGACTGGCAGTCCAAGAGCATCCAGAGTGCCGATAAGCTCACCGGTTTGGGGCGACAGACGCTGGCAGAAAACCTGGAAAATCTTATGGACATTCACATGTTCCATCGGCACCGTGAGACAGGTGTGTGTGCATCTACAGACTCCATGTAAGATGCACATATCCAGCTCCCACATTGTTTTAGACTGAAATCAGTTAACGGAGGATGCAACGTTCCCCATCTCTCACCTAATGATCACAGCTTGTCTTGTTAGTTTTATCCCAGCAACAAACCAAAGGGTTTATTCTGAGTTTAATTGTGCTTGAACTAATATAACTTCCACAGTTTCACATAGTAATGAATATGTCATCCTATTCCAAGCTGCAGGAGGTTGATGTATATCAATAACAGAAGGTATTAAATAGAAAAAAACATGACATGGTCTGTTTCCAAACTATTTTTTCCATTTAAATGTTAATACATTAGGACATGTAATGTCAGAATATAAAACAAAAACACTAAATTATTTTCATTACGAGGCCAACATGGTTATCATTTCATTTTGATGAGTAAAAACGAGTGCAGAAATGATAAGGGATAATCAGTAAAAAGTTTAGTTTGGATCAAACAGCGTGGAGGTTTAGAGATAAGCAGTTTTCCTGATTTTAAAAAGTACGTTTTTTATTTCTCTTTAGGTGGAAATCATAAAATATTATTGTTCTTTATTAAGTTTATGAAAATGAATCATTATGTAATTACATATACTCAATTTGCTAATTAAAGGTTGACTAAATTAGATCAGATTGTTTTTTTTGTACAGTAAAACATGATATAAAAGCAAAATATTCCACATTCTTTGGTTGAAAATGATCTCAGAAGCAGCACTGAAGCAGAGACTTGAGAGAAATGCTTTTGTGCATGAATATCTTCTGTACATGCCAAGTGTTCTCTTAGGCATGCGTCAAAGGAAACGTATCTTTTGTCACCTGAGCTCTAAGGTCATATTACATATCCTTGTTGTTACTCGGGGGGGTTTGACAAAGTGACACGTCTCTAATCTCACTGATGTAAGGGACCTGCCACCATTCCCAGAAGAGTTTCTCTGCTGGTATCTGTTACTTTGTGTTTTCTTTGCTCTGGTTTCCTAACACCTCCCAGTTTTTTTTCTTCTCATAATACATCAAAAGTAGGTCGATAGGTGATCGTTCTATTTCTGTATATGCAGTGCACAACCCATGTGGGGTGAATAATGGAGGCTGCAGCCACCTCTGTCTCCTGGCGCCGGCTCCCAAAGCCTCCAGCTGTGCCTGTCCCACAGGGATCAACCTGCAGACGGATGGAAAAACGTGCACACCTGGTATGAAAAACCTTCCCTGCAGAAAAGCGAGACGGAGCAAGCATCAAAACTACACTTTAGCAAAGTTACATGTTAGAATTTAAAGAGGAATTCACACCAGGATAGTTCAGGGGACTTTGGAAAAGTTTTATAAAGCTCCCACTTTTTTTTTGTATTGACTTTTAGAGCTTTAAATGGACAGGCCCCCAAATATATCTCAGGAATTTTAACTCCTTATTCTCCTGGCCGCTCCCTCTGATCCTCGGGCCTGAACCTCCTGAAGGTCCAGGTACATGATGCGAGGAGACCTGTCCTTTCAGGCTGTAGCTCCCACACTGTGGGACACCCTGCCTTTGTCTCTCAGACAGACCGACTCAGCTGTTTCAGCTCAAGACACTTTTTTACTCAGACAAGCTTTTAGTTGACATTTTTAGTTTAATCTCGTTTTATTATTGCTTTGATTTTATTCAAATAGTTTCTATATTTGATTTTATTGTACTCTGTAAAGTACTTTGTGATTTTAATCTGTGAAAGGTGCTATATAAATAACATTTACTTACCTACAAAAACACAATATTGCAGGTAGAAATTACTTGATTAAAAATTCCACATGCAAAACGAGGGATGATCGGGATAAATCACACAAAGAAAGGAAGGTGGGCTTGTGGTTCAGTCTGAATTTATGCAAATTTAATAAAATAAAAATAAGTTAAGGTTAAGTTCTGCTTAAAATAAACCTTTGCTTATATTATATATGCTCTTTTATAGTCGGTTGGCATCTTTTTTCTGTTTAGTCTCTGGATAGTTTGTTTGCAAGCAAACCGAGACCCTCTGCGGTAGATGTTCATACACCCCATCATACGGTGCCTTTGAGTCGACCAGGCTCTGTTTAAAGCAGATCAGACAGCAGCAGTGTGAACGTACCCTAACACTAAAGAAAAGGAATGATAATATAAGAAAAACCTTTGAAATAAAAGCAGCTGTTTTTCTCCTGTAATATAATTCTGTGAGCTTCTTAAGACTCTGGAAAAAAAGGTTTCTTTGACGCATGTGCAGGGATGAACAGCTTCCTCATCTTTGCTCGGAGGACGGACATCAGGATGGTTTCTCTGGACATTCCCTACTTCGCTGATGTGGTTTTGGCCGTTAATAGCTCCATGAAAAACACCATCGCCATTGGAGTCGACCCCAAAGACGGTTTGTTGCCTAAATCTTCTAGAACCTGTGTTATAAACCCAAGAAAAGCAGAAACTTGAGTTTCACTGACTTCTCTTTTGCAGGAAAGGTGTACTGGTCTGACAGTACCATGAAGAAAATCAGCAGGTCCAACATTGATGGGACTGCACATGAACATGTGGTATCTACAGGTGGGGAGGAGAGCCATCTCGATTCCACCTAGTTATGTTATTTATCTGTTATAACTTCATCTGGTTTTTTGTTTTTTTATGAAGGGCTAATGACGACGGATGGGTTAGCGGTGGACTCTGTTGGCAGGAAGATCTACTGGACAGACACGGGAACCAACCGCATTGAGGTAGCCAATCTGGACGGCTCCATGAGGAAAGTTCTGGTTTGGCAAAACCTTGACAGCCCGCGTGCGATCGCCCTGTACAACGAGATGGGGTGAGACTGCAGAACTCTAGATTAGATCCCCACCATCATGCTCGTTTTTACATCCTTTGTATTTGTTTCCAGCTATATGTACTGGACGGATTGGGGAGAGCATGCCAAGCTGGAGCGCTCGGCGATGGATGGATCCGAGCGTGTGGTTCTCATCAGTAACAACCTGGGGTGGCCGAACGGCCTCGCTATCGACATGGCCGGATCCCAGTTGCTATGGGCAGATGCTCACACTGAGGTCAGTGTTGATGTTTCTGATAATGCAAGACGTGGATTTCTCACTAACTTAATGTGCATATGTGTGGAAAAACTGAAAACGGCATTTAATGGTTGTAAGCGTCATTTCTCTGCAGCGCATTGAGGCGTCTGACCTGAATGGGCAACATCGCCATACCCTTGTGACTCCCGTCCAGCACCCATATGGTTTAACCTTACTGGGGTCTCATATCTACTGGACCGACTGGCAGAGCCGTAGCATCCAGCGAGCCGATAAGAACACCGGGGCCAACACCATCACTGTGAGAGCCAACCTGCCAGGCCTGATGGACATCCAGGCTGTGGACAGGGAGAAACCACTAGGTGAGTCCTCACAAAAAGCCATTTTTATTTCAGAGAGATTCAAGTTTGTGTTCAGTTTTAGGTTCCTGTGTCTCTTTGCTTCATTCTTTATGTCTGTGCTTGTTTTAGGCTTCAATAGGTGTGGCAGGAGGAACGGGGGTTGTACCCACCTGTGCCTGCCTCGCCCTAATGACACCTCCTGCGCCTGCCCCACCGGCATCCTGCTCAAAGGAGATGGCAGGTCATGTGACGACTCCCCAGAGACGTACCTGATCTTCTCCAACCGCGTCAGCGTACGCAGAATCTCCCTGGACACCAACGATCATACAGACGTTCACGTACCCGTACCAGAGCTGTACAACGTCATCTCCATGGACTACGACAGCGTGGAGGGCAAACTTTACTACACTGATGTCACCCTCGATGTCATCAGGTGGCGGCAGATTCCCATAGTTATAATTGGTTATGTTATTAATGATACGAAGAGTTAATTAATAGATAAAACTGTTATTTACACAATGACTTAAATAGTATGATTCATATAACTCGTGTTGCATGCTTTGTGCCGAAGGCGTGCTAATCTAGATGGCAGTAACATGGAAACGGTGATCAGCCAGGGCTTGAAGACCACTGATGGGTTGGCTGTGGACTGGGTGTCCAGAAACATGTACTGGACCGATACCGGGCGCAACACCATAGAGGTGGCTCGCCTTGATGGGACAAGTCGTAAAGTCCTGATCAACAACAGTTTGGATGAACCCAGAGCGATTGCAGCGTTCCCAAGCAAAGGGTGAGGATGGGAAACTAAGCGGCTTTACCTCAGGTTCAAAGTTCAATTTAGGTTTCCCTTTTGATTTTTAGGCAGATTTATTTTTTCATGTTTTTCTTATTTAATACCTTCTGGTAATAAAGTACATCAACCTCCTGTAGCTTGTAATAGGATGACATATTCATTACTATGTGAAACTGTAGAAGTTACATCGTGAGGATTAGTTTTTAGTTAAAGCACAATTAAACTCAGAATGAACCCTTTGGTTTGTTTCTATTGACGGTTATTTTGTCATCAATTTAGTATAAATGTTTTTCTTTAAAAATATAAATATCTGTATACTTGTACCTTTTTCTTGTGTATTTATGTATTAAAAATTATACACAAATATTTAAATTTAAATTAGTTACGTTTTGTTTTATTTGGTATTTTGCTTGTTAATGTTTTTTATATTCCTCTTGTATTTCATTAATATCTATGCTGCACAACTAATGTAATATTTAATTAAAATAGCAAATGTCACATCCTACAAACGGTCAACGAACCAGAATTAAAACCGTTTTTAAAAGAGAAACATTGTTGTTTTTAAAGCAGTTATGTCTGCTAGCTGCAAATCTTTGCACATTTTTATCATGATCTTTCCTTTTACGTTTTTTATCTGCAGGTTTCTCTTCTGGACGGATTGGGGCAACGATGCAAAAATTGAGCGATCTCACTTGGATGGTTCAGACAGAAAAATCTTGATCAAAACGGACCTGGGTTGGCCCAACGGTCTCACTTTAGACTACGACACACGAAGGTCAGAATAGGAACAATGAAATCATTTTATAACTGCTTCTGTTAATAACAGACACGTCATGTTATTCTAAGGAAGGGATGATGCCCGATAAGGTGTCCATTATATCAGAGATAATGCGTCAGACGGTTTGCATGTTTTCTGATAATGGACACCTCAAAGGCCTTTATCCTGTTTACACCATAGTCACTAACAAAAGAATAAATATTATCATTATCATATTTGTGATGTTTTTACTGTTAAAGTTTCTCACAAGAAGCAGCTGAGCAGACTGTTTTAAAATATGTTGTTGTGACGCTGTAATGAGTTGCCCTGGTAACTCGCTCTGCCCACAGAACTTGCAGCTCGGTCGGCCGTATCTCTTATTTCAGGCCTAATGAGTGGAGCAAAATGAGATGATTGCTTAATGCTGTATTAGGCAATACAAAGGATCATTTCAGAGAATGAGAGCACCTTTTACCGCTTGTGTGTCTTCAGAGGGTCGTGCAAAATTTTATTTCTAAGAAGCAAAGTCCACAGCAGAGGTTGTTGCTCTGGCCACAGAACCTGCAGGTGGGTCGGCCACTGCTCTTAAACCCGACCCGCTCCCACAGATGGTGTTACATGCACACTTTTTATAATCCTAACTCCTGAACCCTGTTATGTAGCCTAAACATGAAAAGTAAAGCAGCTCCAAATAAAACAATTCTAAACAATGATTAAATAATTTTACGGTTGTGGACTGTCACTTTAACGGACACATAGTAGCCAATCAGAATGGAGCATTCACCGGGATGGTGGTATAATAGAAATGAATGAGCCATGACGCTTTTGCTGGATGCTACTGATAAGTACAGAGAGAGACACTCTTTCCAGCAGCTTTAGGAAAAAAAGTGAAACTTTAAATCTGCTTTTTGTTGTTGCTGTGTGAGTAAACAGGAACACACGTTTCCTTTGCAGGATCTTCTGGGTAGATGCTCACCTGGACAGGATCGAGAGTTCAGACCTGAATGGGAAATTTCGTCAGGTCCTCGTCAACCCGGTGTCCCATCCGTTTGCCCTTACACAGGTACCCCCCCCCCCTCTTCTGCTGTTGATCACTGGGCTGACCCTTCCTCCTGGCTGCCTCCTCCACTCACCTCCTCTCTTTGACTCATCGGCTCACTGTGTGATTCTCATCGTTGCCTTTTGTCTCGGAGCTCATACTGAATCCATTCAGCTTAACCATTTCTTCTACTTCCCTTCCACTCTGACCCTCATTTTTCTTCCTTCCCCTTCTTCCTCTCACCCCCCCGCTCCTTGTCGGTGTTTTTCTCTTCTTCTCCCTCGTTTCCCCAGTTGAAGCCGGTGTCCTCCCCTCTAATTCCTTTCTCCCGACTCTCACAGCAAGATCGTTGGATCTACTGGACGGACTGGCAGACTAAGTCCATCCAGCGAGTGGACAAATACAATGGCCGAAACAAAGAAACTGTGCTGGCCAATGTGGAGGGCCTCATGGACATTATAGTGGTATCTCCTCACAGACAAACAGGTAAGGCGTTTGTCCTCCGTGTGACTTGGAAAACATCAGCGTCTTTACTCTGTTTATCAGCGTCTCCGTGAGCTGGGAAGACGAAGCTGCAGAGACACAACCCGGATGTTTGAAATGGGTCCACTGACACACACCTGACTCGGATCAGTTAATATTACTAAATCAGGCTTGGTTGGATCGGAACTGACTGGAAGCCAGATGTAATCAGATGTGTCTTTACTCGCTGTATGGAGTGATAAACCAAAGAGCACCCTAATTGCTAATAAACATTCACATTCTTTGGTTCCGAAAGAATGAAATCCCGGGTACAAGCGGCCGAAATGAGTTTTCTCCGCAGGGTGGCCGGCGTCTCCCTTAGAGATAGGGTGAGAAG
>JBAMIG010000001.1:3312923-3325040 GCA_037177335.1 Kiunga ballochi | reverse complement strand
CATTTTCCCCTGTGTGATGACTAAGTCTGCACAACATTGTCAAAAAATATATATTGCAGTATTTTTCTAAAATATCTCCAACAATTTTACAAAATTGCCTGACTTGCAACAAGGCGTAAAGGAAAATAAAACCTCTGCAATTCCATGTGTTTTTTTTTTCCTGTTTGCAGTTCCATCCACCTGTAATAAGTTTGTTTATTGACGGGGGCATTAAAAAACCTTTGCGGTAAAACAATTTACTGTTGAACATTGTAGAATAAAACATTTATTCAGGACACAGCGCAAGAAAAAAGGCTAAATATAACAATTCAGATACAGAAAAACCATAAATGTAACATTTCCAAAACAATCAGGTTCATTTTTTTAACATGATGGCAGCAAAAGTGCTTTTTCAGTCATTGCTTATATTTGTATGTTTTTTTTTCTTTCAAATGGCAACGTACGTTTGTGCCAATGTCGTGCAGCCCTGGAGGATAACGTGATTAACTTGCTCTAATTGTGTCAAAACTAGACAACAATGATTCCAATAGAATTGGATTGTAAAACTACCAACAGCAGCAGAAAGTCAGAATTAGTTGAGCTAATAATAAACTATTGTGCTGCTTTCTGCAGTGACCTACCTTACACTTGCAGGTGGTGCAGGGTGATTTGGGCATATGCCATGCGTCCCCGTTGAGGCGGGTGACGCCTGCGGGGTCTTTGCACGTCTGCCGGATGTCATACGACAGGTTGTCGGCCAGGCAGGGGTCTGTGACGCAACGCGGGCAACACTCACCCTCTGCCACTGCTGTGTACTCGCACGTTAGGACGGGACAAACCAGAGGCCAGCAGTCCACCTCCCCCTCCTGCAGAAACACGGACCCATGCAAAAAAAAAAGACATGAATTGTTTGATTTAGTTGTGAAGACATAGATTCAGCTCACATACTCTTGTGTTTCCACCTCTTGAATTAAAAGCTGGTAATTATCTCAGCCGTCACACACAGCTGAGCGGCAGATAAGAGACAGATACTATGTGAGCTTCATGTAGATGAGGAGGTACAGTGATTTTTATGTCATCTTATTCTTTAGGCAAAGCCGGTTTTACGTTCAGCGATTCGACAATCAAAGGCAGATTTAATAACTGTGAATGTGGCTGTGTACAAACCATGCAGCGGCACTGCTGACATCCATACAGCCAAGATGCTCCGCTGCGGTACAGCGTGCGTCCGCTCTGATCCAGACACTGGCTGTTGGGCCTGTTGTCGCATCCAGGACAGCAGAACAGATCCTCATCTGGGTCTCCGCAGTCACAGGGTCTCCTTCTGCAATACGTCTGCCCATCCTGTACAACACAGTTCCCACTGTGGTAACCAGTTACTGGTAATGTCCAACTTTTCTTTATTCATATTCCCTGAGATTTAAAAAGCTTGCAAAACTTTTTTATTCTTTTTTCTTTTAAACCTGAGGGCCGACATGGTCCCATTGTTTTTATTCAACCTTGTATGCAGTCCATAATGTCTCATTAACATGCAACATGTATAAGGATTTTTGCAGAAAATGTTAGTTTTGAATGCAGGGAAATATGTTTTAAATCCTGTGGCAGCAGATTGATAAGCTGAAACATCCTGCTGTCTGTACCTGGACAAAAGTTAATGGTCCATTTTACCGAACATGGCCAGCGCTGTCTGGCTCCAGGACGGTTCTGTTATAGAGATGTAAAAACGTTACATAAAACCGGTGTTAGAAAATGTATGATGGGCATTAAAACAACTCTGCGTGTCATTAAAAGGGCAGTACAAAGCCAGTGTTTTATCGATTCATATTGTCCTGCGACTGTAATGGCTCAGTTTGTGTCCCGGTACAAACGGCTTTGGTCTTTATAGCTGTGACCCGTCGTTCTTACCTGCTGGCAGGATCCGTTTATGACACTGACTGTTTATTTGAATGTCAGCAGTAAGATCACACCTGCAAATGTCACACCGTTATGTTCACAACAGCACTGCTGCTGCTTTATAATAAATCTGATGCCTGTGAATAACTCTTTCTAATCAACAGGTACGACTGTTTTCTCAGCATGAACATTAGGAAGTTATTTACCTCCTGGGTAGCTTGGAAGGAGCCTTTTTCTCTATGTGTAAAAATCCCAACAATGTTAAAATCTCAGGAAGAGATTATTAAAGTCAAACTCTTTCATTTAATTTACTTACCATTTTCATCTGTAATAGAAAAAAAGGACCATGCAGGAGTTTTATTGAGGAGTTTCAGACACTAAGGTCAAATGTAAACCAGCTCAGCTGTGGATGTGGAAGTTCTGCTGTTTGTTCTAGCCTGTTTTCACCAAAACACCCCTCATGTCTACATTTACTGCTGAAATATGGTGAATATTTATTGCCATATTCCAGCTACTAAACTTCCAGCCATGCTTATTTTACATGCATCACATCACATGATTCAGACAGTTCAGATTTTTTGTGTCTAATTTAACAACAAGCAGATAAAAATGTACCAAAATGTTTCTAAATGACCAAAGAAATATCAGTAAATCTCACCGTTAGCTTGTACACATACAGTATGGATCAGTCTCAGTCTCTGGTGAGATAAGTTGAAGTGATCCTTTCCAAGTGGTGCTTTAAGCTCAGTATTTAGCAGGGAACCATCAAAGTGTTCTGGTAGTAAATTCACAATTTCATTGCTGGATTAGGCTCACTGGAATCTCAGCTGTCATTTCAGTCCAAATAACCCTCTCTGCACTTGATAATCTCACTCACTCACTCAGCCTTCCCTTCCCAAAGACAAATGCGATCAATATCCCACTTTCCGGCAGCCACAGTAGGTCTACTCCAGTCATTGTGACTCCACAGCTCAGAAAGAGTCATTAAGTTGTCACAAATATTTGTCACAATGCAGTGAGACGGTAACATGGAGGCTGTGCAGAGTTGTCTTTCTCAAGTCCGAAGGATTGGGAATATTTAATATTTTTGGGTTTGTCTCACAGGCATCTGCATAGATGTTAGTTAAATCAATGTGTGGCTGTCGGTTGTGCTGTGGACGGGTTGCAACATATTTTAGTTGCAGCTGAAGACGAGGAAATTGATTTATTTCTAATTTCTTCATTATTACAATCAACAATGGAAAAATCTCTACAATAAAATGTATCAACTTAAAAATATATTTATTTTCTTGCAATTAAAAGCTTATTTTATGAACAGGTTGAATTTTGTGATTTTGGTGCTGGATCGATTAACATGGAAACACAATAATATGACAAGGGAGACGACCCTGGGACAAAATAATGGTGACTGTGTTCAATAAGGTTGAAGTTTTATAAACATTTTTACATAAAAAAAATATGTCACAGTATTACTGTCTCAGATTTAGGTTTTTATCTCGCGGTGAGTTCAGGGTGATAACGCATTAAGGTGCTTTTAGAGAAGCTGCACAGAATTCTGAACACTAATCTTTTGCTAAATACCATTTCTTTCCTTTCTTTTTCTGTTTTCCAGGAGTCTTTTTTTGTAGCAGAATCTCTAAAATCTCCTGGATCCGTTCCCACGACGTAAATCCCAGCTTCATGCTCGTTCTCGAGAGAACAAGATAACTAATTCATGACAACTGCTTCTGCTCTCCTCGCATGATGAACACCTCAGTGCTCTAGTTAATAATAATTAACATTATTTGCCAGAAGTGTTTGTAGTGAACACAACAGAAGCAGAACCCTGCAGGTCAGAACTCAGGGTAAAGCTACGGGGAGAGATATTCCTCCAGGAAGGGGATTTTCCTATTTTTTATTCAAAAAAGAGAAGTAATGAGAAAATAAAAAGGATTTGTGGTTCATATCAGCCATCAGAACATCTCCCCTTTACTCCATTCCCATTTTCAGACTCTTCATTGTTTATTTATCCGACTCATCTCGTCTCTCCACCAGCTCAGTCTGTGTTTTCTTCTTCTTGTGATTATTGTTCAGGATATTTTGATGTATTTTCATGATGACTATTAAAGCAGCCTGTAACTAGCTAGATGTCCTAGTTTCCTGGAATATGAGAAAACCTTACTGAAATAAATTTCCCCTCATTTTGGACTTTCTCTGTCTGCAAATAAATTATTTCACTCAGATTATACCTTCATTATGTTAATGGTACTCTATGTGTGCGTTCATCTTCTCTACCTTGCAGGAACAAATGGCACAGCGGTCAAAGCCGGGTTTCCAGTCTTCTCCATTGCGTCTGATTCCATCTTCCTGTGGGCAGTCGCCGCTGCAGCCCGGTCCAGATGTGCACACACAGTCGAAGCCTCCAGGCAGGTTCACACACACACTGTCATTCCAGCAGGTGTGTGTCTGCAACATGCACTCATCAATGTCTGGAAGATGAACAGTAAAGCTTGGTAAGGTTAAACAGATTTAGTAAACAATGAATGAATCTCGGTGTGAAACAAGATTCTTGCAAAAGGGAAGCTTTAAATAAAGTTTTTGTTCAATCATTAGCAGCGGTGTGTTTTCCATCCATGGTGCACCTGCTCCAAATCACTTAAAGGTAGTAATCCACCTCTAAGCCGGTCGTTAACCACTAAAAAAAAACAACCCAGATGGAGGAATAAAACATCATAATGATGCTTAAGTAAACCAGGGATTATGAGCCGAGAGATGGGAAAATGTCATATATTATATATACTGGTTATACTGGAGCCCTGCGATGGACTGGCGTCCCGTCCAGGGTGTACCCCGCCTCTCGCCCGTTGGATGCTGGGATAGGCTCCACCCCCCCGCAACCCCATTAGGAACGAAGCGGTAGATAATGGATGGATGGATGGTTATACTGGTTCACAGTCCAGACCAGTTGGTGGTGGAATGCACCAATTGATTTTATCAGCTACCAAAAAATGTTAGAGATTAAATAATTCAATGCAAAGACACTTTGCAGACAAACGACAAACCATGGTTTCATGGTAACAAGGCAGAAGACGGACAGAGACAGACTGGGATGGAAAAACAGGTAACTGGGATACAAAAAAAAAAGGAGAGAGGGGAGGGGGGAGGGGGGGGGGGTTGGTTTTACAGTAAAGGCGTTTAGACCTTTTCATGTCAGCAGACAGTATGGAGCCCAACAAGTTAATATAAATATGTCCTCCCTGAACTGGAAGACACAATGATTCCATAATAATTTCTTTCCAGTTGAGTCTGCTCTGAACATAGTTGATATCATTTGCATCATATCATCATATAATTGCTCTGAAATGTTGCTGTTCACAGCAACAACGTTATTTAGAACCAGACTGCTTTGCTAAAACCAAACATCCACAGTCTCTATTTTAAGCCATGCTTTACAATCCTGACTCACAAATCAGCCCAAATATAAACTTTCCTGCAGCAACGCATCAGTAACTTTTCACTTTGCACGACTCTGGCTTAGGAGTCATTTGTCAACCTAATTTAGTACATCGTTCACATACTTATGATCCAATGTCTCCTTCATTTGTGCTGTAAACAAGTAAATTCACAAATAGCATCAAGTTAGGTTGCACATTTCTGTTTTTAAAACAGGTTTATCTATACATGCACCCAGTCTAGTGAGACTAAAACATAACCCAGGTTTTCTTCCCAAACTTAGAAAATAATAATAATAAAAGCCACCATCTCAGTCATTTAGATTTAGATCCAGTAAAAACACTGAACCCGTTAACGTGATGAACACTAAATTCTGTGATAACAGAAACTCTGCAGAAAGCAGTAAGATGTGAGAATAAGACTGAAGCTGTTTAAGCTCATACAGAAAAGCATCACCTCATTATTTGTGACCGCCATCCCAAAATCAGATGAGAATACACAGCAGCCCCGCTGAGTTTTAGCACATTTTCTCAATGTCGCTCCCCTCTAATAAAGCCTAACTGTGCATCTGTTATACATCCTGCCTCTTCTCCGAGCGCTCTCCAGCCAATAAGTCAGTCTGGTGTTGATGTCTAATCCCTTCCTCCTCTTTTTTTCCCCTGCTTTCTACAGTAATGTTCTCTTGTCTTTCTTTACTGAATCAGACCAAGTACATGTTAAAAATGGTCAGTGTGTTTATATGCAGGTATTCAGTGCCGTGAAGTAAAAAGCAGTTTTTCAGCCTTTGTAACCGATAGGAAAAATGATGGCTCCCGAAATGTGAAACGAGTCAAAAGCAGAGTTTTAACATCAGAAAGTTCTCTAAAGTATAAAAATAAAAGCTCCTTAATTCACATTAGATCATTTTTCACTGTATTGTTTTAATCCTAACCTTAGTAAAGCCTTTTGGCTCTACAGAGCCCCTAACAGACAGACAGGGTTTCATTGTATTATCATCAAAGATTTAGGACTTGTAAGATTTGTCTTTCAGTACATTCCTACATCAGCCTGGTAATAACTTTACAGTAGATGGACATTAACTTTTAGTAGTTTATCAATGGCTTCACATGAGTGTGGAGTCTGAAAAAACACTGCATGTGTGTCATATTTGTTATTGTAACCGCTTAATAATTAATACTTCAGCTCCCATATCATTGTGTAAAAAAGTCCTGCCCATGTTGTCATCAGTCAGCACGGAGCTCTGTTCTTGTGCAGCCTCAGTGAACTGTTTCACACAAATTGATAGTTCCGTGTTCCTTCTCTGCATGGCGTAGCACACATGCTGCTTCACTCCCAGCCACGTGCTGGCTGCTCACGCTGCTTCTTCCTGAACGAAGCCACACCACTACCCTACAGAGGAGCTTCTCTCCTCAGGCTCAGACTTTTACATGTATCAGTTGCAGCATCTCCTAGAGTTTATGTTTGAAACTTTTTCTTTCATTATTAAAAATTAACCTTGAATATGTGAGTGTACTGTATATATCAGGTTTCAGCTACTAATATTAACATTGTGCTCATACATTATTCAAAAAACACTAGATTTTTGCTTTATAATGAATAAATTAAAGAAAGTTTTACTTTGCACCTTCTTGCTGTATATATATATAGATTATACATTACATAAATTCTATATTTATAGCTACACTTACATCAGTTGTAGCCTGTTGATATTCTCCAGGTGGATGCAGCTGAATCATCAAAGGTTCTGCTCAGTCAGCTTCCTCTGACTTCTCCATACTAACCTACAGAGAGAGCGTGGATGGCATTCTCATCTACCTTTCAGACACTTGTGTACCAAAAGTCTTTCCTTACTTTTTACTAAGTCGTGGTATTTAACTTTCTTTATCCTCGCTAAATGCGAGCTATTCTGAAAGAAAAAGGACCAAGGTCCCTGCCACAGCAGCTTTGCTTTCCCCTACCAGCTGCTGCTGACTTCAGACATCAATGACGCCCACGTGACAATGACGGCCCGCTGCTCGTGTCGCATTAACGGAGGCCTAAATGGAAAAATTGAAGTGACACTATAAAAAGCAAGGTTTGAAGTTTTCTTTTTCTTGAACATCACGTTCTGTTTTCTTTCAGCAGTGGCTGGGTTTTCACACCTTTCGGATACCATATGTCTGTCTTGAACATTTTCATCAAGTGATTCAGGATTTAATCCTCATATAGAAACCGTTTTAGCCCACGTCAGACTGTTGGCTACATGATTGGACTTGTCTCAGCTTTCAGCTGTCTAAGCGGTATTTTATTTCTGTCAGGAAGGCTTATGCTTAATGCTGCTATAGAGTGAAAATGCTTTGAAAAAAAATCACTCCGCTTGAGTGTATTCATTTCAACTCAAACCCACTTAGAAAAATAACTGTCAAGCTTTGTTTGATGGTTTAAATGCCCTATGGGTAGTTTAGGTTTGTAAACATCAAAAATTTTGTGTTAAGTTATCCAACATCTCCTTTTATTATCCAGCATCATCTTTCCTCTCAACCCCAATAACACTTCATGTAGCATTTGCTGCATCTTGCATGAAATTGGAAGCTAAAATGCTTATCAGAAGTTTAATAGGAAGGAAATATGCTAATGATTTGCTTCAGTGCTTTGTTTAATGTTTACATCATCACTGAAAAATCAAACTTCTTAATGGTATTTTCTCACATTTTCCCTCCTAGTCAGACACTGAAAACTCCCAAGTATCCATTTTGTTATTGAATGCAGCTAGGCACAATGACTCAAACAAAAACGTTCAAGTGCATAACTTATAACTTAACATAATTAATACAATAGGAGTATTTTGGCATTATCACAGATGCTTAAGGTAACACCACCAGTCTTTGCAACATCACCATAAACCTTAAGACATTAAGGGATATAGAAATGATCTTTTTGCTTAGATTAAAATAACAATAACTGAGCAAAGATGGTTGAAAAATACTTGAAAGCATAAATTTCCTGTACACAGTGTGAAAGAATCCCAGTTTTTATTGGTATTTTCTTTTATATAAATAAAGAACTGCAACGTTGAGTAATAGCCAAACCAATCTCACGGTTAAGTTGCAAGTAAGTCACTGAAGATGAAACTAAAAGCCAAAACAAACAGCTGAAAACCATCACAGGAAAGGCCTAGAAATCCACTGTGAGGGAAGAAATTCAGTTTTGGCTGTGTTCACTGATTAAAGAATATTATTAATCTAACTTTTATATGAAACCTCAGATTTTGCACGTGTAGCATTATAGTTAAAGTTGCAATCCATTAAAAATCCACTCGTTCCGTTTTATAACAGGTGCTGTACAAAACACTAGGAGCAGTTTAAATTTAGGCCTATTTTTAGCAGAAGTGCAGATAACAAGAGAAAATCCATACTTAGTTACTAATATTAAGAATGTGCAGAAATATGTTTTCTCTTTGAAGACACCTCTGCACCACATCGCTCACTGTGTAAACACCATATGTCATTTTAATGTTCTCCAGTGGGAAATGATAAGCAGCCTCCTGTGGACAGACCCTCTGTAGGTGGATAGGAAGCTTGGAAAAGACTGACTACCAGCAGCAACAACAGTGTCACAGCTGAACATGCACTCTAATTGGCTGCACTAATAATTCTTATGGATACAGAGAGAAAGAAAAACAGCTCAACCTAAAATTTATTGTGCCTGTAACAAACTATTTGCATAAACTAAATCAAATTCCCTATCAACCAGTAAGACATACTGTACCTCTGCTGGTGATGGATTATTGCTCTTCATGCAACATTCCCCACATTCAACCACAAGCTGCTGCCGGCAGATGAAGCACAGTCTTACATGCAGGCTATGAATGGCTGCGTCAGAAACAAATACAAAAGCCCTTTGGTGAAACCAGCTGAGCTAAGGCAACCATATGTGAAACTTTGCCTCACACCCAAATGTGCTTCTACACATGAAAGCACTAATCCTTTGTTAGTACATGACAACACACAGGCAAAGACACGTGCACACAGACACAAAACAACTAAATCCTTCTGACAGATGTTGGTAATTAGAAGGCATCAGAAAGCTTAGTATTTCAGTATTTAAATTATATTTCTCTGGTGTGTCTCCAAGCAGCCCATATGGAAAGGTCATGCACACCAGAGAGAAAGAGAAAATGATGCACAAACCCTGTCTGCAGGAAGACACTGGAAATTTATGGTGTATTATCCTCATATTTATTCACAGTCTGTTTATTAAAGCTACCTGTCTTCTCCCTGAAGCATTATACATACTAAACATGATTTGAGATGCAGTACATGCAGCTTTGAGTTGAAGTTATAAAGCTGAAGGGCTGCCATTTGCAGCCATTTTTTTTTTTTTTTAACATAACGAGCAGTTTTGCACAATGCAAGATAGTGGCATGAGTTGCATCATTTGCATCTTAGTCAAGCCATTTCAATACCCTAGACAAGAGCAGGAAAGAGCATATTGAAATCTAACAGAATTATTGTGACCCAGTTTTTATTTCTTTTTTGGTGTCCAAAAAAAAACAACAACAAAAAAAAAGGTTTAGTTCTGCAAGTAAATGTAACCCGGACAAGCCCCCATCTAAATTATAGCCTAGGTTTTTTGCTGGAATCTAACAAAAATTATCATGAAATTAGGGGATAAAAAAGGTCATACTGAACATCTCACTGTTCCCATCTCACATTTCATTACTGTACTGATCAAATCCATGACTATTATCTACTTAGGTATCTGTAATTACCATCGTTATAATTTATGTTTTTAATAATGCCTTATTATTGAGCAACCACTCAGAATTCTCATATTTGTTACAAGTAGATTGAAAATGTTCACTTTTATGATTGTGTAGTGATAAGTTTGGGTTTTTAAAGTAGTAAAAAATCAAACCACTGACTTTATATGACTTTTCTAAATGCTTAAAACCTTCTGCATAATATCAAATGATTTATTCTCTGAAACATGCCCATCCATAGCACTTATACCCTACACAACAGCAGACAAATTGACCAAAAGCGTTAAAAAAAATTACCATTCTTTCTCAACATTTTTAAAATTTAACTCAATGTCCTTAGTATATTTTATGTATAAAAACAATGTTTAAGAATGTTATTTTAAAATGGACACCTTATAAAGCAACAAAATGCGCCTTAAAAAGTGTCACTATAAATAACAGTTTTACCAGGTTAATAACTAAGAATGACAGCTTTTACAATCGAAGAAGATAAATTATTTGACTACTATGTAATCCACTGAACACACTGCCTGTCTATATAAGCCTTGGGGAAAAATAAACAGCCCTTTCATAACCAAAAAGAGAGACTGCACTTGCACTGCAAAGATAAAAGAGTCATATAGATTAATGTGTTACGCAGCAGGATGCCCTGAGAGCAGAACAGCTGGTTGCTCTGTGTGCTAAACACAAATTAGCACAAACATTAAAACCAACCACTCATCTGAAAAATATCATCCTTTCCTACAAGCTGCTCCTGCAGGGTTTACACCCTCTTACACTAAATATTTCCCCAATGTGAAGTTTTGCCAAAACACTAAATATAAACAACTTGTGTAGAAAGAGTAGGACTTTTCATGAACGCATTTCCAAACCTGTATTTAAAATGCATTTATATATCCACTTTTCCATCTTTATTCAGTATTTTCTGCTACCTTTTGCAAACTTGCCAAATCGACTGATGAAGTAACTCTGTGCTTTTATTCAGCTTTTAAAAATACAAAATGCTGCTTTATGTTGGTTTGCTCATGAGAGGCTGCTGGTGGTGGACATTGTGGAAAAATCCTTTTTAGTCTTTTACCCTGCTGGTTAATACTTCATACTGCAAAATGGGAGGAGAAAATGGTGGCAGGAAGTCAGAGGTTGAGCAGCAAATACACTTAAATATTTGTGTTTATACTTTAAAGCTGATGGACTCAGTGGAAGCGCTTTTAACTAACCACAAGGTTAAAGTTGGAGTTAGAGTGTTTTTCTGACAGAGGTACCTGCTTGACTGTGGCTTACCCATTTATCACTTTTGGGATATGATGTTTACAGTTACGTACACTTGATATATGACCATTATTATTGTTGGAATTTAAAAATTGTTGTCTGTGGTAACATTAGTGTTAATTAGTGTTAATATAAAAAGGTATTTATATGTAGTATGTAACTATTTTTTTCTATTCTACAGGCATTTAGCAGACGCTTTTATCCAAAAACTAACTGTTTGTTGGTGAGGTTGCCTTGAAATGATCTAAAAATAAGTTTACTAAGTTGTACCTGTCTCCACTGCTCTCTGAGCATCAATCTATAATCTTGTTATGCAGGGCCTGATTCAGATCAGTTTTTAGATTTAGCTGTGTTGCTACTGTTTTGCATCTTGTTTGTTCTATAAACTTGTTATAGTTCATTTCTGTATTTTTTTGTGTTGCTTTTTTTGTATTTAAAAATTAACAATTTCTTTAAGATTTATACACTAAAAATACTGGTTTAAATGGTGTTTTTATCATTGGTACAAAACTGGCAAACACAGAGAGACAAACAACCATACACACTCACACTGCTCCTATGGGCAATTTAGAGTCACCAATTAGACTGTTCAATCTCCAATCTGCATGTCCGGAATACCCGGAGAGAACCCACGCCAACACGGGGAGAACCCACGCCAACACGGGGAGAACCCACGCCAACACGGGGAGAACCCACGCTGACATGGAGAGAACCCACGCCAACACGGGGAGAACCCACGCCAACACGGGGAGAACCCACGCCAACACGGGGAGAACCCACGCTGACATGGAGAGAACCCACGC
>JBAMIG010000001.1:3251597-3266605 GCA_037177335.1 Kiunga ballochi | reverse complement strand
TCGCAGAAAGGTGATCATGCTAGAACATCCCCTCACCACACCAGGGTCAGAGGAAAGTCAGGGCCCCCCAAGGCCAGGGCCAATGGCTGCCAGCCCTGAACAAGGATCCTAGCCACCTCATCATGTATTCAACTTATTGCAGCATGTCAAGAGGCAGGACCCTGGATTGCTAGGTCAACAGTTTCAATGTGTCTTGGCTGTCAGTTCACGTCAAACATGCAAACTTTGGTCAAAAGAACCTGATTTAGCCATGTAAAGTGTTTTTTTAACAGAATTTTGGCATCTACTTTTACTAAGGCACTTTTTACTTCGATTTAACCACTTTTTAAAGTGTCAAGTTGATGCCACTAAACCACCACTAGCTTCAGCATTTTTGTTGCCCTTTACTCTGAGAAACGGAGCTTTAAAAAGGTCAGTGCTGCAACATGAGAATAGGCTGTTCACCGAGTGCAGACTTAAGCACAAGTTCCAGCTCGCCTTGGTTTTCTGAAACACTGCAGCAACCAGAAAAAAAAAAAACATGAGCTCCTTTGCAAATCTCAAAGCGCCGTCTGCAACGGTGAAATGGATAAAAATGCCTTTCTGAAGACAACACACATCACAAGAACCGCCTCTCTTTTTCTTGCCGAGGAATCTTTGGGGATAACCCGGCGCCAACCGGGCAAGGAGCAACAGGTCAATGGTGAACACAATGAGGGAAAAGCTGCACCAAAAAAAAAAAAAGAAACAAGAAATGAAAGGCAGAGTGTGGTCCAGAATCAATTTTCATCATCTCTGTCGCAGCTGCAGCCTGGTAAGGTGATTTGAAGGAGGGATGAAGCGTGTCATTATGAAGCAAAGAATGAGGCGAAATCGGATGCGATGTGTCTGTGTCTGTGTTTGTGAGACCGCAGGGCTGTTCAGGGGCAGGAACTTACCCCTGCAGATGGTGCCATTGCCCATGTAGCCTGGCTTGCAGGTGCACAGGTGTCCTCTGATGGTGTTGGTGCAGATGGCGTTCTCATCACACAAATTCTGGCTGCTGGCACACTCGTCGTGCTCTGTGGGACAGGAAAAGGGGAGCTCTGGTCAGAATAGCAGTGAATACGTGTCTTTAATGTGTGAAAAAGGAGGAGGTCATTTCTGTTTCAGCAGAGCGGTAATATAAACTGAGAGGATGGCAAACCGCTACTTGACAAGTAAAAAAAAAATCAGACGAGAGATTTTCTTCTGTCAACATCCAGCTATCTGAAAAAGCACGTTTCTGAACATCTCCTCTGCTTGGCATGCTCTCCGTGGACTTGAAGTGGCTGCTTTGACATGAAGTTGACCGCTGTTTCTCCAGGCTTTGTTTCATTTAAAAACCAGCAGCATGTGGAGCCACAGCTGATGAATACCAGGTGTACTGATGGACTGCTCAGGATCAGCATCAATTAGTCTAATGCTTCTGGCTTAGACAGTGCAACGTCTTCCGCAGGGAGAAGAGGAAAGTAGCCAATGAGCAGGCGCCAGATTTGGTAGCCTCTGGCACATTTTACAACTAATTTTCCATCAAATACATTCATCTTAATAATTGCATATTTAAACCAGTTTAATCTCTCAGGAACAAAGATTCAGAAAAATGTGCAAAAGAAGAAAAAACATGGAATTTTACAGAGTTTAGATTGAATTATCTGAAATCTCCTGATCTTATCAATTAAAAAGATTTTTTTTAAATTATCAAAACATCAATACAGTAATGGTTTATAAATCTAAATCCAGTCGCATTGAAATCTTTTAATATTCAGATGAAAAATAAATGCAAAGGTGTAATATACACAGGTTGCTGATATATGCTGATAGGATCACATTGTGCTACATGATGTAATAGTCGAGTAAAGGTGCAGATTCAGAGGCTCACACAGCGTCAGAAGTATTCAGATCTGGTACAATGAGGAGGCCCCTTTCATTTTTCCATTTATTTAGACATTACGTTAATATCAACCGTGAGATTCAAGCTGCTTATTGTCTTCTGTCCAAATTGTAATGTTTAACTTTGCGATTTTATGAATAAACAGCAAGCTGCAGCCGCTCATGCAGCCCAGTGTGCAGCTTCTGTAGAAGTTGAGCTCAGCGAGCTGTAATTCACTGCTTTTTTAGATATTTAGACTCAGCTTATCACAGAATACATGTTTGCACATTTATGCAGGAAGTACATTTATATCAGTTCAGTATTTTTCTTTTTTAGGACATTTTCTACCAACCATCATTTATTTAGAAAGAAAAAAGCAGGTTTTCATGTTGTGTCTATTCTCACACACACTTGTGAAAAGAGTACTGCAGCTGTTTAACTCGTGCTTCTTTCACACCAGAACCTACTGGAGCTCTTTCCTTTCCCAGTTCTCTGACCACATATCTGAGCAAGCAAAGCAAGGTCATCAGAGTGAAAATGTAGCCAGTTTAAGTTGAACTGTGAAAAGGTGACATGCTAATAACTCTACTGTATGCATCACACCGTCTCAGGGTCGCTGTTTATAACCTGCTTGAGATTATAAACTGCTCTCTTGACTTTTTATATGTATACTGTTAGCCAGAGGCTAGAAAGAAAAGGAGGAGGGTTTAATATAGCCAGCAGTGCATGATGCCAAACAGTAGGTAGATTTCACTGATCTGACAGAGAGGAGTGTGTTCACACACACAGCTCAAACAGCTAACAGTCACTGGACGGGATTATAGGTAGGTCTGTTCATCCCTAAGATCGGCCACATCGTTCTTCTTCTTCCTCCATTTAGTATACAGATTATTTTGTTGACCAAGTGACCATTTAAACTGTTTGACTGCTGAAATAAATCTTCTTAGCAAAGGAAAGGAAGTATTTTGATTCAGAAACCTGACGCTTTGGGTTTTTCTAAACTGTATGACAATTTAGCAAAACATAATGGTGATCAATGGAGAACAGGGGACATAATAACTCACATCCATGGAATATGAGACTCGTCCATGTTTAGCCTCCATCTTTACCTGGAAGTCATTCTGTATGAGAACACGCCACTGTATCTTTAGCTGCAGCTAATTGCTAGCTTATGCAGTTGTGTCACGTGTCATATTTAGCTGTTGTCACTGTGAAATGACCCTATGAAGGACATCTGATTTGGTTAAATGCCTTTCTCCTTAACTCCCGTCTCTTTGTGCCCTCTACTCCTCCGCTGATGAGAGGAAGTGAAATGGAGATAAAACAATCGAGTGAAGGAAAAGCGTGTGCGCAGTTTGGGAAATCTGTCATTATTACTAATTGTTCACACAACCGACGGGTGTTACACAGATACATTTACGGTGGCCTGAAAGTGCAAGACAAATTAAAATGTCAAAAAAATATATTTTAAAATTTATAAACAAAATTACAGTTTGAAAGCCGATTTACAATTTAAAAAACTAATTTTTGACAAAAAACAAGTTTAAATAAAAAAAAAAACATTTAAATATAAAAAAACAAATTACCATTTTAGGAAAGAAATACACATTTAAAAACAAATTTACATTTCAAGAAACATTTTCATATTTCTAGAAAATAGATATTTTAGAAAAATAAAAATTAGGAAAACAAATTCCTTTTTGAGGAAACAAAGGCTGAGTCATTCTACAATTACCAGAACACTTTTACAAATCTCAAAACAAATGAACAAAAGGCTGCTTTGCATGGAAAGGGAAGGGCTTAGCTGTGAGGATACAGGAAGTGACGCAATAAGGACCCTTTTTTGTAGTACAAACAAACATTTTGTAGTCCATTCGTGGGAAGTCAGCGGTGAAGATACAGGTGTTTGCCGAAACTATTGCTTTATAATTACACCGTTTTGCTCTTTATGCGGACGGTCATTGGAGCTTTTATTGAACACAGACCACACGTAAGAACTTAAAAAAAGGTCATTATTGCATTTGTTTTGAGATTTGTAAAAGTGTAGAATGACTCAGTTGTTGTACAAATGTTTCCTCTAAACAAATTCCTACTTTTTTTCTAAAATACATATCTATTTTCTAGAAATATGAAAATGTTTCTTGAAATGTAAATTTGTTTATAAAAATAAAAAATATTGTTTTTTACATTTGAATATGTTTTTTAAAATTTAAACTTGTTTTTTGACTGAAATTAGCTTTTTAAATTGTAAATCGGCTTTTAAATGTAATTTTGTTTACAAATTTCCAAATGTGTTTTTTTGACATTTTACCTTGTTTTGCACTTCCCAGCCACCGTACAAATTCCCTCTTTAACCACACCATGGAAGCGTTACTGTTTTGTATTGATCAATTCAACAAGCATATTTGCGTAATTCTGAATTTCATTTACAGTAATTAATTTGGTCTCCAATAATAAACAATATTAAAAGATTATGTCCAGGATGAGTTGTTTGAAGTCAAGCTGCGTTGTGTTATAAATCTAATGTAATTTCCTGCACGATGCAGGTCTCACTATGATGCAGCATGTATGGACTGAACTGAGATTAAAGGCGTTTTAGAGGCATAATGTTTCAAAGGTTTAAAAGAAATCCTTTGAAATAATATTCATTATTCATATTCTGACTAATGATTAAACAAGAAAAGCAGGAATTCAGTTTAGACATAACTGAACCTCTCAAAAAGGCGTCAGTGGAATAGTCCCTAAACCTCTGACATATCGTCAGAAGCAGAACCAGATAAAATGAGACATTTCCATCAGCTATTGTTCCTCAAGGCGACTTTTCCAAACAGCTCCGGTTTGCTGCAGCATGTTAAACCTTCCGGAAACACCATGAAACATCCTAATGAGGCTGTTTGGAGCTGACCTCAGGCCACCACCCACCTGCTTAAGTTTTTAATAAGCTCATAAAGAAAAAAGAAACTAATATGTGGAGTCAGAAATAAGATCATTACAACAGTGAGGACTAGTAAATGCAGATCCTTTTTGTTTAAAAATTAGATTAATTGATTTTTTGGCAACATGTTTATAGATGCAAGACTCACTGCAGAGCTTATCACAGGGATTAATCTGCAGTTAATCCATCTTCAATTGGAATCCAACATGATTTCAGTGATTATAAACAATACATAAAAGAGCTCTGTGAGGATTTCCATCCATGCTGCTTTGCTTAAGTATCTCTTTTTACATCAAACCGTAAGCTGTAAGTGCTAGTCAGATTGTCGTGGCCAACAGCTGCCTGCTACTCAGAATACACACTCAGTCCAACACACTCCTCATTAATATACAAATGCTTTGGTGGGAGTCATGACTAATGCATTCTGCTTAATTAATGAGTGCTGCTCACGGAGCCCTCAAGCGACCAGGCGAAATTATTTAGCTTTCCTCGTCTCGTGGATTTCCTCCCTGCGTTGAACTTTAAAGTAGAGGTGGATGTTTATGGTGCTGGTGGGATGTGAAACGGTTTATGCGAAGGGGCAGGAAAAGCAGGCTCCAATAATGGTGTTACATGATTAAAAATCCAGTGTGCTAATGGGTGTGAGCTGATGAAGGGGAGAACAACACAATCAAACCGCTGATGTACACAGGAGCGTGTTTATTCTGCCTAATATCTGCAGGACACGTTGACTTTATAAGGTAGTGTAAAGCAGCAGACGGAGTTGTTGAAATGATGAAGAGTGAGCGTGTGGAAAAACTGCCTGGTTAAATATTTAAAGCAAGCAATAAATCATAAAGCACAGCAGGAGGTACTTTTCTGGTGCTGCTCATGCTGCACTCTAAGCCTTTGTCTGTCTGACCTTGGTATCTGATTTGTCTGTGATGAAGGCCCTTTATAATGATATTTCTTCTTGTGTGCAAGGCATGTGCTCCAAGTTACGTAGTCTTCATCAGTCTGCTCGTACATGGAGCTTATATGCGATCTGCCTTTGCACCTGTAACAGTTCAGACCAACATATCTCACTAGGAAGTTGGAGAGCAGAAGTAAAATATGGATTTTTATCTTGAGGAGAGAATTTTCCACAGTGCACTGAAGATTGATCGCATGCTCACGGCTCATGCACACGGCTATTACGTATACATGACATGTATATGATTACATGCATATGTGCACAGCCCCAAATAAATAGTGGAATTGTAACCTGAGCTCATCTTAAATCTCATTCTGATCTAAAGTCTGTGCATGTAAATGCTATGTGGGTGTAAAATGTGGAATTTTATTCATAAAGGCTCAAAACTTTTACGAGGATTTTTTTTTTATTCTGATCACCGTGGCGATGGTGCTTTCATCTGCAACATTATTACATTGATATTTATCTGCTTGATACATTAGAAATCTTAAAAATCTTAAGAATGGGTTATAGTTGCTGCTGGTGCACTGACGTGTAGGTAGTACGTACTGTACATGTTGAAACAAGGTAAACTGTCACATGCGCGGGATGCAGTATGGACTGGAACACTAAAGCGCTGTTTCAAACAGAAGCATGAACATGAGATAGGGGATACATTTTGAAGAATGACTCTGACTTGTTCGCTGTTACCAGACTGTTGTAATTATTCCTCCCTGTTGCACAGGGACAAACTCTTGTGCACAGCTAGCAATGGATTGTTAAACTACTGTTTACTGAAATATAATGAATGTACATCGTTCCTACTGCCTAATCTTTTCTCTAGTTCAGAGTTCTAGTGCTACACACGGACCCCTAGGGGTGGCCTCCAGTGTTGAACTATTTAAGTCTATATAAGTCTATCCAAGCCCTTATGCTTCACAGATCACTACTATATAATTATATCTAGTTATTATGGACAAGGTGAAAAAATTAGATGTTGGTATTTCAGTGCAAAATGTGCAAAAATCCTTGTGCTGCAGATTATTAAACCCTTCCCAGGCAGTAGACGGATCCTATTTCACTTTAAAACTAACATTTATTTTAATGGCGGATTGTCAGCTCAACAATGTTTTTATTTATCGCCCTTATTATCAAAAAATCTCTGCACCCATCTAAAGGCTAAAAGACGTGTCACTGTGGTGCCAACATGAATGACCATCCACTAGAAAATCTTCATTTAACTATAACCTAACTATAACCTATAACATACAACCTTAAGAAAAAGACAAGTAGATTTTTGGTGGGTTTAAAATACAACTCCAGGTGATATAAAATAGAACAACTGTTCATCTGACTGGTTTAATAAGGTTCATCAGCATGTTTGAGGACCATAACATTGCAGAATGGAAAGACACATCTGAGAATGAGTTTAAAATTCAGAATGAATGAATGTTGACTGAATGATACAAAAAACATGTTAAAAGACCAAATTAGACGGCAGAACACACATCTAATAAAGTCAGAGTGTCATATCGCTCTGCTGTAGCTGGAAATCTACATTATGAAGAAGACAGAAGCTTTGCTGCTGCTGATTAAAAATAAACAAGTATTTATTAACTTCTCATAACATTTAGGTGGATACATGAAGAAAATGAATGTTTTGCTTTTGCATTTAAATCCTTTTAAATGAAAATATTGATTAGGGTTACATCTGATTAGTGCATGTCTTTCCAGCACTGAAGATACTGAAGATCAGCAGCGATGGTGCCGGAGCTTTTCATAGTAATGTTATTACTGTAGGTCAGGAAGACTGCCTACAGAGCACCACCACTTCTTAGCTTGGTAACAATAACATGTGCTTTTTACCAACAGCATCCAATACATTGGTTGTTGTACGTATGAAAACTTTGTTAATGAAGAAAATATTTAGACTTGTGCATCTTTTTGGACTCGGTATCAGCCACGATACCGGTACTTTCCTCTGTTTAAAGTGTGTTTCTGTAGGGATGTATATATCCTTACTGCTTCCCCTTACCCCCCTCTGTCCTCACTGGAATTGAGACACGTGAACTCTGCTTAAAACAGAGCGGTAGGGCTATATGTAGTGTAAAAGGGTGAAACTAAATGGGATTCAGCTAAAGCTGGGCTGCCCATCCTGCAACCTTTAGATGCAACCCTTTTCCAACACATGTTGAGTCAAATGAATGGCTTGTTACCAGGTCTCTGTAGAGCTGGATGACATGCACAAGAAACAATTAAGCAATCTGATTCAAGTGTGTTGGAAAAGGGTTGCATCGAAACTTTGCAGGATGGTAGATCTAGAGGACCGGACTTGGGCAGCCCTGAGCTAAAGTTGAACAACTACACTAAGTTAAGACATTCAACTTTTTGGTAGAAATAAGCAATAAAATAAAAAAGGTTCGTGCTATTCTTGTTTGTGAATGAAAGACAGTTAAGTAGAAGGATGTAATAGTAATTCATCGTTCTTCATTGAAACAAAAACTAACAGCATAAAAATGATAACATTTTAATAATGTGTCATGTTACATGTTGTTTTGATGTGATATGAGGAAAACAGATTAGATACAAGCTGTAAAGGAATCAGAATGATTAGAGGTGTGTGTGTGTGTGTGTTCTGGGCAAAGAGCAGGTCATTCAATGACCCAAAGGTCAACGGTTTAAATCCGGCAATAATAGATGCTGCTTGCTCACTCAGTCTGCTGGCAAAACACCTCCCCTCCTCCTCCAGAGACATCACAGGTGTATGGATGTGAAATGCTTGGTGGTGGCTGAAGAAGCTGTTGGTTATGCAACGGCTGCAGCATTCTGTAAGTCTGCCCCATGACATCTGTGGCTACACACCAGATTACCAGAACAAAAAGCACTTTGGGTGAATTAAGAGCAAACCCTGGTCCTCAAGAGCCGTATTTCCTGTAGGTTTTCTATGTAACCCTGGCCCGACACACCGGATTCAAATGAACGAGTCAAAGCTTAATAAGCTGCTGGATCCAGTTGTGCTGGGCCAGGGATACATGGAAAATCATGGGAAATACGGCTCTCAAGGACCAGGGTTCTCTACCCCTGATATAAAGCTTGGTTAGGGACCCGCGACCCCGTTAGGGACAAAGCAGTAGAAAATGGATGGATAGATATATTTATTAATCTTGGAATCTAAAGAAGTGCCATGACCTAAGTATTTCTTTCATCGTTCTTGTTCTATCAGCTGCTTTTATTTGTGGGTATTTCACAAATCACACAGCTCTGTTTAGACTTAAAGCCTGTCAGCGGACCACAGAGCGGAGCATATTTCATCGTACCTTACATAGAATTATAAAATCTGAAAAAAAACATTTGGGATTTTCCAAAACTGATGCTTTATTCAGCTTTCATATAATATTCCATTAGTTTGATGAATCTGGAGACTGAGCTGCATTATAATGGATTTCCACACAGCCGTCTCTCTTACCTGTAGGTGGATGGGATATAATTACAGCTCTCACAGAATAATTAATGGAACGTAAGATCTATCAGTGGTTGGGAAGATCTAACGGTATCCAAGAGAGTATTTTTCTCTGCAATACAATAACACATCCCAGTAATAAATGATCACGTCAACACAAAGATATTACACTGTCAGGAGTTAGCTCAGAGATTCTGCAGGAGATAACAGCCCAACATGTCAGATTTGGTCTAATTAGCAAGGATTACAGAGTGATGTAGTGTCAGGTTGGACATGTTGGCCGTCCCTCCTACCCACACACACACACACACACACACACCTACTATCACACCCCACCTGAAGCGCATAGCTAATGATGCTTAATAATTGATGGTCAGGGCCACGGACAGTGACTGGCACCCTTAGAAGGCTTTATAACAGGAAATCACTGAGGCTATTTTCTCATTTCAAAAACAACATTTTCCTACAAATAAAAACACATAAAACAGGAATTTACCACGTAATATCAAGTTAATTTGTCAGTGTTCCCTGTAGGATAAACAGCATCTCTGAGATTTTGAGTGCATAGAAATAGTTATTGCCAACGATAACTCAGACCACGTGGGTCCGTCTCCGGTCCTCAAGGTCCACAATCCTGCAGGTTTTCCATGTTGTCCCGAAAACTTTATTGGCTGTCGGATCCATTTATTGGAAGCCAAGTGTGTTGAAACCAGGGATATATCAAATAGTTCTGGTCCGTGGCCCACAGGGACTCGCTTAAGAAATCCCTGATATTTATATGAGTACTGATATAATTCATTTAAAAGGAAAAAAAAACTGATATAGATCATTTCTTATATTATTTAACATTTCAAGAGCTCAGCTTAAACAATGTGCATAATTTCCTTATTCCTACTTGTTGCATTAAATATCCAGCTGTATCTATCCAATGTTAATATATTAACATTTTCATAATAATTTACTGTGAAATTCTATGTTTCTATATGAAAACGGGGCAAATAAAACTAATAATTAACTTATTGTACATAATATTTTGTAAGTTGCATTAAATGTTTGAGTCAGAGTCTCATATAAGATTGGAAATGATACAATCGATATTAAAAGAACCAAATGATTGTTATTCAAGTCTCATAAACACAATTATAGAGGACAATTGTTCAAAACAGCAGGGAATCTTTTCTGTCTGAGAAACATCAGCCACTCAAAGCATCACAGGATCACAGAGCGGTTATTTGGTGTCCTGTCATCACTTAAAAATAAACAGTCTTATTTTTCTTATTGAATTAAATAAATTCATATTTATGTATAGGCTGCTGGGATAGGCTCCAGCCCCCCCGTGACCCCGTTAGGGACAAAGCGGTAGATAATGGATGGATATTTGTGTATAGTTATTTCAATCAGTCACTTATTTTACAATGTGCTTCATACTTCCAGCAAATAATCCCAGAAAGTTACGCTCTAAAATCTATTTTAGATGTTTTTCACAACCCAGCAGGAGATGTCCCACAGTGATAATACGACTGCTCATTTTCAGGATAAAAATTTGTAGATTTGTTAGAGAAGGAGTCAAAAACAGGACGTTAAAATCCAATTTAACTGAACTTTTATTCTCTATAAAGGTTTTTTTTAAATACCTTTTTTTCAGGCTCCATCTCCTTCTGCTCGTAAATACCAAAGCAGTCTCCACACAGCACATTATCTTTGTTTGATACCTATTTATACCTCTTTCTTCCTTTTTTCTTTGACTTTTTGGAGCCGCACACATTCAGCTCCTCCCTCCATGTGCATCAGGAGATCTGTGAGTAAAACCAACACCTCATGATTCACTTTTACTTTGCTTAATAAATTTCTAAAACATGTCCTCATCGCTCAAGCTCCTGCCGTTGCCTCATTCAATAATGTCAAGCAGAACACTTCAGTAATGTGAAATTTAATGACCAGTGACAAGCCCATAAAAAAAGAACAGTGTGGAAGAAACTCAAGGTTTTTTCTTGCTTCCTTTTTTTTTTCCTTTCTTTTTTGACCAGCAGAAAGTCATCATATTCGCTTACTGCTCACCTTGACGTGAAGTGAACCCCAGCGATGATCCTTCCTCTGCCACGGGACAAAAAATATCGACTGCTTGTCGTAACATTTAGCACAGGGACATGCATCCCCATAAAAATGAGTTAAAGAACATTTCTGAAACCCCTGCTTGTGAAATGATTACTTTGACCTGACAGTGAATTGATTCCACTTTATCTGCACGGCTGTGTACACATAGCGTGTAGCAATAAGTAGAAACTGTACATATGTAGATGGCTGACAGAGTTCCCAACCATGGAAGTAAATGGGTTTCAGTATTCTGGTGCCTTTAAATATAGCTGCAATGCATGATGCAGATATCCAATTATGTAAATTTTGTTTTAATTTCTATTACATCATTTCAGCAAATGCATCCAGATTTCTCCTAACTGAGCAGGAGCTTTGACAGTGGAGACAAGAGGCAACAGAAAGAACCACAGACATAACAATAATCTCTTATCCAGGTCAAAGCAACTGATTTTTGACTGATTACACTTACAGACCTTGATATGATCTCTTTAAAGATTCATATATAGGTAAATCTTTTACCAACCAACATCATATAGTCTATTTTAAAAAGGTAACAATGGAAGTAAAAGAAGTGGTCACATCTTTCCTCCTGTTAGGAAAAGGAACAACAAAGACTTCCGTAGAGGTGCCGCCGTAGACACGTTTCATATCTGCTGCACATGAAAAGAGACACACAGGTGTTGCTTGTGGTAATATGATACTATGACAGTATGTTCCACCTTGTTTCCAAGCCCCATCGATGAGTGAGTTCTGCTTTCACAGAAGTTAAACACCAACCACAGCTGTCAGTCATGTCCTTCAGCATGATCACCGACGCTCTGATTCAGCCTCCCTGAGCTGTATTCTCCCCTCTGGACAAAAGCACTGACTGAAAACATTTTTAGTCACATTGACAAAAAAGCCACAATCATCTCCAGGAAGTTAACCATGTGGATCTACAGGGTTGCCTTAAAACACACACCTGAGGCAAAAACAGTTGCTTTGAAGCTGAATTATAGACACACAGATTCAGTCCAACAAAAAAGGAAAATGACACCAGAATAGTCCTGTTCTGTATTGCTGAGGAGAACATATTATGGACATGAATCACTAATAACCGTGCACTCTAAGACATGAGTTGCTCTCATTATGCTGCAAATCTATTCACTTACATCATGATTAACAGTCGCTCCTGCAGCAGCCTTCACTTTGCTTCATAGTGTCCTAAGTACTCAGTTCATACCCTCCCTATAGAGCAGCAGCACACAAGCATATTAAAATTAATTTATTATTCAGTGCAATATATGGCTCAAAGCAATAAAAATGCTTATGAAGCAAGTCACATTAATGAAAGCATGTTCTTTTAATGCATTATGCCAGTAAACATCCATCCCATAATAGTCACAGAGCATTAATATTATTCAACAAATTTCAGTTTGTATTCAGCCAAGAAGAGAGGCAGACAATGCTTCAGAGACAAGACAATGCTTACAGAGGAGTCGCTTTAAGAGAAAATAGACATCAGTCTCAATGGCTGTGCAGTTTGATGAGGAGCGGGAAGAAACGCTCCCCACATAAAAACTTTATGTGGAGGCTAAATATAAACAGCAGCTTCTCAGAAGCTATTACAAATAGATGAAAGTGAAGACTAAGCCAACTTTATCCGAGTCCTTTTCCTGCCTTCCAAAAATTGTGTTTGATGGAATTATGAAATTGGCTGGTGCCAAGTCACTATAACAGCGTGACCTCCATTTTTGAACAGTTAATGTACACAGAAAGGGTTGCCAGACTCGTTTCACCTGAGTTCCACAATCATCACAAACATAATTGGTCTTGGATTTGATTAAAATTTATATTAAACATGTAATGCATCTGTTGGGGGGGATGGGGGGCTAAATTATTAACTTTTCACTTGTGAAAATCTAGAAGAATGCATGAAGCAAGCGATGCATTAGCAGCTTCTTCATGGCAAGCATGTCGTATATTATTTTGTGAATATATATATATATATATATGTGATCTTGACTGAGGCAGATCCTTGTTCCCTCTCTCCTCCCCCTTTTATTTTCTTATCTATCTATGCCTCCAGCCTCTTCTCTGCAGTTTCTCTAAAATTACAACCTGATATGATGAGTCTGGTCAGCAGGTCTTGGTACGTAAATTCTATGTGTAAAACCTCTGAATTGCGGTAGGGGAAGACTCAAGAGGGGTCCAGAATAAGAACACTGACTCTGGGTGTAAACGAGCAAAAAGAAAAAACAGCATTGGAGAGTTTGCAATGTTTGAGCAGAACACTTGAAATGACCACAGTTTTTGGCTGTTTGTAATACTGAGACAATGCAAAGACTCAAGGCTGGGATATCTACCAGTCTGACCCAAACAGAGCTTACTAAAGTGGCCCCCTACTGGCCCTGAAGGCCAGACAGGAAGCTCTCCTTGTGGAATGCTCTGCAGATAATGAACGCTCTGTCCTGACCTTTACCTCTTCACACCTGAATCGAGGCAGAGACCTCGGCAGCTCTCTCAAGGTCGCTTTTATTACCATAGCGACGTGGCTGGAAAATGAACTGTGAATGGGTTCACGGCTCGCACATGCAAGAACTAACATGACAAAACCGCAGATAATAAACCCTCATAATAACTGTCTTGGTTGGTTCCAGCCCTTGCTTTTCCATTTTTGGACTCTCCTAATAATCATGGGGGTGTGCTGAGAGACCCCACTCCACTCCCTTCCACAATGTGTATTGTTATTGTTGTATTATTTGTGCTTATCTGTCTTTTTAGTCATCTTTATATGTGTAAATGTGTATCAGGGGCTTCAAACTAACAGCATGTGATGCAACAGAAGTCGATAATTTGATGATACTTTGACTGAATAACAAACACATGCAAACACATCATCTGTTATATTTAATCAGTGCCGTTAAAACACCTTAATTTGTTTATATAGGCAAACTGAACAGCTAAATGACTCTCAGGTGGAAAATTATAGCAATTAAAGCTTGAATGGTGTGATGATGTGACAGTCATTTTAAGAATAACCCATAACAGACAAATATTCTTTGGCACCATATAAAACACCAGTGGCCTTAAACAGAGAAAATGTTTGAGCTGCAAATACACTTTATTTAATTGCTTTAAGCTCAAGACATAGCTGAAACAATGAGAAACATTTTTCTTCTTGAAATAAATACCATTCTTATAAATTTCCCTCCGTGTGCGTTGACAGAGCTTTTTTATAGCAGATGATAAAAGCACATAACTCAGCAGAAGCCTTTAGGTGTGCTGATGCAAATGTGCTTCTTTTTGTTTGCTGAGGTCATTCTGATGGTGCTGATGTTTGACAGTTCCACAATACAGCTTCAAATGATCAGCGGTTGGAAATGCAGTAACTGTGACAACACCAGATCCAAAAAGCAGGTATTTTGGCGCTGCAGAGTCCACCAGCGCCAGCGAAATGCCAGAGTCCCCAGACTGCCACCTGGTTTTTACCAGGAGGCTTGGTTTATATTCTCTGAACATATCACAGATGTATTCTGGGCCTAAACTGTTTTGGGATTTATAAACAATCAGCTGTGTTTTAAAATGTATTCTGTAACGGACTGGAAACCAGTGTAAAGATGTTAAAACTGGTGTGATGTGTTCAGATCTCTTCATCCCACTTAAAGCTCGAGCTGCAGAGTTCTGAATGAGCTGCAGATGTTTGATGCTCTTTTTGGGAAGTCCTGTTAAAAGACCA
>JBAMIG010000001.1:3223629-3234767 GCA_037177335.1 Kiunga ballochi | reverse complement strand
CACACACACACACACACACACACACACACACACACACACACACACACACACAGTTACTTTGTCCCTGTGTCCGGGACTGTTGGGAGGGCACTGGCAGCAGATGGTGTGCTAAAGTTCTGCTTGTGTCAGGATGAGGCAACAGGGAGTGAGGCATGCCCTGTTCGGCCCCGGCCTTGGAGACCATCGCCACGTCCTGCATCAGTGTCACAGTCAACCTCTTCCCCATAATTAAGGCCAGCCCCTCTGGTTCCATCTGACAGCAGAGAGCAGCTGGAGGACAGAGGAAGAGAGGTCAAAGTCCCCAGCTGAGCGGCAGCATAGTGACTCTCATCAGGCCACATGAACATGTGTTAAAATGGAAGAAAAAAGAAAAAAAAAAACAGAACATGGAAACAGAACATTGCCCCAAAATCTTACCTTTAACCAAAAACTATCCAACTTTAAATGGAACTCCCCATCTGTCCAGTTAAAACTTCAGGTTATTGCTATGATTGCTTGTGTCATGATTGTGTGTCTGCTCAATATTAACTTTGCACAGTTTGTATTATTTGCAATTTATTCTATTTCACTGAAACAATAAATTGACGAGTGAAAATTGGATTTAGTTCATTCTGTGTATCTGAATGAAGCTCTGTCTGTGTAGCAGACTGTTCTAAAATGTGGAACCTAGATGCCAGAAAAGTGTTTACGTGGCATCCACAATCTTCTCACCAGCAAATTATTAAGTAGCTGAATACCAGGCAGCACATTTACAGCAAGGAATACTAATGTGATAAAGAAATTATCTTGATTTCCTGCAGTCAAATGCTGGATAATGGAAAAAATCCAGGCATTATCTTTCAGCCTTCACCCCAACCTAATCCAAGATCTAATCATATTCCTAATCCCAGAAAAAAAAGATGCTGATAAACTAAAGCAAGCTGTTTTGGGGGGATTTTTCTTCATTCAGTGCGGAAATGCATCTCACAAACAAACTTTACCAAATTTAAAGTGTTAAAGCTCGTCTTGGAGCGTCCCTCTTCTGGTTGTGCTTTCATTCTGTCTTTACCAAAATACCAAGAAATTTAATTGGCAACAAACAACCCAGCTGAATATATCAGGAGCTCTTGTTTTTATGGTTGCAAAACAAATCACAGCACATTTGCTTCAGCATGCAAAAACAATATTTTGAAATTTGACTGTAGTAATACATCGGGCATGCAGGAGGCGGCACATCTGTTTCTGTTAACATTCTCGCCTCTCATCTGCTCTGCCAGCTGCAAGACAACCCACTTCCACAAAGCACACAGCCAAGCATGCATCATAATCAGCTCTGTAAAGCTGGTGAATATAAATCAACTAGTGACCCGTGTGTATCGACATGTTTCTAACTCCAGCCTGCACAACCAGAAACATATTCAACACCTGGATTCACTAATAAAATAGAAAAGAGCCTATCATTGGATAATTACTGCATGGTGCTTATCGTTCAGATGGCAACAGATTATTTAACCACAACTAAACCAACGAGTGGCTTTATAATTATTAAACAACCATGTTATAAGCAGAGGTTGACTTTTTTGTTGTCGGTCATAAAAATTCTGTGATAATGTATTTTTACCAGTCGCTTAAATATTTGAAATGATAATGATGACATACTGTATCCAGTATTAATTAATTAATTTAATTTTAATTCAGTCTGAAAAAGGTGAAGCGGAAATCTAAACACTATGCTACACATCAAGCAGATGAATACATGTAACCTTTTTATCCACAGCAACCAAAACCACTGACTGTTCCCGGTATGAACAATGAAATCAAAGGACTGCACTTAGCAGTTCATCTGCTCTTGGTCTCCCAGCGTTCTCCTGGTCCACGTGGACTTAAAATGCCTGCCTCAGGTGGGATTGCTACAGAGTCCATGGCCGTGAGGTTTTTGACTTTTGTCTCGGACAGACACCTTCTCATGGCTGTTTTGATGGAGGCTGAATCTGCAGCCACACTAGAGACGGCACACAGGTCTGAACAAAGGGGTTCCCAATCCCCCAAGGCACTCGCTTCAATGTGAGGAAACCCTGCAGCTCCTTCTGCACCGCTCTGTGACCACCACCAAACCTTCCTTGACTCAACACAAAGTCAGCACCCAGATAGCGAGATGCAGGTCAGAGATGATGCTCGGATTGCTGATGGGAATCTTCTTTTGATCGATTTAGTTACCTTAGTGGTGCATTTCTTTTGCGTAAAGTTGAAAATGACTTGAAAAAAAACACGCCGTCTTGTGAGGCTCCGTTAATGTTTTCTCCACCTCACCATCAAGTCTTCCAGACTTGTCACAGTCATGTTCCCCACAGGTGTGTGGAACTTGTATATTTGAAGCTGCTTTCTGATGCTCTTTGCTACCCGGCTGTTTTTACCCACCCTCTAAAGCAACACTAAAGCATGCCAGTTGGCACCAATGCCCTTATCTGCCCTCTTCAGCAGCAACCAGCATGTAGCCGATGGTTGCTTTCAGCTAAGCAGATCGTATTTATTCATTTCCTTTTGAAGTTCATTTTGTCTGTATGTTCATATAGGGGAATTCTTGTAATGTGTGTATGATATTAACAGTGGTGACATTTGCGCTTACTTGATTGACAGCAGAAAGCGCTGTCCTGTGTGGACTGCTGTGCAACTCCGGCCCTCCAACCCACCATCATATTTGCTCCATTACTTCCAAGTCCACAAGATGAGCCGTAGCCCAACAGCACGTCTTTTATTTTTTCTGTGATGCATACAGACGTGTCAGATGTAATAAACCTGATTTCAGGCTCCCCCCTCTGATCAAGTGTAAGCTACGTAATAAGCATTTTCTCCACCGTGATATGAGTTGTTAGGGTTTGTTTTAGCCATATGCAGCACAACTTTAGGTTGTGTTTTTAATGCCTTGTTGCAAGCAGCCTGTCATTTCTCCACATGTTTAATCATAGCCACACTCCCTTGAGGCTTCGATGTAGCTGTGACTACTTTGGTGGTCAGTTATTGCTGATACCTGCATGTTTGGGCATCCACTGACAAATCCGTTACTCATATTGGATTTTTTACATGTTTCGCAGAACATTTTCCATCGTCCTTCCTCGGCCAGGTGAACTCCTGCTACCACTGAACTCTGTACTCCCTCCTGACCTCCTTACTTCCGCTTGCTCGCTCAGCAGTTGCTGAATGCTGATTACTTGTTTGTCCTTCATCTTCCACTGCACCAGTTGCCCTTTTTTCCCCTCCTTTATTAACACCGTCATTATTGGGCTTTTTGTAGAACCTTTAGACACCCAGCTGCCGTGACATTTCCAAGCCAATGCGGTTATTTATCAAGACATACAATATATTCATCTGCTTACCTGTTACTTAGTGGTCAGTGGTGTGAATTGCAATCATTTAAAAAACGACTCAAGATTTTTATGTCACCTCTTTAAATAATAAAAAAAACAAAACAATAGAAAACATTTATTAATGTGACCCCTGGTGGGAAGAAAGATCTGCTTTATGAAATGAGGACTTTTCATGATGTCAGCCTGATTTGGAAGAATCCAATCAGCTATCGAGCAGAGAAAACATCTAAGGAGTGCAGAAACTATTAAAACCGGGTTAAGAATGGTCAATGTGTTAACAAATTTAAGTGTTTTGGAAAATATACTCATCAGATATGCAGATATAGTTCATACCGAAAGCAAAAAAACATTACGACAAGCAGTAAAGGCACCATACTGTGTACAAGCCTGTAGGGGCAGTTTATCATAGGATGGTCACAAACATTACGTGCCTAGAAAATAAGGTCAGCTGATTTAAAAACTATTTTATTGCTAATGCACTTTAAAACTAACAGCTGACCAAAGTGCTGTACAACAAATGTAAAAAAAAAGAAGAAATAAAAACAATTAAATAAGGTTTAAAGAACAAAAAACAGTTTAGTCAGCAAAAAAAAAAAAAAAGAAGAAATTTCAAATAACACAAGTACAACCAAAGGATAAAGAATAAGAGACAGATTTTATCTCATGCTTGCTTGAAAGTAACGTGTTTTCATTAAGTTTTCAGTAGACAGAGCTCTGAAAGACCCAAAATAAGTGGAAATCATGAGAAAAACACAAGAAAAACATTTAAAACAAATGAACAATAGAGCGGTAGGCAAAGTTTATAAGCACTGGCACCTAAACATACTGAATTATCAGGTCATTTTTCTTCTTTGCAATTATCAAGCATATTGTTTAATACGGAGCAGGAGTCATTTTTAACCCTGGATTGAAAGCAATAGAGTCCAGACCTGAACCCCGTTCAGAACCGCGAATGTGAGATCCGATTAATGAGGTATCGCATTGGAATGAAGTATCTGCAGTGCAATACCCACTCTGCCCATTCAAAGTTAGTGTTAAGGCTCGATGTATCATTGGTTTTATTCGTAAGACACATGCTTTATTGCCAACAGGAGCATATATAGTAGCAATATTTCTGTTCTGCAGAAATATATCTGGTGTGTTTTAACAAATCATGTCTGCCTCCTCACTTTCACTCTGACCACTAAAACATCCTCGCGTTAAATTATCGCAATAGGAATCCAGTAACGGAAACACCCATATTTATTTGTAAAAAACGTATTGCTAAAACATTATGCTCTCATGATGTGGTGTTTGAGACGTTTCGACGTAGAACTTCATCGCAAACGTTAAATGGAAACACACAAAAAGCGCGGCATGAAGCATACAACAGAGAAATGACTAGAAATGGAAATGAGGAAGAAAGGCTTTAAAAAGTTGTTTCAAATGTTCTGCAGCAAATAGAAAACCCCAAAACAACAAGAAAGGCAGCTTAGGTCATAAACACTGTTCCCGGAAACCCCTGCAAACGCAGCTATAATCTAATTAATTAGCCATCAGACTCTGGAAATCCCAGGACATGGGCTTTTACCTGCACTAAACATAATGACAAAGTATCCGCTTGACAGGAAGGAATGCATCTAGAAACTTATCACATTCTCACAGAGTGGTCAGAGACGATGTCTGGGTTGGTAGATGTGTGCCTGATGGGTGAAATAAAAATTCTTATCAGACAGGTGGAAATCAATATAAACCCTGCAACATTTTTCAGTCTGAGAGTAACAACCCTGTCAAGTTTCTGTATTATAAGGTGCATTAATGTCTCCTAAATCTCCCGTAACCTTTTTAGCTCATCCTGAGGTGGCTAGTCTGCCTTTACTCATCTAACTGTGTCCTTTAACCAGCCGTTGCTCTGTGTACCAGCACTGTTTTCTCCCTTGCCTTGTCCAGTGTGTACTGATGCTATCAGCTGCTGATTCACTGTAGCTGCCTCAAAACTTATAATTGATACGAGATCCTGATGCCTCAAGCAGCTGACATTCAGCACAATCTGAAGGACAGCGAGGGAAATGACGAGCGTATAATGGAATATGCCAGCAGCACAAATAGAAGGAAGAGCCACTTTTAATGTGATCTGCTCCAGCGCTTAAATATCAAGTGCAATTAAATGCCAGAGATGGTGGCAGAGAGACAAGCTGCGTGTGTGAATGGAAATTAATTCGCTCTCAATCAGCAGGGTCATCCTTTACAGAGTCAGATATCATTTACCGAGTGGGGGTCCGACAGAAACCCCGATGTTCCTGCCGGTGCAGTGGTACGACTGTACGGTGAGATTCTGATGAACAAGATGCAGAAACAAACAAAACGAACCGTTTGTGAGGCGACATTGATCAGCGTCATTCAAAATGCTCAACGGTTCACATATGGTGAACATGTTCAGCTAATAATGATCCCTTTAATGGTATGAAAGCATTTATTTGTAGAATCCTGATAAGATGCCTGAATGCATAAAAATGAATAAAAAATGGTTGTAAAAATCAACAATCATTCATTTCTAGTGTGAAATCAAAGAAGGAAAACTTGTCACATAGGGATTAAAACCACTATCTGGTCCTAATCAGATCATAAATTACAGTAAATAGCAGCTGAGATAAACAACACCAGACAGATTATATCATCAGCATTTAACTAAATCTAAGCCTGAGTGAGTCAGACAGCTTACAGAGCCTTAAGCAGGAATAACCGCGCTACGGTTTACATTCGTTTCTTTAAAGATGCCTTACCATTCAACTTCAGTACTTCTCTCAGGATGATGTCTAGATGCTTTAGTTTAGACTAACTGATGCTTTCATTTTCAGCCATTTTGTTTTAGATTCGCTGCAGTGTTTAGGATTATTGTCATGTTATTCTATTCTACAGGCTTTTAGGAGACGCTTTTATCCAAAGCGACGTACATCATGTTATGTGACAAAGTTCCAACCAAGCTAAAACCTGCTGGACTGACAAGTATACATTTAATTACACTATACTTTGGCATTCAGACAATTCTTATGGTCCACTTAATAAAAGCAAAGTGTCCTGTGGCAGCAAAACAAGCCTAAATGATCAATCCTCCACTACAGTGCCTGGCAGCTGGTGTGAGGTGGTTGTGCTGGTATCTGGTTTGGTTTTCTCTCCAGACAGCGTTTTTCTAATTGCACGTTCATGAATTTCAACATTTGACATAACTGAAGCTCGCAGAGCATGAGATAAAGCTGTTTTATCTCTTTTTTTAAAGTCGTTTCTCAGAGCATGCTATCTGATTTTTGGGCTGAACTCAGGAATTTACTTCTTGAAGGTTTTAACTGTCTTGAATATTTGACACTTGTGAATAATCAAACTGTAAACAGATGTGCTCTAAATAGCTGGAAATGGTCATAAAAACCCATCTTAGATTAATGGATAACATCTGATGCTTCTCTAAGATGTTTGTTTTTCTCTCTTCCTTCGTATTGTGTTAAATATTCTGATCCTACAAACCAATTAACTCTGTGATCATTTAATCAGGTTTATTTAATGAAGAGCACCAGACTGTTATTTATCTTTTTATAGGGAATACAGAATTTGGTTTATTCCTCACAAACTTTGTTAATGACAATTGTCTTATTAATCCGAGGCTGCATGTATCTCATAGGATGTGACATCCGATTCTTTTACCTTGCAGTACAAGTTAAAAAAACAAACTTTGCAGTTGAAAGATTTATAATAATGATATTTTCCTTTACATGACTTTGCTTTATCCTTTACAATAACTCTTTACAATATTGAAAACGGTTCAACCGAGCGTAGCTTCATGCAGCTCCGGCATGCATCTCATTTTGCAGACTAACTGGATGTAAAATGTTCTTTCAGCTGCTTTAGAGCTCCGCTGTCCTTCATCCTCAGCCCCCTCAGTGAACTCTTGTCACCCACAATGGGAGAGGTAGTTTCTGGGCAGGGCATGGGGACATAGATAAGGTGCATTCAGCTGAACACCAGGGCAGCCATTTTAATGCTCATCTTTTTTTCATGTTCCACCGGATGCATGCTATAGGACTTTACCTAGAAGATGGAAAATGTTGGAAAGTGTATGAAGCAGAGCACACTTGTACATGGGGGGCATTGACATGTATAAAGCCTTTCTAGCCTCAGGGCCAAACAATGAAAAATGATAAGAGGTGACAACTCTCTTTCAATATTAAGGGAATAAATTTGTCATTATGTGGACAGAGGAGGTAAAGGAAAGTGTCAGTCTTGGGGGTCTTGCAGAGGTCAGATTTTACAGTTTTACTCCTTGAAAACATGATTACCACAGAGCTGTGGTAGCAACAATATTTTTTCTACTTTAAGTCAAATTTCTAGGCTTTTAGCTCTAAATGTCACAAAGACCAACAGAAAATCAGTATGTCACCTCTGAGCTACTCATGTTGAACTTCATGCAAGGACAGAAATCTTAAATCCCAGAAAAGATGGCAAAATCATTTAATCCTGCCTTGAATTGCATGACTAAGTTTCTGTTACTCATCGTCAACTAAGCTCAAACAAACTCTAATCAAATGTCAGCTAACGACTATAAAAATGAGGCGCATGTTAGAGATGTTTCAATGCACACACCCAACCAGACTGACTTTCTATTTAAACAAACTGTAAAAGAGCTAAATTTGTCTTTTGACAGTGAATATCCAGCTTCAGAAAGTTGCCAAAGGGTTCGTTGATAGCCATTGAGTTAAGAAGGTCCCAGATCATTTGACTAAGTCACAACTACCCACATATGGCAAATTTTGGCTCATTTATTTGTATAGCACAATTCAAAACATGGTAATTCAAAGTGCTTTACAGAGCTATAAAACAATAAAACACAGGCAATAAGATAAGAAAAAATAGAAATAAAGTAGCAGCAAAAACGATTAAGATCATGTAGATTAAAAGAGATAATTAAAAAATAATTAAAATCATGATCAATTTTAGAATACATAAACATAAAAATAAAGATTATAGAAATGCCGTGGAGAATAGGTGGGTCTTCAGCGTTGATTTAAACAAGCTAAGTGAATATGAGTTTAGGTTGGATATTAAAGCTGGTTAACCAGCAGCTTAGCTTCCCTCACTAATATGTGTCTGTACACTCAGAAGAGACACATCAACTGAATATGACTGTGAAGCCTGTATGCTTTATTATGGGGAAATGGGGAGCTCTGGTTCGGAGGCTTCCTTGCACGTTCCACTGGGAGAGATTTTCCGGGAATCCCTTGGATGCGCAGAAGGATGATGTAGCTTACTGGACAGCGGAGAGGAAAAAAACCTGTGTAGGAGTTCAGCTTACGCAAGATGTCCCCCAGATCTTTGTCACTAATGAGATAGGACCGCATCACAATGTTTTGGTGGCCAATGGATACAGTATTTCCTCTGAAAAGGTTTTAAATGAACCAGCTGCGTGTCTTCTATTCTGGATTTCATCCTTCAGGGAATAAAGTTTAGGTGCTACTGACACAGAAGGGTTTATTATCTTGCATGTAACTATTAAGACTCAAGTATTATATTGTTTTCTGGTAAAAAATAAAATTGCAAAGAAATTGAATTCTTCAGTTGTAAAGATTAAAGTTGGTGCCCCACTTCTTCCCTTTTTCCTTCCAAACTCAACCTCCATTATAATGTAAACAACAGCATCTAATAAATTTAGCATTAAAAGTAGAGAAACTCATTAACTGAACCTCTTGACAAGGCAGATGTTAAAGAGTGGAGTTAAACCTCTCACTCATGTTTTTATTTACATGCTATGTTGTTGTAACCTCCAAAGGAGCACTTTGTGTGAACGGAAATTGTAGTCTGAAAGAAAACAAAGTAATGATCAGACAGGCCATCATCATAGACAGTAACTTTAAAAACGCCTAGACCCTTTAAAACTAGTGAGAGATTGTCTCACTTATTACACACCGAATCAGTTCTGTTAAAAGCTGAATCAGCCCAGAGTATTGCCGGGCCCTTTGTTCTGAGGGCTGTCAAAGTCACCAACATGGTTCAAATCAATATGGATCATAGATAGTAGCTCATAAAATACCATGCAGTATTTGGTGGATGTCTATTCAGAAACATGACTAGATGAGGCTGCCCCCTGTGTTGTTTAATTCTTAGAAAGAAAAAGACGCAAAAAGAAGGAAATCATGTCACAGTGCTGCTGAACATTCATGAAGACAAACTGTTTTGGAAAATAACCTCCAGGTAAAATACATTCAGCCCAATAGAAATTTTCTAATGAAATGTTTAGTTTTTTGATAATGGCGCGTCCAGACGCAATGGCTGGATGCTCCCTAGGTGCACCAAAAAGCTGTGTACTGAGCCCCCTACTGTACACCCTGTATACCCATAACTGCTGTTCAACCCATCCAACCAACAACATAATTAAATATGCAGAGGACACCATTGCGGTAGGACTCATCTACAATGGAGACGAGACAGCATATAAGGACGAGGTGGAGAGGCTGTCAACCTGGCACGCACAGAACAATCTAGGCCTGAATGTCAGAAAACAAAATAAAGCACAAACAGCCTTGCATCCCTCTCCTTATAAATGGTGTACAGATGGAAGCTGTCTCCACCTTTGAGTTTCTGGGTGTGTACATCTCTGTCAACCTCTCCTGGACCTCCAACATCAAGGCCCCGGTGAAGAGCTCACAGCAGCGCCTCCATTTCCTGCACATCCTCAGGAAGAATCAAAGGCTGCTGTTGGCCTTCTATCACTCGTTGGTGGAGAGTGTGCGCACATACTGTCTGTGGGTGTGGTGTGCAGGCTCCACAGCAGAGGGTACGAAGGCGGTACAGAGGGTAATGAAAGTTTCCCCAAAGATCACTGTCTTCCCTCTTCCCACCCTGTCCCACATCTGTCCACATCCTGCTGTTGTAGGGAAAAAAGGCCATCACTGGTGATTCTACACATCCTGCTCACTTGCTGTTTGACTTGTTGCCTTCTGGAAGACGCTACATGTCGATCAAGTCCCGTACCAGCAGACTCACACACACATATGGAAGTATTATTACTGCACACAGCTCTACCTAACAGATTTCTTACTTAACTGGTATGTCTTTAACTTTTTTAAACATTTTATATCTTTTTTGAAGCTTTATATCTTTTTAAAACTTGTATATCTTTTTTATAATTTCATTTATGGTGCAGATTAGCAATTTGTATAATCTGTGTAATTTCATTGTGACTTGTGTTCAATGAAAATAAGTCTATTCTTATTCTTCTTTTTGTCTTCAAGCAGCTTGTTTTCAAGTTGTGTTTTATCAGAGTTATAAAATGTCTCACCACAAACACTCCAAATCCTCTTAATCACAGCCAGAATTGATTTGCATTGAAGGTAATTTCTGACAATGACTAAAGTCTCAAGGATACCCTCAAGCAATTTGCTTCTCTGCACACTTCATACCACCCTTTAATTTCCTAACTATTCCTCTTGGATACATTAACAAACTCAGCTTTCAAGTGACAAACAGAAATTGAACAACAAGAGAAACTCAATACAGAAAACTATCTTGAAAGTGCCACTTTATACCAGTGAAATAACACTGAAGATGTTTTCACAGAGGAATTTCTATTTAAATAGCCTAAAGTTTTTTTAAATGAATTTGTTTTAACTGCAGAGCGATCTATGAACAATGTAGTTAAAGACAGAAAGTAGTAAGGTCCTTTTGAGCAACACAAGAGAGGGAGTAAAAATATGTTGTTCTCCAAGTGACACTAGCCACTTGTGCACTATAAGGGTAGTTGTGATACTAGTTAGGGCTGATCCATAGAGT
>JBAMIG010000001.1:3213076-3223529 GCA_037177335.1 Kiunga ballochi | reverse complement strand
TGGATGCAGAATATCATGATTATGGTTCATGGTTCTGCCCGTGTTAGCGTGGGTTCTCCCCGTGTTAGCGTGGGTTCTCTCCGGGTACTCCGGCTTCCTCCCACAGTACATAGACATGCACCTTGGGGATAGGCTGATTGGAGACTCTAAATTGCCCATAGGAGTGAGTGTGAGAGTGCATGGTTGTTCGTCTGTGTTAGCCCTGCGATGGACTGGCGACCTGTCCAGGGTGTACCCCGCCTCTCGCCCATTGACAACTGGAATAGGCTCCAGTCCCTCCGCGACCCCGTTCGGGACAAAGCGGTTTAAAATGAATGGATGAATCAGAGGCCACTGAAGAGACAATGATATAAAGTGTCTAGAACTGCACCTAAAATATCTTTTTAAGTATTATGATAATTATAGATACTGAACCAGGGGAGGCTGGTCCATAGTGGGCGATAGTGCATCGCCCTCCTTAGGCCACATGAAATAAAAAGAGAAAAAAAGAGTTTATTTTGCCGGTCTGAGTCTTAATATTATTGTCCAATCAGCAGCCTGAATATTACTGTGACTTTCAACAATCTGATTGACACTTCCCAACCAGAAGCCCCGCCCCCTTGGGGCGATTTCGGTCAGATTGAAAATCGTCCCAGGTGCTCTCATAGACTTACACGATGAGATTTTTTTTTTCACATTTTGGACCCTACAATTCATTTCTATGGGCGACAAAGACATATCCTGCAAACATTCACAGAAAAATGATGGAGTTATCATGGTGTGCGAAGGATGTGGACCAAATGCAAGCTGACCAGGCATGTCAGTGCAGGTCCATGGTTTTAAAATATTAACAAAGAAATAGGGAAAACAATAATAAGACACAACATGACAATAATCTGGCAACGGATAGATGAAACTGAGAAGTTTAAGAAGAGACGGGTTTCCTGGACTACAACACTGGTTCACTTCTTATCAAGCTGTATCACATTATTAACAGGTGCTGAAAGGCTAACCTGCTTCAGAGCAGACCTGGGTCTGAAGACACACCCCCTTAAAACTCTCCGTCAAGGGGCGACCCTCATTGTTTGACAGTGCCAACTCCTTTGCAGGATTATGAGCCTGAGAGGGAGGACCACCCCCCCTGTATGGTGGAACTTTTTCCCCTGGTGTGCTGCAAACAATATCAGATGAATTGTGCTGTTTTCATCCAAACAACAGATACAGTAATAAAGTCTTGTCACTGACCTCTCTGAATTATGCTTTTTATATTTGCTCTTCTTGCTGTAAGTCTTTTTGTCTCCACTGGGGTTGCTTCTGAAGTTGAGGTTAATAATAGTGATAATTCTTTTTTCACACATGATATAAGTGGCCTACAGAACCATTTCACAACTATCCGTGCATTCATGGTAGAGGAATTGATATTCCAACACACAACGCGCTCACATGGGAGCAGATCCTTTAAAGAACTGAGAAATATGCATGAAAGCATTCCCAGAAATGTTTGTGCTGTGATACACTCATTTGAGTGCTGTCAGTTTATACTGTCATGTTAATTAATATTGGATAATCTGAAGAACTTGAGCATTAATGGAGTCAGCAATTTTCTGCAGAATTTCTTCCAGGCTTTTGCTGCAGTAACAGCGTTGCTTCCAGCCTAAATTATATTTTGACTTCGTCGTATGTTTTAAGAACAATAGTCTCTCCTGCATGGTAAAATACACTGCTCTGCAGGGTTTGTCCATGTTTATGACCGGTCAGAACCTCTAAACACCACTTATTTTATGTGAATACACACTAATTTAAATTGGAAAATCCTGGGTGGACAGTCTCCATCTCAGCATCTTTGACCTTTTTTTTTTTCTCGGAGAGTGATGGCCCATGCGACACTGCAAACTGTCGAACAAGCTTCACTTTAGCTCCTCTGAAAAAATTGGGAAGCTCCATCCATCTTTTATATACAGTCTGTGGTCGTGACCTGTGTTTTATTATAGCCAGCCTGAAGCTGAAGTGTAGCCATGCCGTCTTTCCCTATAACTTTTTTGTTTCATTCACCTAATAATCTGGGTAGTAGAATATTTTACTCTGATACTGGCCAAACAGGAGAGGGCAGGTGTCAGTACAATGCATATAGATAATGATTATACCTATAGATCAATGTTTATCTCCTAAAGATGTCCCCTGGAATTCAGTATTAGTTCAGTAAACACTTAAAAATTCAACATCTATCCGTTCTTCCATTTTCTATACCAGTGTTATCCTGTTTCTGGTTGTGGTGGTGGTGGAGCCTATTCCAACTATGATGTATCATCCAATAATTATCCGCTTAAGGTGATCGAGAACAACGATGGAGCAGCAGAAAAAAAAATGGAAACACTGATTAAACCATTCAAAGTTAAAGCCTACACTCTCACATCATAAGAGAAACAGTAAAGCTTTCATAGAGCCACCTGAAATATGCACGAGCATTCCTGGCTTTGCCCTTGGACCTGCCTTTGTTCAATAATAAATCCTTATTTCAGTCATTAGGAGTCGACTCTTATCCATGCACAGCGACACACTGAGCTCCTTACACCGGTGACATCAAGGTCACCTGCAGGTGGGATACAATATCAGCCAGACATCTTCACAAAACCTTAAGTCGCTTTTCTCTGGATGATTTCAGTTCAGCAATCTGCTTCCAGCTCATCTCCTGCATGTGTGTGTTTGTGTGCTTGTTCTCCATCACTCTGATGTCAAGATAAATGGGCGGCCAACAAAGCAGAGAAGAAGCAGAAAGAAAGAAGAGGAGAGGAAAAGTGATCTCTCCTCTGCCTTTTTATCGCTCTATTTCATCATGGAAATCACCTCATTTACTTTGAGCACTTCTCCATTCATCTCTTATTGTCACTGGCAAAACCCATTTTCTATCTGCACCAACAGCGTGCATGTGTGTGAGACTCCGAGGTGCAAGGATGTAGCAGCAAGCGGAGTGTATACAGGTACGTTTGCATGCGTGGAAGTCACAACACCACCATGTGATGTGCAGGAGATGACCTTAATGTGCGAGTCTGTTGTTGGGTTTTAAGAAGCTGCTTTCAAAATTTGTGATTTAATGGATTAATTTTAGTTCTAGTATGAAAGTCCTGGTAGAGAAGAAACAAGCAAAACTATTCGAGGTCCCTGGCTGTTCCACTTATACCAACTACTAAAAGCATCATCATAAATGCTGCATGGCTGAGAGAAGTAATCAGAAAGCAAACAAGCACCAAACGACACAACCCCCCGACCCTTTCAATGACACATTCTTTTGCTTATTTGTTGCAAATGATGCATTTATATGCAAGATTAAATGGAGGACATTAACTTTTTAAACTGACCAGAGTACCACTGCAATATTAAACAGCAATTTCTCAGTTGAAAGAACACATTTTTTGGCAATATCACAGCCGAAAATCAAATAATAAGCCAATCTGTGGTATAGGTTGGACAAACATGGCTGTCTAGTTGTGTTAAGCAGCGCTTGTTATTTTCCCAGTACCCCAGAAGCATGGCCACAGGACAACTAAGGAAGGAACATGCTGAGATACATTTGTTCTTTGCTGCTTTTCTACCAATACTCTGGCAAAAAGGGGTGTGTTTTCATGGATACTCATTCATATAGATAGAAAAATTGTAAGACTAAGGTAAAAATGTCATGTTCAACAGACTGCTGAAGGGAGAATGAACACATCTCTACAGGAACCATCCTGAGTTCAGACAATGACAGAAAAAAAGCTGGAAACAAGCTAAAAAATCAGTCTGATAACAGGAAACAGCAACAATGTAAATTTGGATGCTGGTGATTCACGGGTTGCCATGGATACAGCTGTGCTCCAGTGGTGGCAGCTCTGCTGTATTACTGCTGTAGCCAAATGTAATGAAAATTTATTAGGAAGAGAGAAGTCAAATTACCAGTGACATGACCCCCCCCCCCAAAAAAAAAAAAATGAAAAGGATGATTTCCAATGTTCCTTGTAACCTGTGTAAACCCAGCGTTAAACTGGGTGGGAATGTGCAACACTTTACATTTTGTTAAATCTTATTCTTCTATAAACAAGTTAATCAACTTTCCATGCAGCACAGCAGAGACTTTGAGCTTTATAAGCTGGAAATCTAATCAGTGCCTGTTTCTACTCTGTGGAAAGCTAGTGGTCCTGTGCCAGAGAGCCTTTACAAGCTGCTTAATGACATGAATGCGGTAAATAATTCAGAACAAACCCTATGAGGGTCTAAACAGAAACATGACGGTAGCCTGGGTCCTTTGGTGAATAGCAGGAGAGCAGCAGCATGCTTTATGGAGTAATGCTACATGACAGCATTCACCTCGGATGATAGAGAATGGAAAAAATATACATCAAAATGCTCATAAATATCTTACATAGCCAGTGAAAAGTGGAAGAGCTGGGGTGAGGGGTGGCTTTTAGATGTGCCCCTGCTTCTGCTGCAGATGCTAATGTCATGCTATTCACATAGAAGACAGATTGTGTACATCATCCTGTGTGTGACGTGTGCAGCTCAGCATGTGGTTTCAGCAGGCGGTGAGAATTGTAAGGCGTGGAGTAATGGAGTCTGTGTGGAGCAACAGAAGACTCACAAACAGAATAAAGGAGTTTAAAGATATCACCATGTGTTTTCATATGTGTGTGTGTAAGTGAGGGAAAGAGAGGCATTAAATGACTATGGTAGAACATGAGCTGCAGAGAAAAAGCAAGATAATGATACTAAAACGCACACAGTACCTTCTGGCTGAGGAGAGTAACATGGCTACTAATGCTTTTCTGTGGGCTGAAACATGTTTAAAAGCCTCAGGTTAGATAGGAGAATACAGAGGATCGCTCAGCTATGAACACTTCACTCTTGAGTATTACACAACAAATACCTGGAAGAAAACTGAAGCTTGAGCCTCTGGTGAGGAGGCGAAAGAGAGGAGCAGTAATAAGGATAAATCATCAGAGGATGTATATGACTCTCTTCAGGGACGCATTCCGTTGCATCTCAGTGTGAAAGAAACAATGTTGTTCATGCCACAAACTGATTATCACATCAGATTTATCATTACCTTTCCATCTCTGCTTCTTTTAGAACAGAATGCACCCCATACATCCATTGTGACTCTTCATGTTTAGATTCATGTGGTTTATCAGGAGGCCTGTTCACATCATGTAATCTGAAGCAGAAAGCTCTAAGCGTGTGTTTAAACACGGTCATCCATCAGACTAACATATCAGACTGACCTGAGCTGCACTTCTCTGCAGAATTATTTACTGAATTTCATCACTCCCAGTTGCGTGCCTGGGATAATATAAGAGAAGCAAATGTACATGAAACGACCCTGGCCTTATAGATGTGGTTGAAAAGCAAACTTCTTACAGTGATCTTGCTGAAACATGAATGTATGTGCAAAAGAAGGCAGTCAGAGAGGGAATGACATGCAGCAAATGGCTTCAAACCAGGATTCTGGCCTGTGGTGGGTGAAGGACCTTAAACCTCTCCATGTTGAGGTGCACAAACTTTCACATGACAATTAGCAATGGAAACCTCGTCATACTGGTAAAACTGGCCCGAGCTAACGTTACCCTTCATCCAGCTCGGTTCTATTGTTCAACCTCCCACTTCCCTTTGTTTTGTACTTTTGTGTGTGGCTGAAATGGTCCTGTCATCAGTTCTGCAAGTCTCTCACCAAAAAAAGCATTTCTGTGACTGTACCAGCTTCCTCATGACCAGATTGGTTGTGCTTAAACTGTTTTTAAACATCTCATAAAATCACATTTGGGAAAAAAAAATTAGGAAAAAAAATGTAAGCACAATTTTTTAAACATTTAAATATATTTTGCCAGATTTTTAATAAATATACAAGATAAGTGTAGAACCTGGAAGGCTCATAAACTGCAACTAGAAATGCAAATAAATAATAAATAAATAAAGATAATTAAATGAAGTACGAGTTAATCAAGTTTCTGCATCTCTGCATGCTGTGCATCTTGTACCTTTACAGAATGTCTTTTTCTGGCATTGATGTTACATCTAAAAGGATTAAACACCTCCCCGGTGGACAAAGCACTGCTGAGCCTGGACCAACCAGACAAGTATTGATCAGAAGAGCGCCTCCCCTTCCCCGCTCCAGCTTGTAGCCTCATTTAGGTCAGCTTCATTGTTTCCAGATGAGACACCCAACAACAGCCCCCTGCTGATTGAATCGGATTCATGCTGCTACCTTCAAAGCAAAGACCCTTGCTTACAAACCCCTCACACTTGAAATCCTTCTCTCATCTCTCCCCACAGCATCTTGGAAATAACAAAGCATCCACATCCTTTTCCTCCAGCATGAAATTTCAAAGTTACACAGAGTAGAGAACACCCATAAAGAGCGAGAACACAACAGTGAGAGAAATGAATCCAGTTGCAAATGTTAGATTTCATACTGATGAAAAGATTAACTGAACGGGAGACGTGATGCTCGACTTATTAAACAGGAAAATATGTCCAAAATAAAGAACAATTAAAGGACACTTGTAAAAGTCAGCACCCCTCCTGTGAAATTCATTTAACCAATACTGATCCAACCACACGTAAAAACAATTAATCAGCTATGGCCTAAACTGAATAAGTTTGCATGTAAGTAAAAAATAAAATTGTACTAACTCCTAAATTCTGATGGAAATTAAGAATTAAAATTAAATTCATACGTTTTTCTTCTTTTTTTTCTTAATGTCAGCAGTGACACAAATATTTATGCTAAGATAATCATTTTCCTAGAACAGATGACTTTGTGGCTTCCTCCTTATGTGATTTAAATGATATGAAGCTTTTATCAAAATTTACTTCTTATTGTAAAATCTTTACGGGTCAACAGGTGTGAGACACAAACTAAACTCAATCTGCCATTCATTTAAAATACAACGCAAATAAATACAAAAGCTTTTCATTTTCAAGACGAGTGATTCCATTTAACCCTTTAAAGCTTAATGCAGGGCTATTCATTAGGTCCTACAAGGGCCGCAGCCTTTCAGGCTTTCCATCCCTGTTTCTGTGGCCCTCGTAGGACCTAATTGAATAGCCCTGGCTTAACATATCATGTTTAATGCAAAATATTTGAGACATTTTGCATCAAGTAATGGTAGAAAACTACTCAAAATCTGGTAATTCACCACATGATACTGGTCTCCTGCACCCTGGTGAATACCAGAATGCAGAAGATTACCATGTAATAATTGTGACCTATTACATAATAATAAATAGTAAAAAATTATCAAAAGATTTAAAAAATGGGCAGGCTTTAAGGGGTTAAAACATGATACATAAGAATAAAGTTATGGTTTAACAAAACAACCAGAGACACAAGGTCCCTTTTATTATTTATTTTATCTTTTTTTACAGCATTTTACATTTTTTTCTGTTTACAGAAAAGCAAAAACATAAAAATGTTTTAGATGATGTGCTAAGCCCTTCAGAAAGGCTTTTGGTTATAGAAGTGTTTATAGGCTTTAAACCAAAGTGGGGAAAAGATGCCGCATTTATGTTGACTCACAACTAAACAGCTCAGAAAACAAACAAAAAAAACTCTACAATGCATTGATTGTGCTATGAAAAGAAACTAATTCATTATGAAGACATATATGTGAACTAACTGCTAACATCAAAGGCATCAAGCTGTAAAGTAGAACATGATTTTTCAGACAGGGAACAGTCTCATTCTGGGCTTTTTAATAAAACACAAAAAGCTTTTTTTTAAAGGAAAGAAATTAACTAAACTGTAAAGACATGAAAACCAACATAAAGATACGACCCAGAGAAGACAGAGCTACCATTGTGCAATGTTTTTCAAATAAAAAGGGCCGTGTGCCTGGGGCAATGTAAATTATGCACCGCAATTTGCCTTTTACATCACCCCAAATGTACATTCCCACCCATGCCTGCACCGTGTGACCATTAGATGCTATAGCAACCGGGAAATCCATTTAGCAGCATTGCATTACTAAGTGGAGCGATTACTTCTGCGGCTTTCCAGACCGCCTGCAGAGGAAGTGTCGTCCTGAAAGATCACATCAGAAAGTGGACCCATGTGTTTCTGTAAATGACAACAATTAAAGACAGTGCAAAAGCGTCGTTTACAGAGATGAGAAATCTGCCATTATTTTAGAGTCACAATAACCCACAAGCAGATATTTCATTCTAAATGAGCTCCAGATATAAACTTACTATTTAAGCAGATACTATTTATCTGTTGCACTTTATCCAAAAAAGACTTCAGATTTATTTATATATATATATAATTGATGCTATATTGGTTATTGTGAGTAAAATAATTATTCAATCGGTCTGCCAGCTTAATTGTTATTAAGACCAGATGCAGTAATAAGGAATTTTCTCTGTGACGCATCTCCTAAACATGGACCAGAGTGGTTTAAAACAACTGGATAATTGCCATAAAATGGTTGAAGCAAAAAAAATAAAAATAAAAGTGTATTCAAAAATAAAACCTGAAAAATCCAAATATAAAGGCATTTGGAAAAAGCATTATATGAATTCAATAAAAAAAAGAGGCACTTCTGCTCAGAATTGAATAAATTAATTTAGGTTTCAAATTATTTACGCTGTTAAAATGCGTCCTTAAAGAGCATTTGAGCAATAAATAGTTTAGAAAAGAAATGCTTGTTGAAAATAAAGCTCTTTTATGAATTTTAATAAATGCTTATTTGGACTAAAGGGCTCATCATCTTGTGAGATAGTTGCATAGTTTCTAATGGCTTCCAGCCTCAGGGTAATTATGAAAACATTCATTCATGTTAGATTCAGTATTCTGAAAAGAGCGCATCTACTCAACGCCCTCAGTTCAATACACTTTAAACACTATTTGTGTGGAAATATTTTGAAACATTGCTAAGAAAAATAGGCATTTATACATTCCAACAAAAGCATTAAATAAAACATCTACAAACCTGGGAAATTTTAAAAGCTCCTTTACAAACAGGTATAACCTTGTTTTGTAGAGGCGGTTGTTGTTTGGAGACCGATTTTTTTTTTTTTTTTACAATCTTATTCTAAAGTATTCTGATCCAAACAGGCCTGAGCAACAGTTCTGTTAAATTCACTGTAAAAATGCACTTGAGTTCCTGTTTATCCTCACAGACCACAGAGATGTAGCATGTTGTTCCGATAATTCAATTGTAAACTCATAAAGAAACAGCCAAATATAACGCTGAGATGCTTCTTTTTGCTGCTTAGCTTTACATGATTTGTTGCAGTGACTCGGTTCTTCTTACACAGAGACTCCCATTTTGCCAGTGATGACATCCACTGTAATCAAGCAGGCTGCGTGGAGAAAGCATTAAAGGGTTTGGGCTGTGCCTTCCCATAAATGTGATCAGTTTACACAGATTGAACACAAGCTTTTCTATTTTTGTTTGTTTGTTTGCAGTCATGGAGGGTTTCTCAAACCAAAGCAACAAATTGAAGCAGCGAAATGAAATGATTTTACATTGAGCTCAGCAGAGGTACAGTAAGCTACAGGAGGATGCTTCTACCTTCATCTGCCGGTCGTTTCACACACATTGCGAATGTGACATTTTCCAAAATCTCCACTCACTGTGAGAGGAGATGCTCGATTTGCCTGAGATTCGGCCGGAAACGGAAACTTTCACGCTTGCAGAAAACTGATTACTCTCAGACTGGAACTTGAATGTCGTGATAATGCCACGTTACTTGACTCTGATACTTTCAGTAATCGGAGCTGTTAAATGTCACAACTCAGTGTTTGAATGCCACAAGGTCACATGTAATCAACTGAATGAATTTTCCAGGTTAATTAAAAGGGAATCAGAGTTTGAGAGTTCAAAATATAGATTGTAGCCTCCTAGTGAATTTTTCAAGAGTAGAAGTGAAGCTTGCTGGGTGGTTTCTACTGTCGCCATCTTGGAAGCATCGTACGTGCTGTTGCTCCCAGAACATAGAAAAATGGTCAAAGATATGGAGTTGAGAGAGAGGTTGTGAGTGTGTGGATGAAACATGTCTATGAAACTCTGAGCTGCATGTAGCTAAGCGCTAACTGAGCTAAGATCAGAAGCTACTGGGCTAACATAGGTGGAAGGGCTAAAGCTAAGGCGTGCTGTTAGCAGGCTAAGAACTTTGCTACACACTGCCTTCTTGCTGTGCATACTGAATACTTGCCTAATTATGCTGAATTTCAAGTCTAAATAACAGATAAGTTAAGACAAATACCCCCTCACAGTTGTCATGAAAGTAAACCTGATCTTTTAAATGTTTTGTTTTTTATGAAATGTTTATTTTAGCTTTGAAGGTATGGGGATTTACTCCATTTTGGAGCCCCCAGTGGATCAATAGTGAACTGCCATTTTTGGCACTTCCACATAGGTTTTACTGGACTGTCTCAGAAAATTAGAATATTGTGAAAAAGTTCTTTATTTCCTGTAATGCAATTAAAAAACATGAAATGTCA
>JBAMIG010000001.1:3147256-3165376 GCA_037177335.1 Kiunga ballochi | reverse complement strand
ACACATCAGTGTACTCAAAGCGCTTTAACACTATCTGACACATTCACCCATTCGCTCACACATTCACACACCGGTGATGCAGCACAGGGAGCAACTGGGGGTTCAGTGTCTTGCTCAAGGACACTTCGGCATGTGGATGCTAGAGCCGGGACTTGAACCACTAACTCACTGGTTACAAATTGACCCGCTCTACTACATGCGCCACAGCCGCCCCGACACTTATGAGTCCAAAAGAAAAACATAATGCAGTATGCAGTACTATTTAATAACACTATCATGAAGTAGATTTATATAATTTAAAATGGCTTCATCTTCCAACACAGCAATCAGAAGGTATAAAATAAGTCATTAAAACCACTTATCAGAGCTGTGATGTCTCATAATGATGCCACTAACAGCAAGCAACATGTGGTTCTCAGAAGGAAGGAGATTTCTGATGGTGGACAGCAGATGAAAGGATTTTATATTTAGCTAAACCAAAAAGAGAATGTAGGATTTATTTATAACAGTAAATAAAGTAGGTTGCTGCACTTTTTTTAAAGCCTTGTATTTTATACTTTTACTGTTAAAACCTGTAAGAGCTGGAGGTCAGGGCGGATCACCAGTCCACTGCAGGGGCAACACAAAAAACACATTTCCATTAGTACCCACTCTACTGGTTTTCCATTACAAGCCCAGATCGTCTTGCAACACAATGCAACAAAACAACACGTAATGCAGAACACCACAGAAGAAGATCGAGATGAAGATGGAAGACCTCCAGGTAACTTTTTACCTGATGCTTGATTAAACTTATTCATAGGAAATAGACTCATGAATAATATGGACACATTCTCTGGAGGTCTTTAAAACCAGTCTGGAGCCACTGCGTTGTGACATCACTGAGATCAGGCCAATCAATGCGCACCAGCCTGTGGAAGTCACACCACCAGCATTACTCGACCCCTTTGGAACCTCAATGAAGTTGGTACGGCTAAAACGGGTAAAAAAATCATAATGGAAATGCTCCGTTTCTGCGTGGGGTCGTGTAAGGTCGGGTAGAGTAGGTACTCGTGCCATTAGAGTGACTGGTTAACCTAACATGTATGTCTTTAGACTGTGGAAGCAAACTGGAGTACCCATGCATGCACGCATGAGGAAACCCTATAAATTCACACGAAGTTCCTGTTCCCTGAAGAATCCACCTTTATGTGCAATACAAGGGCAAGTTGGGGTTTGAATTGCACATGAGAGCTACTGATGACTTACAGGCCACAGCAGGAGCTAATGATGCCGTTAATGTGGACAGAGTGACTCATGAAGGTTCCTAACAGCAGGAAACTTCTCAAAACCTCTCTTAGACCATTTTGCTGAAAATAAGCTCCAACTTTGCATATATGAAAAAGCTTGACTCAACCAACTCCTCACTTTTCCCTATATGGGCTTCCAACCATGGAGGGGTAGTGATTTCATCTGTCATTTGTAACATTAAAGAGGATGAAAGTGCTCTATAAAACCGTATCCTGCAGAGTGACAGGTCATTTTGGTACACTAAGGGAAGAAAAGGATCTGTAAAGTTGATAGATATGCAGAGAAGGAATTATTTTTCTCTGTCCGGGTGCACACTGATTTAAACACAAGTCCTCTGCTGGGATTTCAGTCACCAGGAAACAACAAATGCACCTCCATGGTAACATAAGACTTTATGAAAGAAAAATCCCATCAGAGTTCCCCTAGCAAATGGGAAGGCTGCTGGCTTGTTACTAGCTGATGCAACATTTTCCACAAAGCAGGTCTATCCCTGCTTTACGTAATGCTTCACTGCGAGCAGATTCATCTTAATCTGTATCAACAACACAAGACTTTTTTAGACTAGCATTAACAAGCTTTCAGGAAAACAGCAAGGCGTGGTAATTTCTCAGCAAATGAGAGGGGACGCGCAGTCGATCTGCTGGGACTACAAGATCATACCTGACAGCATTAACAGGAGCCAACGAGGATAATAAGCCTAAATGAATCCAAAACATCAGTAGTAGTCAATGTACTTAATCAATGCTAATAAATGCTTTAACATGAGTGTCCTCACAACGTTTCATTAAGCCAACAACATATTTCTTCCTGAGCGGCAATCTATTACATCTAAGCGTACAGTTATAATGGAACAGGAAACAGGAAGGGGAATAAAATGAAATTAGTGGCATGAAATATCACCACTTAAATTTAAACGTACAACACCATGTGACACACCCAGTAGTCCAACAGAAAAGTGTTGGTGGACTGTAAGATTAGGTGACATTTCTAACTAATTTGCATTGATGTCAACCCCCCGGGGGCACGAGGTCACTTTTCAATAAAGCTGTGTCACAAATGGCAGCAAGAGAATGAACAGCATTACAAAGTATGAAGTCTTATAATGTAGCACTGAAATGCACGACTCATTGAACAAGTTCATTTTTCTATACAACATTTAAACTATGGTAAAAAAATTTTTTAAAAAAGGATTGGTGTAGATTGATCCGGCAGATATTTGTGTTTTTTTTTACTTGTATTGATTGATAAATGAGTGTTTTGGCAGATATAATTGTTCCTGGCATGTTTTAACAGACAGGCAGACTCTGCTGGTGCAGTGCATGCATAAGCGGTCTACTCTGGAGAAATCAGCAGAAGTAAAGGGTCACATGAAAGCAGAGATTCTGCTGATCAAAGAAGTCTGTCTCATCACCGTTGGACAAAATATCCGTAAGCTAGAGCAGCAAAGGAAAAAAGGTATAAATAGATGTTAATTTTGCCATTTTGTGATCCAAACTTTTATTTTGAATAATTTAGGTGATGCAATTATGTGGCTACTTGAGCTAACAGTAAAATGTGTTTATCATTTGTTTTGCTGTTATTATTGTGCTGTGGAGCTGCTCAGAGTTCTGGATATAAAGAACTTCAAACTTTATTTATAAAGCCCTTTTCTTGCCATAGGCAACACAAAGTGCTTTACATGATGAAAAATAAATCAATAACACAAAAAGACACACAGAATGTTACACCCCACCCCCCCTAACTGAAACTAGTAATATGTTAGTAAATATAAAATAAATAAAGACTAAAAGAGAAGTAAAAACATTTGGCTCGGTACTGATGTTGCTGTGAGGAAATTATATTATTGTTGGGATGCATTCATGCAAGGAGCCAGTACCTCCACGTCTAAGGAGGCAGTCGTCATGGCAATCATCCAGCCCCCAGGTCAAGGCAGCCGGGGTCCATCCCGCCGCCATAAGGCGGCGCTATCAGACCCCGTGCCACCCAGGTGAAGGCAAGGACCATGCCACTAACTCCAGACATGAAGGCAGCAGCCCCAGCATGGAGGATCCCCATGAGGAGAAGACTGGAGAGTAAAACTACATTACATACCCCTAATAAGAACAAATGTGAGCAAAAATAATAAAATACCTATTCAGAACTTCATAAAAATGCTTAAAAATATATAAAATAAACAGTGAAGCATACATAAATTACTCTTAAATCAATAAAACAATGTAATAAAATAATACAAATAGGGTACGATGAATTCAGCTAAAAGCTAAGCTAAAATGATTTGAGCCTCTTCTTAAAAACATCAACAGTCTCTGCAGGTCTGAGCTTCTCTGGCCGGCTGTTCCACAGTCAGGACATAATAATGGAAGGAGGCCTCATATGTCTTGCTCCTGACTTTGATACGAACAGATAAAAGTACCGGCAGAACCTTGGGATCCGCAAGGGCTCATAACTAAAAATGAAGGTCTAATAAATCAGAAGGCCAAAGACCATTAGGACGTTTATTAACAATTAAAATAATCTTAAAATCTATCCTGAAACGCACGGAGAGCCAATGCAGCGATCTTAAAACTCGTCAGGACTCGTGCCGCCGAGTTCTGAAGTAACTGTAAGGTTCAGACAGACTTCTTAGGAAGACCAGGGGAGAGAGAGCAGGGCACTACAATGATCTAATCTACTACAGATAAAAGCATCAGCACCTGCGTACTGGCAAGAGAGAAATGGACGGACTCTAGCGATGGTTTTTAGGTGATAAAATCCCATTTTTGTGTCATTTTTATTGTGAGGAATAAAAGACAGACTAAACAAGAAGACTAGCAACAAGTCTTAATGTGCAGAAGTCTCTGCGATGTTACTCAAAGCTTCCCCATAACTGCTTTATATGTGTGGTATGAAATATTTACGAGACCAATTAACAGGAACCACTGAACTTCCAGGATCAGTAATCATTTTCCAAGCTTGACATAGGGAAGTGGGATGATCAGCCTAAAATCCAGAGTAAACTCTTCCAATCTCACAAAATGTCAGCTCACATGCAGCATTAATAAACACACGGGCGTCGGCGAGTGAGAAACATCATCATTAGTATGTGTTGGTGTTTGTATTAAAACGTGTGCAAAGCTCTGTATATATACAAGCACATTTTTGCTCTCAGAGATTAGGCAGATGGCTTTGAATATTAACACAGTTGCCGGGTTTGGAGATGGAGATTGTGTTGGATATGCAGCAGCGGACTGACCCAATATGCTGCAGACTAATTGTCTTCTGTTGAATAGGAAAATCTAAAATGAAAAAAAAAGAATCAGTGTTTCTTCTGCTTGGGGTCAAAATCTGCCAAATTGGAGAATAGACACATTACAGACACAGGGCCAGAAATAACAGGTGACTCCATGAGGCAAGCTGCCTTTCCTCAATAGTTATAGTTAGAATAACCTATAAGACAATAAGGACCAAATGACATCAGATCTCTCATAATAAATTATCTTTCTTTGTTCAGATCATTAAGTAAAAGGAAACTAAAAGACAGGGACCTTCTGAAAGGCTGGTATTCTGCAGGTATTAGATGCTTTTTTTTGCTGTAACACACTTCATTAAAAATTATGAGTCATTGACAGTTTTGCAGAACTTAACAAGCTTTGGGGATCAATTATTTAATCTGCTTTGTATCAGTATGAAACATTCCACATATGCAGGACATCAGTCCTCAAGGATCATTTGCCAAGATGTAAAATTCAGCCTGAAGTTGACTTTTTATAATGCAAATCTGTCAAAAGTAGTAATACTGAACCTGTGCTGATTGTCCCAGGCTCCTCCTGACAACGGCCAACATCCATCTTAGATCCTACGTGTTCTCTGAGCTCTTTCCAGCAAGTAAAAGTCTGTTTTCTTTTGGTAATCTCCAACTGTGTCCCTTTCTGTCTTGATTTCCTCCCATCATTAAATAACATCCTCATGCATCCCTCTGATGAATCAACCACAAAGCACATTGATATCTAGAAGCTGGTGGTGTGGAAGGGTGTGTGTAACAAGATGCTCTGTCCTGAAAACTTTCATATTAATTCCAAGTGTGACATAAAAATAAATAAAGACGCATGTTTTATATGTCAGAAAATGTCAGCGCTAACGTGAGGCATACAATTTAGGCTCCAACAAAGACGAACACATCTGAACAACAAAAGGATTGCAGCTCATTGCCTCAGATTTATTAATACAAAATCCACTAAAAAGATTTAATTCCAGTATTAGAGATTTAATAAATTAAATATTGGCAACTTGCAAAAATCCCGTATTCTGAAAATGTTGATCCTGTTAAAAGATAAAATGTTTTTTAGGATGTTTTGAGTGCAAAATCCACTAACAATTCACTCTTTATATTCTTCCAAACATCCCTGTGATTACAAGTAAATAATGCTATCAACTACAATAAAACATTTATGAGGGTGTAATAGTCACATTAAATGATAACTGAAGCACAGCTAGACGCTATCTCCTGTTTATATAATGCAAAAGAAGCAATTACTTTGCTCTAAATAAAAACCATCAGGATATCAGTGACACCCCGTCAGACAGCTGGGCTTTCACGATAAATAGAATAATAGAGAAAGAAAAAAAGAGGCGATTACTCTGATGTGCTGTACTTTACCTTTAGTCAGTTTCAGCAGCCATTAAGAGTAAAGCCATTTCAAATATTCCAGTCAGACCCTGTTAATTCATTTGCAAGTTTAAGTAGACTTTACAGCACAACACACAAACATGAATAATTCTGCAGCCGTGGCTCAGTGATCTAACGGTTCCCAGCCCTTGCTCAGTCTTTACCACGTGGGACGGTTGTGGACTGAAGTGGAGCTTTGAGTAAACTTCTCCACGACGCAGCTTAAACAGAAGCAGACAGACTGGAAAGCTCATGGATACTCAGTTCACAAAATGCTCAGTGGATTCAAACTGGCATGGCTCAAACCCAGACAACTGCACCACTTAGCAAATCCTTCAAATCCACGGATTGATGCTCTCAAGCCTTATTTAAATAAGGCCATTAACTCCTAATCACAGTAATCAGGGCTACTAGCACCCAAACTGGAGCTGCTCCCAGGCCAGCTGCAAGAACTTTAAGGTCTAATTTTCCCAGAGTAGCTGGGAAATCTCTCAAATTTGGCAAAATTTTATCTAAATTCAATGTTTGTTATTCAGAAACTTGTGTGCAGAGTGGGTTGTATAAGGAGACAAATGGGCAGAATATGATGGGCCATTCTGCAGAACTAAACTTAACATATGAAAGAAAAATATGAAAGACAAGAGATTTGGTCTGAAAGGCAAAGGCAATTTTTTACACTATAAAAACGGTATTTGGGCTATAATTTAATGTAATTTCCCTTTAAAGACCAACCAAAACAACATTTATTTATCATATTATCTCATAGTGTCTGTTTTATTAACCAGCAGCAGCTCAGTGCAAGCAATTCATAAGAAAATACAACAAAGAAAACATCATTGCATCATAAGTGCATATTATTGGATATAATTGCATATTATATTATTTGACCTTTTTCTGAGAGACAGCTAGCTTATTCTGCAACCAAAGCGCACTGAATGCTGCCTGCTGAAGGTAAAACAACTCATCATGAGAACTTAAACCCTCTTTAAAAAAAATGTTAAGCTAGTTTTCTTTCATGTCATCATTGCATTAACTTTTACAATTCTCAGTGTGCAGCTCAAAGCTGGCACAAACAGCCTCCTGGACAGGAAATGAATTCAGCACTTCCACCTCCTTCCATCCACACATCTGTGTTTCACCCTCAGCAAACACATTAAAAGTCAGCTACACGAGCCACTGGACAGTCTGAGCCGAGTGAAATCATTTCCTACCTTCACAATAAGTAGAATCCCCATGGATGGAGGCATAGCCACTTCTGCATTCACACTCCGCCTTAGCATTCCTGTTCTTACACTCTGAGTTTTCTCCACAAATGAGTCCCTCCATGCAAAAGTCATAACCTGAAAAAGAGAAGCAAAGGGAGCTTCAATTTGCTCACTCAAGCCAGTGAAAGGTTTACCATGGAGTCAGACATGATTGAATTGGGCTGTTGTTAAAACCCAACACACGAGCTTTAAAATGTGTTTGTAGAAAAAATAAATGCTAAAACAGGAAAACAGGAAGTAACACGAAGGTGACACAGTCAAATAGTTTCCCACCTCTGCGTAGGGCCTCCTTGTTCTTGCATTTCAGAGGAAACTCATTCTATATTCATTTTCTATACTGCTTAATCCACTTTAGGGTTGCTGGGAAGCTGAAGCCTTTCCCAGCATTCAGCAGGCAGAAGGCAGGTACACCTGGACAGGTCGCCAGCCCACCACTAGAGAAAACTATTACCAGATATTCTCATTCCTGTTATTGCTATTAGAGCTTTGAATCTCTTTATTTGTAATCATTAATGCTTTTTTTATCCAATCTAAATCTCAGCAGACAGAGAGGCTTCACGTGCATATTAGTCTGAAGCCATGGATAGATAGGCTGAGAATTAGTCTGACAGATAAAGATGGTGACAGACAGCGAGATGATTGTCTCTTTCTCTGTAGATGTAGCTCATCGTGTCCTGTAATGAGTGACAGGCTGGCTGCACATAAAAGCCCAGAGAAGCAGCGCGCCTGAGGAGGCATTGTTGAGGAAAGAGCTGTCTCTGCATGATTCTTCCCATTAGCCCATTTACAGCAACAGACTGGCACACTGATGATAAAATTCTGATTATGCACTTGGGTACTTGCATATAAGTGGCATTAATACGATGAAGTTATACGTGTGACTGATGGACTTTGATTCACTAACCCTTGAAATATGCAAATGTTCTTGTATTTTACAGGAGAATGGTGTGATATAAATACAGTAAGATGTGTAATAATTAGCTTTGGGACAGATCCAGTGTGACTGTGAGGATTTGATAGTCAGTTACAAATACATACTGGAGAGCATATAAGGACTGATGGGGAAATAAAGACAGCTCCTCGTTTTAGTGACATGAAGTTCATTAATTGCTGGTTCTTTAAATGCAAACTCCTCCTGCCCATACTCATCCCTCTGATATCTGTTCCTTCACCCCATAAGAACCAGGCATGACACATATGATACATATCATAAGAGATATTATAGATATACATAGATATTAATTTCTCAGACATTTTGCATCATTTTATGGTAAAAACTTTACTGAAATTTCTGTGAAACACAATCAGATTTTTGTCTCCCTCCCCTTAATGGACACCAGAAAGCAGAAAATCACATAGGAATTTTGACATATCACATGGTAATAAATGATAAATATCCCTACATTTTTTAAAAATAATTTCTTATATATTTTGTTAAAAGGACAAATGAAGACTTCATATAAAAAACATAGGACTTTTCTTGCTGATTGGTCCTGGGTTAGGTCTCTAAGGGTAAACTTTGCACCTTAAATCCCTTTTTTGTCCAAACAAGCCATCATTTGCATATTCATCTTCTCGTCCTTTTAGCCTCCCTTTTATCGTCATTAATCTTGCTGATTCTTTTTAACATTTCTACATCTTTTTCTTCAGCCGACATGCCTTTTCTTTCACCACAACAAGCAGCCCTATTTTACATACTTTTCATCTTTATTTTTTTTCCTCTGGAGTCTAAGGTATGTGGCCCATCATACCTACAATTCCTTCAGGCAGAACTTGTCCAAGGATTTTTTCATTAAGGTTCCACAACAGACAGCTTCAAATGCTTTGTTTCTTCAAAGTATTTACTGAATGACTGGTGGCTATTTACCCTGTAGTACCTCTCTGCCAAAGCAGTGGGGATTTGGGCAAATTGGCATGACGGGCAGAGACAACCCATCTGCTCTGATAGGCATGACAGGCTTAAAACACCCATACTGGGGGGAAAAAAGAGCATGAATGCAGATGTCTGTCCTAATCATCACAGGAAGGAGTGATTCATTCAGCCTGAGAGTGTGGCGAAGAGGAAGACGTACCTCGGCAGACATTGCAGCATCTGCCCTCCGGTAAGATCTGTTCGCTGATGGTACAGTTGAGTTCTGGGCAAGTTTCAGTAACTTTCACCATCAGGCCATTCTAGGAGGACAAGACAGGGGTCAATTATTAACAGGAGGAATTATGTGAAGGTCCAGGCTTTAAAGAGGATTTATTTACCCGACAAACATTTGGACCAATGTTTAAAACAGCACAAAAAACTGCAGTTTCAGTTTTACCGATGATTGTACCAGAAATAGCCGGTTACACTGGGCATGCACACACTCGGGACCGATTTGTTCAGGCGGACAATGGTGGACAGTGCTGTTTTTGTACACATTTGTACAAAAGTCAGAAGGAAAATCCATAGTCATCACGAAGGACCTCCTCTGAAAGCAGCTTGTAATCTCACAGGATGCAGTCCTATGTTTATGCAGAAACGGTGAATGTTAAGAAAATGTTCAGAGGCGAGCTGCGCACATCCCCGCTTCTCAAAACAGAACTTAATGTGGTGTCAGAAAGAGACATTGCAAAGACAGCAGTTAAGTTGCTGTTTACTATGAAGTTTTCTGGCTTTGCTTTAGAGGCTGCTGAGAATAAATCCCACAAAGTTTAAATTCCTCATTTAGTGTGTCTGTAAATATATAGCTGTCCTCATATGGAGCAGCTACAAAATCACAATTCCCTTCTGCAAAACTCGTTTTTTTGTTAAATTCAAGGAAAAAAATGTGACTTAAGCGATTCTGTAATATTTTAAAGTTTCCGGTTATAACAAATTCAGTATATTCTTCTATAACTTTTTAATAAGATGCTTGCAGTCATTATGTTATACAATTAAGCAACGCCTAATTTATTTAAAAGGTGATTTGTTTTAGTTAGGCAATTAAAAGATGCAGCATTTAATATTTACATGGCTCCCAAGTTTTTAGCTTGTATTAAAAATCTATTCTTATTTATACAGTTTTGCTTTTCTGCCTTTTTCTTTTATGATCAGATGCTTAGTAAGAACAAAATGCAAGATGTTGTGCTGAAACTAATTGCTTTCCCTAATATCCGTAAAAAAAAAACTAAAAATATTCCATTTGAATGGATTTTTAACTTGAGAAAAACAGGAATTTCCTTTCAGTTTATTTCAGGTCGTTTTCTAAATAAATAAAAAAAACCTTCCTTTACAGGAAGGATGTGAGAAATAAATGTTACAGTATTTACAGTATTTAGATTTTGGAGGAGAGTCTCAGATGGCAGTGAATTATTCCCAGCTGCCATTAAGACACAGAACACCAACAGAAAATGCAATGGTTTCTTTCCCAGTCCCAGTTTATCTCCCACTGTAAGAAGGAAGAGGTCACTGCTACACCTGTACGTCAATCAAAAATACACACAGTGTCGACCACGTGCCTTCATTCATGCTGGGAATTATAAGCTGTCACAGTCCCAAACGGCAGCCGCCTCTAAGAAAGAACCTTGCTGAGAAATAACCGTCCACAAATTGGTCATTTATCAGCATTAACATCAGAGGTAAAGACTTTAATTGCCAGAAACAAAGCATTCCAAGGGTATAACAATGTTTCAGCACCCCTGAGGGCTAATAAAGAGTCCAGGAATCCCCTATGTAGTTCTTTGTAAGCAATTACATCGGTAGAATAGCTATTTCCTTCTCAAAATAGTGTCTTCTCAGTGAGGAAAGCTTACCTCTATTTTATGCTGAACTGGAATAGTGACAGCCATTATAATAATAATAATGATGAAGCTGCAGTGCACATTAAGCCTTTGCTTTGTTGTGTTCACGTGTTATTGTAATAACCTGATTATCCCACCATCACAAACAGCAGAAAAACGCAGATTAGAGAGATTGCAGGAGGGTGGGGAAACTAACAGGGCCTGCTGGTTAACAGGAAAGCAGTCCCCCTCCCCCACATAACAACTGGGAAGCATCAGCTGGTGCTGTGATTGCAGAATACAGTAGGAATTCTGAGAAATATAAAGATACCTTGCATTCCCTGCAGCTTCTGGACAGAAAACGCTGGCCCTCAGAAAACGTCTGTCCCATGTAGGTGCATTTAGCTGCAGACAAGAAAGCAAAGCACGTAGATTCACACATCAAACCCTTCATAGTCTGCTGTAAGCCTGCATCCAGTAGCAGGGAGAGGGGTTACTGGGAATGCAAGGGAGAGAAAAAGTTCCCAGGATTAAGTCTTTTTGGTTAATTTGCTCTTTTACTGACGAGTGTGCACAGGCGCAGCAGAAATGTACCGTCGCATTAAGAATACAACAGATGAAGGCCTTTCTGTGTAATCCTCTGGTGGTGAAACAGAAATAGCAAGTGAAGCACATGATACAGGGTTCTGGTTTCCTTCTCTCCGGGGTGCTGGACCGCAGCATGCTCATGCACAGCGCCGCTCCCCAGTTAGTCTGTGCTACAGCTCGGATGCTCAGGGGGAAAGGAAGAGAAGGATGGAAGAGCGAGCAGAGAGATGTAGAGAGAGAGGACGGGTGAAATTATTCCGTATACACTTCAGGGATGTCAGGGTTTTTTTTTGCGGTATAGTAAGAGTGACACAGTTGCCAGTGAGTCTGTGAGCAGTCGTGAGACCCCCCTGTGTGCTTAAAACTTAAAATACAGCTTCCACTCCAGCATGCATGAAGTCAGCTGTGATCTTTCCTCATACAGATGATTTAGTTGCGTTTTAATGAGCCACCAGTGCACCTCCTGCACACTGCAGCTGTTCACATTTGTGTGGCTGCAGATGGTTTAGAAGATTAACACCGGACAGTCCTCCACTGGACACATCAAAGTGTAAATTTACAAGCATCAAAATTACAACTATATTACCAAAAATTCAATTCTATTCTTTCTACAGTCATGTGGCAACTTAGCCAAAGCAACGTACATATGATACGCAGTCATTTTAACCACAGCTATAAACCTAACATGCATGTCTTGTGGGTGGGATGAAGCCGGAGAACCCGGAGAGAACCTACGTATATACATGGGGAGAACATGCAAACTCCATACAGAAAGGTTACTGGGTTGGACCTCCCTTGCCTGGACTCGAACCAGCGGCCAGCGATAATGATGTGGCAGGGGCTCAGGTGGAAAAGCAGGTTGTCCAATGAGCAATGGGTTTTCACTTTGAAATTAGAAAGTGTTTGAAATTTTAGCTGACTCTAAGGTGAGCATTTCAGACACATTTACTGCTCAACTTTCTAACCACTCATACGGTGTTACAGCAATTTATGACTGTTTTGATGAACCAGAAGTAGCATGGTTGTATTTTTCTGCTGCAAAAAGATGGGAAAGTCCAGATATATGGGAAGAACTGATGATTGATTCCAAACTTAATGATTAATTCTGATGTTTTTAAGGTGAGATCCAACTTTTTCCCCTCTGTGGTTGTTGACACTATATATCTATATCTCTATACGACCATGCATCCTTGGCCATGTGAACAGAGATCTGTATGCAGAGAGGAAGAAATTTCACATCTAGCACACTATGTTTGTGAAGGTAAATATAGATGCTACACATGCACGCGCGTGTGTGTGAATGTGGTGCAATCAGAGCTGAATAAATCCTGTTATGTTATTCTGATCATTATATTAAAATTTCATGATTTAAAAAATTAATTAACTGTAAAATAAGTAAGAAACCTGCTTCTTGTGCAAGAGAACACTGGATGAATAGGTTCACTGGATGGTCCTGGAAAACAACCCTGCAGAGTTTGTATTTCTAGCATCATCAACCACCTTGAAGCCGTCAAGGCTGTGGTGTTGATTGAGCGGTGTGAAAGTTATTACAATGTTGACCCTGAAGCAATTTGTTTAGTGTGAAAGATATTTCTGTAGCTGAGAGGAATTTTCACCAGTTCTGAGGTTAAAAAAACCCCCAAAAAACTAAACAAAAACACACATCTGCTTTCCACTTCATACACACATGCTGCTCATACTTACGTCTGCATGTTTTGCAGCACGTTCCATCAACGTGTACGGGCAGCAAGTCTTGTGAGCAGTTTGCTGGGGGACAGAAAATCCTGCGACACTCCACCACACCATTCTGTTGGGAAATTATGTTCTCTTTAAAACAAGAAACGTACAAATGGGATCAATGATCCAAAGCAAAGTGTGAGGAAAAGGTTTTTGCTAATAGCTTCTCCTTTATACAGCCAATATTTACGAAATATCTGTAGAGAGAGACTTAATTCCACTTTAACAAGACTTAACAGCTTATCAACAAGGAGTAGAATCCCTATTGTGCAAGTTAAACATATTAATTATATTACTTTATTTTAGGTCTGAATGTTTCGTTTTTTGCTTTTAGAAAATGTAATTTAGTGAGGTTGCATAATTACAGCTGAATCCTGCTTATCACAGAAAACACCACTTTAATGAAAACACAATGTTTTCCTCTTTACAACCAAAAAATGTAACATTTGAGCAATGTTGTCACTTATAAATGTAATTTCCCCAAAGTGAATTCTATTATTATTAATGTAACCATCAGGTGGGACTGAAAGCGACCACGTTCCTAAAGCAGTAAACAAGTTGATCATGAAGAGTCTGTTGGTCCTCAGTAACCTGTTGGTACTTCTTTAGGCCCTGAAGGGCAGCCTTCATTTTTGAGGCAGATATATCTCTCTCTGCGAACGTCTCTTCATTTCATGACTCATGGAAAATGATTCCCCCCAGATGCCGTGGTTATCAGTTAATGGCATGTCCACGGGAGGAAATCAGACTGACTAAACTCTACACTGTGCTCGATGTGCAACGGCGCAGCAAGTCTAATTCCCCGGGACCCAGGAGGGCCTGATTCAACACATTTCAGAGTCTGGCCTTTTGCGTGAGTGCAAGCAGGCAGGCATATTAGTGAACGTTTATTGAAGGGTGGGCAGGAGGGAAAGATGGGCTGATTTAGAAGAGGGCTGGAGTTGAGTCCTGAGCATGGAGAATATTGGGTGTTAGCAGAATCTTTCTATTAAAGGGGGGGTGGGGGTGGGGGGGTGGATGGATGGATGGATGGATGGATGGTCAGTCAAAATAGAATCCCAAAGGAAATCCTCTTCACTGTAGACACTATCCTGTATTTCCATGGAGAACAGTAATGCTTACCTTACATGCACAGTTCCTGCAGTTCTCAGGCTCAACCCATAACTCTTTATCCCGGTACACCAGGCCGTTGGCAGTGCAGGTCCTCTCACAGTGACAACCTTCCAGCTGGGTCAGCCTCGACTCTGCGTAGTTCAGCTGTACAAAGAGAATCACCACAATCCCAAAAACAATTCAGAAGTCAGAATGTGTATGGCTCATCTATTCGCCAGCCTCCCTGCCCTCTGGCGTACCCAGTCAGTTTTCACAGGGAGCTGCTCCACCAGAGCCACTCATTAAAAGGGCACACAGAGTAATAAGCAATCATCATTCAGCTCATGCTCCACACCCCAGGCTATAATCTACTGAGAAATGACGGATCCAACACAGTGCTGCTTCACCCTCTCTGTGTTCCTGCTCTCCATCAGCTCTTCTTCTGCAACTTATTTCATGCTCAACACTCCATGGTTTGGCATTCCACAGATGTAATGCATCTATGACTGACAAATGTGTGGTGAGGAAATATCACCACGAAGGGCTCAGCAGGCTGTCTGGAACAAGCGGCGTGAATTTAAAGCAATGATTAAAAGTTGTTTTCCACAGATATTACATCCTGACCTACTGTAAATTTTATTTCCAAGTATGTTTTGTAGGGATTAAAGTTTTTATCTGTTAACAGTCGATAATGCAAGACTTAAACATGATAGACCTGTGTCCAGTGGTTGATTTTTTGTTCTTTTTTTGTTTTCACACATTCCCTCTTTTATTCAATACCTAATAAATATTATACTTAGACTCAAACTTCCTATGCAACTTGAATTTTCAATTACAAAAAAACCAATAAAGAAGTTAGTATAAAGAAATAAGTAAAAATAAATATATATATATATATATATATATATCCATCCATCCATTATCTACCGCTTCTGTCCCTAACGGGGTCGCGGGGGGGCTGGAGCCTATACCAGCGGTCAACGGGCGAGAGGCGGGGTACACCCTGGACGGGACTCCAGTCCATCGGAAAAATCTTTGCATTTGTACCCTTAATCCAAAAAAGAGTGACAAAATCACCAAAAAAAAAATCTGACTGGTACAACCCAATTATTTAGCATTTCTGTCCAATCACTAAAAAAATATTAGCAGTGAGTCTGAACTTTCCATCATTAGAACAAGATCATTTAAATATGACCTTCACAGCAAATGAGTTATCAGGGCACAAGACATCTAGGAGACGATTAAAGAAAATGGGGACATTTTCCTTCAGCTCACTAAAGATAAAGTGGAAAAATGTATCTTTCAGACAGATTAAGTGAGAGATATCATGTTGGGAGAAAGGAAAACCATGCTTTCCATCATAAGAAGAATCTGTCTGAACCTATCGCACGAATAAGGGGGTCATCTGATAGGACAACTATACTGAGAACATGATGATTTACCAAAGAAAAATAAGGAGAACGATTGGGAACGATCCAGCACAAATACAACTGGAATATTATGGAATGACAGTTCATGTGGGAGAAACTTCCCGTACTACAGTGAGGAATTTCTCTGCAAAAAATAACTTATTGTTCATAAAGGCTCTTTGTTTTTTTGTTTTGAGAAAAATTGCCCAAAACTTTATGATTCTGTCTATAGATGATGCTGAAGAAAGAATGAATGAATGCGTGTCATTTTGGCTCCAGATCAGCAATGCAACGTCAGCTGCCTTAAAATCCTGCACCGATCCAGAACTCTGCAGCCAGCAAGGTGACTGGGACAAGTTCAATCATCTTTCATCTCTTTGCTGACTCCTCAAAAACTTCAGAGAACAATATAAAATGCTTCTAATGTCCTACAAAGCCTGTGTTTAAGCTCCAGCTTTTAGGGATAATCTCATTGTTCACCAGCAACCACACCAAAATGTCTGTTCCTAGACCGCAGACATCCTAATGAATCCTACAGCTTCTAGAACTAAAAAGGATGCAGAGTTACTAGATTTTAGGATTTCTACCAAACAAACTGTCAGCTTTTAGGACAAGGTGTAACCACTTTGTTTAAAAACGTTCTGCAAATTCACTGCCTTCTAACACTCTGATAACTTGATAGATGCAATACTTTTAACTTTATTTCAGTTTGACATCCTGTTCTTAAAAGAGTCTGTATTAGTATTTATTGTAGTTTAAATCACCTTTAAATTGGTGTGAACTTAATATTTGTGTGTTAAAGCAACCTAACTTATATTCTGTATTATATTACAGCTCCTTGTAAGGATGGAATATACTAAAACCCAAAAGGTATTTTATAGGACTGGAACTGTAACGACCAACCTTTAGCTAAAAACTATTGATGCTTGAACAAGTGGCTGCCCCTGATACTAAAAATCAGCTGCACACTGTCCTACAGACCTGCTGACCTGTATGTTATTAGGAATGTTCCAGTGGCTGCACACGATTGGCTGCCGTCCCTCTGCTCATTCTGTCGAGCCTCTTCTGGGACTCCTCCATGACCATCCCTGATGACGCTTTGCTATTTAAAGGTTCGTCACCGTCATTCGGTGCAGTTGTACTTAATAGTGACACATTTAGACACTTTCTGCTCAGAGTGTGAATATTAGCAGTAGAATTACAGAACATTTGGTTTAAGCTTGCATGCTTTTTGGCTTTTATTGGGCTGCTGCGCTCATCGGTCTTTGTCCATAGATATAAAAGTGCTTCTTTGTCTTTTGGTTTTCTTTTACTGCTGTTAGATGTTGCTCCTGTTTCAGGGAGTTTTAAGTTGCGCCTTTTGTTTCCATTTATTTAAACAGAACAGAGATGGATTTATGGATTATTCATCCCATGCTTTGTAAATAAAACAACTGATTTGTAATTATTAGCATTTCAATATTGGTGTTGCCCCCCTCTAATCCCCTGCAACTCAGTTTTAAGATACATATATGTAGTATTGTCCCTTTTCTTACACAAAGAACAGACTTGTTATTGCACTTCTCTTTGCAACCAGTAAAAATCTTTTTCAAGAAATATATATGTAGATATAAACTAAGTGTTACAAAAATGTAAGCACCACACTTAAATACTGTTCTGTTAAAGGTGGAGCAGTTTGTACATTTAACACTCATTTGGTCTTTGTGTTTCAACCAGAAGAGAGAAAGACTAAAGATCATCAAAGCTGTTCTGCAGCTATGTCTTCATCTCCCTCCCGCTCTACTGAGAGCTGCCCAAGCTTCAGTGTCAGACAGATGAGCTGCTGAATGATAGATGCTTCTCAGGAAGAACTAAAGAAAAAAAAAAAAGGAAGGAAAAAGAAAAAGCAGGATGTCACTGGGGCTTTTTAGTTTGTTTAAAGAGGTCCCCGACTGGAGAGCTAGGCAAGTTATGAATGTTGGAGATGTGTCCTGTCAAAGCCCTAAACAAAATGTTTGAAAGGCAATTTCAAAGGCTTGCAGGCTGCCTCAAGGCACCACAGAGTAATACCTTTCCTTTGCAGAACAACGTGAGCATCAAATGGCACTGTGCTGCAGCACAAAGCAGTCAGAGGCTAATAGGCATGTAAGTCCTGTTGTTGATGCAGCGCGACATGTGAAATCATAAAATAACAGCAGGAAACAAAGGAATGCAGAAAAAGATAATATTTATTGATGTTATGCCTTTTTTATTGATTATTTAGAGGCAACTGCAAACATGAGGGGGGGGGGGGGGGGGTGGAAACTTCTCTTGGTTGGTGAACTGAAAGACCCCTGAGCCTTAAATAAATTGACCCTGTGTCCTCAAATGAATGTTTCATTGCTAA
>JBAMIG010000001.1:3112794-3126309 GCA_037177335.1 Kiunga ballochi | reverse complement strand
ACATTTTATATATATATATAAAATGTTAGGCATTATATTCCTGATTTTCTGGCTCTTAAAGAAAATACAGTATCTTTATTGATTAACCAGCTACATTATTAAAAACACTGGCTGGTAAAATACGGATCCAACTTCTACTGGGAAAACTGGAATTCTTGCAGTCACTGGTCGAGACCTAATAATTCCCACCAACTTCAATATCTTTGCGCCTCCACTGCAGGTGGCAACAGCACTTCCATTACAATCAAAGGTGCTATGTTTGTGACAGCCTGTTTTAGTAGCTGTTGTTGTTGTTGTTAGGAGGGTGATGAAAGCAGTCTGCTGGCCCCAAAGGATGTAAAACCTAAAACTGCTTGTTTGGCTAGTGTATGTGCTTCGTTGTGTGCTTTGATAATCAGAAACCTCTTTATAGCTGAGGTAGTCCGTTTTCTTGAGCCTGAAATGTAGCGATCCAACATTCACAATTCCTGGTGGATGTGACACGAATAAAGCTTTACATTGACAAACAGTCACTAAAGTTGAAATCTAATGCATTTAAACAACTGGTTGTTAAAAAAACAGGTAAATTACCTGTATTTCTTCATATTTCACACTGTATATGTTGCACATATGTGTGTGCTGCTTATGCAATGTGTCGCTGTTACAGTTGTGTTTGTAGTTTTGAGGCTTTCTCCACCCATCTGTCCCTGTATCTCACATCTTTTGCTTATCCACAGCAGTGTTGATAACTACAAATTGGGAAAAAAATTGTTTATAATGTCATTTGTGAACATCATTTGGAAAAGTGATGTGGTTTTACGGCAAATTTGTGAGATCTGACACCAGAGGAAACAGACTTCGGTTGTAAAGGAGCACCTGTGTGAAGCATCTGCGTGATTTTGCTGCAGTGGTCCAGGATTCAGTGTGGGCTAGACTATTTAAAACCAGGAAAACACTCAAATAAAAGAAAGAAGCTTTGACAATTTGACTCATTCCCCCTCCAGGGGAAAATTCAAGTAACTTACTAAGACTGGAGATTTTCAGTGCTGACTGTAAATGTTTTGCTAGAACCCAACACTTTTAAATGGCTAAATGATTTATAAACAATTATGTACCCTATTGATTTTTTTTTTGTCCCAACAAATACTTTCTAACAATTGCCAGCCCAACGCTGTAACTGAACACTGAATTTGTTGCCTGGTAAAATAAAATTCAAACAGTGAAAGCATGATCTACACTGTCCCAGCTGCAGGACTGCACCACAGCCCCACTCTAAATTAGAATTAACACTAATTATGTCAGATTGGACAAATGCGTTCAAGTTTAAAACACTGGATGCCCACAGAGGTTCATTCATTCACAACAGCTTTCAAAATAGCTAATAGGACTAGTACCTGTACAGTGGCAAGAGGGAATTTGAGTACAGGCACTAAAATCTGAGTCCAACAAAACAGGAAGTGGAGAACCATCTCACTCAGAACAACCAATGACTTCACCCCAAATCTAAAGGGCACGGCTTCTACTAATATTTGGACTTGCAGTGGACCTGAATCAATTGTTAAACCAGTTTTAGCAGCTGTGATGCTCAACAGGCTGCGTCCTCTTTTGGAAAGATTTTAGAAATATGTTAAATGCTTTTGACAAAGAAGTAGGTCAGTTCATACCAGAACTGTGTCAGCCATGTTGTCAGGATGCCTTCTCATGCTAAAATAGGTAAGATTGTACCCAAAAACACCTTTATCTGGGTGGAAGGAAACGCTGTTCTCAAAAGACAAAGGGTGATTTCATAGATATGGAATCTTTACTAATCCTAATACTACTAATATTTAGTAAAACAAATACTGATCCACCTTTAATCCAGGCAATGCCATTGTGGGTTTGGCTTTTGAACAGTGTGTGCACAACAAGCAATCTAGTGCTAAATCACTATAATAGTGAAATTAATATGGGATTAAAATATGATAATCTGCCTTAATCTAACACTGAAAGAAAAGGTTTTGAAACCTTGAACAAAAGTTTTGCAAGTTATCAGCGTTGAGGTGGAGAAGCGTACCGAGACCAACTATGTCCAACCAGACTTGCGGCAGTCTGGCACCTATCTATGCTGTTCCCTGTTGTTTGATTTCATGCTTGTGTTGTTCTCTGATGTACGTCACTTTGGATAAAAGCGTCTGCTAAATGCCTGTAGAATAGAATAGAATTGAATGGAATAAAACTTTCTGGTGTGTGGATCACACGTAACATTAAAAAAGCATTGCACCGTGTTACCGAGAACCAACCAGAAGAGGTGTTGACATTGGCCTTCAAAGAAAATCAGCTCTCTCTAGAGATGTCTGCAAAAATGCAGTGGCAGCTGGTCAAACAAAAGACTGATGTTGAACAAGGCTGGTTAGTTAAAACAGCTTAGCGTGCTAAAACGTAATCATTGCTATCAGGCTGGTCACTAGCAGCCAGAGTAATTCATCCCTTTGGTACAATGGCAATCGATTGAGTTATTTTGTGAACGTAGTTGCTTCTGTCATGTTGTGTTTGTTGTGATGGGTTCTGGCTGAGAATCAAGCGGGGAAGCTGCAAAATGAGCTGAAGCTTGAGATTTAAACCAAATCTTCTGAAAACATCATTTTCTTCATGAGCTCTGCTGCAACACCGGTTTTTGTTTTTGCTGTTCCAAACCTCCTAAAACATTCAGACATTTTCAGACTTTCATCCACCACACTGCTGCTTGTTATTCTAGTTGTTAAACAAACATTTAACATCTTTGATTACTAAATCCCCCCCCCATCCATTTTCACCTAAACTAAACATGAATCAAAGCTGAAATCGTCTCTACATTGAATGAACGCGGGAATCAGTGGAGATTAAACCCTGCATTCCTGCCTGTTATCTCATTTCACTCATATCCACCACACTGCTTATTCTTTATTCTTTCAGCCATCTGAGCTGCGCTCATGCAAACTGAGAATTTTCTGCTGTGGCTGGGTCATGTTGGAGCATTAAAGACAGGGTACTTTACTGGCTTTCACAGAAAACATGTGCTTGTCACTGAGATTAACACGGACAATGCTGTTCCTAAAAAACTTACCCAAAAATATCCTAAAACACTGGTGAGCAAATGAACCGTGTGCAAAACCTGACTTATGCAGTTTAAAATCAATCTGCAGTTGCTTGATTCATTGTGGAAACGAGTATCATGCTCTTTAAATGTGTACCATGTGTACCGTTCTGTCATGATCAGTAAGCACAAGCATCACTAAATCAGCCAGGGCCGAATTTGAGCAGCTGCATAAATGTTAAGCACTGAATGTTCATCTATTAAAGCATCATGAACAAGGACAGGTTTACAGTGAGCCACATGGGCCAGACCCATTACTTCATCCATAACCAGTAAAATGGGTCAGCACTGCTCCACTTTCATACTGCTCCTCTTAACCTTTTAGCATTGTCTGTGTATCTATGAGCAAGAGACCCACATCTGTTCGCCGTCTCTAGTGAATCAAGAATTAAACCAAAAAAGGGAAAATGAAGCAGAGCGTATAGCATAGCGAGGACTGTGCAAGGACTGCATGGCAGACTGTATACATCCACATCTCACAACATGCATTTTTCTTAAGTCTATTTCAGTAGAAGCTGCCAGGCCACTTTGTTTGCCATTTACTGACTAAAATGAGGAAAAAAAATAAAATCGTGATCAGTCATGACTTCAGCCACAGTAAACTGACTGGATGCTTCCCAACTCTGTCCTGAAGCTTCTGATGAGAGCAAAGAAAAAAGCTAAACATCATACTACCACAAAAACAACAAGAAATCCTGAACAGCTTCCATTTTCACAAGTCAGACACAATTCAGGTCTTTGGCAGTTTTAATAACTTCCCGTCAAAAGAATAATCTCAATCACAGCCTCGTTATTTTCTCTGCCAATTTCTGTCGGCTATACTAAACTCCAGACCACTTTCAATTTTCCACTAGTTGAGCTTGAGACATTTCCTGTCATGTCTGTCCTTCCTCTGGCAGCAAGGCAATGTCAGAAATATGAAATCAGAGGCCCACTTTGAATTATTTGCTACACCATGGAGACAAAACTTGGTTCTTACTTCATCTGTCTCCATAAATCTCAGGGTGGGATCCGTGAGTGCCCTACGGTAAAATGCTCCACAGATTACATAGATTTTTGATACAGTTTATAAAAAGAGATCACAAAAAGCAATATTTAAAATCAACCAGTCAAACTTTATAAAGCATATTTCCCCCCAACAAAGGCAACAAAGTGCTGCACATGATAAAAATGTGTTGAGCCATTATGGGCTCAACACATGAGGACTGAAGTTGCTCCATTAAATTCCCATGGAAATACGCTGCCCTCCTCCAGCAAAGCGACAGGCCACATTCGTGCATGTAAAATTCAGCCCTCATACACGTACGGGCTTGCTTTACAAGAAAGTTAAAGGATGTGTAACTTTTGTAGCGGTCGCAGGCACCACAACCAGCGAGAGGTTTATTAACATATCAAGCAGAACCTGAATATATCTGGATCAGCCTTGAGGTCTGTCATCAAATGATGATTTTCACCATCATGTTCACAGTTTTCAAAGCACGATGAACCATAAATCATCTTATTTTTCTGTAAAGTAGAGTTAACAGCAAGAATTCTGTCAATTCGAGCAAAATCTCCTGACTTTTCATCCTTTACGGGTCATGCTCTGCGGTGAAAAGCAAATGCCAAAATTCCCTCTAAAGCCAAAACTGATCACATTTCAAGGAGACAAGCAATCAGAGAGCGTGATGCGTGACGCTGTCGCTGCTGTTTGCCACTTCCTGTGTGTTCGGTTACATCTGGGTGGTGATACGTCTCACCTGTCGCCGTCATCTGTCGACCCCAGTGTGTCGAGTCCATTACACATGCAGACACAGAGCAAACCCTCCCCTTCATTCCTCACCATATACACAAACATTCACTCACTAATTCCTCATTTCCATCTCTTGTATAAACAGAATAATGTAATAAAGATGAGGCTTGAGTGAAAAGAAAAATGTTTTGGGGGTAACTACCATGGCAACAATCCCCAGATTGAGCTCCCGGCATGAAGGATCTCCATGAGGAAAAAACACTGGAGTTAAAAAATATGTGATGTTAGTTTCAGGGACTCTGAAACCACAAACTCCATAAAATCATAACAAAGTGTTTAAGAACAAAAGATGGGATTAAAACCTTCCCTAAGAGAAAAAATACGATGACTACTTGAATTTTTCATACCTTTTTCATCAAAGCGGCGTTCCACAAGATATCAGCTCGTCAAAAAAAAAAAACTTTATTGGACTGAAATGATTCTGAATGGATGGACAACATAAAGCGCTTATCTGCTTCTTTAGCCTCGAAATCCAATATATCATGAGAATACAAGTATCCTACACCTTCCAAACACACACACACACCCACACTGCTTCAAACAGGGTCCATTTGTGAGCAGGATCATCATGAAGATGTGCTGTGAACAAAATGCACAAGGAAACGCCGTCCTTGTTAGAGCTAAATATGGCCTTTTAATGCAAACATACTCATCATAATTACCCTGAATCTCAGTCCATCTACTGCAACTGGATATGAATTCTGGCTCATTTACATGATAATGTCTGTATTGCTGTAAAGCAAAGGCTGCCAATCAGTGCTTATGGTAATGCACTGTCCTGTTGCTGTATATTTTACTGCGTCTGATGATTATAGTAACTACAGAAGATTAAAACTACTTGAATCACAATGCGTTTCTTGTTGCTACATGTACTTTGCAAAGGTCTTTAACAAACCTTTTAATGTGATCAAACTGAAAAAAGAAGACAAAAATTTGTCCCAAAATAGTTTATTTTTTTAAGTAAACTGGAATAATCCTATTCAAGTATGGGACAAAACCTTGGAATCCAATCCAACTTTATTTATATAACACTTTAAAAACATTGACCAAATTGCTCTACACAGCAAAGGCAAAAAATATGAATACCAGATGTTTTTTCATGGTGTTCAAGTGTTTGAGCACTAACTTTACAGCTACATCAAACTTTAGAGTACCGCATCACAATCCAGTACTAACAGACACATTGGCTGCTTTTGGACAGCACTGCAGCTTATTCAGCATAGAAATGAAAGAGGACATTGTCGGAAAGAGCTGAGACGCAGAAAAATAAAGCATTACACAAAGTCTGCATTAGACAAACCTTCACTGCCTGAAGGGAGCTCTGAAAAGAAAAGGATCCTGAATCAGCCTGTGTTGGGTGGCAATTAAAATAAATGGCATTTATTCTTATAGTTTAGAGAAGGATTTTATAGGCTTTAATGCGTTTTTTCTTGGTTTTCTGTAACAGATAATAACTCTCAATACTTTAGTTCATCACACCTCAGAAAAGCTTCTACATGAGTTGAGACGCCTCTAATCCCACCAGAACACGGACTATTCTGTGAAACACTGCATCATACTTCCTAACAAAATCATTAAAATGTCTGCACACGGTTCTCAAGTCTGTCGGAAATGACTGATAGGACGTGGATGTACCATCTGTGCAGACAGAAACCCATCACACGCCATGTGTTTCAACAATGAATCAACAAGCAGGTTTATAAACCAACACAACAAACTTATGCAAAGTTGTCTGTTTTATTGTTTGACTGGAGATTTGCTGTTTGGAGGTGTGTTCCTTCACACAGTCTGAAAATAAACAGTCATGTTTTGAGAAAATGCCATAAAAAGGTTGCAAGATCATGCTTGTCTATGTCATGATTAATGCCATATATTTTAATTGATATAAACTAATTTCACAGTAAAATTAAAATATTACCTTTCTTATGCAGTTTAACATTTTCCCCAATTATACAGTATAGTGCATTGTCCATTTCTAAACCCACTGGTTAGTATTTTAACAAAAGGGCCGCTGATTCGTTACAATATTTAGTTTTTTCTGCCTTTTCCTACTACAGTACAGCATTGTAACAGGTTGCATGATCTATGTTTATCAATCCTCATGCAATCATGCTCAACATGAATAGTTTTATATTTCCAAACACACCGTTCAAAACTGCTTCAGTTCCTTGTGATGAAAGAAATGATATGACCCCCGGAATAGAAAGACGTAAAGAAACTGGGTTTAGCTAATAGTAATCACAATTTCTACTCATCTTAAAGTGAGAACATGTAGCAGAACTGCAAACTGTGCCAACTTGTTCTTATCACAATGCAAAATTATACCAGTATGACAAGGTCAATATAATATGGCATTTGATCAATACAGTGGGTGCATGTGATGAAGTGCAGGCCTCTTTGGTTTCATTAAATATTACTTACACTGACGACCAGTTTTGAGACAATGAATACTAAATTGGGCCCTGCGATGGACTGGCTACCTGCCCGGGGCGTCCCTGCCTCTTGTCTGCTGATAGCTGGGATAGGCTCCAGCCCCCATAACCCTACATTTAATTAAGCTGGATAGAAAATGAATGAATGAATAAACTGAAGTGTTTGTTTTTGCAGTAATCCTGTGCTGTCCTCAGTTCTTCACTATCAACCACTGTCTCTCATATCCTACTTAAGTGCTGCAAATGAGTTGAACAGAACTAGCTCAGCTTAAAAAAAGGCTTTGCCCCCTGCAGTAGAAGAAATATGCCTGGATTATGATGGCAGGCAGGGATCTGAGTCAATATAAATCCACACATCCACTGTGATAATAATGTGTGTCCTAATGACATACTGCATCTGATCAGTTACATCAAGCACAGGGCAAAATAAAAGTAAAAGGAAGCTGAGAGGAAGTAGAGCATCCTTGTTGGAAAAAAAAAAAAAAAAAGAGTAAAGAAACAGTTGCCTTGAAAGTAGAACATATCCTAATAAGATGGCAGATGTATCATCTTTAATGGATAAAGCGACCCAAATTCCTTTACCCCAAGGTTGCTGCTGGGGAAAGGACTGGTTTTACCTGTGGTATGTATGAAAATAGAGTCTAATCTGGCTTTGTCACCCAATTCCCTAAAGAACTGCATGCCTGCTTCCTCACGATGTCAGATATCTGTAATTACTTCACCTGCACAATGACCTTATCTGTTGATAGAAGCTCCTGTCCTTTTCTGATAAGGGACGACTACTGTAGCTGCAGATATATTTCTTTAAAAAAAAAGAGAGAGAGTATGGTAAGATGTGAATGTGTGTGTCCCCTGGGTATCCTTGGTGCATGGAGCTCCTCCTGGCTGCCACATGGGGCTCGAGCTAGACTGCCTGCAGGAAGTGGGATAAACCCTGCTGAGCTCAACAGAGAAAGCCAACAGTAATGACACACTTCATCACACCTGACATAAGACAAGAGTAAACCTGGGACACAGGAGAACCGTCAGGTGGCTTAATGTCCCCAAATCTGTTCCTGTTAAACACTTGTATTGGCAACAAGGTCATGAAGGCTCAAATAGGTTAATAACAGCAGCCTTCGTCTCTGCAGATACAGTCATTACTTAGCCGATGCTTAGCCAAATATTGACCAATTGTGAAGCAACAGGGGAATAATGGCAAGCTGAAAAACACATCTGGTGCTTCAGTGTTCAAAGAAGCATTGCACACCCTTTTCTGAACCACCATTAAAAGGTCATGCCATCATTCAGGAGAGCCTGCTTCAAAAATACTCCAATAGACTGCATGGAAAACCAAACTAAACTAAATGGAAGGCTGTCTGTGTTGGTTGTTAGCACGGTTTTTAATGAACCCACAAGCTAGAAAAATCCTTTATTACTTTTTAAACATTGAGCCTTGAGAATGTTTAATTAAGAAAAACTTTCAGCGCTAAATAAATCAATTAATCACTTTAAGGCCCACTTTCAAATGCATTGACCTCCAACAAGTTGCGATGTGATTATTGGTACAAATATTCCCAATGTTATGATTAATCTGATTATTATGCATTGCATCAATTTCACAACACTCTGCAAAAACACTGCTCAGAGCCTTTAGGTGTAATTTCATTCTAGCTTCATGTTCACATAAAATTTGTCAACCAAGTAAAGAAGCCAAAAAGAGGCAAAATTATCTCTGCTCTGTAAACAACCGATAAACAATCCGGTCATCCTCCACGAGAAGCTTCATCTGCAGCGGGATGAGGAATACACAACTGCATAAATAGTGAGATAATTCAGCCTTGGCAGGATGGGTTGTTCACGTGTCATAAACATCTTCATACTTTCTCACCATCTCAAATCGGTCGTTTTAATATAACTATTTGTTCAACCTTGCATCAGAAAGCGGTAACCGTCTGCTTCACGCCCCCTCAACCGTCCAACCAATCACGCGATACGTCTCCAAGCCCGGCAAGAAAAACGTCTGCCAGCTCAAAGTCTCCGGCTTTAAACACGACCACGAAAAATAAAATGACGCCATTTTCTTATTGGTAACATATTCTTGCTTCTTATAGCGAATGTAACAAGCTGAGACAATGGACATAAATAATGACAAAATATCTAAAAAGGGATATGGACAAAAAGTGGCACCAGAAGTCTGCAGCGCTCTATTTAATAGAAAAGGACTTAAGTACACTTTAAATAGTCCACATATCAGCACACACACTTATATATATATATATTTATTTTCTCTTCACTCACTCTTTCCTGACATGACCAGTCTGATTCTTTCCTCCTCCTCGGTTTGCATGTGGTTTGTAACTTTGATAATAATGTCATAATAAAACCTGTGCTGCAGGATGGTACGCTGTAAATAGATGCAGCTTTGTCATGACTGGATTCCTGCTTTAAGCGGTCTTTTAAAAATCAGGTCCGATTTTCCCCTGCCTCTTTAAAATTTTATCTGCAGGGGCCCGTTTTTGTTCTCCCTCCACTGCCATACAGTACATGTGTTAGTATGGGAATGCCCGATTTCCTAACTGGGAAGTTTGGGAAAGGAAGACTAAGGATGAGAAGTGTGTGACAATAACTGTCTGTGGAAAGATGGTTTTAATATTTAGGAAATTCTAGTTCATAGCTGAAATTCATCTCGGTCGTCTAACTTGCATAGTAAGAAAAAAAAAGAACTCAAAGGGAGAAAAGTCTGTATCTCCCACAACTTCTGTGACATTTAAAATGGTCCTTCATTAGGCAGTCTAGCACAGCAGGAGTGAGTTACTCCAATGCCTGTATGAGATTCTGCAATCAAAGAAAACCCAACCTTTGGAGCAAATTTGGGGTTATTTTATTGGAGTTGCTCCATTGATTTCAGCCCTGATAGCCACAGATTTCCTCTGCTGCTTCTTTCTGTGTCTTACGAGGCTTTTACAATACAACCATCCAGAGCTTTCCTGTTCGAGATGCAAAGCCAAACAAGAGTAAAAAAGTCAAGGTTACAGACTGTGTCATGATACATTGCTAACCACATTTCAGCTCATTATTATTCTTTATACTGAACCGTTCTCCTGACAGGGATATCAGTGATCAGGTAATGAAGCAATGAATGGCTGCTGCTCGACTGAGCAGTGCGGCCACTGCCCTTCACAGGAAATTAAAATGTTACACCTGAATTCTTTTTTTGGAGGAAAAATTCTAAATTTATTTTAAAGCAAACTCCAGGCGTGACTCCTGGGTTTCTACAGCATATAGAAAATCAAAGCACAAGTAGATAATATTGAACTGAAAAGAACAAAAAAAAAAAAAACAGAATGCAGAAAGCCTCCTTTGCAGCGCTATCATTAATCTAATGTACTATTCCATTATAGCAGCGTCTTTATTGTAATGATAGCTTGGGCCTGACTTATGAGCTGCTTAGCAGGTAAGAAGAAAATAAAGAATATACCTTCCAGCTCAGTGGTTTTTTTAATGAGCAAAATAAGAATGTCGTTTTCTGGCTGCTGGACACAAAAGCAGTTGTATCATCATGAGATCTTTAAGGTGAAGAGCTTCCAATGTCTCCATGCCTCCATTAGCCGAGTGTGTAATGAACAGACATTTCTCAGCTTATGTCCAACAGTACAATTGATCATGGAGGCGTGAGAGTGTGAAAAAAGGTCCATCACTGACATCATCATCCTCGCTGGAGGCCTATAATCTTGTTTGTCTCGACTCTAGAGATATGAAAAAGCTAAACATTACAGAATAAAGCAAAGATTCCTGTGAAACTTTGGCCAGTGTGCCAATGAAACGACCATCAGGAAGGAATAAATAACCATGTGAGTGATAGAAAGAGTCACTGTTATTAATGTGATGAGCTATTCAGGTTCTGAGCAAAGAGTTAAGCGAGCCATTAAATGTGCTGTAAGCTTCTCACCTCGTCTGAGCTCTGAAGTAGCACTAATACAGGTAAAAAGACATCATGAAAGAACTTTAAGCTCCGTATGGTCCAATAATAAGCAGAGATAAAGACTGGAAAAGCATTTGGATTCTGTACTATGGAGCACAATGCAACCATGCAAAAAACCATGCAAGGACTTTTTGAAAAGCTCAGCACAGTGCCGCGTTTTTGCCCAGTTAAATCAGATTTATTTTAAAGATACATTATAAATCATACAGAGACGTAACAAGCTTGTATTTATTAGTATTGTTTGGTAGAAAAATATTATTTCTAGCCTGTCAAAATGTTGTCTTTGGCCTTTTCCCTTTACATTAACCTACTTCCTGCTTGTGTAAAAAAATGCAACTTTTCAGCGTTTGTTTTTATTTCTAAAAAGGTCTTTTAGAAGTTAGTTTTTAATGCTTCCTGCAGTCGTTTTGTGTAAAGCATTTTAGTATGATCTTGTACATAAAGTGCACGGAACAAACTTGCCTTGGCTTTAAATAAGTTAACACACTTGGTACTTCACAGCAGTATCTTCTGTCATGTTCTACTGTTTTCCATCCTTCATGTAGATAATTGGAAGCATGAAACAACTGGTCATGATTATATCCAGAAGGTTAAAAATGATGATTGAAAAAGCGCTCAGTTTTGCCAGGCTTCTGATAAAATTATTATTCATTAAAACAGTGTAACGGATTGGGATCATTCATTGACAGAACAAAGAGGAATAACTGGTATGAATCAGTCAATGAGCTTCAAGGGAAGCCACATTAATCAATGAACAGAATAAAAGATAATTATGGACAGAGATTGACCATTGTCAGAGATTAAGTCCACAGAGTGGGTCGGCAGCAGAGGAAAAGACCCGACAGGCCATAAATGTGAATAATTAGTCACGTCTGGCCTAAAACACGAGCAACCTGGATCCATTAGTGTAATATTCACTTTCAGGTCACAACCAAACGGGTATAAGGTCGTGCACAGAGCTGAAAAACAACAATATGCAGCATTAAAGCAAGATTTCAGTTGTTTTTAACGCATGAACTCTTTCAAAGGGAACTCAGTCAATAATGAGCTTATGGACCAAAGTCCAGGGTAAACATGAAGAAGCAGCATTTAGCTGTTATGCTGCAAACATGTGGAACAAACTGCCAGTAGAGATTAAACTCAAACTGTAGACACTATATTCCAGGTTAAAAATATTTTTTTCATGCACCTATGGATAAAATCTGCATGGTAACTTTATCTGATCTGCTTTTAATGACTTATTTTTATTCTTCTTTACATCAGTAATGCTTTTACTGTTTCCATGAGTAGCACTTTGAATTGTCCTTTACATGAAAAGGTTCTATACTAATAAACTTGCCTTGCCTATGAGACATTCCTGGGTTTCATATTAACTAGCAAAAGTGAACCAAGTGGAAAGTCATGTACGTAACATAGTGGAAGGGAGAAATCTGTGGTAGTTTGATCAAATATAGGATGGAGCCTTGTTTCATCCAACTCAATGGATAGTACTGTTTGTTTGTGGCAGACTGTTTTTTAAACATAAATGAAAACAGAAGAAATAGATATACATTTTATCACAACAAAAAGCTTAGAAAGTAAATCCATGGTTGTAATAATGTCCCAACATGTTATAATTCACTTCCTAAATCTAAAAATCCCCTGCTGCTTGTTTGTAGCTCTGTGGCTTAAAGGTTTATGTACAATTTGAATTATGTTGATTAATAACTTTAATTTCAGATTCATATAAAAGCTACAGACAATGTTTCATTTGGTTCATTTCAAAGCTTTTTTCTTACTTTTAACAAAAGTTAGAATGTATACTGCAATCCTTTATCCCAGCCAAAGTCCTCCCAGGGCAGAGATGGGATCTTGTAATCGCTTTTTTTTTTCTTAATCTCAGCCCCAGTAAGGAAATGGGAGCAGTAGCTTTTCCATGAACTCTCCAGTTTGTGATCCACCTTTAAGATTAAGTGTAAATCCTAACTCAAGGGCAAGAGCCATTCACTGGGACACAGACTTGTGCAATGCAGACAAACAAAATGACAGGTACATATTGAAGCAGCCGCCCTGCAGAAAGCCAGAGGATTTGGTGCTTGTAACAGTGTCAAAGGCATGGCTGAGCATGGAAGGGGTGTCTACATGGATTGAGTCAAACAGAAGTTTTTTTTCCCTTCACACACAAAATTTCTAATGAATCACTTGAAAAAAAAACAATACATTTATACAAGCAGTGTTAAAGGACTGGTGACATTTT
>JBAMIG010000001.1:3094937-3112694 GCA_037177335.1 Kiunga ballochi | reverse complement strand
AAACTCTGCTTGTGGGATTGTTTTTCAGCAACTTTCCATCATCAGGTCACAGCTCCTGGTACGACCACATTCTTCTGAAAGCACACCAGAGCTAGGGCACGCATGTCAAGTACTGAAACCATTTTAAAAATGAATGTTTTGGTGTCATTTGTGTCTAAGTGTGGCAGCGGGGCAAAAGTGTGATGTGTGCAGGGAGAAAAAGAGGGGCTGAGATGTAAACATCACTGTTTAATATTTACAAGAAGGACAAAGTATAAAATTGTGTTTCTGCAGCCGTTTGCTGCATGTACCCCAGCATCTGCAGCATTTCCTCCTCTGATGTGAGCGCGACACAGGTAAGCAGGTATTCCAGATAGAAGCGGGTGTAAAGGTTTATGCCCATTAAAAGTCAAATCCACCACATTTCAGGCAGGAAATGCACCAGTATATAGTCAATCAGAAAAACTACAAACAAACTTATGAGTGACCGACAGCAAGCAGGAACACTGGTGCCAACATACCTGATGTACAGGAAATGTAGCCCTCGAATTGGGTAATATACTGAATATATTTGGTGAATCCCAAAAACTAACATATTGTATTAAAATGGCTTTGTCACAAAGATTAAGTACAAGATTTAGTGCAATGAGTGTATTATATATATATATATATATATATATATATAAATAAATAAATAAATAATGTATAGTAAAATAAATACAAAAAATTAACAAATTTGATCTTCTAGGAATGGTGTAAGGGGCTGCTTTTGGCATGTTTAGACAATGCCGGTTCATGGTTTTAAAAAAAAAAAAAAAAACTTATCAGGTAAGGGTCGTATTCTCCGGCCCTACCTGCAGGGCTTCAGTGCAGGTTTAACATATATTCAGTTTTTTTATTCTACTTTTTCCTCTTTCTATTGAGCACTTTTGCACAGCTACAAATAAATAAACTTAGATTAAACATCTTTGATGTTTAGTAATTTCTCATCTGTAGGTGAGACTGTCAGGATCACAGCTTTATACTGAACAACACAGAAGAGGGTTACAAACACCTTAATCAGTACAACTTTAAAATGATCAAACTTTCCTGTTGTAAGATAAATGTTAAGTAGAGAAGATTTGTTAAACACGACCCTTTAAATGTTTGTTACAATCCGGGCGTGAAATGCAGATTTAATACAAAAAAAGGGATGAAATTCTGCAGGGTAAAAGTCACTAGAGAAGTGGGGGTAAACTGTAACGTTTATAGATGCTTAACACCACTTAATGAGTCCTGAAATCAATAAATTGCAGATCAGTGGAGGAATTAAATCACTTGAAATTTCAACCCTAATGGTTTTGACAGTTTGTTTTCATGGATACACTCCAACCATCTGATAAAGTCCTTTTCTAGTCCTCTTTTAAATTTACAGACTTTTACAAAGCAACATTTCTTTAACTAATATGGTTGCTGGAGCACCTGAGCAAAGAATCTCACTGAATGCTTCTTTTCCATGTTTTTGTGGGAAATTTATTTGCCTTTATCTGTAAAGTTTTAGGAATCAGTGAGCTGATTTTGCCAGAAGTCAATATATTCCACTTTTTTTAAACCCTCTTTGTATACTAACCTAAAATCTGCACAGCAATCTAACAAGGCTCCGTTTTGTGCAGCATCTTGATGTACATTAACAATAAATTACAAGCTCAGTGGCGCTCAGTTATCAGATCAGGGCAGGTTAGATAAAACAGATTAGGAATTTAAGAAGGACCCTTTTTGTACACTTCCTTAGACAAACAAACTACACATGTATACTAGTAAAACTAATAATAAAAACAGTGAGGTCTTTACAACCACCATCAAAAATCATGTTATACAGATAACAATTATACCACTTATTAGGCAAGGCAAGTTTATTTGTACAGCACCTTTCATGCACAGGACAATTAAAAGTGCTTTACATGGAAACTGTAAAAGCATTACAGATATAGAACTGCAGATCCTTTTGCTCACATTTTCCACTGCTTCAAAAGAAAGGTGTTTACTTTTGGGAATGTCTCAAAAACATGAATAAATAAATAAATAAAATAAAGTTGAAGGTCGTGCCAAACATCCAAAGATATTTACCGGCTACGCTGCTAGAGTCCAGATATTGATGTAGCATGTGGCTGGCAATCATAGCTGCAGTGATATAGCATTGCTGCCAGGCTTACAATTGATCCGATCTGGTGATTATTATGTATTATAGTCCCAGGCTGAGATAGAGAAGGACAAGCAGCTAAACCACCACAGCCCAGCCGACCACTCAGCACATGTATAAAAGCTAACAGGACGAGCTGGGAACATTTGAATGGACTGGGTTACGTCTGCTTCACTGTGTGAACTTTCATTTATAACTCTCTAAAGAAGCTGCTGATCAGCTGAACCAGTTTCTGTGTTAACATGTGGCTGATGTTTCTCTTTGACCAACAGTCAGCAAACAGAACTTAAAAAAAAGCATCTTTTTATTTATTTATTTATTATTGCCTCTTGTTATATTTTTGGTCAAACTTAGAGATTTTTGTGGAATTTTTCTAGTTTTGATTGAATGGAAAGAAGTACCGAGCATCTTTCTGGATGCCGATGTTGACTTTTAAAATATTAACATTGTGAGAATCGTTTAAATAGCTGAGATTAGAAACAAAGAAAAGTAATGATACAAAAGCAAAAGCACCACAACAACCACACCAATTTACCTGTCTAACCTTCACCAATCAGAAGCCCACAAGACAAAAAACACAAATGCAAATAAACAGTAGGAAAACAATGAGTGGATTTACAAAGCTTTACTAAAATGATTGATCCAAGTTGAAGTTTTGTTGTTTGCCTGAGAGCAAAAACCTTAAAAAAAAATCAACCTGCAGGTGATAATTTAGGGATTTTATGAGGAGACTGAATTTAGTTTCATAGACGTATTTTTGCAATTTTCAGTTAAACATTAAGGTTTTGTCCAAATGTCCACATTCTTCCCTGTATAGAGTCTTATATAGCGGTCGAGTCATTTTCTAGGTTGTGTGACTGTCTAGAAAGAAGTAGTACATTCAAAATCACCCACAATGCATCTGAAAAAAAGTAGTAAGCATTGGTGGTCACTACACTTGTCAATATAGACCGTAAGGCATGCCGGAGCTTAAAGGCACCAACAATATGAACATCAGAGCAGGTTCTGTTTTTTATGGATTATATGTGATGTAAAATTAAAATTAAATTACAAATTCTTATAGTAACAAATTTAGATTGTTTGCAGCTTTTAATCCGAAGCAGAAGTGAGTTTGTGTTGCAAGCTGAGAGCAGTACTTCACACTGTGTTGTATTACTGTAATAAAAAAGAAAAGGATGGCAGCGGATGAGCTGAAACAGCAGAGCAATGCTGGAAGCAAACTTTAATAGCTCAAACAAACCAAAGCAGCCCGTTCTCTCACTTCCCTTATGACCTCAGTACTGTTCCTAAGAAATGCATAAGCAAAAAGTTTTAATCCAACTTTTAATCCAATTATTATGTTTAGATTTTTTTCCTCTCGCCAATAACGCACTGACATTGGCCTCTTCTATCTTCACTACAGTCTCATCCAATAGAACCGCTCGCATGATAATTAATAGGCAGAGCACCAGCCTGATGAGTGTAATAGACATCTGGTAAGAATCAATATTACAGATTAATTCATCGCATTGCTTTACATCCACAGAGGTGACAGAGCATTAAATCCACTAAAATGTACTCTGCTTATTCACAGGATGCTTTTCTAGCAGCTGAATCAAAGAAGAGACTCGTGTAAAGAATGGCAGCTGAAGTGACTCTTTAAAGATGAACTTTAGGAATCATGCTGTCTTAATTAGCCTGACAATATCACCGTTATCTTCCACATCATTACAGAACACTGAGATAAAAATACTGTATATGCTGCACGGGTACAGAACGGTACATAAAAAAAGAAACGCCTCTCTCACACCCTCTGTGTGTTAATTTGTCCTTGGATGTTTTGCTGTCAGCACTGTTACCAAGCTGTCATCCTCACTGACACAGCACCAAAACAAATATTTGCTCTGACAAACAGGCAGCTCATTAGAGGTGCCACTTCAAAGGAGCACGCTTAAATTAAATCAGCCATATGCAAAAGAGCTCTTTTAACTCTCACACAGTTTCAGACGCGTTTGCGCGTTTACCTGTTGCAGTCGACGTGCAGCAGCAAGTGCGAGGCGCTGATGGTGAGGGCGATCTTGTGCCACTGGCCATCAGCGAGGCGATAGGGGAAGGACTCGGAGCGTGGCTTGCCTTTGAAGCGGTAGTGGTAGCGGATTTCCTCCCTCACACCGCTGCTTTCCAGTTCAAAGTAACTGCAGAGGGAAGACAAGATGTTGGAGTGGCTTAAATCCCAGAAATAAATAAATAAATATATAGCACATCCCCAAAGCCTTTGGACTGAGGATGTGGTAAAACAAGGACTCTGAAAAGCTACAACTCCACCCAGACCTCATCAGAGCAGCACATCACCTCTGATTCCTCTCACCTGTCATTATTGAAAACACCTGTCATCACTTACCCCTTGTCACAACAATCACTGACCCAACACAGCACTTCCTCCTTTCCGTCCAATCAGTAAAGACTTTGGTACATAGAAAGGAAGACGGACGCTCTGGGCAGCTGTGTCCTCTAGGATCAGGTTACTCTGGGAGTGTGAGCACTGCGTGTTGTGGAACGGATCTGGAGAACTTCTGACAGTTGAACTAATTATTATCTATTTCGAACACCGACATATTTTAGATTTTGTGTTTGATTTCCCTTTTTAGTAATAAGGCACGGTTGTGTATTTGAGAGTTGATTGAAGAAAGGAAGTTCTCACATTTTTGTTAATTTATGTCTCTTTAATAGACTCTTTGTTGGTAGTTTTTGTACAAATTCATATTTTTGGTTGTAAATAGGCAGCTGGGATAGGCTCCAGCTGAAGTATGTTTATAACAGAAGTGTTTTTAATACACAGAGTACCTGGATGCAAACAACATCTGCCAGAGTTAGTGTTTACACAGGCTCACCTAAACACCTCAACTGTTTGTGTCAATCCTCTTTTTTTTCTTTGCTTTTTAATATGTTTATAACTCACCTTATATTTTTATGCTCTTATCTGAAAGTCAAATCATGCAGCACATGATGATGCAATCACAGCATTAGTCACTGGATGCTCTGATTTCCACGTCTGCAGTCGGTCATGTCAGCCAGCCTTCAGGTTCTCACCCACACTAAACCCCACCATCCCTCACATGTTCTTCAACCAAAAACCTTCAGAGTAAAACATGTTTCTCCTCTCACCTACAAGACTCTGCACTCTTGCCCCTCTGAAGGTCTCCAACATCCTTCACCTTTGCATCACCTTCCTGACATCATCATTTTGACACCTCATACTGGTGCAGCAGTCAAAAGAATAGTTTTCTCACCAACACTCTTCACAATCAACATCTGAAACTTGGAAAGAAGGGCAAGTGAAGCAACACATCACATTTCTGACATGTATTTAGGTCTCCTCTGCAGACTATGCTCCGTGTCTGTCTGATCAGTAAACCATTTTTAAATCTAAACGGCAATTCAAGACACCATTAGTAAATTGCAGAGAACACAGTTAACATACACCTGATTCACCTTTTTACCAAAGCTTATTATTTACTGTCACACAGCCATGAGAGGAAGAGGGAAAGGAGGTAGTTACAATGCAGATTGTGCAGAGGAGGACAAAGTAACTGGGTGTTTGTGCAAAACTGTAGTTAAAGTGTGTGTTACTCTCAGATTCTCAGATGAGCTTTGCACCTGAGGGGGATGCAAAAAGCTCAAATGTTTCCTGTGACATAGAGACAAGGCGAAGATGAGGTAGGTTGCATGTTTAAATGAAACATTTGACTCAACTGTATAGTCTCACTAGGTAATGGACTACTTTCCATAGGAGAATGACACATAAAAATCCCTGAAAACAGTCCAACCTGAAGTCCTGATGACGTTTTTACAGATGATTTTACTAAAAAAAAAATCCATTTCCTAATGGTAAAACTTACTGGGAATATCAGATGGTTTTGTAGCAGCGGCGCGATCCAGAAAGGACTACAGTGATGCAGCTTGTTCAGCTGCATGGACATGAAGTTATCAACATACTGCAGGTATTTTAAATACCTACATCTTCGTATCTAGATTAACTAAGTAAGATGGTCTGTGACCTCTCTGTACTTCCTCTGTGGTGTGGAACAACAGATTCCCAGATGTAGTATGACATTTCAGGAGTTCTCATGACATTGTGTAATCATTAGAAAGTAAGTCTTGATGTTGAAGGGAAAAATGAAAATAGAGTGATTCTCATTGGATGGCGAGGTTTTATAAAGAATGGAGGTTCTGGTTGCACAGGGTCTTCCTAACATGTGCCAGGGCGCTGCCTGTCTGTGTAGTTTGATTCTGATCTGAATAAACCTCCTGCTGCCATGAGCTCTATCGCAAACTCTGCTATTACTTTTTCAGGTTTTAGGTGTGTCCATCTTCACCTCCAAGTGTAAAAAACAGAATTTCTATCCATTTTTAAGGTGGTTGAAACCACATACTGTATGATTTAGAAACATTCACTACTGGTTGGAGTGTGCACATTTCTGTGTTATATAGAGAGAAATGATGTAATATGGTACAAAACATCAGATATTTAGTTAGAATGAAATGTAAACAGAAGTTTTCACACATCCTTTATACCTTTGAAAAGTTATATTATCACTACCTGTACGGGTAAAAGAGGACGTGTCCCATTTTGCATACAAAAAGCAAAAGAAATCAAATCCCCCAGTAGTACCAGAAAATAAACATCTGCAGGTAATTTCAGAAAGCAGGTAGGTGTGACATAACCCTTCACCTCTCTCCAGCTGGGAGGCTCCCTTCAGCCTTTTGAAAACAAAAACAAACAAAAAAAAAGTGTTCCTGAATGACAAAATCTACAAGTTTTAGTGGGAATACAACAGAACATTTCCACACACACACACATTTTATCTGCTCGCGCTAACGCTTTGTAAAGCAGATTTAAATGTTCTCATCTCACACAAGCAGAGCACAGATAATGTAGCTCTGACTGCAAACAGAGCAGCAAATCAAGTCATTCAATGTGCCAGTCAATGCAGAAATCACAGACTCGTCATGTTTTGGACATAAAGAATCTTTTCTAGATACATTCATGTGTCTCAGTAATAAACGCTGCAATGGGTTTCGTATAAGGTTTAACGGCACCGCACACCAGCTTCACACTAACAGGAAATGAGCAACGTGTGTGTTTTGTTAAGCGTTCCTGCTGTGGTGCTTTTTTTTTCCAGTAGATTTTCCTCTAGTAATGGTTAAAAATGGTTCTGTATCATCCGTTGCTGATACGACTCAAAACACAAATGAAAGTCATCCAGTTGAAAGTTCAGCCCGAAAACACACAGAAAACCAATGAAACTCCGGTGAGCTGTATTTTACTCAAGCCTGCCCTCTGAAACTAAGGTGAAGGCATTTTACTGCTGATGGGAAGTCAATACGACGACCTACAAATGTTTTTACTGAGTATTTAGCGGGGAATTGCTTCCCTGATGGTTACCTCGTGTGGTAAAAATAGGCACCATGCTGACACAGCTGCAGCTCCTGTGGATGCTCTAATCTGCTCCACAAACCCTGCTCCTGCGCCTGGAGCCTTGCATGGAGCCGAATACGCCACAATTTGAGTAAATTAAAATAAACTAAAAATGTAAAGTGAATAAAAGAGGAATCCCAAAAAAGTTTTTATGACAAGTCTTCAGGAAGTTCTGGGAAAACAGGAAAACTTCACTCCGAACAAAAATTTCCTTAACTAAAAATTTGACACAGAATATGTAACATTGAATGTTTGGCTGTCAGTTTTAATGTCATATTTCCTTTGTGCCAGGATGAAGTTAAAAAATAATCATCTGGAATTAAGACTAGATGGACTGAAGCCCTCCTGACAGCAGACAGTGTTCATATTGAAACCCTAATCACCCAGAAAATGAACAACAATCACAGGGAAATGTAGCTATAAGCTACTGTATTTCATTGGCATGCATAGCGCAGTAGCTGCCTGCTCGTGTTTGACTCCGTGTGTGTATAACTGGCCAGCTTGACCATCTTTGTGCAGCATGTCATCATTCTGAAATTAAATGAATACATCACCCTGTGCCTGCACAGTGCACGGACCTGACAGCCCGTCTCCATCATGCTGCAGGAGGCAGAGCCGCTGATACTTGTCAGCTGGAGGAGAATCATTTGCATAGAATGAGCGGTGAAATGAGAATGAGAGCTCTCCAGCTTAGACTCTCTCACTGATGGAAACCTCCTCAGGGCTTGGAGAGAGCTGAAATCACTGAACGAGGAAAAACAGTTATCCCGATTTGACTCATGAAATCATCATCAGAGGCGTTAACTCCACTTCACAGAGTGTGTTTATTTTATGAAGTATTTATTGGTTGCTATTATCATAGTACCACTTATTTAATAAAGAGGGGTGCGGCGTATCGACAGGCAGTCCGTTTGTTATGAATGGTGCTTTCTGACACACACACAAAAAAGACATTTTGCTGTTTTTCTGTGGGGAAAAATGGTCATAAAATAACAGATTTAAAATGCTTTCCTATCATTGATGAGCTTTTCATAAGCAACAGTATAAAGCTGCTGTTTTTAGTAATGACAACTGCATGGATCTAAGAGTCTCCAACTGTGAGCATGCACAGCTTTCAGAATAAGAAAAATCCTATTTGTATAGTGAACAAAAGAGAAAAGGAATGTCTAACAGTGATGGAGAGAGATTTGTGTTGAGGAGAAAGTGTTTAGATATGTAATTATTTACTGAACAAAGATGCAGAAAATATGCATGAATGAGGTCTAAAGAATAAAAGCATTCATCAGAAGGTAAAGCTTGAAGCTTTATCTTGTTGGTGGATGAGCAGAGATAAGTGCTGCTGAGTGCATTACTTATAAAGTTGTAATCTTTATTGGCAAAAATAGTTGAATATCAATTAAAAAAATCAGTCAATTTTTCTTATGTAAATGTGCTCATAGGTGTATGAACAAAGGCACATATAAAATGTAAGTTGAAACAATTAAATCAAATTAAAAAAAAAAAAAAAACATGATGTAAAGAACAAAACAAAACAAAAAAACAGTACAAAAAGAATAAAGAGAACGCCCTCCTGACCCCACCCTAGCTCAGCTCAACATGACTATAAAAACAAAAAAAAATAAATGTTCATTAGGTAAACACAGTAGAAGACATAACAGGCAAAGAGTCAGTCAGGTGGTAGCTCCAAATTGGAAAAGTAATCAATAAAACATTTCCATTTGTAAAAAAAATTGTTTGTACATCCTCTCAATGTGTACTTAATCTTCTCAAGTTTCAGAAAGAACATCATATCTCTTAGCCACTGGGAAATAGAAGGATATTTAGCAGACCTTCAGTGTAGCAATAAAGATAGCTGTAATCTTTTCTGGTGATTTGGTGAATCACGGAGAAAATCAGAGCATATTTCAAACGTAACATTCACCCTGAGTCCTTGTTCTGGTCATGTTCATGTAAACCTTTTAGCCTAATTTTAGACTCTACAAACATCTAAAGTACACTGAGCAGTGAAATAAAATATGTTTGAATGTGTTCAGCAGTAAATAAGATCTGAGTCGGTGCAGAGACTGCACATGGAGAGCTTTTATAGTGCTTAATGCCATCTGACTGATAGAACTACAAATAAAACCCCTTGGAGCATGTCAGGGAAACCACAAGAAATGTATAATAGATAAAGAGTGAGGAGTTTACGTAACTCTGAGTGACTCAGTATTTCATGCCAGCTGAGGTTGTACATTGATCTGATCAGAATATCCAATAAAAACCATATGTTTTGGACGTATGCCGCTGGCAGAGTCCTCAAAGCAGAACTGGCTCCGGCCATTGAGCTTTTCATAAAAATGGTTTTCTTGTTTGTATGCCGTTATTGTTACATCCACCTGTTTTTGCTTTTGTTTTTCCCATTGCATCTCCCAGTGAAGACGAGCTCGGGCCTAAACTGGTCAGAAGGATTAGCAAACGCTAAACAGAGAGAAGGATGGGAATACTTAATATTTTCAGCTAACAACTTCTGCAGACCAAGCAGTTCAGTTGCACTAAAAAACACATCTTTTACTTTATATCCACATGATTTTTTTGCTTTTGGCATTCCATACTGTAAAATCACATTTTATTTTATCATACAAAATAATGTTAAAGGAGATTCAGTGTTTGCTTATATCATAAATTCTTCCATGGAATCATTTTGATTCGGTTTGATTCAGAGACTAAAATGAAGACTATATTACTTGCTGATTAATTTCACTTCCATATAAAGTCAAATCTGCTAGATAATACAAGCTTTAAATCCCATCATATAAAATCATTTTTCTATGTGCAGACATTAAAAACAGCATGTGATGTAAACCTTGCTTCCACTTAGAATAATAATCCTCACTTTTATGAGGCACATCTTTCTCATCATCTTGGCTTTTAAACTAAAGCAAATGCAAAAATGTTGCTTTTTGTTTGTTTTTTCCCTGCAAATTATTGTTGTACTGATTTAATATCAGATATTTTCAGTTTGAGCTGATACTATTGGTTGAATCATAGAATCTGTGTATATCCCCAAACATCCTTAAGTTGTTTTTAAACATTTAAAGATGGTAAAAAAAAATAATTCTGGGAGAATTAAATTGAGTTATGTCTAATACTTTTCACTACTGTATTCAAGCTGTTTTTGCAATTCTGTAGAATCAACTCAAAACAGTTGCAACTGGAATAAAGGTCAGAGGTCATTTATGATTATGTTTAATCTTTTCTTTAAACTCATTCTGGTTTGCTCGAATGTGTGTTCTGAGTTGTTGCAACATGGAAGGACCCATCCACAATGCTACAAAATGCCTTGCTAATAGTTTACATTTTTTAATGTATTTAGAGTTTTTTTTACATACATTTGTAAATACTTTATTCATTTTAACCACACTCATAGCAGTTGACATTGTGTATGCTTTCTATAGGGAATGCAGTACTTTCTGTTCTCTGCAGTCCTACAATGATAAACACACTGAGGGCAATGTGGGGTTCAGCATCTTGCCTGAGGACACTTCCACACATGGAGGAACTGCTGATTGAACTACTGTCATTCCACTTTGAGTACTGAGCTTACTCACTGAGCTATGGATACCCCAAAGGATTGATGGAATCTTCTGATTGTACCATTCCTCTGATATATTCACTGCCTCCGGTACGATCAACTCCATTGCATTATAGAAGCCTGTACTGGTCTGTTCATGTTGTGGTGTATAGGAAAACATAAAGCTAATGTTTTATCACCGTTCTGAGACCAGAATAGGGCGCTAATGATTCACACAGAGCTACACCAACAGTCACAGTTTCAGACTTGCACACTGTGTCTTCTGAGAGAGAGATTGTGGGCAGCAGAAGGGTCTGGTAAAGTAATACGACAGCTCTGAGAAGAAGCTGTTGAGGTGACAAGTGGACTTCATCAAAATGCAGTGGAATCATCGGTAAGGAAAAAAAAAAGTTTTGGAAATGAATGGCTGCCTAAGAGAGCTGGGTTGCCTGTATATCATCCTGTCCTTTTCCCTCACCTCCAGTGTCACGCAGCTATTTTATGGAGGGCAGCTGACAGCCAATTATCTGCTCAATAGGGAGGGTCAGCCCTCTGGAGCTTGACCGTGGAGTGCAAGGAGGAGGTAAACCAGACACTACACTGGCAAAACACACCAAGGCCTCAGGTGCTGACCCGGAAAATCTGAACAGGATTGGTTGTGTGGAATTGTGCCTCAGTTGTTATGGGATGATTCTCCTTGATAGGAGTTCTTTGGGTTCAGCAGATCTCATCATAACTGGAAGAATAGGCAGATATGTGCAACTTTCACAGTCCAGCATAGCTTGAGATTTATTGATTGACGGGATGTGATTTGCAGGAGGAAATCAATTCTTATTTTCACAGTTTGGACTGTGGTGAATGTGGCATTATTAGCAGGAACTACAGCATGAGGCAGAATGCTTTCTGCTTGTGATCGAGGTGTTACATTTAATCTGTAAATGAACACGCTAGATGAGTGGAAATCAGTGTGCAGGCTGCAAAACCACCTGCGATGCAGCGCTCAGAAATCCAAGACGTAAATGAAAAATAGTTCAACCTTTTATGACTCCACTGTTCCAGACTCTGTAGAACCAGAAAGCCATTGGATTTATTAAATTTAGACGGTGAGTTTGAATAGATAACCACCATTTTCCACAGAATTTGCTTAAGAAAGAGAAATTCACTTGAAAAACTCAGACTCCTAATCTCCAAACTGAGCATTAAGTCACTCCTCCGCTTTATTTAATTCAGACTCATTACATCTATAGTCAATGGGGTTTTGCATTTTTCCCCCTTGGAAAGGGTTTTTCATTCTGAAGAGAAAAAGACAAGCAGCCAAAAAGAGGTAAAGATCCCTGGAGTCAAAATGACAAGAGGAAGAGGAGGTTTGACTGTCTTAGCAGCATCTAGCCAATACCTGACTATTAAATGCAACTGTCTGGGAGTGGTAGCTAGTGATTGCAGAGGCAGGCTTGGGTCTGGAGAACTGGAGTATGCCCCTGGAGTGGTAGCAGAGGTGAACCACGGTTGGGCCCCTGAGCAAGTCCCTTAACGCCTCCTAGCAGCTCCTAAGGAGCTAGTAGTCCACTGCTCTCTGGTATATCCAGAGACGGGTCAAATGCAAATTCAAATTTCCCACTTGGGATTACAGTTGTATTATACATTATTAATAATAGACATAAAGGAGTTTCCTATACAAGACAAAGTGAGTTGAATTGTGTTTTTGTTGCTGCTGAGGATGGAGAGCACCTGCTGTGCTGCGGGAGTTTTCTTTTTTTGTGAACTTGATGTTATCCGGGATTTCTTACCATGCAGGTTTCTGCAAAAATGAAGCTGCACTTTCCACTGATGAGTTAGATTTACAAAGACTAGATCACAGACAGACAGCACTGATGTAACAGTCTAACTGATACATTTCCTGAAGAAAAGAGATATGATGCTTTTAAATCCTTCATTTTAACATGTAAATGATGAATTTATTGTGTGAAGTAGAAGCGCAATGCTTTGGTCTGAATTCCTGCTTATTTTTGCTCCACACACACCTTATAACCCTGTTCTGAGGTCCGTCCTCAGAGCAACTCGTTTTGGTGCCGTTTCTTTAAATGTGAATGAGGCATGTTAAGCTCCGCCCCCCCCTTCCTGCTCCACCAAGTTTGTAGCAGCGATAAGCTAATTTTCCCAGCAGAGAAACATTTTATTGGCAAGTTTACTATAAATGTCAACGTATCAGATTCCCCACATTGATTATCTGGAAGTCCACAACATTATTTGGCAGATCCACAACAAATACTGTGACATAATACATAAAGATAAAAAAAAAAAAAACCATAATAGGGAATAGAGAAAATTAAACAGACTAAAAATTACCACAAAGAATTTAAAGACATATGTACAGCAACACTTGGAAGTGCAAAAAAAAAAACATGTATTTATGGGATTTAAAAAAGTGGATTTTTGCATAATATGTCCACTTCCATGTTCAGTTATTGGATTGAATAAAAAACTTTTAAATGGAGCTCAAACCATCCTTCAGTGTTTTTCCTATGTACGTCAACTCAACAGTTGCATTTACTTACGCAGTGCCAACTGCTCTCTGTGGGCAGTTTAACAAGTTTAACCACTGAACAAAAAGAGAGAAGGAAGCTAGCTTGCTCAGCATAACAATGGTGCAACAACAGATTTATGCAATCATGGCATCGTCAGCGTCTACACCTAACATGATTTACACAACAAGTAAGCCTACACACAGCAGACTGACAATGATACCAGCTGGTTTGTACTGGTGTTGTAGCTAAAGAGACAGGTATTTCCATCATGATTTCATGACAACCAACCAGATCTGAAAAAAATGTTTATGCAGAACTTTTTCATCCTTTGACTCAAATCCAGCTCCGTAACATTTCTGGTAAACAGCAGCATAGATGTTTATGGTCTGTTAGCAGCCCAAACTTATTTTAGGTGTAAAAATCTATCAGCAGTTGCTTTGAAACGTTCTTTTTAAGTTCTCGGCCCACACAAGGTCAGGAATAACATGTTTCAAAAGTTCAAGTCTTTTTCCAATATTATTATTAACAGCCATGAATATCTGCTTTTACGCAGATTCATTTGAACACAGGAGCATGAAATCTTACAGAAAATCTAAACATAAAAACCTGAAAGCTACACAAGTCAGAAGTAACAGAGGGAATCATTTGCACTGCTTCTTAAGGCAAACATAGCCAGTAAATTCACACACTGGAATAATCCAGGGAAACTGGTGTCTAACAGAGGTGAGAGGCTGCAGATGATCCATCAGCACCACTCCGCAGGGCAGATCAGCAGTTCAGTGTCAGTGCCGGCGGGTTCCTCTTCTCAAACATTCACACACAAAACTCATCTGATGGAAAGCTGAATTTGGAAGAATTCAGTAGAGTTTCCAGGCTTTCGGAAATAAACAGACACAGGTACAAAGAGAAGCAACACACGGCTGCTGTGGCTGCACAGCTATGGAGAGAGACTTTAAAGAAATCTCCCTTTCCAATCGAATATGTTGTGCTTGTTGTGCTTTATTTGCAGAAGATATCTGCAATCCCTCCTACCACACATCTCTTTGAGTTAGTTTTTATCCCTACATCTTGGTTGATGTTACATTTTCCTTTAAGTTTCACATTAATTAGGGTGGAGCTGAGATTAGGTTTCATCTTTAGGAACGTAGATCGCTTTTCTTCCAGACACCTTCTTACCTCTCTATTACAGTGACAAAGAACGCCTAGTTTTCCACACATGTCTAACATAAAACAATAATATGTATAAAAGGATGCACACCCTTTTTACATCATTACACTTAATACTTCCTGTTGACTGGTCGTCATTATCCACATGTAGTTTTTAACACGTGTACAACTTCATTTACAAATCCATCCTCAGTTTGCTGCAAACATATTTATCCTCTTACATGTCCCAGAGGCTGCAGCTATAGCCTGCACTCCCTGGTCTTTATTACCCTCAGTGTTTCTGCAACATATATAAAGCTCATCTTTCTCTGCTCCAACCCACCCCAAAAATTTATTATAGCAGGATCTAAAACTGTCTAGTTTGGTCATGTTGTAGGATTTTAATATACTGTATGCACTGTGAAAAAATACTGTGGTCTTATTTTATTTTATTCATTAAATCTATTTTTTTAGCACCTATAGGAATTTCCTGTCTGTACTGCCAGTTTGTACTGACATGTTACTTTCTGGACGCATCGTTTTGGAAATAAGGCCCCAGATCTGAGTTGAACTGGTATAAGGTAAAATAAATCCTAGACTCCTTAACTATTCATTTATTTAATTTACCAAAGTCCAATTGTTTATTTTCTACTCACAGAGAACAATCAATACTCAATCAGAACAGGGTTTTATCTATAAAAACTAAATAAAAGCTGATAAAAATACTTAGATGCGGTAAGACTGAGGCTTGGTGACCCCTTTCCACCACCTTTAAAAGTCCACCTGTACAAAATGTGACACCTCTTCAAAATTCACGTCAGTCATCACCGCTGGCTTTTACGTAAGGATGCAACTGAAATCTCGTGCTGCCTAAATCTGTGTTCGCTCTTGCGTGGGCTATTGGCATCCTTGTAATATTGTCTGCAGCTAAATGGAGGAGCTTAAGAAAACAGAAACATTTTAACTCCTAGGGATGCTGTCGGATCATTTTATGGTACATATGATGCCCTGGAGAGTGGAGACCTCATATAAGCCTGTGATACAGCTTGCAATTACCTGAGTTACAACATCCATGCAACAAATGAAGTATGGATGGTCCCAATTTGTTCAAAAGTCAATTCATGCATTCATTTGTGCACTTTTTTTTTTAAGGAAATGACCATAACACATCAAATTAATGTTGAAAACAATACTTGTCATTTTTCAAACCTTATCAATGTAGAAAATATTTTAGTTATTGTTATATATTTACTTGTGGGCTCAGTAGCTGTCATCTTGCCAGTAATTCACAAGACATTCTGTGAAATGTTTCCATACCCCTCAGTTTAAAGTGTGCTTCTGAAAAACCTACCCCTCCGTTTCAGCAGGGTTTGGGACACCTTATACGTGAACATGCAGAATGGAGGGGTAGGGCTAAGAGGTGATTCAGTCTTAGACTTCCTTCATCTCCATGAAATGCTAAAAAATAAGTGAAAAAAAAATGTTTAATGCATCCAAGCCTTTTCCAAGATTCACAAACTTTTACCAAAAATAAAATCTCCACAAACAAGTTCCTTTTTGCTCCGCATGTTTCATAAGAGAGAGCAACCTGTAAGCACTTATGAACTGAGTCACAGAAGGAGAAGCAGACCTGTGGAGTTACAAAAGGGCAGGCAGCTGAACAGAGCAGCTGGAGGAGCAGGCTAAGCATCTTTGGGAAGAGCAGTGGAGAGACAAGGCTTTGAGTTAGTTCATCACAGAGCTTCTGCCTCTTGCTGACAATGAAAGCGTTCCTGGGACCAGGAAAATTGCTGCCCGGGCAGAAATCATCTCCTTTTGTTGTATTCAGCCAAACGGAGCAGCAATAAACCTTCTTCCACATCCCCCAGTGTTGGGCACAGAAAGCAAGGAAAAAAAGAACAACTACTCTGCGATGGATTTGGAGGAACGCTTGTATTCAAAAGACAAATTTCACTTTGACGATGAGGCGAGCGGGGTGGGGGGGCGGGTATTATTATCATACTGTAGAACTGAGTTGGCAGGCTAGGATAGAGGAAGGAGGGGTTGGTAAGTGTTGAGACGGATGGAAGTAAGTAATGAAAGGACAGAGAGGAAATGTAGGACTGAAATAGGCCGAGTTACAAAGCTGCTGGTTGGCTGAACAGTAGGCCTGTGAAGCATGAGCTTCAGCAGAGGGCTCTAATAAGGCCTTCAGAGAGGATTCAGAGGTTCAGAACAAATCCTTGGTCACAAAGAAGCACAAGTCTGCACTGAGCCAGGAAAGGATCTGGCGTCCTCACCAAATTTAATTACACTCAGCACAGGAGTCTGACTCACACAACAGTTCGTCTCAAAATAACTTCCGCATGCTGTCTTCTGACTGAGCTACATTTAAATTCATTTGCATGTTGTATGAGAAGACAAAACCCAATGTCCCAAAAGTCAGGAACCTGATCACAACTTTATTCAGAGAAAATTTAGGGTGTCAAAATCAAAAGATTTCATTTGTATTGTATACTAAAGGGCACGTTGACAATGTTGCTGTTTTACCCACTTTAAATGAGCTAAAAATGCAACTAACTATGAAAAAAAAGTAATGGTGATTATTGTTTTAGGTAGGTGACAAAAAAAAACACAACATTTGTTCACATGGGCTATGTTCAAACTGTGAGCATAACTGTTTTCTTCTTTATCTAAAGGAAAAGTACGTTATCATCAGAACCATCAGTACCACTAAAGTAAAGATGGCAAAACATGACTGTTTATATAAACTTATAAATAAAATGTTGCCAGGAGATTAGCGTATCGCTGCTATCAAGCTACTAACATGGTGGAATGTCCTGTGACCTGGAGAGGGGCGGGGTTTAACATGCCTCATTCACATTTAAAGAGACGGCACCAAAACGAGTCGCTCTGAAGACGCACCTCAGAACAGGGTTAT
>JBAMIG010000001.1:3078697-3094687 GCA_037177335.1 Kiunga ballochi | reverse complement strand
GGTTATAAGGTGTGTGTGGAGCGAGAATAAGCAGGAATTCAGACCAAAGCATTGAGCTTCTACTTTATACACACAATCAATAAACAATTTACGCATTAGAAGGAAAGATTTAAGAGCATCAGTCCTCCTTTATTTATAGCGTAATCTTAAAACAATTGTTTTAAAGACATTTATCAGCTTAAATTTTATAAATGCAACAAGCCTCTCAGTAAGTTTGGAAAGTAATAAAAAAAATTACTGTTTTGCTTTGTTTTTAGTTTTTTTGTTGTTGCATGAATTCAACTCCTTTTAGCTTTAAATGAAAAATTAAACTATAATTAAATACACATTAATGTCACTGTTATGTAAATTTACATGAGAACGCCCCATTTTAAATTTAACATCTCCCAACCACACATGCTTCTAAGCAATATTATTATAAATGGCTTTAAAATCTGTACATTTTAATGTGTGATAAAACATTTGCTTAGTGTGAATGCTCCTCTGAGATACATATGTTACATGATCCGTGTTATTGTGCCTGAAGGAGGAGGGCAGTACAGCCAAGTGGCCCCATTTAGCCTTGCCTCGCTGTTGTTCAGAGAACCCACTGTGCAACAATTATGCCCGCAGGTTATGTCACAGAGAAAGAGGAAGAAAAACCCTGACTGAGGCAGGGACAAAGACATGGGACTGAAAAGCATCTCTCACCTCTCACCTTGAAAACACAATTGAGGACGAGACACTTTGCCTTAATGTAAACTGGGGCTTAAACAAAATGTATGATGTCTTACTTCATGCCTGTGTTTCTGAGCATCCAATGGTTTAAAATGAAAAATGCTTCCTCAAGTTAAATATATGTATATTGTTCACAGATGCAAGATGGTGTCATTCGTTATTACATAATGCAACACAAAGTTATAGGTGGCATCTAATGCTAGTTATTAAGAATGTAAAAAAACATGAGAAAATTTGTTGTTTTACCTTTTTTCTTTGTGGTGCACAAAGAAAAAAAGTTGAGGTTTTAAAAAGCAGCAAGTTACAAACACTTTCTACCGGCTTGACCACTAATAAGTTCACATCCTGCATTTTACATCTACATTAATCTTTATGCTTGAGTTTGTGTGCATTGTAAGAAATGGCATGATTGCTGCAACAATTTTATGTAAATCATCTGAAATCTAAAGCGTTTGTTAGCTTTTAGCATATTTTCACTAAGCCCTGATGTAGGTTTTTAGTCCCTCACCTGGTAGAATCAAAAGCTTTGTTTACTACATTTGAAAAGGCCAGCTCCCTCTTCACAAGCTTCTTCATCAGCTGAGAGTCCATCTTCTCTCCCACAGAGTATGATTTAGCTTTTTTCTGTATTCTCAGCAAACACATGCGGCATACACACTCACTTACAAGCTCACTTCGGATGCATGTTTTACAGAACTGAAGGCTTTTACCTTCAGAGGACGAGAGGAAAATCAATGCTGCCTGCCCTTTAAAACAATTCACAGTTGTGGAGTTTCTCTGGGGGGCAAGGGTGAGCTCACTGCTCTCACTCGGTGATGTCTTACAGCATTCATTTTCCGCAGTAACATTCAGGCAACTGCCTCCAGCCATAACTCAATCGACTCATTTTAATCAGCAAAAAAAAAAGGTTTTTACCAGTTTCTATATTCTTCTAGCTAATGGCAGTTTATTACAAGGCCATGCTGTATTTAAGATTTTTTATGTCCGCTTCTGGAAGCTATAACTGAACACTAATCAGCATTTATGTCATCATTTAGTACTTTATGCTCTTATAGACAGAAAAAAACGGTAGATTAGATTATTTTATCTTGCTGTCCTGATCAAACCTGTAATGCAAACCTTCTGCAAACAGCTAAGATGAGTCCTTCAACTGGACGTTTTTTTTTTTAAATAACAAAGCTCAACAATATTTCAGGGGTGGTTGAGGGGCTTACAGATGGATTACCTGTGTTCCGACTCATGGATGGAGAAAATGACTCCTGATGTGGAGGACTTCTGCTGGATGGAGGCCAAGAAGGTGAACTCACTTTTACTCCTGAATAGTTGTACCACTTTTTCTGTGATGTGTGCCGGGGCGTGCACGGCTCTCCCCACATCTGTAAGGACAGAATATAACAGAGACACAGTGAGCTTGTGCAGACTCTACACAAGCAACGTGCTGTCTGCCCCCTCCTAGTGTGCCTGCCAGACATATTCAGTAGTTTGATCACACATGGCAAAACACAAAGCATCACCTATGCATTTGTAAAATATACATCTCAGACATGCTGGCAGCTCCATATGGCATTGCTTTTGATAAATAATCTGCTGATGCCAGCACGATCAATGTGCTAACCTCACATAATGACGACGAATATAAAAAAAATAAAAAAATTAAAAAAATAAATAAAAATGACGACGAATATTCAATATATGCTTGTACTTGTTTACATTTAAAAAAAGGTTTTCCTTTATGATGAAAGACTAAGGAGAGAAAAAAACCTGTAAAAACAAATCAAATGAAGTGCATAGTAGTTTGCTTAGAACATGGTGCTCAATCTTAATTTTTCCCTCTCACTTATGAAGATTTTATTGGATTATAAAGTTTCAAAGTAAATAAGACAGAATATAACCAGTTACAACAATGACAAGTCATCAGTTTAGCCAGCCTAGCTGTTTGTGCTAACCATGATAAGACTATGATGTTTTTTGTGGGTGAAAACAACAAACAAGCAGTTAATTCACTGATGCAATAACACAGGATTAGTAGTTCTAGCTCTGGCACTAAACAAGAAGAAACTTTCTACCCTTCCCCCTCCTAATTTAGTCATTTTTGTTGCCTATGCATCAGGCACATAACATGCTTGTCTAAACCGTTTTTTTGGTATGGCTCCACACCAGAGCTCATCAACATGCTCCCATGAGGCCCGCTTTCCTCCAGGTTTTTAACCTACCTGCTTCAACATACCTGACACATCTCAAATGGGTCCAACAGCCTATCAGGCTCTGCCATCAACCCTTTTACGCAGTTGTGTTGGAATAGGAATACATTGAAAATCAACAAGAATGTGCTGATTAGCATAGCACTTTTTTCTCCTCGTTGCTTAAATATTTTGTGAAATCATCGTCTAAAAAAATTCACAGCTATGATTAATAAATAAGGTAAAAGTATCTGCAGACACTGAAAAAAAATCAAGTGATAAGGATGGATTAGCTATAAAGGCATAAGAAGAAAAATATCACAAAGGCTAATATGATCATTTTATCTTTGGAACATAAAGATTAGAAAGTGGAGCAATGGAAAAAGGTTGTGTGGAGTAGTTTTAGCCAGTTACAGACCAGTAGGAGGAGAGGCTGCGGGTCATGCCCAGTTCCTGCTGTTTAAGCATTTTGGGCAGTCTGCAGAGGGTTTGGCAAGGACAGATTTCACAACAGAGTGATTCCAAATGCTTCACAGAGATATAGAAATATTAGAAAGAAGTTTTTTTAAAAGCATTTTTAAAAATGCCAATTATAAAAACGGTGCTTCAGGAAACATGAAACATTTACACGCATTGATTGGCTGCCACAACGCGTCCAGACCTAAAAGCAGGAAAAAAAACTTTGCTGTATCTGACTCTTCAATCAATAATATGAGATAATGGAGAAAAATAAAAGCAACTCTGGTTAGAAATAAAAAAAAAATACAGAAGTTATCAAAATGACTTCATAAACACATTTTGTAATGAAATTAAAAGGCGTTCCAACAAAAGAAGATTTTTTTTTACATGTATGTCTGCACAGAACATCTGCAGATATATAAGCAAACACACACACACACACACACTGCCAGCACCTTTTCACCCTTCATGCTTGTATAAGAAAAACAGAAAGAAAAAAAAACCTTAGTCAACTTTCACAAGTTTACTTTATGTTTTTTTTTTTTTATTTTACAACTATGCTAATTTTTCTAAGTCTGATCAAACTTGGGAGGACTTAGTGAGGCCAAGGTTTGTGGAGGATTGTCCAAAAGTTACAACAGTAACCTTCAGCAAATGTTCCCGTACAGTCTGGTGGAAAGTCAGACATTACTGCTGTGATTCTACCCTCTCCTTTTCACTCAGACCCCCCCCCCCTTACTGAGGCCGCAGGCAGCAGAGCCAGAAGGCATGAACAGAAATCCCTGCACTTAGCGCCTGTGAACTTGTCAATAAATGAAGAGCAGACCCAATACACTTTTGAAGATGCACCCCCTCCCCCCTCGTTCCTATAATGCAAAAGGATGCAGAAATGCAAAAAGGAGGCACAAGTGTTAAAGAGGGATACAAATTAAACCATTATGACTAAAAAAGACTCACGTTTAACATGTATTGGGCAAATTTATTTTATTTATAACACTTGTTTTTAAATGATCATCTAAGCAAGCCTGAAGGTTTGTCATTAGGAAGAAGGTTTAAATAATAATGGAGGAAGTTATGCAAAACATTAGCTGTAAATAAACAAGTGTGTTGTTTTAGTGAGTTGAATGCAGGAAAGATTGCTCAGAGCAAAAATATGAGAGACTTTTTCTGTTTTACACGATTCGGCAGCAATAACTGACAGCTCATTGGCCTGCAAACTCCTTAGTGTCATTCAACAGTTTGGGGACACAGTTCTTGGTAAACTGCAAGGAAATAACATAATTTCACTGAAAAGTTTGTTGTTTGGGTTCGTGTGCACATGCTTTTTGGTCCTGGTGTGCCCAAGCCACCAAAAGCGAGGACAGACCTCGACGGATCAACTCCTGAGGTTTCCACACTGCCAGCTTTACATGACAGACAGTCCAGTGGAAAGAAGCCTGCCGTTGTCTCAGCAAAGAGCTTTTAAATCTCCCCTGGGTGACAGTAGCTAGCCTGTCCTCACACTCAGCCTCCCCACTGTCACAGGCAAGTTGATGGAAAGCCACTTCCCCTGGCCACCCACTTCTCCAATATGCAGGCTGCCCGACCAGTCAGACATTAGATCATCCACTCTAATCTGTAGAGACACGGCTCTTATTTTATGATGTGAAGATACTGTCAGATTTCAGGTCTATTTACCTTCACTTGACTGATATTGAAAGGTGGAGCTTTCTTTTACACTTCAAGGTCAACTTTCACATTTACTAGAAAATATAGCATCAGCTGCCTTTAATGTGTAAGCGCTTAATGCAGTCAAGTTTAAACTCGTCTCAGCTATGATCAATAGCAGCAAATTATGGTAATGAGTCAAGCTCGATACAAGCTGCAAACAATACTAAGCAATTCAATTCTGTGCAAATTAGGTTTTCTCCCTCCTGTAGTGGTGAGCTTATTATACCCAGCAGTGCAAGGTGATTTGTGGCTCAGGTACACGTAAAAAAAGATGATTTTCCACCGGAGTTTCCAGACAAATCTGTCCAAGCAAAGTGAGAACCTGCAAACTACACAAAATGTTCCAGCTGATTTTTTTTATTTGATATGTGGGGAGATATCAGGAGCAAAACATGTCAACTCATCACAGTACAGGTTTTTCTAACACAAATGACACATAATTAGCTGTCTCCTTGTATATTCAACCTGAGTGTTTGAGTGATTTCAACCAGCTGGGTGTACAGGAGAAAAACTGGGCCAATTTCCACAGCTCCATACAACTGAACAAGGTAAATGTGCAGAGCTGCAGCTCAGCCGTCATCAAATATAACAAGGTCATTTACATGAGGAAAATAAATTCTAAATGTGATATATTTATAACTAGTGAGTATAAATGCTAAACACCAATAAAAGAAATTATTTTATCCAACTTTTATGAAAAGAATATATATAAGAATACATGCTTCCAGCAAATGACAATTGCTATTGTGTTGGAAACAAAACCTTACATCCTTGTTTTTTCACTCAAACAGACAGTCATACAGAAGCCTGTGTGATTTTTAATAAGCTGTTCAAAGAAAAACGTAATGACTAAAAGTTGGATTAATATGCCATGTAATGATGTGGAAAAAAGCAAATGACTTCTCCGTTTAAATCACAGCTACTGAACTGTAGGAGATTTATGCACTTTTGTGCTTATTCACAAAGCCTAAAATTTACATCCTGTCTCTTTTCTGAGCTCTTTTCAACAGGAAGATCAATCCAGTTTAAACTTTTACCCCAGTAATGCACTCTGTTTAAAAATCCAGGTACTGGCAGAAATACCAGTAAAGTGGTGCTTAACCACAATCTGGTTAGTTACTATGTTTACCAGTTCATTGTGAAAATAAATGAGAAAGAATTTACAGAGTGAGATTTCAAAGCCATCCATTATAAAACCATTAGCGATATCGAAATAAACATCCCACTAATGATCAAGACTTTCATGATAAAGTAGGACCCTCCTTACAGTGTAAAGCTCTCTCATGGTCATGTAGACATAAACACACTTACAGTGACTGCAAAAACACGTATAGTTGTTAGGTTAATCTTCCAACACAGAAGTTGAAGCTCAGTGTGGCAGACAGCAACCAGCTGTCACACCCCTCTTCCTCTCAATTTTACAGCTCATCACTTTAATCAGGAGCCTGCTGGGTCCTCCCTCAGTTCTGTAAAGTCTTACAGATGGCCTCTTTAAGTGGCAGTGAGGAAGAGGAGCCAAGACCACGTCCATAGAGACGTCACTCACCAAAGACAGACCTGCGAGGGCTTCTGTCTGGCCCGATATGGAAAACTCATGTCACCATGTCTCGACTAGATAAGCACATTACTGTACAATTCTTCTGTCTTTGCCAAGGGCACAAAGCAGATCAGTGCCAAGTTTCCATAAGATGCCAGAGACCAGCGTGCCGGGAAGAAATCTCCTTTTTCTGCTAAGAGAAGTAATATAAAATGCCTCCAGCAGGTTCGTATGATTGTGTGTGTGCTGTTGTTGTTGGCTGTAAGTGGAGTGATATCACAACAGCTTTAATACAGTAAATGTGCAATGCCATCAAATAAAAATGCCACCTCAAGAACCTCAATTATTAGCCCTTTGTTACTGCTATGACCTAATCACAATGTAAGGCATTTGTCTGGATTTAAAGGCCCAAATCTCACAGATTTTTCAGCATCGCAAGAAGTGGAGTTAAATTCAGCATGAGTACATATAACAAGAATGTGGAAGGTTTTAAAAAGAAAAGCATTACAGCCATCAGGCCTGGGAAATCAGGGTTAAATGCATTGTTAAAGGGGGACCCTGATGAATATTTGTTTGGAAAAAAAACTGAGACTAGGAAGCCAATGACGTTTATAGGTCATTTGTTTACTAAAAAAAAAACAAGCAATAATACAGATCTGGGAAGGGGGAAAAAGTTGGCTCATATGGCTCATTTAAGCCAGAAAGATACTGACAGTTTCCCCAGTCGGACAAATCGTCACAACTCCGCTTTACAAAGGAAACATAACCACAGTCACATGACCACACAGAAATCATGAGCAAGAAAAGCAAACAGATAGTCTAATGCAATGCTGCTGTTGTCTGTTTGATAGTCTGTAATCTGCACTGGCAGTGCTCAACCCGCAACATGTAAGTGACCAACAGAAAAACCAATGTTATCCAAGAAAATAACATAAATGAGTTTATTTCAATTTTAAGAAGCTGTTTCCATTTTTGGTGAAGCATTAAAAGCTAGAAAGAATGTGTCAGAAAATAAGAACAGTTTCTATAAAAGTTGTTGTGTTAAAGCCACTGCTGGGGCCAAGCTGGAGAAAATACATGTGAAATATAGCAGTTACTACTTATGGGGCTGATCGCCACATCTTAAAAATAAAAGATTAAGAAAGAACTATGTTTATTGCACTAAGCTCAATCTATTGAGTAGCCGGCTTGAATAGCCTACAGAGACCACAGATCCTCCACGCAGTTTCTACGGTAACAGAAGAACAGTAAATGATGGATACCAATGCTCCTGCCTCCTTTGGACAAAATAGCTAAATAATACAGAAATAAAATGTGTCAACCCTGAATGTAATTAAGCAGTGATGAAAATGAATGATGGATAAAAAAAATGTTTCCATCCCGAGTTAAAGCAACAATTACGTTTATTACAAAACAAGGAAAAGATTTGACATTTTTTGGCTAAATTTAGGTAAAAATTACCACCAGGATTTAATGAAGCAAAGTGGATTGAGTCTCCACTTAGTGATAACTGCATGGGTTGTTGTTTTGTAGCTGACCGGAATTTATTTAACCCCAACTTTGCAATGAATAGCTTCTCATTTCTCAAACTATTAAGTGGAACGGCACATCCTGCAATCATGGAAATAATAGTTTAAGGCGAGACACTGTGAATGGGGTCAAATTAATAACTAACAGGTATAATAACATAATGATTATCACATAATGAAACTTCCACAGTTTCTTACTCACAGTAGAGCTATTAGTTTTTGCATTGTGAGTTTTCTAAAATCTTACGTTTAAACATACAAATTAGGAATTAAATAGCCAAAAATCCCATATTATGCACGTATTTCTAGAAAAGCACTGGAATATTCCAGGTTCAAAGTACTTGTTGTATTTTATTCAAATATAAGGGTTAAAAGTTTTTACAGATGCTCTTTTTATCACCTCACAAATCAAAAAAATGGCATTAATAACTAGAATATAGTAAATAAATAAAGTCTTTGGATGAAATGTTCAATAAATCAGGTTGTGAAAGATTTTAATTAATTATATTGCAACTAAAAGGAAAAGTATAGAAAAACTCATTTTAAGAAAACAGCCTTTAAAGTTTTGATTGAAAAATTTAACAATTATGAAATAAAAACACTTTTACAGATAAAATATCAAATCATATTAAAACATTGGTGAATAGTGAAGAGAAAAATCAGCTTCATGTCTTATCCCAGAGAATACTTATGCTGTATTTTTTTATGGGATTACGTTTTGGTTTTTGTACATTTCAGAAATATTAAATGAAAATCAGTATTTAACACTGGATTTCAGACACATAAAACACATTACATGTAATAAGTCAATGAAGAAAAACAAAAATAGCACCACATTAGTAGGAACAGATTATTTTGATTGTGTCAACTACAAATGTTCAGACAGTAAATTAACTGAACTGAACCTATATGCTGCTTAGAAAGTATCCATAGAACTGTTTGGGGTCCCCTCTCGTGTCTTGAGATCTTCATTTGATATTTATATTTAGCTGATAATTAATCCAAATATTTCACAGATTATTGTCGCTGTACCGACTCTGTCAAAGTCCATGTCTGTTAACAGTTCTGACAGTTCCTCATTGCTACAGGAAGCAAAAAAAAAATCCATGAAAATGTGAATTTCTAAGCCAACAAGCTTCTGTTTAGAAGCAACAAACTAGTCAGAAAGGCAGCACATTATGGGCTTCTACCGAAGTCCATTCATCCGTTTTCCAGTGCTTATCCTGATTCGGGTCGAAGGGTCATGTTTAGAAAAATTATATCTAAACAACAATAAAGGAAAAAAGGATAAAGAAATATAAAATTCTGTCCATATTCTTTCATCTCGAGCAAATATTTCACAGCACTTTGTAATGACAGCCTATCAGCATTGAAGTTACAGCACGGGGAGCAAGAATCAGTGGGTTTGTTAATGAAAATAAATAGTGGAATAAAAAACAGAGGTAAACTAAAATCCACTTTTTTCCAACAGTTTGTTAGCTGGCTAAAAAAGGTTTGGTTAAAAGAAGCAAGGCACATTTATTTATAATAAATGTTCACATACAAAACTATTATCTGGTCTTTTGGTCTTCTGTATTTTTTTAATAAGTCAGTTAAAATTTTAAATTTAAAGTGAAATAATATCAGTACAAAACGTTTGAGTGGTGAGGTGTTGATGAACAACTCTACCAAAGGATAAAAAAATGCAGTAGTCTAAGTCATTAAACCTTTCTGTCAGCATTGCAAACCATCCTACAGTTTACATAAAACATGCCGAAATTATGCTTTACCACTATAAGTATACAAGAACATGAAGTCTTAAATAATACTGATGTATATACACAGTCTGGCAAAATCTAAACTAGAAAATGACTGGTTAGGGTAAAACTGTTCTTGTGAGGTAAACTTAATGTCATCTAATGTCAGTGCCTGACAACACGGTCAATTAAACCTTAAAATAATAATAAAATCATCTTAAAACCACATTATGTGACAGACTAAAATTATTTATTCTCGTGCTTCAAAACAACCATGGTATTGTAAATATTACACGTTTCACATCTGCTTTTATTATCCTCTTTAGCTAAGTGAGTTTTTTTTTACATTTCTTTAACATTTATTTAAAAAGAAAAAGGGATTAAAACTCTCCTGTAAAAGTAGCCATTGTGTAAGTCACCAGTCCTCTTTGTCTTAGCATCTGCAGCCCTCCAGTCATCTGTACGTATAAACAACAAGCAATCCAGACATCTAGTGCACAAGACTGTGTCCCTGAGGAGCAAGCCTGCTTTTGGCTGCTCAAAGTCTGCAATGGAAAGTAAAGAGACTCGACTTTAAAGCAGCTAAGCTAGAATCAAAGATAAAAGACTGAGAAAATGACTGGAAATTAAAAACAAACACAGCTCTAAAAGATTTTTTTAACTTTCAAACACAGCTTATATATCACCAGCAAACACTGATGGCACTTTGCCTTGCTTACAGTAGAATGCAGCAAATTCAGTCATTTCTTCATGAAAAGCAGAAAGCAGAGCAACAAACTCAGAAATGATGCAGTGGAGACATACAGATGTCTAATAAATAACTGAACAAGGCTCTTTCAGGCACAAAATGGTAACACAAAATCTTGCATGCTAACAAAAACTATGGAAAGTGAATAGTGATTGTACAGAAAAAGTTCCCTTTGATGCATGTGAAGGGTGCTGCGAGTGTGTGTCAAACACCCTGCACACACAGCTGTGCTCTCTTGGCTTGCATTTGAAGAACTCCTCAGCTACTGAAAAATTCATAAAACTGAATCAATAAAACATTGATGATTTACTTCATCCTTCCTTCCTTTTGCAAGCAGATAACCTCACTGTAAACATTTTAAACCCTGTAAGCTCTATCTGGTGGGTTACTGGTGTGATGCAATGTGTCACACATCTGATGAAATAGGCCACAGATTACACTCCAAGTGTGTGCATCTCCTGTGGCCCCTGACAGAATCTCTTTATTGCAGCCCACCTGACCGAGCTTACACTGAAGACAGTAAAGACAAAAAAAAATAAAAATTAAAATAAAAACCCATCCATGCATGTAAAACTCTAAATTGTAATATACAGGAAGTGTAATGCTGTAATGTAACTGTAATGCTAAAAGAACATCAGGAAAACAAGCACAGAGTTGATTTTCTCTGCATTTGTGTGTTTTATCTTCACACACACACACACACACACACACACACACACAGAAATGGCAGAACATTAAAGCAACCTTCTGATCCTAAAGAAGCTCTACTGAACTCAGATGTTTTTAGTGAGGCGTGACTGCTAATTCTGCATCCATCCCTGTATCCTGCACTAACTCCAGCAAGTCAGTCTGATGCAGACTGTTATCTCACGCTCTCTCCCTTTTTTCTTTTCTTCTCTTCATCTCATAATGTCTTCTTGTGTTTCTATGCTGAATCAACCAGTGGGTCCAGTTCAAAACAGTCATGGTGTTCATTGCCAGGTACGAGGTGTAATGCAAAACTCTGCTATGATGAACCAGGCTGGACCCCAAAGTTGTAAAGTAAAGTTTCTCAACCTCACGGTTCTGCTGAGCAGAAATAGCAGATGGCAGTGTGATATTTTTATCTCACACTAAGATGATTGAGAAACACATTTATAAAGGAAAATGTTTAGTTGATAAAACTCATATTGAAGCAAAAACAGCAACAAACTTTCTAAAATGATGACAAACTCATAATCCAGGTTAATTAAACTAAGCCCAAGCCAATAATGAAGTTTTCAAATATTCTCTGCTCACTTAACAGATTACAGCAGCTAGTGCTTGTTATTATACAGCTGGTCATTTCTGAACTGTGTACTGGCCCAGTAAACCCTATGTTTCACAGCCGGTTCATTTATCAGCGTTTAGCTTGTAGACTCACTTATAACTGCTGCTCGTATAAGCAACTATTCACAAACTAAAAGGTGGGTTTATTGGTGCTTTTAACTAAAAGTGGGAAAATGTCATTTCAAACTTCAGTGTCTCATCATTTAACTCAAGACCATTTATCAAGCATATACTTGTGAGCTATCATGGACTAAAACTGAGTTAAATGTAGATTGTAGGTAACACTATGGGGAACTAAGCAACTGCTGATGAAAATGTGCTCATGATAGAAATCACAACAGAGTTTACAACTCAAAAAGGAGAGGTTGAGAGGATGTGGCAGGATTAGAAATTAGAGTTAAAATTGAGAAAGGTGGATGATTCTGCTCTGCTTTCAGACATTGGAACAGGACAGCTAACTGAATGAGTGCTTTCACATATATGCTCTGATGCATTAGGAAACCATGCAGTTCCTGTGAGCGCTAATCCTTATGTAAGCATTTTTGTGTCTGTGTGCTTTATTAACAACTCTTAAGGATGAGATTGTATCCATAATCTTCTTCACTCGCCACAGTTTTCCACAATCCTCTGCTGTGGGATGGTTTTAACATCAGAGCTGGCACTCACTGTACAGATGAAGCAGGAATTCACACCTTTCCATATGTCCAGAACAAAGATGCACAAAGGGGAAACAAGTGGGTTTAAATTGAGTTAATTTAGTTGAATGTGAAGAGCTTTGAGGTGCAGTATCAGCATCTCTCAGGCCTCTGGAAGACCACAGCTAGGACTGTGGCTAGCTCTGAGGGAGTTCACCGCTGTGAGACGGAGTCTCGGAGATTCAGGGGAGCCTGAACATAAAGCTTCACACATATCGCAGTTCAGCCGAGCTAATTACCTCCTCGCTATCCTTGTACTGTTCTGCCTGACAAACAGCCGATCACTGGATCTGAGTGTTGGAGAAGGCAAGCAAGCAGGCTTGCCAAGCAACCGGTCTCCATCCTGCCGTCAGCACTGCTTACAAGGCTATTCATCTCAATTAGCCATGCTCTGTGGCTAAAATATATCACAGTATGTCAAGATAAAAAAGGAAAACTATAAGGAGAATCCCAATTCCAAAATTCTCTGCTAAACTAGTAAACATTTAATGTTAAATACAGCAACAAGCTGTTACAGAAGAAAGTGGGTCTGCATGGAGCCTTTTCTGTTACCAGAACAACTGCAAAAGAAATCCTATATGTATGTACACAGATACCTGTAGGTATTATTTGATATATTTGTTATATATTCATTATAATCATTCATTTTTGTAGTTTATATATAATCATTTTACTAGTATATACGTTCAGTTTAATGATGAAGTCTGAAACGATACGAATATATCAAATAATACCTACAAGTGTCTGTGTGCATAAATATAGAAATTCTTATGCAGTCGTTCTGGAAACGGAAAAAAATAATCATTTTTCTAGTTGTATAAATCATTTGTTCCTATTTATATTTTTAGTCACAAAGGAAAAAGTGTAGATCAAACTTTTGTACTTTTAATCTTACTTTTAGTGTCCTCTCACAAGTAACTGTTAACCCTGAGATAGACTATTTTACATCTGCTTAGCTCATAAAAAGACAACAGGGATCATTAACCATTTGCCCACCTCAGGAAGGAAAACAACAGGATAGTAAATTGTCTTAAGGAATTTTACCCCCATGATTAACTTTTAGTGTAGGGATAAACAGAAAACTCATTGGTCTTTGCTTGGGTTGTGCATATAAACAGATAAGGTCAGGGAGGGAAGTTTTATTGCAGGTACAACCCATTGAAGCAGGTCTGGAGCAGGACACAGCCTGTGACCAAGAAGAGGAGCAACACCCACTCATAAATACACATTTACATGAATCCTGCATACATGCATTCACAAACACAGGAGATTTGGTATAAAACAGGAGATCTTTGTTGGACAGGTGGGTCGTCTTGGCTGAACCTTGAGGGTCGATACTTGATATATCAAAGATAGCAGCTACAGCGAAGATTCACCTCCTCTCCAGAGATACGTACCTTTTTGTTTTCTGTTTCCTTAAACAAAGAATAATGACTTGAAATAAGTTAAATCTCTGGTTTTTGTCTCTCTCATATATTGGATCATGTAACATTTAACCTTCTGATTTCAGGTATTAATATTTAAAACACACCACATCACTTCTTTTTACCCAAAAATCCTTACACAATTATGTCAATCGCTAGCTTTTTAAATCAATATCAGCTGCATTTTTATCCTTTTAAATTGTTTTTAGTGGAGCAAACAAGTAGCACATTATAGGCGTATCTGTGTGATACAATCAGGACAGGACACACAAAGAAAACCACACAATGCAACCTATAGTCACCCAAAGGCATAGTCTGTCTCTCTCTGAAAGTATCTGTCACAGCCCAAAGGCACATAGCCAGTATGTGCAACAATCATGCATGACACCATGGCATTAAAAGTGATGCTCAGGGGTCAGGCATCCTTTTTTTAGTACTTGGAGTCGCGTCAAAAGAATTTCATGTGTGCAATGTTTCCATCCAACAGCTGTTTTTACACAACAGAAGAAGGAATATAAAAAAGAGTGGGGAAAGAAGTTGAGGCAGGAAAGTGTTGCTGGAAGATTTCACTGAAGCAGCTGCAGTTACAGGATGTCACAGGGCTAAATAAAGTCTTGTTACTTATCAACACACTTAAATTTGCCCTATTGCAGATGTATACACAAAACCAAACTTATATAAGCTAAAAAAGATGCAGATTGTTCGGTGATTCATACACACCGTGTTGCTGGCATGGATTAGTTAACTATGAAACATCGCTGGGTTTGCATTGTGTTGATGTTTTGATGTGTGCACATCAAGGGCCAGATGCATCATCAGTTAACCTACATGCAGTAAAATCTGCCAGTGAAACGTGTTTATTTTAAGTTCTATGACTGCTCGGTGGAGTTAACTCGTTCTGTATGAGGAAATAGTCAAATTATAGTGGATGAACATAAACTTAGTGAAATATTTACAAAAGAAGTCATGCAAGATGTAGGATCATCTCCTCGGACTTCAATATAGTCAAAACACCCCAATAAAATGGACTTTTTCAGCAATGTCATTGCTTTGTTGTCATCAAACAGGGCATGTAGGAAAAACATTATATAAAACAATAAATAAATGTAAATAAATTCTACATCAGAAAACTCAGAACAAGCATCATAAATGCATTCTATCCATATCATGCAGCCATACGGAGAGCGTGTTCGCCGTGTAAAACGACGAGGTCGTGTAAAAGGAGTCCTGCTCCTAAACAAACAGACTAATACTTTTCTAAAAGGCCAAAGTGGTGGCAAGACAAACAATACAAACCTTTCCTTCCTCTCTTATCTGAACAAATAGGGTATCGCACACTGAGCCGAGTGAAGAGGAGGCAACTCATCAAATACAGGCTGGTAATGTAAACTCGCTGCCATGTGTGGAGATGTATCTATGTGTGCACTCCAAACCTGTTAGCAACAGATTATTCACATGGGATGCCATTTGGAAAGGAAGTCGCAGAATTCAGTGACTCAGTGTGTTGAGTTTAATGAGGAAGTCTGAAACTCTACGTTTTAATAAGTTCTCTAGATGTTTGCCTGTTATCATAACTAACACAATGTTCTCTCAAGCATAGAGAAGCAAACTAAACAAAATCTGTGGCTTTCCTCTTGTGTGAGAGGATGTGAGGCAGTGTTTAGTTTAGTTGCTCTAATACAGAACCACACCTCAATTATTAGACTGTCAGAGCATTGCAGTTTATACACTACCAAAATAAAGCTGCAAGTGTGAAGTACCCTAAAGTTATACTTTTTATGATGTAATAATCCACTTTAAGGAAAAAAAAGATAGTAAATTAAAAATATGTAAAAAAAATCAATTTCTTCATCCAAATCAATCCAAGATGCTCAGAGACAGAGTGTTAGATGCTCTAACACACAGAGACAAACAACCACTCACACTCACTCACTCCTATGGGCAATT
>JBAMIG010000001.1:3046307-3056698 GCA_037177335.1 Kiunga ballochi | reverse complement strand
ATATATTCTTCATTCATACTTTTTTACTCAAAGAAGAAAAGGCATTTGTGTAAAATTCAGCAGGCAGTTTGCTGGACTAAAGTATCGTACTTGTAGACGTTTAGCTTCGTGGGAACAGGACATAAATGCAAAACTACTGGAACCAAAATACACGTTTTCACTACGAGTCATCAGTATTGAGCTCTGTTGTTGTGTTGTTCCTGGTCATTGCAGTTAAGGTTGTTTTGTTTATGTCCTCTGACTGTGGTCAGAGTAAAAAAAGACATCTTTCCCCTGATTACACCTGCTTCCTTCACCAAATGTCCGATTTGTTTGAGAAAAACTCGGCGTCTTTTCAAAATGGAGTCATTTCAAAGCTGACCATTTACCTTTTCAAAACACGCCAATTTCAGCTTTCACCTGGTAGTTTTTCCTCACAAGCAAAGCAGTTTACCACAAAAGCACAGCGGAAGAGGCGTCTTAGGAACTGATGTAGAAGAGATGCTGGGTGGGGAGCTTGTGATGAGCTTTAAGTTAACTGGATGCAGTAAAGTGGACAATGTAAAAGGATTTCAGTCACATGCATGAACTTCTGTAAAAGTCAGCAACAAAAACAAAGCAAGTTCAAATTATAACAGTCTTCCTCGTTTATTTTATGAATTTCTGTTAACAATCTCTTCTTGTATATCAGTATTTCCACAGACTAAACAAGCAGGAGCCCACAAAGTAATAATGTACTTATAGTTTCTGCAGCATACATGACGCTGATATTTTACAAGAAGCTAAATTATTTAGATGAATAACCTTTTATGAACCTTTTATGCTTTATCATTCTGCTCCTCTGTAATTTGCTTCCCTAACTTGTATTTCATTAATTTATTTAATTATATTTAATGTACAATATTCCATTATACTATTAACTGTCCAAAGTAAAAAAAAAAAAAAGAAACTTTGCTCCTCGTAAACACACACAAACTGCATTTATTCTTTATGAAATAATTAGTTTTTAACAGGTTTTATCAATTGGCTTACAGATTAATCAGTCTATTATTAACCGGACTGACCTCCCATCATTTGTAATGACTTTTGATACTGCTAAGTTTTTATAAATATAATTTAAGCCTGCGTCGGCTTACTCTGTGAGCTACAGAACTAGTTTTTATGTTGTTAAAAGTGTCTTTTTCTAATACAAATCATAGCGTGTCTCTAACCCGAAGCAGAAAAAGGCTTAATGCATAAACCCAGAACAAAAACAACAAACAGATTAACTTTCCAGTTAAAGCATGCATCCCTCTGACCCCCGGACATGAACATTTTTTGACTCTTGTAATTATCATGAGTTTTAGGGATGGCTCTAGGAGTGGTTCAGGGTGGGCAAATGCCATTCTGGCAGCAACTTCTGTCCCTATAATGAATCAAGCGCATTCCTGCAACCACAAAATGCATTTTAATACGATTGAAGGCATTGCAAAAGAAACACTTGTGACATTTGTTAGTGCACGTAGTTTGTGTTACTGATGAGATACAAATAAAAAAAAATCAGGTTCTCCTGGAAAAACACTATTAAGATGGATATACTGCTTAAAAATTATGGAGTTGTACTTCATAAATACTTTCAAATCAAAGCACAAAAGGTGAACAATATCTCTGCAAAAGGCAACCCTCGTAACATGAAGCAGGGCACAAATTAGAGATGATATTGTTCAGAAAGTTCAGGCAAACTCTTAGAATGAGACATTTTGACAGTTTGGCACAGTCAGTTGTCTACAGTTCCCAGTTGGAGGAGTGCAGGTTTTAAAAAGGTAACCTGACAGAAGTTAAAGCGGGCGTCTTAATGAGGGTGTCATCCCAGTCACAGAAAGATACAAGTGAGCAAGCTGGAGATGACAACCACCTCAAATACCTCCCTCCTATCAAGTAACAAATTACATATAAATGCTCAGTATCTAAATCAGTCAAGAAGAAAACAAGAAACTAAGTTTCCGTCCCAGACTTTCATTTTTTATGACTGACAGTTGTTTCAGAGTTCCCTTCATCTCTTCACGTTTTCATTCCTATGACAAAAACTTACACACAGGTGCCTCCGTTGTGTAATATAGCTGATCCCACGTTTCACACAAAAACACATCCACAACCATTAATGTCTCCATTTTTTTGCTTTTGTTACACCTTTACAATAGTATCACAGCAGAAATAGATCTGTTATTATACAGTGCAATGTTAAAGGAGGTGGGAAGAAAGGTTTTAACAGGAATTGACACGAGAGTTCATTAGATGTTAATTAAAGATCATTTCAGTCCTTACAACAGTTTGGTTTGTTATGTACTGAGGATAATTTACCCCAAAGCTAAAGAAAAGTGTTTAAAGATTTGAGGGATAAAGAACAAAAACTGAACTCATTACTATTTAAGACTTTAATATTAATGAGTAATGATTCTAAATCAGTGGGAAGCAGGTGGATTATACAACCCTTTCCATATATATGTGTGTGTGTGTGTGTGTGTGTGTGTGTGTGTGTGTGTGTGTGTGTGTGTGTGTGTGTGTGTGTGATCTTGTGCGCGTCAGAACAACTGGCATAAAATCTCAAAAATATCAAATATGCTTCCCAGCCTTTTTGCCTAATGTATACGCTTTACATATTAATATTCATAAATACTTGTGTCCATCATTGTGTGCAGATGTGGTATTATGGTATTATTAACACACTGAAGTTGAAATAACTACCAAGCACTTCAGTTTTAATTTGTCATCTGTTTTTTGTTATATAAAAAGAAACAATCAATTAACCATATTTCTCATGGTTTCCACCACAGCTTTCAGGTTATCTGTTCATCCACAACACTACAGCTGAATATTTTCCTTCAACCTATCGATAGCCTACCAGCCAGAAAGGCTGACTTATAACAAAATCATCTGGTTTTTTTCCCTGTATGGAAGGAAATATTAGCATGTAGGACACTTAAGTTTTGTTCAGCTTTTATTAATGTAGATGCTAACCCAATGAAACCTGTCTACCTTTTAATAAGGTGAGCTATTGAATCCCTAAAAGTCAAATTAATTCATTTTCCATGCTGCCTAATCCAATTGCGGGTTGCGGGGAAGCTGGAGCCTATCCAAACAATTACTATGGCAGGGGATGTATAGGAAAAAGAAAACTTTATTTAAAGTTTCCCAGGGAAAATGGAATTATTCTCAGATGCATGAGAGGGTAAATAAAGCTAATCCAAAATGCAAAATGATGCAAGCAGAACTGCACAAACAACTTTTACCTTGTTGACTGAGACAAATAGCAACTTGTGCATTTCTGTCTAAAATTTATTCTGATCAAAAAACATGATGTGACTATAGGTGCTGACTCTGAAGCCTGTACGACTCTATCTGATGCAAAAACAGCAGCAATACGACACCGAAACATTTCCCCATTACGTTCAGAATCCTTATGCATGAGCTAAACGTGAATTAATTCATCTGCTGTCTGAGAAAAAAAACATGGCTGGTAATGCATCTGCCTTTTGTCTCCGTGTTTTATGGAACACTCTGATTTCAGAAATCTCAGGTGGAAAGCTTGTATAAAGACACAGCATCTGTTTGGGGTCGGGTTTTTCCACAATGGACAAAATTAAATCACCAGACCTCAAAATGTACCCACCAGAGGATGCCAAGAAACAAACTAATAATCGCCATTACTTCAGATCTAAATCAACACGGGCAGAAGGGGTCTTGAGTAATGAGGCTGACAATCTGGGTTCCAGCGCAGGATAAGAAACTAGGTCAACTCTCATTTGGGTAAACTAACTTTATTTAGTGCATCTGATGTTACAGCAATAAAAGGAATCCTGTTGATAGGAAGAATGCAAATGCTCTCACAGTTAGGTGAGCTTTGTTTGCTGCTATCCCGCAGGATTCATTAGTTATTTTGTTTTTCTTTGTTTCTTTCAGTGTGAGGTGGAATTACAGATCCGAATGAGGATATATGAACAGAGGCTGCAGTCTACAGTCTGAGTACATTTTGTGCAACAAGCATGACAGAAAAGTAAGTGAAATCTGTTTTCTCATCCAAGCCATGTGATGATAGTAATTCACTGGCAAAATGGGAGACAGGTGACAAAAAGTCCTGCCAAAGACAACCAGGAAAGTCTCTTTATCTGTCAATGAGATTCTTTGGATGAATCTTTGCAATGCTTTTGTTTACACCTATTTACTCGAGCTATAATTCTTTCAGATGCAGACATCATAGAGGAGAGATGCGACATTGACGTGGTCTCGTTGACTTAAATAGTTACAGTATAAATAAGTCCGTCGCACCAGATCAGTTTCTACTTCTGTGTTATGCAGAAGTCAGCAGGACAACAGGAAATAGGTGTAGCTTTGTTATGACACGTGTAATCATGAATTAAATAAATGAAGTAAAAGCAGTTTAATAAACTAGAAAATGAAAATTTGGTCCAAGCAGCTTTATTATTCTGCACAGCCTGAATCCTCCTAGACAAGTCTCCACGTATTGTTTAAAGTAGTCTTCATAAATAGTTCCACAGATTTCTCTTAAAGGCAGATTTCTCTTTTTTAGATGTTGGCTGCCTTTTGCTCCATTCTGCGTCAGATCTGGGTGCCGAGGAGGATTCCCCCGTCTATCAGACCTGAGGGAACCCTTCAGCCCAATGTCAGTGTTATTTCTGTAGCACATTCAGACAAAGCCTCCAATGGGCTTTACACACAACAATAAGTCTGCTTACAGCGTCAACCGGCATATTTCTTTTTCCCCTTACTAAAAATGTCTCCTGGACAACTACATGGACACAATTTCTTATCAGGTTTTTGTCAAAAGATGGATGAAGCCTTTGTGATGCCACTGTACGTTTCTGAAGAGCTACATTGAAGCTCATTGGGCAGTTCCTGTGATGTCATCACTCAGGGAAAATCTAAAAATGGGCAAAGAGATGGAGCTGAGAGGGGGGATGTGAGAGTGGGAGGTGGGATGGAGGTTGTGCTACACTCTGCCCTTTTGCTGCCAGATGTGAGACACCTGTCAATCACAGGGATACACCCAGACTATGCTGAATTTTAAGATTGAAAAACATCTAAATGCACGAGATCAAACCAGTTAAGGTCCAGATTCATCGGTTTCAGGTTTTACCATGTTTCCTATTCCTTCCTAATCTGCTGTAAAATGTTTATTTTCAAACCAAACATTTTTTCTTTTGTTCCACTCATTCACCCATGCCACTGTGAATGGAGACGGATATTATCCAGCTTGAGGTGAGAGGCAAGACAACAATCCAGCGGGAAAACCGTCTTCTTTTTTACTGTCTGTTTTTTTTAATACAATGCCCACAATGCAATGCTTAGAACTTTCTGGGTAACAGCTTTTGGACATATTAAAAATAGATAAAGTTAGGTTCCTTTGTGTTGTGAATGATTTTTGTCTCTGTGATAGCCTGATAACCTGATGCATCCAGCTTCATGACTAATTTCAAACACTTTCAGAAAGCCTGGAGAAATATTGCTGCAAGCTACTTTCACAGATTACTGGACCATTTTGCTTTGTGGAAGCAAAAGATAAAAAGAACTAGACTAATTTCTTCAGGGCTGTATCCACACATTTACACATTAATGTCAATGCAACAGATCTTAAGACGTGTTCTTTGCTTCAAGCCACATTGTGTCACGAATGAACTAATGAAGCTTATGAAAACTGTGCAGCTGACATTTTCCTTCATCCAATCACAGATGCCATTTACATCTCAACATCCGGACATGTGAGCTGACCTCTGTGACTACAGAGTGATTCAGTCTCTGTTGTTACAACCAAAGTGGTAAGTTAACACTATCAAATCAGGAACCTGGTAAATTGAGTAAATTTGGCAGAACAATGAGTGGAGCCATATGGGTTACAGGCCATTTACAGCTGCAGATGGGTAAAACCAAAGAATTAAATGGGTCACAACACAAACAAGTCCAGCTTTCCCCCATCGGACGTGCCTGCTGTTTCCTATGCTATCTGGCTGCAGCTGCCATCTGTAGGAGCCAGGAAAGTGTATAGGGAAAGAGGGCTGGAATGGAGTGTGTGTGGGTTTGTATCAAGTAAAAAGTAAGACTGTGTATCCCGTAAGGCCTCCAGCTCCGATTCTTGGACAGCTTTACCTCGCCAGAGTTGGCCAATCTGCCCTGGCTGCATTCATGTGCAGCCAGTGGCACACTGAGCCAAGCTCTTGAGGAAATAAAAGCACATGCACACACACAAAGAACATCTCCCCTCTGCTTTATACGAGTTTCAATACCCGGTGTTGATATGGGTCTCAACACTTAGAGCAACTCATTTTAAATTCAAGCTGTTTGTGCCTGTATGCTTGTACTCGAACAGGCTTGCAGGAGAAGAGGAAAAAAAGCTGCGACTCCACTGTTCTGAACACTGCAAACTCATGTTCTTGGGTTGGAATAACAACAGGAAATCATAATGCTACAAAGAAAAAAAAACCAAAAGAAGGGAGGAAAGAAGGAAAGAACAAGCCCTCAGGAGCTTTTCCCAAAGTGTTCGCTGTTGTACTGTGTTTTAATATCCGTCTTTGTCCAACAAATATTGCAACATCCACACTGGACCTCACTTCTGTTTCACTCTTTCCTGCACCATCCAACAATTATCCATCTTTTCTAAAGCTGATTGCACCTCAGGAGGAGGAACAAGTGGTGACAAATGCTCCACAAGAATGCAGTAAAACATAGCAGCTCGTCCAAAGGACGCTCTGACATCTAAAATCACAAGAACAGGACAAACACTTTGTCATTCCATCGCTGCTGTCTTCTGTGTACATGCTGTGCACCCTCCAGTGTCCCCCACAGCTGATCCATTCAGCACCAGTTCATGGGATGACCACAACATTAAAACAATCTCTGTGTTGTAGGCATCCAGCACAGACAGCAGCGCTCAAGTGTTGTCCGGGAGACTGTGAGCATCTGCTGTCTTGGACAAATTAAATGTGGAGTAATTACGAGTGGAGGCTCCCTGGAGTTGTCAGGCTCAGCATCCCCTCTAATACTGTGACACCAAAAGGTGTGGCGCAGCGTGGATGTGCTCTCACTAATTAACAACACAAGAGGAGGAATAAAGAAAATAACAAGAGGGGGGAGGGGGGAGGGGGTGTCAACTTAGGCAGGAAAGAGATTTTTTTTTTCCATTACCTCGAAAAAGGAAGGCTTTGCTGCCGTTGTGGAGCCCGGCCACTTGGGTAATTCCATAGGTGGCATTTGCCAGGTCAAGTTCATTGATGATATCAATCTGGTAGTCTTGATCTGATCCGAAAACAGAAGCTGGAGAAGAGAATGATGGTTAGAGAATGTGGAATGTGGAAAGATCGCGACCGGCTAAGAGGACTAAACCTGGAAGAGATATTGAATGTTCATTTTACAATCAGACAAGATTGTCTGGTTATTTTGGTTCAAGTGAGGGGAAAAAAGGCAAGCAGTTTATTTTAGTAGTAATATTTACACAGTATCTTCATAATTCTGTCCACTACAAGTATATTCTGTCCACTACAGGTATATTCTGTCCACTACAGGTATATTCTGTTCACTACAGGTATTCTGTTCACTACAGGGGGGAGAAGCCCGCAGCCATCACCTGTCCTCTCCGCGGACTCTGGTGCACAGCTTGTTAAAGGTACAGGTAGGTTAGATCGCTTAAATCCTGGGCTACCTGTCCTTAGATAGATTTTAAACACTCCACAGACACCAAACATTACGTTGCAGTGCAAAAACACATTTGACAAATCTCAACATGCGTCCGCGCGCACGGGAGAGGCACAAAACGTCAACACGCTCAAGTTTGAAAAGAAAAAGCCTTTTTTTGCCCAAAGCTTCCACTCACCTGGCTTGGTAAAAAAGAAAAAGGGCAACAAAGCCACGTAAATATCCATTTGTGTGAGAGATGCGCTGCACAAGAGTTCGCGAGTCGTGCGCTCCACCGCGTGTCCAAAGCAACCCACTCCGGTCCGTGTGGCGCTGTGCGCTCCTCTCTGCTCGCGTGGATGTAGAGGAACGGAGGAATGGTCCACAACACCAGCGCAGGGGTTCCTAAACACACAGCCCCATCTTTTTACTCTGTCTTAACGCTTTCGATCAGCTCGTGCGTGTTTTTAAAAAGCGCGCACATTCACGTTTCACCTAAAAAGGAGGAAAACTCAGGCTGCAGAAGGGAATGTTGACAGTAATGTCTTAAAATCTATAAAGTTCCCCCCGTTCAGGGTGCAGAAAGTTCCAGTTTGGAGGTGAGGATGGGCTTTAGAGGAGATTAACCGATATGTGCGTCTGCTTCTCTCGCGCCACAAGAGGAGGCGTAAATGAATTATTGTGTGTTGTCATAGTGAAATGAAGAAATCACAGAGAGAGGGATTTGCATCACAGCCCCTTCCATCCCTCGGTGTTTCCCCATCAGTCCCCTCAGCTCTTAAATAGATCACTCTTCCTCTGTCCTCATCCTTGCCTCAGAAAAGCCCCTGAATTCATAAACCAGCAGCTGCAGCCCCCCCACCTCTCTCTCTCTCCTCTGAAACTTGTCCTTATTGAGAACCATTAATCAAACCCTTCTCCTCCTTGCGTCTAATTTGTGTACATTGTCAGGTTGTCTGGGTTTCCTGCTTTAGCGCAGAGACTATAGCAGCAGTGTCTCAGTGATTGTTGCAGACTGTGGACAGCATTTCCCACCTGTGCAAGTGTGTGTTCTACATCAGGAATGGTGTAACGTATGCATTGGGATGCAGGTCACTGCTCCAGCATTTGACATTAGACTGTAAAAAGCAGCAGAAGTCAGGATTCCTGATGCAAAGTCCTAAATGTGTGGGTATGTTACTCAGAGTATAGGGTCAGGGTTTTAAACTGGCCATAATTTAACTGAAAAGTAGCTGCTGTGTAAATGTTTACAAGCCATGTAAAACAATTGACTGTAATTTTGGTCTACTAAAGTTGATCAAAACACCTTTTGGTCTTTTAACCTGAAGAAAATCAAGAGTAAATATTGCTGATGATCCCAAAGGGTGCACGGATTATGTCTAGATTGCATTTTTTTACTTTACATATATCATCTGTCATACTTCTAGTTTGCACACCAACAGGTTTAAACGACCGAGTTTCTTGCTGAATTAAAGCAAGTAAAGTGGGTTTCTGTACTGTACAAAATATGTCATAAATATACACATTTTTATTAATTTTCAGTTAATTTGTATTTTAAAAAAAATGTAAAAAATTTGGGTCACTGAACTAGAAAACCATTGCAAAGTGACTGGTATATGTAACTGTTGCAAACAACCAGGTTTCTGCTACTGCAAATAACACGAGGAGTCTGGACCAGCTGGTGGTCCTGATGTTTTACATTGATTTACATCCACAAGTGTATAAATCTGCAGCTTTTTGGTCTCTGATCCTGATTCTAAACAGGCTCAGGCAGCGATGCCTGCACTGCAGGGAACTACGTCAAATTTCTGTGCTTGTGTGTTGGTTTTTTTTAAATATCTTTTCAGGCATTACTTACAGTGCTGTAGCATCTAAGCCATTCATTTTAGGGCTCAGAGGCTTCAGTCTGTCCTTTCAGAGACACTAATAAAGCTGTGGCACAGTTACGACAACCTCCATGTCTCCACTGGCAAATAGATTTAAAGATCATTTAAAAAGAAAAACACTTAGTGAAGTGATTATATACCAACTGAAACACTTTAATGATATGTTGTATCTTTCTGTTATTGATTTGATTTAGTTACACAATGATAAATGATGTCAGACAACTGATCCTGGAAAACAGAGTAGTTCACTTCATAGGTGCAAAATGTAATCATAGTTTTATCTAAACAGTCTTTTTCTTCTTGTTTTTACTCAATTACCTCTGTATTTCACCAGAAATATCATTGAAATATAAATATAATACAACAAAAGGGGTGTTAGAGATTAACAGGCTCATACCAATTAAATCTAACACACTTTTCCTCCAGTTAAAACTTATGCAAAGCTAATTAGAGTAAGAGGAGAAAGCAGCTCTGAGGGAACCTTAGAAAACTTACATAATTCTACTAGAAGATCTAATGTTTTAATATCTTGTGTAAAATGCCAAAAAGCTGTAAATATTACCAGATGTCTCATTAAACTGCATCATTCATTTTTTTTCTTCTAGACAAGAGCAGCTTGTGGACTTAGCATCACTAATATGGTATTTCAAGCTACAAAAAGGGGTTATTTCCTCAAATGAAAATAAAACCCAGCTTAGGTCAAACTTTAAATGTCAACATGGACAGTAGGAGTAAGTTTTTTAAAAGTATAAGACTCCATACCCAGTGACAAGAACAAATGATTGCAGGAACAAATGAACACATCTGATTCTTTTTTCTTTTTAAGGCCAAATTCATGGCCAAGTAAATATATTAGAATAAGAA
>JBAMIG010000001.1:2914346-2931395 GCA_037177335.1 Kiunga ballochi | reverse complement strand
CTTAAAACGGTTTCTGGCTTGTTGAAGGAAGCTGCTCACAACAAACCATGCCTCCCTTTTTTTTCTTCTTTTTTTTTTGCTAGCACACAACTAAAAACTGTCTATTGATGCTAAATTGCAGAAGCATTTGAGCTGAACAGCCTTCAGTCAGCGGTTTTCTTATTTAAATGAGAGCAGCTGCTGCTGTCAACACTTCAGTATCCTGAGCTTTGAGGCATTTTTCTCTTCTTTCCATCCAAAAAGAACTATTCACCATCCTTTTAATTATTTCCTAAATAATTACAGTGAGTGCCTAACCTTGAGGAAGAGGAGAAAACCAAACAAAACAAGTGTTCAGGATTTAGTTTACAGTAAAGAGACCTGACAGGTGGAGTCAGCCCGCAGAAGAGCAAATGTGACATAATGCTGAAATGGGCTCTGAACCCAGGAGAGCGCTGGATGAATATATAAACAGGCAAATTAAGAGAAGTTTGTGTTGTCTGAGTGTATGCAAGAGAACACAGTACAAACGCACTGGTGCCGAGCTATCTGCCACTTCTGTACTCCTCTCCATCCTCCTGAGCTCCCCAAACTAATTTCCTGTCAACACCCCAAGCCTTTTACCAGCGAGCTGTTTCCTGCAACAAAGCCACAGCCTCTCCTCTGAGCTGCTGCTGCCAAGCCAAAGTAACATCATCATTTACTGCTACTGTGTCTTAATCTGCCATCGTGCCCTCTGCTCAACTCAGGAGCAGCACTGAAGGTTTGAGAGCATGAGAAAATGTTTGTTCATGATCATACCAGGAGGTGCTGTGGACTTTGAAAACATCCTAGGGAATGAAATGTTTGATAACCGAGGTTGCATCTGGTGAATTAATGCAACACGACACAGTGTTCAGATCGGCTTTGTTTGGAACCGAAAGTGTTATAAAACAATGCTGGTACCGTCTTAAAGACACATTTTTATGATTAAATGGGGAGCAATCATTTTGTGTCCATTTATTGCTGCATGTGCACATTGTGTTTACATTTTACTGCTGTTTACTGTTGAGTTTTTTGCCGTTTTATGTTATGTATTCCTTTCATTTAGGTCAGCCCAGGTTCGGTTCTCGAGCTCTGGCTTCCTACTACTTTCACATCCAACATTTTGTCCAAATCCACGGAAGGACCCGGATTTAGGTTGTATTTCTTATGTAATTTAGGAAAAATGTTGATACAAATGACATTTTTTCATAGAATTCTTTGTGCACGCTTTGTTGAGAAGTGGTGGAAACACATGAAGTTGCTCTCTGACTTCCTCTTGCACTTTAAAAAGATGCATGTTCCATTGTGCAATGCTACACGTGTAAGCATGCATTAGTGTTTGCCTCATAGGTGTCTGTCATGGGCTAGGCTAAGTTTCATTATATATCAACATTGCTTGCATGGTCAGATGACCCATAAGGTCATTCTCTGGAGGAAAACTATTTTTTTTCTTAATTTGGGGGATATTTTTCTTTTGAGACAGTGTTTTTATTGATTTTTATTGACTAGCTGATCAGCAAAGTATGAGAAGTTTTAAAAGGCTAAAAGAAAAAAAGGTCATCAAATCAAATTTTAAGATTTACCTCATTGTTCCTGAACTTTCTGTTTGACTTATGAGTTTTAATCAGTGACATCACTCAGACATCCTCAGCTCACCTGGAGAGCTGCAGCACTTGAGCTGAAATGAGCCGCAGCAGGTGACGTGCATGGGAATCATAATAATTGGGTCAATTGCTTGCAGTGATAATGTGTCACTCATTGGAGCAGCGATAATTTAGTGTTTACTTTGGTGCAAACATGAGCTGAGAGACTCATGTTTTTTACATCAATATTTTACTCATTTCAAGACGGCCTTTAAAAATACAACAAATCAAGCAACTGCAACAAAATTCCGACATATTTTTCCTTTTAAATAAATGCAAACTCAACTTTCATCTAAAGATGTTTCTTTTATTTTACCTAAATGTTGCATAAACAAGGCAAAACCAAGAGACTGCATCTACTGTCATTTTTGCTGCTTAATGTCTCTGATTGAGTGAAATGACCAGGATTTTTCAAAACCCATGTAACTAAATAAGTTCTTCATAAGAAATGACAGATATTGACTTTAGCAGCACAAACACCAGACAATCCTTAATGCAGATAAAAAGGCCACAGAAGTCTCACAATGACAACAATATGTTGTTTTTTGGATGTTTTTTTTCTCTTTTCATCCTTCTCAATGATCAACACTGAATGTTACAACAAGGTACCTTTAAAACTTACTACTTTTACTGTTACTAGTAATTGTTAATTACTATTTTACATTTCAATATGCAAGAATATCTCTTGTCGGATTTACATTTTCTGTGTGTTTATGCTTGTAAAAAATGCACAACTAACTAAAGAGAAAGCCAAAGGAGGTGATTTTCTGTTTGTCTGAATTCAGGATTTTACTGCAGGAATGTTCTGTGTGCACGTGGGTTACAGTTTTACCCAACGCTGTGAAGCTCTTATGCCACCAAGTGGCAGAAAATATACAAGCCAACCTGTTTTGTTTTTATTATGTTCACATTCAAATGAAATTGCGAACACTACGTGTGGATGTTTAACAGAGGTTAAAAAAGCTCAAAGCACAAAATGAGACACATTCCTGTTCTTCACAAATCCTTTTCTCATAACTATGCTTTGTAACTTGTAACCTGTTTTATTTCTCATGGGACACGTGAACTACAGCAGAGCATCCATACAGCTACATGCACACACACAATCGAAGAGCAGTGGTTACCATGGTATCCAGTCCAAGAGTCAGAAGCATGAGGAAGAAGATGATTGCCCAGAAAGGAGACAGAGGAAGTCTGGTCAGAGCTTCTGGATACACCACAAATGCTATGCCTGGACCTGATACACAGACACACACACACATGTATTCTGTACACAAATATGCATACACATTTCTTGGTTTAGAAATCAGGCTGAGCGGCTGCTATATTATCTTACCCTCATCTGCTACCTTCTCTATGGGCACCTTCAATTCATGAGCCATGAAACCAATCACAGAGAAGATGACAAACCCGGCAAATATACTAGTGGCACTGTTTGTACAAGTCACTATAATGGTATCCCTGCAACGACAAAGAAAAAAGAGAGACGGAGGCCACTACTTTAACGAAGACTCTTTGCCTGCAGGGGTACAACAATATTCAAAACGTGTAAAACATGCAGGTAGGCTCGACTGGATAAAACAGGACTTCACTGTCCATCCACTAAAAAAATAAAAGCCCAACAGCGCCCTCTGGTGTCCACAAGAAAAACTACCTGTGATGAAGGGCTGCTTGAAGTGGTGGTTAAAAGCTGACATTCAGATACAGCAACATGCATCTGTGACAGTTCAAATTTGTCTGACAGAAGCATAGTTTACCTTTTGAGTGTTTACCTGTAGCAGTTATTGTGGAACTTATTGTAGGAGGAGAGCGTGATGAGGCCTCCCCACGCAGCCGACAGAGAAAAGAAGATCTGAGTGGCTGCATCTTTCCACACCTGGGGAAGGGGGAGGGGAATAGGAGCTGTGGGTAAAATACATGCAGAAACTGGAACATGTTTTAGTGCATGAACTTATTGTGGATGATGATAAAAGGGCAACCATGACATACCTTTGCATCGTTAAGTTTCTCCCATTTTGGTGTGATGAAATACAGGATGCCATCACCGGCACCCGGAAGGGTCACCCCCCTTATCAGAAGGATGACTAGCACCACGTAAGGAAATGTAGCTGTGAAATAAACCACCTAAACAGAGATATTACAACATCAGGAAATAAATCATATATACCATGTTAGTGCAGAGTACATCTGATTTGAAAGTTAAACAGTTGAAAGGGGCCATTTTCTGGGTGCTAATTGGATTTATATTGCTTGATGTAATTTGCAAAATACATTATTCAAAGTGAGAAAGAGTTTGTGTTTTAATTTATATGTGCACAAAATCTTATACTACAATGAAATCCGAGTTTAAATGATAGCTTATGTGTTTTATTTCATTTTTTCACGTCATCAGGACCTGGGGCTCCTCTCCGGTTCATCAGCTATGTGTTGCATCGCATCACTAAATCCACTAGAGGGCGACACATGACAAGATTTCTGCTTGAAACATATTTAATTCATTGAGAAAAAGGCACGTGATCACCGCAATGCACGTTTCCGTTTGTCAGAAACACAAAAAATTGACTGAAATTAATCTAATGAAAACAAACCTGGTGATAGAGAAGGCAGGGTTTTAAACTTTTATGCAATTATATTTTCTTAAAATATAAGATACATGATGATGTGGTATCTGCAACTTGTTATAGATGTCAGAAGTTGTGCAAACCTCAGTCATATGTTCTGCCTCAGGTCAGCCCACACAAACACAGTTACTGGTCTGAGATTTCTAACTTCCTGTTGAGTAACTGGAGGAAAAATAAAATCTAATGCATCTTTTGAAGTTGCACTGCCATTGCCTGACCTCACTAAACCCCCAAAATGTTTCAGCTTTTACCAATATGTTGGCTAAAAGGCTGATTAGTCTGAGTCAGGATAAATAAATCACTGCATCACATCCTCCATTACAGACATTCATTACTTCCATAAGGTTTTATATTGCGTGAATTATTAACACACTTTGCCACATTTTGTTAAACAAAACATTCAGCATCTAAAGAACAAACTTTTGTTTTTCTGTTTTATTGGATTTTTTTACATGTTTTATCTATTCTACAAAATATAAATATGTTAATCTGTATTAATATATTTTACTTTTCAAGTGTCTTTAAATGTTTTTCTGCATTTCTGTATCTTAAAAAAAAGTGCAGGGAAAAAACACATTGGATACAAACAAAAACTAACAAAAAGTCAAAAATTAAAAGGCTGAATTTGGTTAAAGTAAAATAAAATAGCATCAGATCACACTCTTAACCACTGGATACACAATCTGTGTTGAACCTTAAAGACCCAACTCAGGATAAAAAGGTGAGATAAGTCCATTTCTTTTAGATAAATCAAATGTTTTAAAAAATGGGGATTTCTTTGTTGCATTTACAGGAAATCCTAAAAACCACATTGTGAAATATTTTGTGTCTGGTGTTTCTTTTGTAAGGGCAAAACAATAAAACAATGTGCAGAATGAAGCATTTTATGCCAAATAATTTAAAGTAAAAAGTGACTAAATGTAATTAATGACATCATCCATCTAAATATGAGCTACTAAAGATACTTTAACTATAAATACTATACATTCCCTCATCAGTTCATCTGTTAACAGAGAAATGTTCTCATTAAGCTGTAAATCACCTGAAAAGGGAGCCATATATTTGTATTCTCTTACCTTTCCTGATGACTTGATTCCTTTGGCTAAAGAAGCGTAGACAATCAGCCAGGCCAGGAAGAGGCAGCCTGCCAGAGGCCAGCGGAGGTCGCCTGGATATTCAATTCCTTTAGAAATGTGCAACACGTTGTATCTGCAAGGAGCACACATTTAAACTCATCCTCAAACAGACTATGTGGAATACAGATTCAATACAAAGGTGTAGATGCAAAGTATTTTCATCAGGGTATTTATACAGATTAATAATCAGATGTAATTTGTATGGATTTTAGAAGGTGAATGGAAAAAAGATGTATTCACTTCATAATAACAGTTCATTGCCAGACATTAATAGTCACTTGGGTGATATTCTGCAATAAATTCCAGGATTATTCTGTCAGGATGTGTAGGTAATAATACTAATGTTATGTTCAGGCATGAACCCTCTCTGCAGCTGTTTGTATTCTCATAGAAAGCTAAAAAATCTCTTGCCATTCCTCTATCACAAGAGTCACTCACTTAAAGTATTCCTCACTGGGGCTGACATAGGTCTTGTTGCCATCAGCAGTCATGTTCAGCAGCTTGGTCAGGTTCCCCACAGCATTTGCAGACAGACAGAAAGTGGTGTTCTTGATGGAAAAAGGGATTCTGTCCCGCAGGATGCATGAGTCTGTTGCAATCACAAACCAACACATGTGAACTGGGCGAGACTAGCAGAGCGTTGCACAGAGGCTGAGTTTACAACCCACTCAGGTTCTGTGCACACATACAAATCTGGATCTGATGTAAATAAAGAGGGTCGATGCAACAGAAGAGCTCCTCTTCAGTGTTTAACAATCAACAAGTGTTAGAATACTGTTTGCTTGGACAAACACTGATGTTTTAAGCATAAATTCCTGGGTGTCTTATATCAGATGTATTTTCTGTAGAAGAGATAAGAAACCATTTATTTTACTCCTTTTTTTTTATACAAACAAGGAAAACTAGGACGGCACACAGAAAAGCCTTTGCTGTTTATTATTTGTCTTTTAACTCTGCTTACTATACATATAAATATAGTTGTTTGTATTTGCAGTAAGACACAAAAATAGGACCAAATCAACGACAGAAAAACTTTGACTAAATCAAAACATTCATTTCAAAATTACATGTTAAACATTTTATGAGGATTTTTGCTGGTTTTTTGCACCACATTGCAATCCTCTTATTGTATTACTAATTTAGGCATATCCTATAAATAATCTAATAACACTTTTACATAACAGTTTACAAAAAAAAAAAAAAAACATCCTAAAAACTGTAATTTCTTTGAATCTGCATTTTGTCAGAAGAACCAGTAGGCCTGTGGTTCATGTTGCAGCCAGCAGGGGGCAGCGTCGTAAACACTGCAGCACTGCAGCACCTCAGTCTGTACAGTAAATCTGTCAAGCAAGCAGTTTTTCTGCTGAACACAGGGAATCGCTGAGGGGGAATATTACGCAAAACGAGCGCAAATTCGATTTCTAATTGACGCGCATTGACGGGAAACCTCTTTGTGTTCCCGCCTTTACATTCCCCCTTCAAGCAAAATACAATTTATCTACAATTTCATTCCATCCAAAGCACTACAGACTGCTCCAGCTTTACTCCACGTTTTAAGGACATAATCACTCATATAATATATTTAAAAAGGAAACAAAAACACGTTGAAACTGGTTTATTTTAAGCAGGATTCATGACACATGTGCTGCTGTTGACTTGTATCTTTGTAAACACATAAAACAGATAAATGAGCTGTTCAGAAACGGTTTCTAAAAGTAAAACACCGCAGAGATCTTAGGTCAGGATTCATTACACTGCAGGACACCTCAGCTGGGGGACTCATGACGCATTGCGCATTGTGGAGAGAGAGCTGTTCCTGGTTTATGTGTGTGAGAGAGAGAGTGTGAAGGTGTGTGTCTTACCTAACAGCAGCATGTCTTTGTCCTTACATTCCACCGTGTTCCACTCATTCCTACAGTTAGCCCATGGAAGTGAGCCCTTCAACGAAGCGAACAGGTAGTACAGTGTCCAGCACATAATAATATTATAGTATATGGCTATCAAGACAGATATTATCAACATGGCAATCCCGCAACCTAAAATAAATAAATGAGACGAAATATAAAAATTACTCTTAAGAGAAGTATAGACTGTGATGATGACATTTTTTAATTTATTTGTAAATATTTATTTTGTTTAACTGTGGGGCCAGTTTACCTTGCAGAGCTGGGATGCATTTCCACACAGACACAGGCCCCTGGCTGGCAAACTGGCCCAAGGAGACCTCCAGCAGGAAGATCGGGATCCCGGCGATGCCCAGCATCGTTAGGTAGGGGATCAGAAAGGCTCCTGCAAGGAAATGACACGTCAGGATACTGCTCTTTGTTTTTATAAAAGGAAAGGAGGAAGAAGAAATCTCCATGATCACAACTTTTAATAATTTACACGAGTAAATATAGAATTCATGTGTCTCACTTTAAAAACAGCATTTTTTCTGCATCAATTAAAACTATTTCATACTATTATATGTGAGAGTTAGACTGAAATTCCACTTTTCTTTTCTAAATACAATTTTATATTATTTTCTGTTTTGGTTAAACCATTTTTAGATGATCAATTCAGTCCTTCGGACACATTTTAAGAAGTTTTTTTGGGGATAATATGTTGAAGGCCTTACACCACCAACAGACGCAAAAAGAAATAATTACTGACTTTTCGTTTTGTCCCGTTTCTGTGACCAAAAATTCGTACCTCCACCATTTTGGAAGGCAAGATAAGGGAACCTCCAAACGTTTCCCAGTCCGACCGCATAGCCAACCATAGACAGAATAAAATCCAACTTATTTGACCAGTTTCCTCTGGCCTTGTTCTCATCTCCCCCGTCGTCATCATCATCGTCCACCTGGGAATATATGACAGTTAAACACTTTCCAAATATATAACCTGAAATCATAAAATTACACAAGAAAAAAAATTAGTCAAACTGAGCAAAAAATGTTTTAATATTAAGAAGAAAATAATCTAAGAAGCCGGTATAGAACTAAACTAGAGGATTGCGACACTTTGCTTCATCACATCCTCCCACATAAAGATATTTTAATCTAAAACTAGATAGATTAAACATGCAGAAGACAATCTATAAAAGAATAGAGAGAATTAAATGTTTTCCTTTTATTTTCTGTCACAAATGATGCAATATTTCCCACCGTTACTGGTGCATTGAACGCAATACAGAACCAACCTCACCTCAACCTCTGAGCTCGGATGATACACTTACATTATTCTTACCAAAATGCTTGAAAACACGTTTAAAAAATGTCGATGCTAAGAAGGAAAAAAAACACAAACACTCTTCTTTCATAAAATAAAAGCAACACAACCAGCAGATTTAGTAAACATTGGCCTCATGCATGAATGTTTAGACTCATTTAAACAAAAAGGAGCATCGAAAAGAGTGAATGAGTGTGTGTGTGTGTGAGCGTGTGTGTGTGAGTGTGTAGGCTCCGTGTTTGTGGTGGGAACCCTCGCGGGGATTGGAAACGAGCTGCAGTCTCTCACAGTGTTCCCTATCTGGTGGAAAACACCTGGGCTTGTGGGCCATACCAAATCTGAGATCCCTGCAAATACCGCGAGAGTTTCAGCCAATTCTTACAATCAAGTCCTGCTCCTATACCCTCTCTGCAAACCAAATGATTCCGTCTGTTTAAACACATTAAAGAAGATAAAAAAGTTTAGCTAACTGGTTCATCTTAACACCAGTCGCGCTGATTTACAGATACAAAAAAATCCAAAATATTCAGCTGACATCAGCAGTTTGTAAAGTTTCTGTGACAGCCTGCGTCATGGTGCAGAGACACCGGGAGGGAACCAAATGCAGTGCCGAGCATCAGCTTCATGCACATGCAAGGTTTCATCTGTAAACATTTTAGGTTTCGTTTGCAGATGCATCTGCGCAGTTTATTAGACTTTCCGCATAAAAATCTGTTTGCGCAAAAATTTTACCCACATTAAACAACCACGCTTTGAACTGTTTACTCCAAAAAGCAAGAGAATGAACATCCCGACCTATGAGCTTAGAAGAACATCAGTCATCTAATGATGGCTCCTTTTACAGTGTCATAATCAGATCTCGCGCCTCCACTGAGTTGTCAGATTTTTAATTTGGCACAAAGACAAACGAGGCTACTGTGGGACTAATAGAATCACATTTTAGGATATATCCGACAATTTATCAACTATCCTTCATGTGAGGAGGCATCAGCTTTATCTTGTCTGTTTTTTTTTTATTTTATTTTTATCATGAACACGCAGAAAGATCCGCACCGCACCTGCATCCACGCGCTCCGCTCAGGAGACGGTTCATTTGGCTGACTTACCCCCGCCGCAGTTCCAGGCTGAACAGACGCGCTCCCATCTGCTCCCAGTATGATTGTGGTCTGGCTCATAGCGGTCCAATTGCCAACGGTGTTATTCTGCTCTGTGGTGGCCCGGAGCGGGTCGCCGTACTGGGCGGACCCCCCGCGGGCCGAACCGACGGAATCCTTCCTAAAGGCCGAATTTGCAGCCACTGATCCAGGGACCGGCGGCGGAGTGCTTTTAAACGTCCCATATGCTTTATTGGTGTCCGGTTCTCCAGGTTTATTTTCCGTGGGACAAAAAGTTTTGCTCTCATTGCAAGGAGGAGGTGGCTGGGGCGCCGGGTGGTGGTGAGGGGCGGGCGATGGGCAGGCTGCAGTGTTGTCCGGTTTGTTTGTTGTAAGTCCCGCGGCTCCCTCTGGCTGCTGCATCGGGATGTAGCCAGTGGGAGCGCTGGCCGGTTGCTTGGCCATGTCTCTCTGCTCAGACAGATCCTGCAACGTGAAAGGGACAAATCAGCGACACAAAAGGGGAGAAAACGGTGCAAAGCATAAAGGCTTGAAGCAGCTACAGCCCATCTGTGTCCGCTCAGCTCATTTTTTATTGTTCCTTATTTTTGCTCTAGCCTTTGTTTTGTGTTTCGTGCAGCTGCACCCCAGTTTTAGCCCACTACCTGGTGTGTGGTGTAGCAATGCAGTGTGTTTGTGTGTATTGGGGAGAGGGGGTGCTTTGCTTTTCCAGTTCTCGATTTCTGCAAGATTCTTTAATTTTACGCCCCATTTCCTCCCTCATGTCATTCAGTCACACACATCCACTGATGTTCTATGGGCAATAGACAAGCTGCTGCGGGTCTCTTGGTTGCTCCGTTCTCCCTGCAGGCATGCAGATAACCGGTGTTACAGCAGTGAGCTGACCGGGGTGGAGGAATTATAAATTGCTCCCTGAAATTCAGCCCAAAGGGGGGGGGAAACAGCTTCCAAAAGGAGAAATATCCAAAAAGGTTATTGGTTGGTTAGCTAATGCTTACAGCTGTCTTGTGAAAGGAAGTGAATGAAAAGGCTCTTTTTTTAATCAATTAACAAAAATAGTAAAACTTCAAAATAAGATATAACTTTTAGCCCATAAGTCATGAATAATCAAAAGACTTAGGAGCCTGTACAAAAGGAAAAGAGAGTTATCAGATACAGAGAATGGAGAAAAGTTTCTGAGACATTTCAGCACCACGGAGAGCTCATCTCCCTCGGAGTCCAAACCTCCTGCTAAAGAAAAGTCTCAAATCATCATGAAAGCAGACCAGAAATCATGTTAGGATTAATGGAACTGTAGGTTTTGTTCATAGACTTACCATATGTTTGCAGAGGCAGAAGTCTTGGTGGGGAGAGAAAGGCTGAAATCAGCTGTAAAAATGCGACAGGAGGACTGGAAGCGTTCTGGTTAAAACCGCGCAGAGCAGCAAGTGCAACGCTTTTCTATGGCTCCGCGGGAAAGACTGGAGTTTGCGTCAGTGCAGAGCAAGGTGCCCTTTGCGTGACATTTTCTTGATAATAAGAGTTTGATAAATCATTGGCTTAGGGTGAGGATTTTAAAGGGACTGCCGGAAGCCGAGACGACGGGGCGCGTTTGTGTGCGTGGATTGTATTTCTTCTGATTACGCACGTTGCACGCGTGAGCACTGGACAGACATTTCCAAAAGTTATTAATACATCTACTCATCTTTATAGATACACAAGCAGCTCTCTCTCTCTCTTTTCCTTTCTTTCTTGGCCGCTCTTTCTCTCCCTCTCTCTCTCTCTCTCTCTCTCTCTCACACACACACACACACACACACACACACAGACATAATCCATGCACCAACATAGGACCAAAGATGTGCATGTTTGGGCTGTTAGAAATACAATACAACCTAGTAAATGGAAACCCATCGTGCTTTTACTGGACTGATTTAGAATCTTCTGTTACGCACAAACTTTGTCCAATTATGTCTCAGTTGGGCCACAATGCAGAAACTTTATTTGTCAGAGAAAGGTTTTAGCAGTTTCAGTATCTTATATTGTGTTTGTTGCCATTAATATTTACATTAATCAATAAAACATATAAATACTATTTGAATTAGGCCAATTTTAGGGTTAAGTGCGCACAACTACAGAAAGGATGAGCTAAAAATGCTCTGAACTATATATAGTTTTTCTGCTTGGCGGGTTTTACGCACAGGTTCTTTGCGTTCCTCTGCACGTCACAAACATTCATCAAGTAAAAGACCAAACGTGGGCGAGGCCTTTATAAAGCTACTCATTTCTTAAAGTCTAAGCACAAAAAGCAGCCTTTCTTATTAAATCACACGCGTCAGGAGGAGGCAGAGCATGGAGCATGCACTGTAAGCAGTGACAGTGGAGGGTGGGAAATGTGCCCCACTGTAGACTCTAAAGCACTGCATTGCGCAGAGCATTGTCCCAGTACTCCTTTATGCCTTTCCAACCACATAGCTTGCACAGAGACACAAGAACATTCATTTTTTTGGTTTTGAAATGATTATATATTTATTTCAATAATTTGCAAAAACACAATAATACATAATAAATAAAAGACAAAAAAGAAATGGAAAAAATGGAAAAGAAAGCTTCTGTCAACGATCTGGACTGAAAATTAAATGGCTGTTTCCAGCTATTCTGTTTAGTTTGTTGTAAATAGTAGGCCTAATGAAAAAAATAATGAGAAAATACTAATTATAACAACATGCAGGGTGAAAGTCCAAAGCTCTAAATTGGACGTGTCCCTCTTTGTCCAGTTCGTATTTAATGTTCAGAACCTGTCAAATTTATTGAGTCAGAAAGGGAACCTTGATGCAGAGTCAGAATTATGTAAGAACATTTAGATTAATTCATAAATCAAACATTTCACTAAAATAAGTGAAACACACAGACACAAATCTGAGCCCAACGTGTAGCTAATCCAACTCATGATGACTGGACTTTGGACCTTTTGGTTTGATCCTAATGAAACGTGACCACCAGGGCCCTCCTGCGCATGAACAGTATTTATTTTCACTTTGTAAAGTAAAAAATGAGGCTTTACTAAAATCTTTGTGGTGGGTCGTATTTAATAATTACACAACTTTTTATTTGATATTTTCATAAACAAAAACAACAAATGCATCGTACTTTGCAGCCTTTGAAAAAGCTGAATTTAGCGCCATTTCCGCTTTTCGTTTTGTTATGCGCCACATCCATTTTGCGTAATTTCTCTGTAGACCCACTTTGAAGAAGCTGAACACTTAAAATTCTGCAGAAGTTTAGAAATGATTTCAGATAACAGCTCATCACCGGACACAATGTCCCAACAATAGACAGTTCTAGCAGCTGATCCGTCTCCCTTTGACCCATTGCAAACACATTTCTGGCTCCCCTGGTGGAATGAAGGCAGAGGGGGCCTCAGCAGTCCCCCAACCCCCCCGCTGCGCTCAGTGTGCTAAATCGCAGCGGGGCCCCACTCGGGGGCCCCATGCACGCGGATGCTCGCTGCGCTTCTCCCGCTGTAACTCTCACTCCGTCCCAGATAAGAAGCAGCAGCGGCTGTACCTTGAGTTTAATTACATTGTCAACAGAGAATAATTGTAATTGATTTCCACTCTTCTTCCAGAGACCACTGAACACGCACGCGCACGTAAACTACACACAGCCAGCCTGTGATTAATTCCAAACCTCAAATTTCACACACAAGCAGCACATTTTGCTCTTACATGAACCACACTCCTGCATGGGATCACATGGACAAGCTCCCGACCTCTTGGGGGAGGGGCTCCAGTGTCCCCACGCGCTCTTTAATGACTCATGGAGTAATTAATTGATCACTCCTTCTGTCGCCTGAGTGATAAGAAGTTGCATCCATTTCAAGCCTCTGGAGCTTATCCAGAAGCGCTCAGGCTTCCTCCTCATCATCATCATCGTCAGCTTTGCAGCGCGTTTACAGGTAGAGTTTCTGCTTCTGCGTCAGAAATAAAAAATGTTGCTGTAAGAGATCAGAAGTTCTCTTCACAGCTTTGTTTTCATTTAGAAGTCTAAAGGAAAGCTGGAAGCTACTTTAAGCTGATTGTGCAGCTCTCATAAAATGAGGAACAGGAAAAAAAATTGGTTTTGAAGAGGAAGAGACTAAACAATTAATGCAAATATTATATTTTAGAATTACATTAAGGCTCTTTAAGACACACTACATCTCACTGTGGTGATGCAACACATTAAGGACAGATTGTGGACACACATCATCACAGTCCAGTGGTCTTTCATGCAAACTGAGGCTGCCAGGAGCAACATACTGACACCAAGCTGTTACCTGTAGGGGTGTTTAACACAGAAGCAGCACATCAGGAGATGTGAGCTCAACTCAATAAGAATTAGCAGTTAGAGTCCAAGCCTCCCCCTGAAATGAATAAACTGAGTTCAGGATTTATCTCAGGCAGACAAGAGAGGAAAAAACTTTAATTCTAAGCAGAGCTGCTCAATGAAGTATGTAAAGAGGCTTCAGTCAGCCTTTTTAGACTAAAATTCATTTTTTTCATTGTCCCAGCAAACTGGAGGAAGATGGACGACGCCACTGTGAAATCTTCTGCAGCTGAAAGCAGAACCTGAAATACTCACCAGTTCATTGTTCCAGAGCCCCTTATGGCTGCAATAACCTCCCAATTTCTCTTTTAAGGGTTTAAAATCTTTCCTTGATCAACTTTAAGCATCACACCAATGCTCTAAATGATAGTTAACTTTTATGTCATGGTTATTATCTCATACTTTTGTTTAGTCATTACTGTTAGGATCACCGTTTTATGGCTGCTTTTTGGTTGTGATGCGATACACATGCTGGAAGTTTGTTATCTTGTGTTATTTTTTAACGGAGCCCATTGAAAACTTGATGTCGCATCTCATCCACTGAACAAAAGTCACATTTTTAATATTAGTCGAAAAAAATTGGTGGACAAATAAAAAGATGTTCAAACGACTCATGTTTGAGACAAAAAATTAATTTGTGGTTCAGAACCGGAGCAACAGAGCGGTACAGCTCATCGCTTTCCCACCAACATTAAGTTAACATTTTAGGTTTGAGTTTTTATATATATATATATATATATATATTTACATTTTCTGTCAGCATCAACAGAAGCTTTATTTACTCATCTTTTGTCCTCCTTACATACAGTCAGTGTGTATCTTTGTGTGCTTTTCCTCTAAAAAACACACTGAAATACTGCTGTTACTATTTACAACTAAATGTATATTATACACAGAAATGTCATGAAGTTAAAGCAGACACAATCCATCATTTAATGTATTACAAAGTATTTAATTGTGTTTTATTTAAATGTAGGAGTACAACAGTTAAAGGAAAGCTAACTACATTTGTTGGCTGCATCATGTGATGGCCAACGTCACTGCAAGCTGTACGTTTGCTTTCTGTCTCGGAGTTCGATGGTGACCAACAACGAGCGAGGATCCTTCCTGTTTTTGCGCACGCTGATCTTTCCCTGAAGCTCCTCCCCTGAGAAAAACAGAGAAATATATTATTTTACACTGAACACAAACTCACATGCTTTTAAAATGTTGTTGGTGTTGTATAATGAAACAAGACAGTCCTAAATATGTTTATTCCTATTGAATATTGTAGCTTTTTGTTCTTATTAACATCCTCACTGCAGGCTGGGGATCTAAGGAACAACATACCGGCTTGGTCTTCTTCCCTAACCATTTGGAAATGGCAAGAAAACAGCTTCTACTGCACATAAATGACATTAATGCTCATAAAGTCACCAGTAGCTTTTTTTAAAAAGAGCACCACAAGATCACATAGATCAGGGATGTCAAACTCTGCAGGTTTTTAACGTTTTCCTGCTCCAACGCACTTGATTTAAAGACAATAGATTCAACAGATTGTTGTCAAGTTGTGCAAAATGACTCATTCATGTGAGTCAGGAGCTTTGAAGCAGGAAAACATCAAAAACCTTGATGGCCAGTGTGACACAGACCTCTGAAAGGGATAATAGCAACTCAATGTTTAAAGCTGCAGTAAAAGTTAAAAGAAACTGAAATATAAAGAAACTAAAAAGGGAAATATAAAATCACTTCATGTGATCAAAACCTTTATTTCATAAGTATGCTGTGTGCATCATTTACCATGACAGCTTCTGCGTCTGTGCATCAGAAACAGAGAAAGACAGAAAATGATCTCGGTGATTCGGGCATCGATCAGTATGTTTGAGATAAAATGAAAGTCTTCCTGATGCCCTGCAGCGGGACAGTACTGCTGAGCTCAGGCCTCTGCAGCATGAGCGCACCGCTGCTTACAGAAATGATGATGTGTGTAAAGGAAAAGTGGTTCACTGTGCACGGGTGTGTACGTGTATGAATGCAGATGATCTGAAGTCTCCAGATGGTAGAGAAAAGGAGGTGCTCTTTACCGTACGACGCACAGGCGATCGAGAGGCCGAGGGAAAGCGCTGTTCATTATGACGCATAATTACTCTAATTAACTTAATGTCTGACTGCTGGAAGTAAATGAATGTTTACCCAAACAGCAAACAAGCATCCTTTTGAACTTGCAGCACTTCCCGCATTCTGCTCGTTGCAGGAGGTTAGAGGTGGATGAGGGGAAAAAACGCTGACTATTTCACTTTCTCCAGCTAAGCGTCGGCCGTCACTGCTGCCACAACTTGCTTGTTACCATGCCAACGTCACTGTCACAGAGTCTGGTGCTGGCGCCGCTCTCTGGGTATGTCAATCTACTGCAGAGAGGGCAGGCAGCCCACAATGTTTTACAAAAAAGCAGAAGTGGTCTGCAATGAATGAGCTAAACCCAAAAGCTGCACACTCATGTTGAACATTAAGTCATTTATCTTTTAGACAACTCACAAGCAAGGGTGCACGTTGGAGAGGAGCAAAAATACTGCACTGTCTTCAAACACGTGCTTAACTTTAATGGCTACACTGGTAAAAAGATTGTGAGATGTTTTTTAATGTGAGATAGTTTTAGGGCAGTCCGGTGGCGCAGTCAGTTAGCACTTTGGCCTCACAGCAAGAAGGTTGCTAGTTTAAGTGTTACATGGGTTCTCCCTGTGTTAACGTGGGTTCTCCCTGTGTTAACGTGTGTTCCCCCCGTGTTAGCGTGTGTTCTCCCCGTGTTAGCGTGGGTTTTCTCCGTGTTAGCGTGGGTTCTCTCCGTGTCAGCGTGTGTTCTCCCTGTGTTAACGTGTGTTCCCCCCGTGTCAGCGTGTGTTCTCCCTGTGTTAGCGTGGGTTCTCCCTGTGTTAACGTGTGTTCCCCCCGTGTCAGCGTGTGTTCTCCCTGTGTTAGCGTGGGTTCTCCCTGTGTT
>JBAMIG010000001.1:2884729-2905724 GCA_037177335.1 Kiunga ballochi | reverse complement strand
CACACCTCAGAACAGGGTTATAAGGTGTGTGTGGAGCGAGAATACACACCTCAGAACAGGGTTATAAGGTGTGTGTGCATAATAAGAAGTTAGAGATACTAAAATATCCCACGGCTTAGGGTATTTTTCCTTTAGCCAGGACTAAACTTGAAACTAGTTTTTCCCTTTCTGACTGCCAAAGTCTTTGCTCCAGCAGGAAAAAAAAGGCGCTGCTGCAGCACAAACTCTGCTGAACCACAGAGTAGCTGAGCTTGGAGCTGGTTTATGGTAATATGAAGAAAAACAGACCATATAAAAGGTTTTTACCACATCCTGCAACCAGTCTGTTTAATTTACCAGTTAACACAAAGTTAAAGCAACATGAAGAACTTTGCTGCTTCATATTTATATTAAAGCAGATCTCTCAATGCGATGCATACTGGTGGATTCTAAAGCACAACTTTCAGCTGAATCTGAAATAAAATGATTACATCATTCTAATTATTTAATTTAATTTTAATATTAAAACCTGGTTATTCACTTCTTTCCAGACCCATCATTTTTCCTCCCACCGTATGATCTGTTTCACATTGGATTTTGGACAATGTTCTCTCATCCTGTTCTTGGATTGGATCTTGAATTGAGCTGCATGTTTACAGAGGTAATGAGACCGAACAAAACACTCTAATTACGTTATAGCTGAAAACTTGTGTATCCAACAACATGGTAGGAGAGAAGAGGAAGAGCGAGGGAGAGCAATGAAGACAGGGGAAAGCAAGAGAAGGATAAACTAACTGCATAGAAACACGAAGCAACATGCTAAACCAGGAGAGCTTTTTCCTTTTCATCGGCGTTTAGCCTTGGGCCTCGACTCAGCCTGTGATAAGTGATGACAGTGGGTTTCCCGACGGCCTGCAACACTGCGGCTCTTCGGCCCCCATTCTCTGGGAAGAACGGGGGGAAAATTAATAATTATCATCATGGATAACACCAACAGGGAGCAATTCATCATTGCTCCCCTTTCGCCCGACTATGTGTCAACGATCCGCGTGGCCCGGCCAGATACTATTATACGGCTGTGGAGGGGGGGGGCTTAAGTGGAGGGAGAAAGAGGGGCATTGAGGTGGAGGAAGGGAGGGGGTGGGAGAATAGGGGGCTAATGCGCTTTTGATGGGGTTCATCCAGGCGTGGAAGCTATGAGCACGACCACCTCAAGAGCAAGATGGTGTGAATTCTCCCCACAGACCTCTTCTCAGCCTTTCTTTAACTGCTGCTGTAAGGCTGATGCTCGAGTATCTGCCAGGGGTGGTGCTCCTCATGATGTCCTCTTAGACAAACAACGGTACAATAACAGTAAGAGAGAGAGACCAAAGTCAAGCTGGGAAGAAGAAGTTCCGAAACCTAACCTTGGTTTTAAGATGCCCTAACGGTTAGGGCATCTTAAGGTTATGGCCTAACCTAATCAGAGTGAAGTAAAAGTAAGAGAAAGCAAATGAAAATGCATCAAACTGATAGGGAAAATAATGGTCTTTAAAAGGAGACTGAGGATAAATGGTAAGGGTCCAAAACCCAAACTCATCCAGGAAGAATTAGTCTTTGAAAAGCTGCTTTCATATGCTGCGTTCACCCTAGCGCTAGCAATACAATGCGGAGAGAAAGGTTTTGAACCATTTATGGAACCAAAGAATTACTTTGTTCAATAGATATTCAGACTTGAATGCAGGATGTAATGACATGTCTCTCAGGCTGTCAGAAGACATAAGGGGAATTTGTTCTACTGAGAAGGAAACAAGCAGCATCTGAGATGGTGTGGGTTTATAATATCCACACAGCTGAAGAGGATTTTGCATAATGTAGGTGTAGATAATGTATCAAACTCCTGCAGATTTAATGTTTGCTTTCTTTAAAACAAACAAGTAAAATTAATGTATCATGATGCAAAACTTAACACACTGTTGGATCCATTTAATCTTAATCAGGTGTATTGATGCAAGAAAGAATCTGCAAGAGATCCAGGAAGTGAAACTATACAGTGACCACCTCCTGGTCTCTGTCAGGTTGAACAATATATGTTTTAACCACCTCTTTAAGCAACTTTATGCAGCTTTTTATGTCAGGAAACTGGTGTGAGAAGAGCAAATGGCAATATCTGCTAGATCTGCTAGAAGTTAACAAAGTTTAAGTAAACATTGTTTATTTGCATGGTTGTTGATCTCCACAAGGCAATCTAACTTTATACAGCAGAGAAGGCAACCTGGTAATACGCTCTCGCATCCGGCTTCTAATGAGATGGAGTTTAAATGCCATTCTGTCCATTGGCTCTGGCTCAGCATAGCACCTGCTTGCACAGGCTAATTTTCAAGAAACATCTTGCAGAGATACAAACAGTGGGGATGGCTTCCCTTCTTACTTCCAGGATTACAAGCTGCAGGTGACGACACAACAAGAGGTCAGGGCCAAATAACCAAGACACAATGATTTACAGAGACTACAAAACATGTGGCTTTGCACTTTCAGTGCTGCTGTCAGATGGTGAGGACGCTGATGTGATGATGTCCACAGTTCAGTCAGGTATAATAAAAAGCCATATTTTATCAGAGTTATGCTTAAAAGAAACACAACCAAGAGGATGCAGCATACCAGCAAGTCTTTATATTTTCTACTGAGACTGTAATGATGCATACTGTGTACTGAACTGGTATAAATTAGGTGATATCTCTCAGAGCATGCAGGGGAAATATGTCACAGCAAGCCTTTTTATCACTGTGTTTTAACCCATTTTAACAGTTAAAACATGTGACTTTTTATCTGAAATTACCCTTAGACAGTGTAATTCGCTTTGTTTTATTTCACATTCCACACTAAAACAAGTAATGAATGTAATGATCTTCATTGTAATCATAGCAAATATTTGTTTGCTACTCCATAAAAGGTTCAAAATATCCAAACTATTAATGTCTTTATACCTGAATACCTTGCAAAGTTTGCCTGTAATCTAGAAAATCTCCCATATGTAGGTTCTTACTATTGAACTTTTAAAAATCGAGAATTTGTTCCTTCTTAAACGTTTGTTTGGTTTTCTTGCTGACAGCTGATGAAGTAAATCTGAATATTGCGTAGGTGTGCACAGTTTGGAAATACATGGTGCTTTTTCCATTACCTACTTCCTTCTTATAGTGCAAAAAAAAAAAAATCGTCCTTGAAGTTGATGCGTGTCTGCCCTGACAGTCCAGAAGGCCGTCGTGCCAGACACACAATTTAAATTTGATGGAGAGCAGGTTAGAGATGGATTGCTTAGACTTTTTTTTTTTTATCCGCAGCGCTACAGTAGCTACGTCAGCAGCAGTGAGACAGCGGGGCTCAAATTAATTACACACAGAAACTTATTCTCTTTTGGCATGCCATCAGCATACATCATGTCCAGGCTTTAGAAGAGATGGTGAGTTTTTTTTTTCTATCCATTTCCTGGTTCAGGTGAGTGATCATGCCGAGCAGAGCTGTAGGGGCAACAATGAGACAGACGAATGAGGAAAGAAGCCCTGTAAATGGATGTTTTAATGAAAGTTTCAGCACATTCCAGTTTAAGGTTAGTAGAAACTGTTTAAAGGCACAAAGATGTGTGAAACGTGGAAAAAGGCAATGGAAAGAAGGGATATATGTTACAAAAAGAAACAACAGGAGCAGGAGGAATTGTTTTGTGCGTGAACGGCACATACGCAGGGGTTGTGCTGTTCATTTAATGCAAGGTTAGGCAGGCTGAGCTGATGAATGGACTGTCGACAAGAGAACAAAAGCAGGCGCTCAATCACAGAACAGGAGAGGCAGCAGCTCCCTCTCACGATCCCCGAGTACTAGTCCAGGATCAGTTTACCCTTCACACACCCTAACCCTAACTACCACTGAGAAGCTACAACCACACTGACCACAGATCAGACTCTAACATGTAGCATTTTTCTGCCCCTGCAGGTTTTATCTACAAATACTGGGATGAGCTGTAATACTAGAGGGGAGTATGTATCTATAAAAGCTACTTAAAGTTTCTACACAAAATACCTGCAAATGGCAGAATCAGTCAGACAAGACTGATGGCCTTCCTGAACAATAAATACAACATGTTTGGGTTCATAAACCCTTATGGAACATGAGGACAAAAGTAAGAGTAAAGCACAAAAAACAAACTGGAGAGTCGCATCTCTGTGCCACACGGTCGCATCATCCGTTTGGATGCCCTGGCATCCGAACATGACTGGACTGTCTAGAGACAGAAACTGGATGTTTTCAATTACAGAGCAGAGAAGACAGGAAAAATGAGAAAATGTTTACAAATCCCATTATGTCCAGCAGCCTCACCCAGCAAGCACAGGCCAGATAATAACTACCTATTGATTATCCATTAAACCAATACAGCAGACAGTGCTGTGCAAACACTGCAGCACAACACAGTTACTTGGATACAATGGGCTTTGTCACAGACGGATCACTTCACATGGAGCGGAGCATCAAAACCTGCAGCTGGGAAGCTTCGGTGGCGTGATACTGCTGAGGGAATTTTGGGTGAGAGGTAGTGGGAAGCAAGTACCTCACCAAACAGACTCATCCTTAGGAGTTCGTTATACAGGTGTTGGTTAAATAAACTAAAAAAAAACAATTAAATCATGTTTAATGAGTGTTATTTATTCTTTTATTGCTGTTATTAAATCATATGATAATTGAAACACTATAGCTGCTCTGATTTCCTTTCAGGAGGGTGTGGAGCGACTCCATGCCTTTTATTGGGTCTAAAATATTTTATTATTCACTGAGCACTTTATAATAGTATGAGAGAGATTACATGAGGTCAGACTGCCTGGGTTCATCCACAAATTCAGTTCCCTCACCTGCAGTTCAACCACAGACACTTTGTAAACAAATGATCTCTTTTTCAGGCCCAATCTTATTACAAGTTGTATATTGTCCAGGATTTTCACACCCAGGCCCAACAAATTGTGATGGATATTGGCTGATTTCTGTGTCATTCAGCAGCTGCTGCATGAACTCTGGACCTTCCTCACACTCCCTTAACTTTTTGTTTGTTTTTTTAGCAGCCAACATAAAGAACAATTAATTCTGTGTCCAAACAATCCCTAAATAAACAGTTACCAGTGCTGCACTAATGATTCATTCATTCATTCCCTGCTTAATCCGAATCAGGACCCTGGAGCCCAACCCAACAACCCGCGGGAAGGAGGCTGGGTACATCCTGGACATGTCACCAGTCTATCACAGGCCCAACATAGACAAAACCATTCACATACACTCCTATGAACAATTTAGTGTCTGTGGAAGGTGGGAGAAGCCACATGGGGAGAACCTCCCCCTGCATAGGGTCGAAGTGTGAACTGTGAAGTGACCACTTCTCCACCATGTAGCCCTAGAAAGCAGTCAGTTATACCAGACACATGCCAGAGATCAAACGTGAGTCCTTCCCGGCACCGGAGGTTTGGGGAAGGAGGGTAAGCGGATGGAGGAAGCCCACTCGTGGTGGGCCTGATTGCTGCACTAAATGGTGAATTCAGTTTTTGAAAAGACACACATCTTTAGACTGTACAGACATTAGAAGTGCTAGTAGAGTGTTAAATGCTCATTTATTTCTTCTTGTTCGAGAACCGTAAGGATAATGATCAGAGATGAAAATTCAATAAGAAAATGTAAATAGTTTAAAGGTCCGATTTTTTAGGTACAGTGAATGCAGCACCACCTGAAATTAAAGTTAGAGATGATTAAAAAATGTAGCGTAATTTTACCCAGCAAACCCACTATGGCTGCTTTTATCTGAGCTTTTGCAGTGGTTGTAATGCCAGATACCTAAATTTGTGTAAGGAGAGAAAAAAAACTCAGAGGTACTGACTTTCTGACCTGAGATATTAATGTTCAACCAAGGCTGAGAGGTGGTTAAAAAAAACAAACTGAAAATGGAGTATGGCTTTGGATTCGTAAAGGTATGAGCAGGAAAAGATGACCTACCCACTGAAAACGTCTTTGCGTTGTGATGGTATAAATCTATGCGGCGTTTGTAATAAGAGAGGAAGCAGATGTGGAACTTTTAATATTCCGTATTATAAGTCACTCAAAGTCACATTTGCCTCATATTTCTGATTAACTTTGAACAGCAGAGAATGTCCAGCTATCGAACAGATGCATCATCGATCAGGTGCTGAGTGATGTTTCCCGTTTCCTCTGTCTTGTTCATTCCACAAAGCATCTCTGATAAATGGCAGATGTTAACAGTGGACACAGACTTGTTTTAGGTCATTATTCCTGTTCCTGCATGTTTGATAAAAATGAAGAAAAAAAAATCTTGGCATATTTAAGTTTGTGTCTCAGAGGTAGTTTTTGCTTGCTGAGTAGCCCTGGTGAGTGATGCATCATGGCTCTGTGTGAATTTCTGAGATTGTTGTGCTTACCGTGCAGTCTGCATCGTTTGTTATCTTCAAGCAGAAACTTGAGGTAAAGTCCAGCTCTGAGAGACACGCGCTGTTGCAGTCAAAGGTCTGTTAAGTCAAAACCACATGATTACAACTACAGCAAAACACTTTGAGCAATGATAAAGTAAAACTGAATGAATAACCGCTCAGTTCATTTTAAACATTAAAAATGTGATGTTTTTATTCATATCAAGATGCAACAAAAAAAAAAGCTAGCTACTGTGATCAATGCTAAACCTGTATCAATAACTGACAGGTTAGTGGTGACAAATGAAAATGCAACACCACCCATCTACCTGGGTTGCAAACATTATACATTGCATCATCTATCCTCTCCAGTATGCATTCACTATTAGAGAAGCTAACAATTAATTGGCTGGTGATGGGAAGAATTGGATCCTTCCTCTACTGTCTATCTGCAAAAAGGTACTAGCAATAGCACTGGTGAGGCTAACAACTAGCATCCCTGCACTGGTGACCAACGGGATGAGACAGTGCCTTGGCAAGATATAAATTTGGATAGGCTTCCCATTAGTACCGACAGGCTAGGGAAGCTATTGCAAGCTATTGCTACATTTGCTCTGACCTAATATAATTTTTGCTTCAATGTCTCAGCCAGTCATGGTCGTGTAGAAAGATGGGGAAGGCAGACAGTACTAATGTAAGGGCTGCGCTGTAAAACTCAACGGAGGAATTGTAAACACAACTATGCAAAAGGAGGAACAATCGTTTAATTACAAGAATTTAAAATCATCAAAAATACATGAATATATATAAATACTAAGAACAGCTGGATGGCTTTAAGAAAAGGAACCTATAATGACAGCAGATTAGACACTTGTCTAGTTGAACATTCATATTCGTTTTCATTGAAGGGGTAAAAAAAAAACTCATCTATTCAGCAGGATTTTATAATTCCATGAAACTGCTTTCAATTTTACGGAATTGCAGCCAGCCTTAATGGAATGTTATTGGATCGTATCAACGGGAGGCAATAGATGAGAGTCCTTGTAATTTGGGTAGAGGGGCTGTCTATTTGTCACTGGAGGGGAGAAACTATCGATTAGAGCATTCAAATTCCATTACATCAAGCTCTACCCTCATTCATCACATTCCTAGATGGGTGGAGGACGCAGTGTATAGCAAACAGCCTAACTGGCAAAGAAACACACCGAGGTATGGAAATGAAAGCCAAGAGCTTTTCTGGGATATTTTGTATCCTTTAATGCAAGACTGTCTAATCTGTGTGTGTGTGTGTGTTTTCTCTGAGTAATGCGTGTGCTCTCTCATCAGCTCTGTGAAAACCACTCCAACCGCAGCTGGCTGAGAGTAATGAAGTTTCCTTAAGAGGAACTTAAACAAGGATTAGACAGATCAATCACCCAGCTCTCCAGCATCCCCACAAACACTTTCTTAAACCTCAGAGCTCTATCTTTTCCTCCACTGCTCTCATTCTCTGTCTATGCTTTAACAGCTTGAACCTTGAAAACTCAATTTCTTCTGAGTCTGTTTCTTACGAACACAAACAAAGACCACAGTGGAGCACAGGATCCTTTGCAACTGTGCCAGAACGTGGTGGGGATCCAGGGTACTGCGTTAGACTGGCTCAGGTCGTATTTGTTGGGTTGAACTAACAGATGTTCTACTGCTCTGATGTCCTATGGAGTTCTGTAGGAATCCATTTTACTTTAATATAATTGCTTCTGTTGTGGTCCCTTCTAAGACAATAACATATATTGTTCCGCCTATATGCTGATGACAGTAAGATATATATACCTCTAAAAAATAAGAAAAAAAAATAGTTCCAGTGGCCCTTCTCCAGTTGATTTGGGCCCTTTTTTTTGGTTTTGTTAAATCTATTGTCACTAATTTGGATTTTTAAAATATACAGTAATTTTAAACAAGATCTGCAGATTAAATCAGCAGTGAAGTTGAGCTTGTGAAGAGAGAGCTGAGCCAGAAGGCGAAGCTCTCAATTTACTGGTTGCTCCATGTCTCTGTCCTCACCTATGATCATGAGCAGTAACCAGGTTGTGACTGAAAGAATGAGATCCCGGGTACAGGCGGCTGAAATGAGATTGGATTTAAGGGTTTTATACTGAGAGGCTCTCCTCATATTCACCAGCGTTGCACCTCAGATCATTTGATAAGCTGAAGGTACAGAGATCTTAGCGGAAGCTCACGGGATGGAGCCTTCATGATGGTTGCTTATAAATCTTGGAATTCTTTGCCACAACTAATTAGAAAAGATTTACTGCTGTTCATTTTTAAACCCGCCTGAAGAACCTTTTTTAAATCTATCATTTGATTCAGCATCAGACTCTGTCTCTTTGTCCCGTTTTAAAATCAATTTCACAAAGTGTGAACACAGCGGTCATAAATCGAGGTGGATTTGGAGGCAAACCCTGTTCAAATAGCTAATAATTTATCGGATGGATTGATAATGATGCTTATCATATTTATTTCCCATAAATACCTGGGAAATTATGTACCACTGGGATAAATAAAAGAAGGGTTTTCAAGTATTGTAGTCCTCTTTTACACAATCTTAAAATGAGCAGAAGTTATTGTTCAGATGAGGAGAAGCTTTGTGAGGAAATTGTACTAATCTGAAGAAACAGACAGAATTTTATGGAAAGTGTCAGTATTGAGAGATCTTGATGACTAGTTGAACCACTACATTTATTACTGTGATTAATTGTGAAAAGTAAACAATTAGAACACCCTGGTCCTGTAACACCGTTTACCTGTATGATTGTAGGATCAGAGATTAGTGAGTCTGCATTCACTACTTCCACCACAGCCTCAGGCACCACTGCCTTCTTCATGCAGGCCATGTTGAAGCCATACACATCATCCCAGAATGCAATACGCTCTTGGTGCTTCTGTTTATCCCCAACAGCTGCCAGGCTGATGTTACAAACATCTGGATAAACTGTACAGAGCAGAGAAGGAAAATAAGTTATGGGTAGACAAGTATATTGTGCAGACACATGATAATCCCTCTCAATCCCTGTGTTTTCATTACAGACACTTCTTTTTCACTCTGGTTTCCCCTGATTTACTTTTACCCTGCAAAGTCTAAGACATTTGAAATTTTGCTTTTTAAATAGACACGGTAGAATTTATAACCATTAACTCCCAAAATAACAAGAAAAGAGCAATTAAGGTATCATTTATGAATATTTAAACATGATAGAGTAGGGTAATTGTAAGAGCCACGGGAAATGGGCAATGGCAACGCTGAACATCAAAGACAGTTCTTCAGGATGTCCTTTCAAATAAATATTTAGCTTATTCCCAAAGGAACAAAGCTATTGATCAGAGATAAAAATGTAATTTTCCATCAGTTATATAGACTGAAAAATATAAATATGTTTTCACAAACTGGCTCATAGTCTTTGAGGTCAAACTGCAGAGTAAGAAACAATTCCCAATGGTAAAATAACCTAAGATATGTAACACATAAATCACTGTTTAAAGTTTTAAAGATGGAAGCATCTAAATATGCCATTTCATTGTCCTAGATGCAGCCACATCCTGGACAGCCACGAGTTAATCCATTATTTTGCTCCAAACATAAGATCATCAATCACAACTACAAAAAAATGTGTCCTCTCCCAAATACGTCTACCCTCAGAGATGAGACACACTTAATAACAACAAATTTAATGGCTTAAAAACCATTCTACTAATTTAATCAGAGCTCGGTCTGCCATCATGTGGGTGTGGACTTTTGCATCAATTTTATGTAGCTGCTGTAATGACTGTATCCATCACATGTGCACAAAACGTGTCCTGATGACCAGTTTGTCCTACTTCAATACTTAATCATTATCACTTCAATACTTTCATGTTTGTAAAACAACATGAAAGTTTTAAACAAGTCATTTATAAATAACTTGTGCCGTTATTAAATACACAGATGTGTACAGCAGGCTGTTTGGACAGGTCACCTCTGTGAAGGAGATAAAGATTATATACAATATGCTAGCTTGGAAACTGGTTGAAGAAGTTTAAGCCTAAATTATCCCACTATTAAGCAGAGGTGGGACAAAGTCATTGTGTAGCACAAGTAGGTCCCAAGTCACGACTAGCAAGTTCCGAGTCAAGTATAAGTCCTAAACACTGACTTTTAAGTCTCAGCCAAGTAACCATGCGATTTTTTATCAAATTATGTTTTTGTTATAAATATTGAAATATAAAGTTTACACAAAATAATATTTTTCTGAAATGTGTGCTTATTTAAACACTTTTTAAAATTCAACGCTTTTGTGTTTACAATAAACAGTCCTGTAAAATATTACCAGAATATGTTATTTGCATTTATTCAGTTCAGCAGTGGGAGGGAAGCTTCCAGAAAAGTGAATGACGTTAACATGGGAATATCTTATATCTCTGCTGTAGCATTTATAGTCTGTTAAAACGTATATAGCATGCTTTTGTATTCTGAATAACATAGAGTCTGATACACACACACACACACAAAAAGACAACACGTTTACTTTGTAGTAGCTAAAGGTGTGGGCTCAATGGATTGATGAGTGCATCATGCTAATGTTCTGTTACTAAGCTAACATTAGCTAGCTAACTTTGACTAGCTAACTTCCAAGTCAATAGCCCAAAGTCAAAGTTAAGTCACAAGTCATTTCCGTGCAAGTCTAAGTCGAGTTGCAAGTCATTCATAAATATGTGAAGTCAAGTCTGAAGTAATTAAATAAAAGACTCAAGTCTAATTTGAGTCCAAGTCATCTGACTCGAGTCCACACCTCTGCTAATAAGCTTGTGTTATACACCAAGACGTGTATGTATGTAGTGATGAAACAAAGTGTTTCATCACTACATACATACATATAAAAGAAATCTGAAAACTAACTGGAAAATGTGGCCCAGGGTCTTCAGAATATCGCTTGTTCGAGTTTCACGCAGACGTGCCCTGTTGAATTATAATTATCTGATTCATCTTACTGATTAGCATCAAATTGAAGGAATATTTTCAGAATTTCAACCAGTTATGTCTTTAATCTCAACAGGTTTAACTTGGTGTGCTCCAACTACAGGGGAATCACACTCCTCTGCCTCAGACAGAGTTTATTCAGGGCTCGTGGAGAGGATGGTCCGCTGGATACTGGAACCTCAGATTGAGGAGGAGCAGTGTGGTTTTCGTCCTGGTCGTGGAACAGCGGACCAGCTCTACACCCTCTTCAGCATGGGAGTTTGCCTAACCAGTCTACATGTGCTTTGTGGACTTGGAGAAGGCATTCGTCGGATGGATGGAGATTTAATTTGGCTAACTGGTAAAAGACTACCTGTGAATGCTGTACTTTAGTTTTATTCCTTCTGGTGTACATTATGCATGCTGTGACAGCATCGCTTCTGTCTCTGAATGTAACACCTGAGCTTTTAGGATGGAGACTGCACTATTATCTCATGTACAACAGAAGGCCTGATAATTGGTCGTTTAAATCTTGGTTTTTCATCTTCTTTCTGGTTCTTAGTCAGTTTGGATGAAGGGGGAGCTGTATATGATCAAATAAAATGTTTACTTAAATACATTTTATTTGTAGAGATAAGCTCATTTCTACATAAAATGCTGCAATTTTTCTAGACAAAAAAAAAAGTTTAACTTACTGTTTTCAGGACATTTAAAACTTTTAAAGCACTCATATTATTTAGGCAGTGATGATATAAAAAGTAATGAACAAGGATGTCAGAAAAAATATTTATGAAGACAAACCATAAAACTGGCAGTTTATGAAAAAAAAAAAGTCAGAAAGTAGGAGGATGACGCTCCGTCACTGCAGAGTTTCACTCTAGTTTCATTGTGCAAAGGTCTAAAGCTGACCACTGGTGCCGATTAGTGTGCTGCTCGTGTTTCATATCGGCGCCTTTTAAATGAATTATCCACATTTTAAAATGAACATTAAACACAAGCCTTAATGTCTTGTCACTGCATTTTCACATTTGAATAAATTATTTGATATAGCTAATACTCTTGGTGATTACATTAGTGCTAAGATGCTTCCAGACATTTATATTCCTACTGTGAACATTAGGGACCACTGAGGCCTAAGGCCTGCACTACACATCAGAATACATTTAGCGGCTACGTAAAACGCAATATTTTAGCATATAAATGAATGTTTCTACACAAACAGTAACAGATTCAGTTAGCTCTATTTAGAAACAAAACACTACCTCTACACTAAGGAAAGACTTTTAGTTAAATCTATGCATCGGCCGGTTCAGGCTGCATACGTGCACGGTGTGCGCACCGACAGATGGAGCACATCTGTAGAAAGAGATGGAAAATGATTCACCGATCACACACTCTCTAAAACAAAATCTCTGATGTGTTTAACTTATAAAAAGGTTTGAGGAGGATGAAAATAATCTGTTCAAACACCTGGAATTCATTTAAAGTGCTGTGAAACAATAATCTGATTATCAGACATCATTTTTTAAACTTTGTAAGATGCTTTTAACAGATTTTTCACATATTAATTGTACAATAGTTGCATTTATTCTGTGTTTGTGCTCAGTCTCACATGGCCTTTGACCATACAGGCTATAAAACGTGTGAATGGACGGTTACAGCTCTGTGATGGGGCAGCTCACGGCCTCTCTCATCAACTGAAGCCTGCTTGTGACCCTGTCAGTGTCACCACACTACACACTCACTTATTTATACACTGACACACGCAAACAGCAGATTTATCACCCCATTGTACTCCGATTATTGATCTAAGTGAGTAATTATGACGGCTCGGGGTGGGGAGGTGCTGATTGGGCACAATCTAAACAAGGCTGTCTCTGAGAAGCACTGAAAAAGACATGAAAACCAAAAAGCAAAGAAGTGGCTGCTGCGGAGAAAGACGACGACTTAGAAGAAAGCTAGCACACACAGGCGCCACTAGATTCATGAGTTTGACATCTGCGTCCTTCTCGATTCGCTGCCCACAGCCCGTTTGTCATGCTGCCCCGCGCCCCCTTCACCACCCACCCTTTACTCTCTTCATCTTCCCCCGTTGGTCGTCTATGAAAGAGAAACGTGCAGGGATAGGAGGGGCATGGGACAAAACAGATCCCTTTCCCCAAGACGCTGTGCTGTGCCAGTCATGTGGGGACACATTTAAGGATGAAGAGGAGGTTAATGTAGTGAGGAGAATGAGGGAGCTGCTGTAGATCTGTTCAGATGTAACTTAAACACATATAACAGCAGTGCTGCAGGGAGAGACTAATAACTCAGCGCAGCCGTACACACACTGAAAATAAACTGAGTATCAGAGCAGAAGCTGGTAAATCAAACATGTCACAAAGACTTTCGTCAATACTTATTAAATAAAAAAGTTTACTTGTGTTCCTTTGCAATCTGCCTGGATTTAATGGGATTCATAAACATGTACTTACACAGATTAGGTAGGATCATTAGGCTTATTCTTTTATGTCAGAATGTACAGAACACACTTTCCCATTCAATGGGAAACATTTGACTGGTAGTGAACATAAAATGCACTAATATATATTTTCTTTACATTTTTCTTTTTTTATTGCATAAAATCTCTCTTAGGGGGGAAAAAGTGTCTGAAACATGTTAAAATATGGACCTAAATGTACAAATAACTTGAAACAAACGTTTGTATGAATTTATTTCAATCAAATAAAATAAAAAAATGAAATAAAATATAAATATTTTTATTTTCTAAAAGATTTTTTAATTTAAAAAACTATTCCAGATGACTTTTTGTTAGGATACTAATCGTAACAGAGACCAGCGTGGAAAGGAGTTTGAGACTAAACGTAAAATATATTTGAATTTATTTTCATCATGTACATTACAAGGAGCTACTGAACTCCTTTCGGGTTGATGTAGCATGGATGGGACAGGACCAGCATGGTGCTGCAAAAACCCGTTCAGAAACTAACCCGTTGTGCCCTGAATGACCCGTCTATCCTGTACTACTAAGTTCTAGCAAATGTAAACATTTATTTGAGCCTCAGTTTTGTGCATATAATCTAAACAGTCATAGACAATGTGCTGTTCTGTACATAAACACTGAATAATCAAAATAAAACAGTAAAAAAAATTCCAATAAAAACTACCATACATTTTATTTTGGTAGTCTTGCATATCTTCCCCACACTTCCTGCAGATTTGGAGCAAAGATCCTGTCTCAGCACCTGCATTGGGACCATCAATATAAAAAGCTTGTGGTGAACCATACGTCAACGTCTGACCTGTAACTTTTTGCCTCATTCAGGTCCCATCTTTGCCTGTCCGTTCGCCCACATGAGCAGATCTATCTCCATAGCTGCTGCCGTTCCGACTGCTCCTCAGTGTGCTCGTACATCTGAGCGCGAGTGTGACCTCTCCCACGTCCCAGAGAGCCAGTAAAGCCGACATGGTGGAACCGTTCCCGAGTTTGGTCACATTTGGTGCAAGTCATTATATACGAGGCACCGAAGGGGATGACACAAGGGAAAGGTCTTCCCATATGTGTCAAGTCTTGGTGCATGCACTACAGGGTTTCATTATTTTCAGTCAAATATGACTATAAAAATATGCACTTCAAATCCCAGCCTGGAGCCATTTGCTTTGTCAATTTCCTGCCTAGATGGTGTTCAATAAAGGTCACTAAAGCTATGAAATGCAAATAAATAAATGCAGTTCTTTCATAATCCAACTAATGTTCACCTTTACCAAGAATCTGCAACTTCTCTCTAATCTGCAACAGTTGCAGCAAATATCTGCCAAGAACGGAGATGGTTCTGTCGGCTTTGTGCTCCAGCTAGAAGGGTGAAGAAAACCCCTGTTTGTTTCCAGCTAGTTTAAACAGTTTTATGCATTCTGAGGTTTTATCCCAACTTTCCCTTCATACAAACAACTCCACATGCATCCTACAATTTAACAAAGGCCCAAGTAAACACAGGAGTAAGGTGGGTTGTTCAGACGGACACCGATATGGAAGGTAAGCAGCGTTTATACTGAGGACAGTTTGAAATGAATAAATACATAAATTATCAAAAAATAATTACATTTTATTATAGGTTGTTATTTTATTTCTTTATCTTTTTGTATATTTGTTATATTTATTATTATTTTATGTATAATAATAATAAAAAAGTCCTTGCAGTGACTGACTTTGTGTCAGTGAGTTGTAAGACTTGCCTCCTACAGTAAAAGCACATATGGATCTTACAAGTCATCTGCATGCAGAGATCCCTTTGAAAATTTTACATTTGGCCCTCATTGACACAAAAATAAGACGTGCAGCGGTTTTGGGACAGTGGCTGGAATGAACTGAATAGTTGGATTGGGATGATCCATTTCCATCTATATATCTATCATCCCAGAATACTTTAAACTTTGTCCCTAGGTGGGAATAAAGAATTCTTAAAGGAAACATGTTGGGAAATTGCAAGATTTGAACACTGTTTGACACTAAATAGTGAATTTTGTCCTGTATAATCTGTGTCATCTTTATTAAATATAGCACATTGTGGCACGTTGCAAAGTAAAGCCCAATTTTACGCTGAGCCTGGAGAAACTCGTATTACTGCCACGCTGCTGGTATGGTCAAATACAGACATTTAAAAAATAAGCAATGTAAAGAAAAACAGCTCAGATAGTTTGGACTGGAATACTACATTGTTAGCCACCTACCTGAGCCACAATCAGCCAGGTAAAGGTCTCTGGCATAAAGGACAGAGTCCAGCATGGATTCAAACAGCAGGAAGTAACCCTGAGAGGAAAGAAACGCACATCACAATCCCAAAACAAAAATACATTTCAACAGTTCAGGTTATCAGAGGAAGGCTGTAGAGCTCCAACACAAGTGGATTATCTTAATTTTAGCGACACTGTGGAGGAAATCTGAATTAATCCCGACTGTGGATCTCATGAGGAGCCCACGTGTTCTGGCACCAAACACCCAGAAGGCCCGACCCCGGGCTGACCTCGTGTTCTGCTCCGGTAGATGCCACATTAACCGTGGTATTATTCCATTAAGGCTGAAATTGAGTTTTGTCCACATCTTGTTGGCTTCGACCTGAGTGGCAGATACTGCTGATAAATGTTTTTTTTTTTTTACCTGAAGCCCTTCCAGCTTCAGGTCGGCCAATCAGTCGGGCCTGTGCTGCTTTCAATATGTTCTATGTGAACACAATGTTTGGGCGTGTTCAGGCATATGGGAGGGCATTTCTCCATCTGGGCCAAGGAGGGGGAGCAGAATCAGTTCATGCACATGTGACTGGAACTGATGACCCATATGTTCACTTAAAGGTTGTGACAGCACAAACAGACACCTTCGGAAAACACCGTCAAGCTTCCACATCCTTTTTGTAGCATTAAAAAGCGAAACATGTGTAAACACCAGTGAGGGAGAAATCCTAATGGGTACTTTGTTTATTTGCAGTCATGAAGATAAATTTCTCTGCAGCCTGTGTGCGCATTTCCTGCCTGGTTTGTTCAGGCCATTATCAGGGTGACACAATAACTTTGGGATTTACACGGCACTGCTGCAGTGGATTATAACTGTTGGGAAATTTTATAAATTGGGAATGCTTCACCAGCACCACACTGGAAAGCAAGATCCATCCAAGTAAGACGTTTCCAGCTCTGTGCTGAGACAGCCGATTCAATTTGTAGTGGGAACTGAACAGTATGAAAAAAAAAAAACAATTGCTGGGAGTATGTTTCAGAACCAATGTCTCTGCTTTCTCTTCAGTGGAGGGAAAGAAGGACAAGGAGAGGTGAGGGCTGGGGGAGCAGATAAACTGAATGAGGGGAGGGGTATGATTAAAGACAAACAGGAGAGGTGGGAGAGGGAAACAGTGATAGGGGGAGAATGCAGTGGGCAGTAGAACAGTAAGTCATTCAGATAAGACTCTTATTATTCAAATAAAGACAATGTTTTACTGGAGGGAGGAGAGATGAGCAAGACGAACGAGGAAAGCGAGTCTGATTTATAACCCCGACTCCAAAATGGTCACCATCTCTGTCATGGACCCGAGCTGATAATGATGACAGCGATGGAGCTGATATAAGCGCCTCATCCTCAGCAAGGCGATAAAGGGAAACAATCTTTGTGTTTATCAACACTGGACTGGTCTCTGAGCACAGTCCGCCCCGTGGACGGCCTGGTGCTCGCCGTCGTGGTCCAGCCGATGCCCTTAGCAGCTCAGCGAATCGTTTTTAAAACCTTCACACAGAGTGCACCACTCTCGTAATTTAGAGCCCAATTTCACGGGACACTGGTTTACTTGAAGGAAGGAGGATATAAGAGAGATGCCCGAGAGCAGAGTCACGCCTTATTTTCATCATCAACAATGCTCTGGGATTATGGTCTGCCCACCCTTCTTTCTGCTCCCCTGCATGTCCTCTCAGTGACATGTATCACACCCCCTACATTTATCCATCTCCATTGTTAATTACTGAAAACATGGAAGTGCAGATCTGGAACTAGAGCCTGTTCGCAGCATCACCTCTGACAATAAAACCAAAGGAGAGAAAAAACACACAATGTCCTGCAGATATCCATATTATTAGTCATTAATAAGAGACTACAAGGCCAAACATTTAATCATCAGCTTCCTATAAAAACATTTAGTGGCAACTTCATTCAGTACACACTGTTTTATCCTATATGGCGGTCAGAGGTATCAGGTACCACAAAGGTGGACTGTAAATGTAAAGATCCTCACTCTCTAATACCAAGAGTCCACTGGGTTCCAGTTAAAGTTACAAAACCACAAAGACAGCCTCTGAAATGTTGCATGTAGTCACTTTGTTTCACTCTAAATGGCTCAAATAAAAAAAAAGGCTACCTGGTCTAATGAGTCTTTCGGTTGCAGCATTCAGATGATAGGATAACAATTTAGTGGGAACAACATGGACACATGCTGCCCTGTATGAACAACTCAGGCTTGTAGTGGTGGTGAAATGGTGTCAGGGTTTATTTCTTTGATGCGCTTCGGGCCCTGTCAGACAGACCTGTCGGGGCTACAGGATGTGACATGTGGACTTCATATGATCATGATGTCTGAACCGTAAAAAGTATTTTAACAGTTCAAAAACCACCAGAAAGCAGAAAAAAAGGGCCTCTTCACCCTTAGTTATCATTGGGGTAGAAGACAGGACCCCATGCTACGGGTGTCCAACCACAGGTAAGATTCAGAAGCTTGTCTCACATTTGTAGCGGGAGCGTCAGTACCGTAATTCCTGTTGTATTTGCGCAGATAAAATCTGGTTGGTAAGCTGTTTAACGTTTAACTCTTGTGACCACCAGAGTATTGTTATCCATTATTTTATGATCACAGTTTGCAATCTTCTGATGGAAACATTTAGCAGGATAATGCACCATGTCTCCACAACCCTGGGATGTGGGGTCTGAGAAGAGATTCTTAGCGCTTCACAAAACAACTGTGTGGTGCCGTCATGTCCACATGTCCAAATTTATGCCATATACTACCACATCAGGACGAGGCAAATGGCCATCATCTCTGAGTCGGTTTGGCTCAAGGTTTTTCCATTTGTGCTAAAAAAAAAAAAAAAAAACACCACCCGCCACCTCGTGCATAAAAGAGTGAGGAGCAAAAAGGATTCATTGGTGTACAGTTAGAAACTGGATTCATGTGATTTGCTTAAAACAGATTTATGTCTGTGACCAGTAAGTGCATAATCATTCATGATGTCTCTGTGAATCTAGCAGCTTCTGCAGATGTTGTCAATCTTCATCATGTTAAATGACTTGATCTGTGTGTTAATAGGAGGGTGCTGTACAGACACTGCTGAAGCTGAATGAGTACAGTAATCCACCAACATACAAAAAAACACTTCTTTGCAACTGCCTGGTGCAAAATTATACCAAGAAAAAAAACTTTATCTGCTTCATGTTTTCCCTTTTATTTTCTCATGGTTAAAAAAGAGCTGATTAAATCTCAACAATAAATTTTTTGTTTTTTTTAGATACCACTTCCACAAATCGATCTCCTGTCTGAAGACGTAAGTGACACAGATGGGCTGAGATGCTGGGCTGAAGGCACGGCTCCCCTGACTGTCAGACAGCCAGGCGGCCTGATGCTCAGCAGTACAGCACTGTGCATTTCCATAAAAAAGACTAATGAAAACCTAATGAGAATAGGCTGGAGCAGCTTTTACACATTAACAAAATTAGCATATAAAACACATTCCCCTGAGTGGGCTAACAGTCAGATACACATCAGTCTATGCACCAATTCACACACACAAAACAAAAAAATACTCTTACATCTGTTCCTTTTATCCGGGTTAAAATGAGCTCTTTTAGTTTTACAGTGATCTCTAAAGCACGAGTTTGTTTATTACTGCAGAAAAACTTCTGTAATACCTTTGTAAGTGCTTTCCTGTCATTAGCTCCAAAAGGCAGAGTAGGGAAGAAAAAATCTACCAACTCCTGGGAGTCAGTTACAGACACTGAGAGTCCTCTAGATACAAAATCTACATCAGCTAATTACACTAGTCGCTCATTTCTCCTCCATCCAATATGCATCCTGCTAAATTACAGATGATCATCACTTCCAGTCTCACGAGGAGTCAGGCTAAATGCAATAGCAGGCTGCATGCATGAATGTGTGTGTGTGTGTGTGTACATGTGCTGCAGTCATGGTTCAGTGAACAGTGACAGCAGCACTATGTCAAGCATCCTCATCCATATGAGTCCATGGTCAGAATTTACCACATCAGCACCATGTATCACCCACATCCCGAAAACAACTTTTAACGTGTTCGTTCTGTGTGCATGTTACAGCATCAGCATCATTTACATGTAAAGAAATTCAAGTAAGAGATGGAGAAAGTGCTATTTAATAATCCGACATATTTCATTAGGTTGATCCCTCATATTACGGAACTCAAAGAGTTCAGTATTTTTTATGTTATAATGCAACATTTCCTAAAAAATGTTCTTAAACTCTAAATTAGTTCTTTTCCACTTTGTGACAAAATTAATATTTCAACTATGAAGATAATTTTCTCAATAATATCAGGTTGTTTTGAAGCAAATTTAACACAGTTGTATATAAATATTTATGAGATGAATAGTTTTAGTTGGAAAGCCCTAACCCTACAGTCTGTGAATTTACATATAAAAGCTAAACTTGACTGAATTTTGAGAGAAACCTCCGTTCTAAATGCTGCACAAATGCTTTACAGTCATGTCTCATCTGAAGCAGTTTCCTTATTTTGCATATTTACATCTGTACTGGCACCGTTTAAAGCTGTACCAAGCTGCCACTTCACCAAATCAGAGACAGAAAAAGAGACAGGATTGTGTTTCTGTGACCAATGAGAGAGCAGATTACATTCAAGGAGCAGCTGTGATTGGTTTTCACTGATCGAGGACCCAAAGTGTCACGTAAAGCTAACTGGTGAGTGGAAACTATTCTATTATATACGTATATACTTGGATACATTTAGCAGAAAACAAACAACAGGAAACAACATTGATAAGTGCCATACTGCTGCAAGTCTGGTTGGACACAGGTCTCCTGTAGTGCCAGAAGAAGATTTATAT
>JBAMIG010000001.1:2819551-2841008 GCA_037177335.1 Kiunga ballochi | reverse complement strand
TGGATTCTGGTCATTGGAAATGAATTTTCATTTAAAAGAAAAACATCTTTAAAGTGTGTGTGTGTGTGTGTGTGTGTAGTCTCTTTGCATGTGAATGTTGCCATGATCCCTGGACTCTGGAGACGGCCTATCATGGCCTGTCATCTCTAATCCTGGAAATATTGTCCCAGTTCAATGAATGGTGTAAAATTGGAACATATGTGTCATTATTCTGTAAATCCTTTATTATACTAAGATTGTCCCTTTTTTTTTCTATCCTCACCTCTTCCCAGACCTCTCCTCACAAGCTGCCAGCTTCCCGTACCAGAGCGATTATGTGCAAGCACTTTTTTTTCCCACTGGCAAAACATGCAGAAAATGCAGTCTCTGATGCAGCATGAATTATTACAGCAGCTTCACTTCAAGGAGATGTGGGAGTATAAATCTGTGTCGACTGTAATTTCCCACACATCTGCTGGGATCAGAGATGTGCCAAGGCTTTACTGGCTGGACACATGTCAAAAAGCTAGCCGGTTTCCAACTCCCGAACTGTGACATGAGATTTTCTGTTCTCCTTTCAGTCTCATTTCGTCTCACTGTATCATCCCGAGAGAAGAGGACTGTAAAGATCCATCAGACTGAGGAGGAGAGGCGATGGGAAAACATTGGGAAAGAACCGTGTCCATGAATAATGGCAGGAATCACACTCTGACTCATGAAATCTACAAAGCAAAACAATTGGATCACAATCTTTCTCTGTGTGTGGCGACACAAACAATGGCTCACACTCGACATCTCCAGTATTTTCTAAGCAAGAATGCAACATGTAAGAGCATCCTTGACCTGCAGTAAAGACTATTTCTGTTTTAAAGCTTTACCTCAAGTGATATTTCTCTGAAGGAAAGCGAAAGTCTGACATTCCTGTTCTCTGGCTTGTCTTTGGAGTGGACTCTCTCTCAGGCCTTTGTGCTCTTCTTGACCTCAAGTGTCTTATCATCTGGCCCTGCAGAGCAGAGGTCACTTTGCTATAGGTGACCCTTACCCCCGCTGGCGCTGTTCTCCTTTTGTACTGAATATAAGTCATACTAGAAGTCTCCAGGAGCATTTCTAAGCTAAAAATAATATCCAAAGTGCTTTGGAGGGAATGGATTTGAAGGACTTGGGGTGAGAGATGAATGGAAAGCTTGATGATTTGGCGTACATGAAATTAAAAGTTTCTGTTTAAACAGAAGTGCAAAATTTTTTAATATCTTTTTGAAAGAAAAAAACCATGCGCCGCCACCTTCCACGTTGTTTCTGCTTTGACCCCACATCCTGGTCATGAGTTCCTTTGTGCCAGTCATCTCCAGTTCTGGCATCTCTTTGTTGGCATAGTTGATCAGAGGGATGAAAAGAACATTAAAGTAGTGCATGTCACGGTTTCTCTGATCAGGATAAACTGTCGTTTTCTGCTTGTTAAGCTGAAATATCTCTGCGCTCAACATGGCTGCTAAATCTGAGGAGAGGAGAAAGGGGCAAATGGACTGCAGTGGATGTTGAAAGGAATAGATGAATGATGGTGTGGAGAACTGACAAGCAGAAGAGGGGGAGCTGAGACCTGGGGAGCAGAGGTCAGATCACCTAGAGCCCTGTTAGATTCCTCATAATACAATGATGGGATCAATTATAAGCCACGCTGGGACTGGGAAGCCACACAGGCCACTGGTTCTAAATGGCTGTAAGTGACTTTGAGATGCAGGACTTTGACTGCTCCAGGAATCAGACTGGAAGGGGGAGCCGGTCTCCATGTGGAAAGTCTGTAAGACCACATTACTGCTGTCTGATGGAGCCGGAGACCTCGACCGCCTCCATGGTCATCATGCCTCACAGAATTTCAACAGGGTAAATGGACCGACTTGCATTCTGTATCCGGGTTCAGGAGAACTTTAGCAGCCTTGCCGTAACTTTACAAACGGACATGTCACACCGAGCTGCAAACAAAGACGTTCACTTTTCTATCAACGTTGTAAACATTTTGTTTCCAGATGAAACGATGACTAACGCCGTAAGAAAATTTATCCCAGAATAAATTGTTTGTGTGTGGTTTAAAAGTTTAAAACCATCTTTTAACCAACACTGCAAAACCAAACTGTTAATTTATCATTTCATGAATGACAACAAACCTTTATACATTTACTTTCAGTTAATAAGTAATCTGTATAAAGTGTCTAATTTTACTAAACTTTAATTACATTTGTACTCATCCATACATGTTGATTTGTTAGCAGACATTTGGGTCTCTGTGTGGCTCAGAACACTGTCCTGCCAACCCTTTAAAACCAAAACCATTTGGTTTGTTTTTCAAGCTACAACTCTGATTATGAACCCCATAAACGGCTCATCTTACCTCATCTTATGCAGTACAACATAGTGGGTGAAAACAACACATTAGGTCAAAATGATTCATGTTAGTGGATCAAATGAAGGATTTATCTGCTATTCTTTGAGTTCATTTTATTTTCCTTCAGGCTGAATTCATCAGAAGCCTTTAAACATCAGACTTACTGCTTTAACTCATCCTAAAGCTTTCCATATAAAACGCATAAAATACCAAAATGAACGTTACATTTTTCCTTTATTCATAAGATGCATTTTGCTTTACTCTGCCTGTGAGCTGTGACTGCAAAAAGATTAATGCTGATTTTTGTTTTTTTGCTGATGATCTTTGATTAATCATAAGAGGCCAAGTGTAAGATCAGTGTCCAGCGTTGTTTATGCAGAGCTTAGCCAGGACCCTTCTTAACTTCACACACACACAGCAGCACATGCAAACACACACTTGTGCATCAGCAGCACTGAAAAGATCACTGGTTTCCCCCTGTTATGCAAATGCATCAAAACGCTTGAGTGAGAATTATATATGAATCCAATGAGGCTTTTTTTCTCTTTTAGAAATGCTTATCCACAACTAGTGAGAGCCCTCAATGGCAAGCGTCCGCTTCACTCCCTGGCCATGCGTATTATTCAGCTTGACGAGACGCAAACTGACATAAGCACCCAGGCTCACTTTCACCCACTGGCAATCCGATTATATGGCCAACACGGCATCAATGCTGCAGGGCCAACAGGCAGTGAAGTCCGTCAAGCATCCCCTCCTCCACCCAAGCCCTTCTTTCCCCATTCATACCACCTTCTTCTCCTGTGCTTCGGCCCCTCCCGTCTGTGGACACACACTTCCTCAGCCGTCCAGGAGTGACAAACAACAAGCCACCAGAGCAGACTTCTTAAATACCAGCTAAAGCTTTTTGTAATGGTCATTTTTTAAAACTATGAATGGCATGAACGAGCTTCCTCTGCACGGCACGTAAAGCTGGGGAAAAAAAACCCATTTTCTTTTGCATTTTCATTTTAAATCTAGCATTAAAACAAACTGGGCTTTGCTGATTGTACACATTGTAGAGCACAAAAATAGTTGTAGGCAGCTGCATGCAGAGGCCTTCTGAAACCTTTCTGGTGCTTGTTTGTTCAGTGATAATCGGATATAAGCAGCAATATCTGTAACGAATAAATACTGCAGGTCTCCCTGACCAGTCGAATCTCCACGAGTGTCACAATGGGACTCCTAAACTAAAGTGGTGTTGACAACCACACAGCCTGGCCACCTTTCCCGTGCTGCGCAGCGACGCTTGGGTCCTCAGACAGGGCACCCGTTAAAGCAGTGGGTGTTTACACCACGCTACCCCAAAAGACTGCCAGGTGCTGGGGGGGGCGCAAATCGCCCAGATCCGTGAAACTAATGTAGAGATGAGATTAAACTTGCAGAGAAATACATTTGCAATTGATTAATGCTGAGCTACTGTGACAAATTATAAATACTTTTGAAGGAGTGTGTGCAACCCATGGGGTGAGTGTGTGTGTGTGTGTGTGTGTGTGTATTGACCTTTTAAACAGTATTGCCAGATTAGTGCTTATATTTAAATGGTTAAACAACTACCAATTTGACACCTTAGTATTTCCCAGCACCCAATGCTTTTGTGCAAACCCAAAATTAAAACGTTCAGATGTGGGAAAAAATAATTTCAGGTAGTTTAATGATCCAGTAGAGGATGTTCCACCTGCCTGTCCTCTGAAAACACAAGGATTTAGAGGGCTCCTGTGCTTCCTCTACATCCCTCTGTTTTGTCTGGTATTAATGAGCAATTAACTTTGCATACAAGGTCATGAACAATGGTATTGGTTGTCAGATTATGCTAATACGTTTGGCTGTGCCTGCACTAAAAAAAAGGCAGGGAATCCCTGTGAATAGAGAGGTCTGTGGCCTTTCTCCAAGATTAGAAAATGATATGCAAACTGTACCAACATGCACTTTAAGAAGATTAGGACGCCACTCAACATCCATACTGACGACTGCTAATAAACGTGCACTGAAAGGGAAAGGCAAGTGTCCCTGTCTGGATCAAAAAGAGCAGTTAAGCTCTGATACTTTGAGCAGCTTGAAAGCCGCATTTTGAGTAGAAGGTTGGACTGTACCGGGGCTGGGAAATGCATGCTTTAATGATATTTTTATGAGTTGTAAAATTTGGAGGGGGTGAAGTTGAGATCAAAAACTGATGACAAAAGCTCAACTGAAAGAATTCAGTGTGGGGTGAGTTGAACAAAAAAGAGCCTGGGGTGAAACTAAGAAGTTGAACTCCCATGACCAAGTGAGAGGGAACAGGTGCAGCCAAGAGTTCATACAGAGCGCTTTGTGCACCGATGGCTCCAGTCCATTTAGGGTAGAGGGAGGGGCCCATGTTTAATACAAAGTTAATATCAATTTAATGCTTGTCACCGTTCTTCTGAATCTTGTGGCATTACTAATTCGCTCAGCGTTGAGCTGAGCTTTCGTGCCGCCTGTGCCAGATGCTGCAGAGACCTTGAGCTCTGCAGTGAGGCGAGGTGAAGCCGCGGCCAAAACACCCCAAGTGGGAGCTGCTGCGGAGGTGAAGCCGGTCACTAACTGAACCCACTGAAATAGATGTTAGGTTAACTGCACATGGCAGGAGCAGAGACTTGCTGCAGCTTCATCGAAAGCATTTTCAAGCTGTGACATTAAAACTACTAATAAGGGTAAAACCTTGAAAAAAAAAAACAGATAAGTGATGCAAAAAAGGTTCAATAAGTAATACTTTATTTAAGATTTATGTTTTGTGTAATAACACAGGGTATGATTATAACTATGTGAAAACCAGTTATATTAATGCCTGGATTTAATCTACAATTAAATATGCTGCTTATTTTTTTTATTGTATTTATTTATTTTATTCATAATCTGGCACTTTCAAATAAATTTAATCAATTTAACATATTTATATTCAAATAAATTTTATTCATCATACATGTAAACTCGACATTAATTAGCATATTTAAAATATTTGTTGAATTTAGTTTTATTTACTGACTTCTATAATATTTCTGAGCCTAAAGAACATTTAGTATTCAGTGGAAAAGTTGCCTTTGTTCACAATATTTTCAGAATATTGATAAGGTATGGTTGACTTAATTTTATGGGTGAAAATAAGAACATTGTTGTGATGTTGCCTTATAAACACCTGTAACAGAAAAGTGGAAATAAATTAATTAAAAGATCAATTTATTGCAGTCTGACACCAGAATATACGCACACAACCTTAAATCACACATTTATCATATAAATGTAGGCTATACAATGGTGACAACAGTCGATTTTTAAAGACCCTAGAGAACCGGCTGTCTTTAGCAAACTGCTTTTTTTTCTTTTAATCACACAAACCTGCATGTCACAAACACTGCAAAGCTCGTCTCCATGTTCAGAAATGAGGTTCGGATTGTATATTAATAAAAATACAACATGTGTGGAGGAGGAGAACATTACCGGGCTTGTTTGCATATTTACAGGTAGGTATCATGCTGTTCATTAAGCTCTCAGTTTCGTAATTTCAAAGCCTTTAAATGCCACATTTTGGCAAAAATACAGGCTGGAAACGCAACTCTTAAAAGAATTGCTTCGGGCTGGAGATGGATGGACTGCTGACCGGTGTCAGAGCTGCAACCAGTCAGCACAATCTGTTCATCCCACTTAAATGAAAAGATGGGGAGTTCCCTTCCCTTGATGCGTTCACGTCACCGATAAATAATGAGGGAATAATAAACAGTCAACCACCTGTCGGACTCGCGGCCCATTGAGAGGTTCTCATGCATGCGTAACATATTTACTCAATCCCTTTTCACTTAACGAGGAAGAAAAGCAAGACAATGGTTAAGTTCATCTGTTTGGTAAACTTAAATTTGAGCCAATTTAGCTGTAAAAAAATAAAGAATAAAAAGGGTAATTTATTTTACAAAATGGGTTTCAACAGAAAATGGAAGAAAACTGATTCATAAAGGGTTTTTCTGTAAATTAATTTCGGTTCGGAAAGAAAAACAGAAAAAAATGACTTGTATATAATACTTGGATGGAATCTTTTAAAAAAAATTTAATATTAATATATATTAATTTTATTATTTTAGCATTTCTCCGCTGGGAATGAAAATTATCTTTATCAGCACTTATTCAGCGTGACAGCAGGGATTTTTATCATATAAATAATGTTTATTCAGTGTCACTATTGATTGTAAAATTCAAATCTGGCATTTAAATTAAACAATTTTTTTTCACACAAATAAAAAAACAAAGTTTTACTGACATTGATATAATATTTCTGACCTTTTGATGAAGACACATTTAATACAGTTTAAATTAAAACATGAGTGTCTGACTCCCTTTAATCATGAGGGGAGGGATTGTTGTTATTGGTGAAGATAATTCAGAAACGGGCTTTAAATGGTTTTACTTCTGCCAGCTGTTTTTACTGGTCCGGTAAAGAAACGGGGGACGTGGCAAGCCTGCAAAGCTCGTAGAAATTAGTCTCGGTCAGCCAGAGCAGCCCATGCTTCCTGCTAACCATCTGCTTACCGCGCACAAAAGAGGGATTTCGGGCAGCCGAGTAAAGGAATATAGGCTCATAAAAAAGCTTTGAAGGTCTCGTTACTTATTGAAGGTGCAGCGGAGCCGGAGCGCTGCGTTAACGCCCGCCTGTGCGTCCTGCGCGCGCCCATAAACAGGACGCACCTTTGATAAGCATTAACTGGCTGTGTAGGATCATTTCACGGAGGCGTTCCCTTTTAATTATCTGATTGTAGCAAATTTTTATATGATTAATGTAGAGCTATTTTACCATTTCAGCTGATTTAAATGGTGAACATTTATATTAAAGTTCAGATTAGTTACTTTGATATAAGTTTTATTTAAAACTAATTTTTATGACTATGGAGGAAAAGCTAAATAAGAACAAAAATAAATTGTCACGTTTTTATATTTTTGGATTCTGATTATAGGAAGTCAACTAAAAAATATATATTCTACATTTTTAAAAAATGAAATATTTATTAATGAGTAGGTAAAATGAAAAGTAGCCTGAATGCTGCATCGTTGAAACAAATGCTGGAGGATTTTAAGACTACTAAAAATATTTTTTTAAACCTAAATAAAAAGTTTTAAGGTAAAATTCTTGCTGCTTTTATTGTCCTTCGCGTTTCTGCTTGATTGCTTTGCTTTAACTGGTTTTGGGGGTGAAAGCTGACAGAACACGCTATTAGACTCCAAGTCGCTTTAATAAGATTTTTATATGGGGTCTCCATGTCCGCTCATATGAATGCGTTTTAAATCAAATCACAGATGCACTTTTATTCAGCCAGTTAAAACAGCAGAACAAACCCGTCTTTAGAAAAGAAGCTTTTTTTTTTTATTCCACTGGGCCTTTAGGAGAGGGAAAGAGAAAAGGGCCGAGGGGCGCCTCCTCTGCAGCTGAGGGTGACAGTTAGTTCATGGTTAACAGGATCAGGAGCGCACGGCCCGGGCCGCACACTTCTCCTGTGCGTTCCGAGCTGCGCCACTGAATGAAGCCTGAGCAAAAGAGTGATATTTAACACATCTGTTAAAGCGTTTTGATAGCAGAAATCCGTTTAAGACATTACTCCATGACGAAGGCCAGATTGAGTGTTGAGAATCCAATGAAACTCTAAGACTGATTTACATGTGATGCTGCCAAAGCCTGTGGCTCCGTGGTGTATAAAGGCCTTTTGTTTATCTGTTGGTTTAATTGTTTACCATTTCTTATGAAGCCTATTTTCCCAAACTGAAAACAAACGTAACGGTGAACAGTTTAAATCCTGACAGATGAACACAAAGAAAAACTTAGAAAAGCCCCATAATTATATTTAAACCTTAAAATCAATTTTTTATGAGGCTGCTTGCTTTTGCTAAACAAAGCAAATTGAAAGGAAAGTGGTCAACATGCAAAATTGATGCGCGAGCCCCTTTTGTGCTGGTTGCATTGTGGTTTCCTTGCTTATGAAGTCTCATGCAATCATAAATTGCGTGTTCTGACCAATGAACAGGTCTGGATGCGGCATGAAAGCAACCCATGTGGAGAACTTTGTTGAACCCCATTGTTGATGCTGTCAGCTTTGTAAGGAGAGCTGGGGGGCGGGAGGGGGGCTGCCTGCTATAAAACTCGTCTCTACAGAGAGAGGAAGCCAGAGCAGTTTGCATTCAAACAACTGAGACCATCCCAACTACCACTTGGAATATTCCTGATTTCACACGGTGATTTTTTTTTCCCCCTTGTTTTATTTTCTTATTGCTCCTCTTCCCACCCTCTAAAGTTGGGACCATGATGATCCCAAGTGTCATTGCACCTCCGGCCCTGTACCCGGGGCTGTACCGGCCCACCGCGGCGCTGCCGCTCCACCAGACTCTGCCATCCGCTTTTCCGAACCACTCCAGCTTCCTGGTGGAGGATCTGCTTCGCATAAGCCGCCCAGCATTCCTAAACCGGACTGTCCCACCAGCGAGCGCCTCCTTACCCAGCGTTACCACCACCTTATCCTTCAGCGGCGCATCCGCGGAGGGCGCACTTGGCACTACTGCGGTGACGCGCGAGTCGTGCTCTCCAAAAACTTCCGTGACAAGCAGCAAGGACCCAAGTTTTCTCAAGTTTGGAGTTAGCGCCATCCTCGCACCATCACCAAAAACTGGTGAGTTGGCAGCAGTGTTGTTTTATTTGAGTTCTTCTGTTTTGGGATTTTAAGACCAGAAAATGATTTTAAACTTTTGTTTCTTCCACAGCGTCTTCTCCCCTTGCACCCCACAACCTGCACTCCAAGACATTCCCAGTTCCTTGCTTTGAGGGAGCTTTTCACCCCATATTCAGGACACCTTATCTACCAGGTAGGTGCATCTTTGTTATCAGTCTCCTCATTGCCCTTTTAGAATGGCGTGCTAATTGCGTCTAAATGCTGTCACCCTGTCATATTCTAACTAAAACGGAGGAAGAAAAGGGACAAACAGCCAGAAAAGAAGAAATCACTGTCTTATTAATGGGACTGCAGACTCTGGCCCCTGCCAGGGCCAACCCACCCACCCCCTAATTAACCAATTATCCCAAATCGTCACGCTCTAAATTTGAGGCGGGGTGGCAAGTTGTGGTTTCCCTGCTTCCCATTGGGGGCGTTTTGGCATTCTCCTTGCCCTGCGTTTTCCCACAGCGCCCGAGGGGCCACTGAGCCACTGTGGCGGTAACAAAGCCCCCAACACCGTGACCAATTTGGTCAGCTCCCACCGGGCAAACCACCCACACACCCAGGAGAGTGACTTTTACCAGGCGGGCCAAAGGCGTGAACCAGTCATGCACTAATTTCCCTATTAGGCGCTATTGAGAGTTTTCAATATTCTCACAAGACCACATAGTGCGTCGTTGTTCCGGATCCTGCTGCGGCATCGGGACCGCGAGTCCAGTACGCAGAGACATGTCCAGCAACGTGGGGTCCAAAAGTAGCCTACCGGTTATTTTCCCATTGCCAGCTGGTCCCAGAATGTCCCAGAAGGGGGATATGTATCCACTCAGTAAGGTTACTACTGACCCCCCTATCAGCCTGCGCCTTAAATGTTCCTGTATTCTCTGACCAAACCAATCAACGAGTTGGGCTAAATAATAATCCCTTAGAAAAGTCTATAAAGTCGCTGGTCCCGGCTTTCATTGAGACAAATCATAATGGAGATGGAGTCTATTCATGGGCTCAGCTGAAAGCCTCAACAAAACAACTCCAGCGTCTTGAATAGCTTTTCGTGTTCATTTAATGAAAATGATTTGAGGGCATGAAGGGGGAAAAAAAGCGCCATTCCCCTCCTCTCTGCCCCCCCCCCAGCCTGGCATCAGTATTCTGGTATGCAGTTGTGTTTAGTTTGAAAGTGTAAATCTCCTTTTGTTGCGATAATATATGGCCTTCGCCGCCTGTCCAGAGTCTTTTCTGCGTTAGTTCATTACTACACAATTACCGTTCACGGTTTATTAACTCCTCTATCCGCCCTCACAGGGTTCCTTAAAGGATATTCCACCTCTTTACCATACCAATGCGGTTGAGGACCGGCCAATGTGCTAATTAGTCACCTCGTGCCATTTCACTCAAAACGGAGACGTATTGCTCAGATTCAAAATGGGAAAACTGGTCTTAAGGGGGAATGGATCCAAGAGGCCTCCAGAAGCTCACTTTCTCCTTTCTTAGATTTCCAAATAGTTATTTTTCTTTATAAACTACATTTTTGTTTACATTGGTTTGTTTTTAAAGATGAAAAAATAAAACAAATGCCTTGTTTTGCAGCATCTTCCTCTGTTGTGCCAATCCCCGGGACCTTTTCGTGGCCCCTGGCGGCCAGGGGTAAGCCCCGCAGAGGCATGCTGAGGAGGGCCGTGTTCTCCGACGTCCAGCGCAAAGCTTTGGAAAAAATGTTCCAGAAGCAGAAATACATCAGCAAACCCGACAGGAAGAAACTGGCTTCTAAACTGGGCCTCAAAGACTCACAGGTGACTTCATCCGCAGAGTGCGCGCAACAAACCATAGGCTAAATGTGCAAAAAGGGCATAGCAGAACTCATATCCACTTACCTTTTCCTCCCGTTTCCAGGTGAAAATCTGGTTCCAGAACCGCCGCATGAAGTGGAGGAACTCAAAGGAGCGCGAGCTGCTGTCCTCCGGAGGATGCCGGGAGCAAACTCTTCCCACCAAAGCCAACCCGCACCCGGATCTCAGCGACGTGGGCAAAAAGTCCTCAGCGGAGGAGGAGGAAGATGAAGAGAGGATGAGAGCAACAGGGTCCAGCATCTCTTCCCCATCTCTCTCCAGTAAGCACTCGGACTTCTCAGAGTCAGACGAAGAAGAAATATCAGTTTCTTAATCTTTAAAAAGAGACGCAAATGTGGACGTTTTGCGCATTTCACAGGACTGTGAGCACACTGGCAAGAAGCTGCTGCCCAGAAAAACAAATGTTTAGCATGATTAGTGCGCGCGCGCGCGCGCTGGACAGGACGCACGGGCAGAGTTTGCTGTTTTGCACAGCTTTGTATGACTGTACAGTATTTTGTACAATTTTGTATGAAGAGTTTAAGCCAAGAATATTGTTTTTGGTTTAACATTAGACTTGTTTATTGAAATTGTAGCAGCTTTGATGATAATTTATATTTGTTTAATAAGTATTGTATTATGTGCTGTGTATATATGTGTATTCACGTTTCCTGTACAAACACCAAATAAAATTGTAAACAATTAAGTTTTTTTTTTTTAAAAAAAGCTAATTAAAAATATTCAATCATAAATAATTTTTTATTGAATCACAATAACTTAAGACTAGTACAGTGATCACAGAGTTAACTCTTCTGGGTCTGGACAAACAAGTGATGACAAACCGCATCAATCTGCACACAAAATACTCCATTTCAAGTATTGTACCAAATCTGCTAGAAAAGGTCATCAAAATGCTGCAAGATTTACTATTTACAAAGTTATGTTACATGTAGAAAATGTACATGGCTAAAAAAAGGCTAAACATTCATTAAGGTTGTAGTTAAACGGATCAGTCAAATACTTCAACATCCCTCAGAGTAGGCATTACACAGACCGAGTCTCGCTCTGCTTACGAAGACGGTAAGCACACATTAACACACACATTAAATATAGATATATAGATTATTGGATAACTCTGGAGCCATGCTGAACTTCTGAAGGTAGAAAAACTGCTTGTGTGACAAATGCTTGTTCAGCTTTTGGCCACAATTTGGAGATCAGAATGAATGTTGCATAGGATCGGTGACAAAAATATTGAAAGTGAAGGACAACAAGACCCCTCTAATCTGCCCGTCCTTCCTCTAAGGCAGACTGGGATGCTAAAAATGGTCAATATTTTAAAAATCAAACTTTTCTCATTCAACCAAAGTACCTTTTTATAACATTAACCTCATGAATTTAATCACTATAAACAAAGCAGCTTATACTCTAACTTTCACTTAATTATTTCAATGTGTTTGAGTCTCGTTACATATTAAAACAAGCAGGTACAACCTAAGGATGGGGGTGAGGTATAAAATCCAGACATCACCCAGTTAACCTGCAGCAGGTTCTTGTTTCCTCTTTCACACAAGTGGATGAAAATATTTACAGTCTTCTCAGCACTGGGTTACACATGCAGACAGCTTTATCTAAAACCCAACGCACTGCTTTTCATTCAGTCTATTCAATCCCACGGCTTCTGTGATTGATGAGGTCAACGTCGCTCGAGTTGACTCGCAGCCCTGTTAAGTGTACAGCCACTTAGACAAAGAATCAGCTAACGCACACAGTCTGCTAGAAAAGAGTAAGGCATTGTTAGAATTCATCCAGCACCACGATATTTGTGCTACAACAGCCTGCATGGGCAAACCTGGAGGCATTGTTTAAAAAAAGACACAAATGAAGGACAAGAATAAATCTTGCCAAAGTGAAATGCTAAGTTCCATTAGCGTCGCTAAAATAAGACTTTAAAGGGTTTTGGGAACTTATTCTGTTCTTGCCTTTTTAAATGAGTTGTGCTGGGTTTGATCAATGAAACTGATGAATTTATATTTTCTGTTGTAGGTCTAACAGAAATACTTTCCCAGTTGACTCTAAGGCACATGTGTCAAACTCCGGTCCTCGAGGGCCGGCATCCAGCAGGTATTGCTGTTTCCCTGCACCAACACACCTAATGCAAATCCAACAGGTTCTTGTCAACCTCAATAAGTAATTTCAGTCGGTTGTGTTAGAGCATGGAGACAACAAAAACCTGCTGGATACTGGCGCTCGAGGACCGGAGTTTGACACCTCTGCTCTAAGGATATTTACCAGTAAAGAATTTGGTAAAAGCCATGAAATGTGTCAACTCCAACAGAAGGAAGCAACAGCAAAGCTTCAGTTGAGTTTTCTTAGTCTTGTCCTCGTGTAACAGGGTTGGAAATGGTTTGAACCAGTCCTTTTCACATTGGGCAATTCAACCTGAAACGAAATGCAAAACTCAGCTGGTGCAAAAGGGGCAGCATTCCACTTTGGGGTCTGAACATGATCCAGGTGCTCAGGGTGAAACTTGTTCACTGAAAAAGCCTGAAACATCAGTTCCAATAGGAACTGATTCTTAGTTTTTATGAAAGAATCTTAAATAGACCTGCTTACGTAGAACCACAATGCAGCTTGACATCCCTGCATCTCTGATCAAAATGAGTCAACTTTTAGGACGGATGTGGTCGGATCCACAGTTCAGCTTTACTTACACAATACTGTAACTCAAAAGTCATCATAAAAAGTGAGAAGAAACCTCGACACTGATAGCTGGTATGATCTCATCAGCCGGAAATGGCAAACCTTAGGATTGTTGTCCAATCTGGCAGTATTCATGTGCTCTTTAAACCAACTTTTTAGCACAAGAGATTTGTGATGTGGAACAGAAACTCAGGCATGTAGGTCCGAAACTCACTTTGGCTTGATTTATCCATCCCAAGTCACAAAAACTTGAGCTATGGAGAAGGAAGATGAGGATAAACTGGCTGTTCATCCAGGCAGCAGCAGGTGGGAGCGCAGGCTTGCTGATGATCCACAAATGAGGGTCTGTATCTCCACCTGCAGGCCACTCTGGTGCACTGCAGTCAGGCAGGACTGACACTGTGGCTCACAGGCGGGAGGACTGCTGGCTGTTTCAGTAAATGATGGCTGGTGATGATGGAAATAATGATGCCTCACCAACAGGGACAGGCTGTGTGCTTGAAATCTGTCTGAAGTAGATGTCAGGCTCCTGACAGAGGAACCATGGGCCACAATGGTGAGAAAAACAAAAAAACAGCAGTGCAGTAGAAACCTTTGTTCCCCGTTTACTGAAATGCAGTTTTAGATTTTTTTTTAACCTCTTTAAATAATTGGGTTACCTGCACCCAAGTCAAGGTGGCTGCATTTTGTGGTATGGGATTATATTCTGAAGTAGTTTGACATTTAAAAAAGAATGATATATGTTTGTGATTCAACAGCATCACAAGGTCGACTCCAAGGATGAGTCCAGGATGTCGTCATGGTGACTGTTGCTGTTGGAATCGCTGTCGTAGCTCTGCGGGCTTGAAGATGTTGCTGCTTCCTTCAGACGCATCAGCATGTTCATCTGTGGGCCAAAATAAGAGGTTTGTAAGACCGTTTCACCCCACCGAATAAAAAATGCATGCCTTACGGGCTGATTTAAGGCATCACAGCCTGATATGTGACCCACCAGTGGGTCTGCGTCACCGTCACTCTGTGGCGGCTCCTTCCTGACTCCCTCTCTTGGAGCGGAGTAGCCATCAAATCCCACATCCTCTGGGCGAAGCTGCAGCAATGGGGGCCAGTCACCTGGAGGAGGAGTTGATGACCATGGATAGGTTTCCATCACCCAGGCTGCCGGATCCTCCCATGCTGCCCTGCGGCCATAAAGCTGCAAAGGGAAAAATAATTCAGGCAGAAGCTTTAAGTGACGTCCTAATGCACAAACTAACACCTGCAAGTTTATCAGTGAATGATAAAATCAGAAGAAAAGCTTCTCTAGATTAAAAAAAGACTACATATTATGTCATGCAAACAATCATTCAGATGCATCTTTTTTAGTCTTTTGATGGTAACTATTATTCAGAATATAAACATTCTAGATCTCTAGATGCTTTCCCTGTGTGTCTTCAGCATGCAGCCTGGAGAACTTTAGGGTTGAAAAAGACATTTTCTCCTTGAGCCTCAGCTGTATTTCTCCTACACTTTCATAGCTGTGCCTATAGAGAACGTGCAGCTGATGTCACTGAGTCACCTGATTTTGTTTTTCCTATATTGTGGGGGTATAGGTAGTCCAGAAACAACCAGAAACATGTGACTGCACGTCCTCCATACAGTAGATGCTTAACTGACTACCTGCTTTCTCAGAAAGCAGACATAAATCCAACTCTCTGCATGAAAAGTTTCATCATCCTTAATCATATGAACTTCAATAGGAACAAAAACCAGTGAAACACCTTGGTTTCTGTTTATTACCTGCAGTCCCTCACGTACAGCCTCCAACATGTACGGGATGATGGAGTAATTCCAGAGATCAGTGAACCAAACCCTGCATCCCTCCACATCCATGGGACATGACAGAAAAAGACGAGGTCCTGCAAGTCACAGGGCCGAGAGGCAAAACACCATTTGTATGCCGAGTGGCATCAGAAATGATCTTTCATCTTTGTTTTAAAGTTTACTTACCAATGGTGACATCAGAGGAGCTGTGGGTCTCCAGGAAGCGGTTGAGGTGGTGCCAAACCCGTGGGATCCAGTCGATAATCTTCACCAGCTCCACATTGCGTGTTCGGCTACCAATCTCCATCTCAATGAGCTTCCTCCTCAGGTAGCGACCGAGAAACCCTTTCACTGGCTCTGTGTGGTTGGCACACAGCACCCACCTGTTGCAGCAATATTTAACAGCAGGAAAAGCTTTAGTGATGAAAATGATTGCTAACACAAGGTTTCTGTGTAAAAAGATAAGTACTTTACCGGAAGTTGTGGTGAAGTTGCAGGTTGGGGGCTGATGACGTGGCTTGGCTCATGGTACCAATGATATAAGGACTGAAATGAGAAAGTCTGTGTCATCGAGTCACACAAAGCAACCGGCAAAGCAAGTTATTTACAACTGAGAGGCTTTTATTTATCAAATAGCAACAATAAGAACAGGCATCTAAATGAATATAAACATTTCTTTTCTTGAATGTTCCTCAGATGGCTGTGAGTGAACTGACCAGTGCTGGTAGTTGCAGTTGAAGAGGCCGTTGAAGATTTCTCCAAGGGAGCTGATGTGGTGAAGGTTGTCCAGAATGACCACTAGGGGGCTGTCTGCACCCGAGACACTGCTGCACTGCTCTGCCAAACCCGACAGGTACTGACGCAGCTCCTGCAGACAGAGTTCAGTTCATCCTCACGCATCACGGTTTTACTAAACTAAGTAGGAACATTTCCATAAAGGCAACAAGAAATAATGATCACAACAGAAACTGTGTTTTACTTTGCTGGACTTGTGGTCCACGTTGAAAGTGATGATGGCATTCGGGGTCAGAGGTCGACCCTTGAGCAGTAGAAGGTGTCGAGACAGCTGGTTGGCCAGGTAGGTTTTTCCGGTGCCGCTTGGTCCCGACAGGATGACACGTCTGTGTTCTTTCAGCAGGGAGACGTAGCGCTGCAGCATCGGCTTTGGAATCAGCGTTTCAAACACCAGCGAATCCACATTTTCACTGCCGGCTCCTGCACACACACAAAAAGCCACCACCAGTTTCTTTTCATTTCAAATGCTGTTAGATAAAACACACGGTCATGTGCAGTGCTGGCCTGCTGAGGTACCTTTCAGCTGGATGTTGATGGTGTTGTCACCCACAAGGTATCCGCAGGGCAGCAGCTCAGGCGTGTTGGCCGTGCAGCCGCTGCTGGGCCGATGGATTTCACCGATGTTGTAACCCTGCACGCTGTCTGTGCTTAAGCCCAGCTGAGTCACTGGGTCCACATGTGTGATGTACTCCTGCCAGAGAAGCAGCTCAGCTTTAAGTAGCTTTCTAGCTCATTGAAAATAGCGATAAATGGGATAACTGAGGTACAGGGCGGTGCAGCTATCCGTGTCCAATTTACCTTGAAGAGTCTGCGAACCACTCCATCCAGGACATCCCACTTAGTTTTACCGCTCACACCAATGCAGCCAATCAGAGAATGACGAAGACGGCCGTCCTGCAATGATAACATGCATATATATAAAAATACCTTAATGCACAGTACAAGTCTTGACAAAACATGTTAGAAGCATCACCTCTCCCCACTTGCTGTCCTCATCTAGATTGACGACAATCTTCACATGCCGTCCCTCCTTCCTCATCCCACCCTCTCCTCCGGTGTCATCCAGCAGCATGTCTGCAAGGGAGACAAGTTTCTTTAAAACTAAAGTAATAAATTAAAGTAATTTCTACACATTTTTTTCTGATTTTGTGCAGCATACGGTGTCTGTTGGCTTACCGAGGCTTGTGGACTCGCTGGTGGCGAGGTTGAGACTGTGCTGGGAGAGTCCCGGGCCAGGCCCCGGCGTCTGGCTGTGAGTGTGAGACGGAGGAGAGGATGAGATGGAGGCCTGGGAGCCAGTCCTGCTGCCCTGATTCTCCAGTTTCAGACGGTCATTTTCTGCCTTCAGCTTCTCGATCTCCAGCTGCCCAAATACACAAGCAGCCCATATTAGCCTCTTTAAAATGCATGAGAAAGAAACCATTTTTTCTTACAGTCTAGAAATACTACGATAACATAAAAAGGTAGCAGCAGACCTGCATGCGGTTCATGGCCTCCCGAAGCTGATCCAGTTGATGTGCCGAGCTAAGAGCCTCCAGGCGGATATCTGTCAGCTTCATTTCCTTCTCCCTCAGCTCGCTCCGCAGTTGCATCACAGTCTCTGCCTCACTGTCCAAACACTCTGACAATCTATATGTGCACACAAACACATGGACATAGCACAGCTCAGGAGTGGCCTAGGAGGCTTGCAGTGTAGGAACATGATGTCAAAAAGAGCCGTACAGCGTATTGGAGTGTGTATTCCTGAGCATGTGGCTGGGGGCTGAGCTGCCATTGTGAGGCAGTTTGGGAGACGATGGCAATGACGAGTCGGTCATCTCCTCAATATCCGAGTGAGAAGAAGCGGATTTGGGAGATTTCTTCTTGGTGAATGCTTGTTTGAAGGAGCTTCGCAGCTGCAGGAGACAGGAGAACAAACGGTAAGCATGTGTGGTTGGAAGCGAGAAGGAGAGCAGGGTTGAAAACATCAGTAAACAGCTGCAGAGAAGTGCATGAGTCATAGGGAGAAGAGGGGATTATTGGTAGGTTGTCTTATGACTGACTTAGAGCTCCTGCAAAGTTTTCTAATGAACCCATTTTCCTTCTACATTTCCTTTTATTGCTGCTTAATGTTCTCAGAAAAAGATGTCGTTATTTTCATGTGGTATAAATTTATGGGGATCTTCTTTAGTAGAAAAGAAAATACAGTTTGAGCCCAAATGTCATCAGAATAATCTGCCTCAAAAAGGCTGAGTCAGTCATAGAATTCGCTTCTCTTCCCCTCTAATGATAAAGAACGCTCTTGTAATCAGAATTTGTCTTGTTAAAACTATTTTTAAATGACTTCTCTTTAAACCAGCCAGCTCAAGTGTCATAAGAGCAGTTTTCAGGGAAGGGGAGGAGGACAGAAAGGAGTGAAGGTGGAAGGGAAGAAAAAAAAAACTGTGGTTAGTGACCTATAAAAGGGTGCAGGGGTTAGGCTTCTTTTGCTTTTTATGCACTCAGCATACCACTCTTACCTCATAAACCTGCCACATGAAGCGAAGCAAAAGAAGACAAAGAGACAAAACAGCACGTTCATATGGGTTCGAATGTGTCATGGAGGGACAGATTAAACTAAAAACCCCTACAAGACTAAAGCCGATTTGACTTCACAGCACCATGAAGAGAGGGATCTTTTATGATCTAATACAGCTGCCCCTATGCACCCCACATCACACACACTGCGAGCAACACCTGCATTAGGGAACTTCCTGTGGGGTCTTACTGCCAAGCACAGAGCTAGATGCATAAAGACAAACGTCGTTATCACCGTGGCCTAAAGCTGGAAACTAAAATCTGACATGACGGCTACGATTAGAGGGGGGGAGGGGGGGTCTGGTCTATGTGAAGATGGGGTGAAAAATAATTGCATACTTCCTCCTCTTTGACTTGTCCTCCAGTGCACAAAAATGTCTTTCATCAAAACAAAAGGAAAATGTACATTTTATGCTTTGATGCTTCAGAAAAACGATAATGATGAAAAAACTTCCAGAAGGACAAGAGGCACTAATCTGAAAGCAGTGGTTTGGAAATTTGCAAACTCAGCCCAGTTTTAACCAATATGTTTGTTTCATTTGCAAATGACCAAATCAAATCCAGTTTTCTGCACAACTGTAGGATTAAAATCCTGTGTATTCACCTTTTCCCCAGTTAAAGATGGCTAAAAGGGAGAAACAGCCAAACATGTGACTCCAACACACAGATGAGCATGAAGACAGAAAACAATGAAGCGCCAACACTCCCGGCTGGACACAGTGATTTCACTCATCCACAGATCTACGGTTACGCTCTTAAAATTCCCAGCTTACCCAGTTTTTCTTGTTTTTCTTCTTGTTTTTAGCGTCAGCGTCCATGTTGGAGCCTACGCTGGAGTGACTGGTCGCACTGGCAACGCTGCTGACGCTGTCGGAGGAGTGCTGGCGCCTGATGCGCAGGTCCGGCTGCTGATTCTGCTGCTGCACACTGCTGTTACTCCCAGCTGAGAAGACGTGTTATAAAGTCTTTTACAAGACGCCCTTCATCACTTTCATTGAAATAATAAATGATCATATCATTTCTTTGGATTGTGTCTTTACCTGTCCGGTCTCCTTTAGGCACGAGTTCAGGTGTGTTTATGACTCCATTAATGGCAGCCTGAGCAACAGCGTTCTGCTTCTTCAGCAGCTCGATGGTCTTCCTGAGTTCATTTAGCTCCGAATCCTTTTGGAGAGAAGACAGTAAGACATTCAGGCTGTTCTATCATCTGCAGCCTAATAAAAAAAAGATGTTTTCACCTTCTGCTCTGCTGTCAGCGTCAGACTCTTCAGTCTGATGGTCATGTTACCCAGACTCTGTTCAAAAGCTGCCACCAGGTGAGCCTGTAGGGAAAGCAGAGCTTGATATCTTGGTCTATGTTGCAGCAGCTAACACAGTAAGATATAAAAAAAAAAGAAGTAAAAATTTTTGGCAGGTATCGGCTCTCCAGAAAGTTTTAACCAGATAATGTCTCACAGAACTTCTGCAATGAAACCTCAATAATTCACTCTGCAGAGAGAAATTCCCAATAAACCTCTTTAGGAGTTGTATCCGTAGCGAGAGGAAGCAAGCCTGAGTTGCACCGCAGCAGTTTCCCCTTCTGGCTGCTGTTTATGGGAGGATTTAAGTTAGATGGGAAGCAGATGCCCGTGTTGCTCGCTGCAGGACGACGGCTACTTGAGGCCATGGAGAAAAAAGAAACCCGGAGATGCGTACACCAACAGCTCGGCTAAGAACACTAACTGGATTGTGAATGAATGAAAACGATCTGAGTCAGCAGCGTCCATGAGAAAACGCTCCAACCTTGTGGCTTTAACCCAAACATAAAGTCGAATCACCGTCTTATCAAACCCAAACCGAAGCCAAACAAAGGGAACACCCTATGATACAGGGTTACACACATTCACCAAAAACCGTGCAGCTGGAGCTGCTTGTTCATTCATTCAAGGTCAAACCCTCCATAACATTCTGGTAAAACAGCTTGGGAAGAAATGCAACCAGCAAAAGAGTCAGGTGGACTTTTAAAAGAGGAAGTCTGCTGACTGATGTGACTCTTTTTCAACAGAAGATTCTTCGCCTGGGGGTCTTCAAGGTGTGTTCAGATAATTCCTCTTCCTGCGTCATGTAATCAAATATTCTAACAAAGCCTTCTTCCCTCAATGCAACCTGTCTCAACGCCATGTTGCTCTTTCAGAACACACTCTACGCCTCATTGTGTCCCAGCGTCAGCTGTAAATCTTCAGTCTCCATCTGGGAAGGTCCCTCAGCAGTGTGCCGAGACCGGCGTCCCGGCTGTAATCCAACACCTTTCCCTTCCTCGTATCTCTAATCCATAGTAAAAAGCAGCAGCGTGCTCTTGCTCAGGAAGCAGATTAGAAGCCGAGCGTGGTAAGACTTGTGCAACGCAGTGAGGAGACCTGCAGAAACAATCGTGTCTGGAGATGCTTTAAGAGATTTTATCATGCTTCTGCCAGGTGTAAAATTATACCCTCTGAGATAAAAGAGCTCTGTGGAAGCTGTTTGTGATAAATGCTGTGATTCTGAAACATTCTGCTGCGTGACAGACACTGACATGTTTAATAGGATTGTTTTTACTTGAATCAAGCTGTTGGGACATTTTTTTTTAGCTCCTCAGACCTTCCGATTGAATATAAAGAACCAAAGTATATTTAACCCTTTATGGCCTGATGTCGCATATATAATGCATA
>JBAMIG010000001.1:2797400-2814957 GCA_037177335.1 Kiunga ballochi | reverse complement strand
TAACCCTGTTCTGAGGTGCGTCTTCAGAGCGACTCGTTTTGGTGCCGTCTCTTTAAATGTGAATGAGGCATGTTAAGTCACGCCCCCCTCCAGGTCACAGGAAGTTCCGCCATGTTTGTAGCTTGATAGCAGCGATACGCTAATCTCCCGAAAGAGAAAAATTTTATTGGTAAGTTTACTATAAATGTCAACGCATCAGATTCACCACATTGATTACCTAGAAGTCTACGACCTTATTTGGCAGCAAATACTGTGATGTAATAGATAGAAAAAACATAAAAAAGAATAGAGAAAATCAAAAACATAAAGATATATGTGCAGCTTCAGGAGGGAATAAGTTTACATTTTCTGCATTCCTAAACTCTTGGAAATGCATAAAAACATGACTTTAAAATGTAAACTTTGCATAATATCCCCTTTAAAGGCATAGTTTGTACTGTTATACACAACAGGTTTTTATAGTTTGTGCTGTGATGTGTAGAGCAGAACAATGTGCACTTAAACCAAAGTGATGAATGTTTTCTGAAGTCTGGGGAAAACAGTTTAAGGCTAAAATCTGGATTAAGCTGATCCCATGGAGGTACGTTCACAAGGCAATTTTTATTTTCCGTTCTACTACATAAGCTGATGACCTACATTTCCAGACGCTTTGTAGCGGCTCCTTTACAGCATGGGTTAACTGTTTACATGCTGATAAACTGCAAGGGAAGTTCACCACAACTAAAAGGTTTGACCTTTCCAGCGAGGAGTTTTATTTAAACGCACCACTGTGCCTCCCTCTCCCCCCTGTGCGCTAATTCTCTCAATCAAAGCATTGTGTTTCTGTGGAAGTGAGGATTGAGGAGACTCCAGCAGTGAATGTTCTCCTGAGTTATCCCCTGAAAGCACTGCTTGGTACTTTTCCCAAGAATAAACAAGCTTATGAAACAAAACAAAGCACAGCTAAAGCTGATTATGTATTTCCAAAGGGATAATTCTTTTTTTTTTTTTGTTAGGTGAACAATGATAATCTGCACTAATGTTCTGTTTAACGAGCGGAATAATTATTCTTTTGGCCCAAGGATATAAAATAAGGATGAGAAGGAATTTAGAAATAACGTACTCCTAATTATATATTTTGCCCTAAATGTCGAAATAAAAAGATAAAATAAAAACGTATAGGGGATGAAAAAGTCACTAAAAATGTAATTACCTTCCTCAAAGCCATCCCTGAAGGATCCTGATCGGCTCATAGTACGAGTCTTCTCATCAAGCGACATGCAGGAGTTTCTCAGACGGTTGTCAGTGCAAGGGTCGAAAGGGGCATCCTGATTGGTCAGGCTGTTGTTGCGCATCCCAGCTAGATTTATCTGAGCTGCAGAAGTCGGGCTGGATGCTGATAAATTTAAGACATATGATACGAGAAAAATGAGCATTTTATTACTGACACAGTACAGATGTCACAAAGCCATTTCAAGTAAACGTGTTTAACTCATTGGCTGCCAACTATTTCTGTAGCCGAGAGCGCCGTGCTGCCGGGGGGTTTTGGAGCACTTTGGCTCATTGTTCCCACACAAATTATTTTGTGTTCATGGTTGGATACACCGGGTGGGTGTGTGACAGCATCTTTGGGGTGTTCATTTGCAGCACATTCACATGTTGGGTGTGCACTCAGAGAGCACATTTTGGGGAAGTTTGGGGCACATTTCGCATTTCCATATAGCCTACAGAGACAGAAAAAGCGTCTTCAGAACTGGATGTTTCCTAGTCCCCAGTCAGTCGAGGCAGTTGGCTGCCCTCCCTGAGCCGGGTTCTGCCGGAGGCTTTGCCTTCCTGTTAAAAGGGAGTTTTCCTTCCCACTGTCGCTTCATGCAGCTCAGCTCATTGGATAAAAGTCATGATTCGATGCAATCTTATGGTTTCTCATATCAAGGCTATTTTTGATGAATTGGTTTAATACAATGTCTGAAACTGTCATGAAGTGTAGCCAATGAGTTCCTTACGTAGAACCATTTTTAAGCAAAATAGTAAATAACATGGAATTAATACATGAAGCTATTGGTCATATTATCCGACACATTTTAAAACAAGAAAGAAATATAATTATAAATGGTAAACAAATAGCTAGATGAAGCACATTAACTAATACGTAATAAAACAACTTTTTAAATAGAATTATTATGAGAATGGATGAAGTAAATCTGTGTTTTTATTTAATCCACTACCATATCTGCAAATAGCTCCCTGGGTAAATAAAGATGTGGGGTGAGGTTTTGGTGGCATACCCAGCTGTCCGAAGTTAAAGCGAGTACCAGACGGGGAGGTGAGGCTGGACCCGGGGGAGAATGGGGAGTTGCTGGCTGACTCCTGCAGCCCGCTGGTGGAGTGAGAGCGCAGCCAATCACGAGCGTCCTCATGCCCTCGCAGCTGTGGCGATGGGCCATACCTGCAGGGAATCACAGAAACCGTTACGGTGGAAGCCAGGACGCGTGAAAGCCGAGGTGCGATGTGGACTGTTTTTACAGGACAAGCTGATGTGGGGATCGGATATATCCAGTCAGTGAGGTGGATTTTTTTCTGAAGCAGCCAGATTAATAGCCAGGATCAAACATGAAGATGGATCAGATGCTGCAACAACATAATACAACGGCGTGGACGTAGACTTAATTGAGCTGTGATCAACAGAAACTCAGGGGCAAAAGCAGAAACGGCAAAGAAAACGTAACTCCATCCAACATCATGCCGGCTGCAGCGGGACACGTGAAACCTCTGTATGGAGACAAAATGACATGCCTCTCGACAGAAGCACAACACAACAACATATGTGCCGAGTGCCAAACAGAAAGGTTTTGTAAAGCGTGAGTGGAAGCTTTGGGGAGTGAAGATGAACGCAGGGCGAACAAAGTAAAAAAGAAAGAGGACAATTTGGTGAACCAGTGTTCAAAGTTCCAGCACAAAGATGAATAAAGTACCTGAATCCTTTCTTAGGCAGAGTGTTTCTACCACAATGTGGCCCGCTGTGGGAGAGAAACACTTCAGAGGAGGAAAACAAAAAGGCCAAAGAAGCACCGGGCCTGAACAAAACGTCTAAGCAGTCTGTTTAAACTCCACTGAGGGAAAAACACGTCACAGACTAAGAACTACATATAAAAATATAAAGAATTTCTTTTTTCTGTGGACAAATACACAAATACCAACCAACGCTTGTGTTATTCTGCTCAACCACAGGGTGGCGATAAGTGAACAATCATTACAGACTAGATATAGACCACGGTGCAAAAACACATCCACCCAGACAACCTGATTACATTTCATTCATACAGGAGCTAAAGGTCCTACAAACTACCACAAACTACCACAGAGCCACTCAGAGAAAACATCTCAACATAAAACGACCTCACAGGGAGACTGTGAGGGCCTTTATGCAGCTCTGTGTCAGCGGATGGTGGTTTTTGCAGGACCCACTCTTAACCTCACAGCTGTCTCACCAGAAGCCTAACACTGCATACAGGTAGATTTACCTGTCCTGCCTCCGAGGAAGAGTGTTTCGGCTGAATATAGGACTAGCAGAGGGGGAAGAGAGGGGACTGATGGAAGACAGGAAGCACAATAGACAGAGAAACAAAGCAAAGTTTTAGAGTAATATACATAAAAGTTTGCTTCAGAACAGAAATAAAAGCAATATTCTTCCCCAGAGCGAGAGCTCGGTGGAGACGCTGATGTCAGAGCTTCCGCTCCAAATGCTATTAAATTTCCTCCAACACATTCTCATCGCATTACCGTCAACCTGTCAGGATGGAATCTGCTACAACAATGAACACAATCACTGAATAATCAGCCGAAACCCTTGTGGGGTTTTGTGTCTCTGCTGGGACAGATTGCCAAACCAGAGCTAATACGTCACAGAGAGGGAGGCTTTGTGCCCAATCTTCACTGTGGGTTGTGAAAGAACTGGACAGAAAATGAGGATGCAGTAAATGTTGCAACTGTAGCGCATATGTAAGTTTTCAACAATAAAAGAAACCAATGTTTTCAGAGAAATAAGCGTTGCTGTGCTCTATCCCAGCTAATGGACTGCCCTATTGTGTAAATGTCAAATATCATTGTTATAAGCAATGTCTCAACAGCTGAATGCTGCAGATTAAATGCACCAAGGAGTCAATGCTGCACTTTTCATGACTGAAAAATAATGAAAGAGCATAAAAAAGTTTCAGTTCCTGTGCTGTGATTTTACACACACCGTGCTACGACTGGATAAATGTTGCAAGGACATTAGCAGGAATTTGAGCTGTTTAGTGCCCAAATATAGTTCAGATATTCAACTTTTAGGAGTCTGACTATGTAATTAAACATAAAGTGAAATATTTTCTATCATTAATTAATCATTAATCTGCAGATTAATTTGGTAACTCAGCAACACAGAATCCAGTCAGATAGGAATAAAATCGCTGCTTTACCTTATTTAAAATGCAAAAGTTAGAGATGCCTGATATTATCAGCATATTGGTATCGTTATCAGTCAATATTGGCATCAAAATTTGATGTATAAAATATATTGTATCAATTTTTACCTCTTTAAATGACAACATTTATACAACTTGCATATATTATATATCAAACTTCAGCTGCGTCTCTTCTAATTCGGAATGAACAAACATGTATACTTCTCCAGATTTGGCACATTTATAATAAATTGTGTGGCTGTGACATCATCAAACTGCTACGTCACATGCAGCGTAAGGAGTTGGCAGTAGACTACAGACATTAGATTTGCTGCAAAGTGGAGGACATATTAGTCAATAACGGTAACATAAATTAGGAGTTGGACAAAATTGCTACAACAGATATCAGTAAAAAAAAAAAAAGAAACAATACCAAGCATCCTTAGTAAAAGTAATCAACCTATAAAATTAAATAAACCCAGTAACTTTAATATGAACCATTCTTAAACACCTCCCGGCCTCTCTTTACGCGTCCTCACCTCTCCGGCATGCCGGTCTTAATGCTTCCGGTGCGACCCAGAGCAGACAGGGTGTCCTCTCTGTGGGTCCCGTGGCCGCCACCTCCTCCGGCGCTGCCCAGACTCATATCGATGGACTCACTGCTGGTGTGCATACTGCTGACAGATGGGAAGCCCATGCTGCCCGTCCCGCCGTGTCCACCCAGCGTCCCCTCCCTGCTTGGGACTGAGGAACTGCTGAAGGTGGTCCCCCATGTCAGGCTGTTGGACGGGCCAGTGGAGGAGTAGACGGAGCCTGGACTGGAGGCCTGGGGATTGGAAGCAATGGCATAAGTGTTTAAAGCAGATCATGATCTGAACTTTTCACAAAGCCTTGTTTCACTTATTCATTATGGTCCGATTTATCAAAATAAGAGCTCATCTCTTTTAATGTCACGGGACAATAAAAGAAATGGAAACCAGTGGTTCCCAAACTGGGATCTTTGCCCTTCGTGTGTAAAATCTTAATCTGCTGGATTAGGAAGCATAAAACACTGCGGTCTCACGCAGAGGCATCAGGTAAACGGGTCTTCATCCTTCACTCATACATTCACACCACAGGAAGACCAACAGATGGAAGGAGACTTCTCAAACTTCAGGTTGTGAAAAACAACTCTTTTTATGTGCAAAGAAATAAAAAAGGTTTAACAAGCTACAACAACTTCAAATGAAGATGAAGCAGTACTTTAGGATACTTATACCAACATATCACATCTAAAACCCCATTTATGCAGGTTTTTGCCAGTGCAATGGAAAAAAATAGACCTTTTCTCCACAAAATGCTGGCGTGAGACTTCCTCATGATCACCAAACTGCTAGCTCATAATCGTGTTACCTCCAGGGAACAGAATCCTTTCCACACCTTACTGTAACAATTTGTTTCAACATATCAAAATGGTGACAGCCAAGAAGTTGAACTGCAAACAGAAATGAGGGAATAACTGTTGGTCTCTGACAGCAGGAAAAATCTTGCAATGACAATGTCAACATAAAAACCTTTTGGAAAATAATCACAGGTTTGGTATTTTATAGATCCGTTTATTCTTTCTATCAAGAACAGTCTGGGTTTGTAAATATAAATTAACTGTGTATCCTACATTCTCTATAGGAATGAATGTGTGTGAATGCAATGGACTGACGACCTGTCCAGGGTGTACCCCGCCTCTTGAATATGGATCGATTCAACTTTCGAACTTGTTTGTAAAAACTACTTGTGCTCTGAAAAACAATGCCTGTGTGCCGTTGCGTGATTCACGACTAGTCAGAGTAAAGCTTATGAATCACAAGAGAACATGACGGAGAGCTCATGACTGAGCACGCTCACACATTTCTGCCCTGAAACAAAAGTTTGTGAAACAACCGTCAGCACTGCCTGTCCGTGCATCTGTGGAACACAGGAGCAGCTCAAGGAATTCAGCTCATTTGTGGCTTTTGCACAGCGATAACAAACTGTCCTGCCTGCACATTTATCCATCATCCCTAAGCTCAAAGGTACATAATGGTTTTAAAGGTTAAGGTAAAGCTATCCTACTGGTTCTTTTATAACCATGCTCATTCTTTTATAGCTGCAATAAGGTATGTTACAGCTAACGGTTAATTGAAAAGCATTCATGTGAACGAGTCTAAACCTATGCAAGCTGCTCTTTTTATATGCTTGAATTTTTTGCATCAGTTGATCAACACATCAGTCTCTCTCACCTGTTCACTACCAAGCGTCCCTGTCCCTGATCCCAGGGCTCGGCCTCCATACAAGGGGCTGCTGGTCTCGCTGTCCCCGCTTCCCAGCCCTCCATCCGGACACTCCAGCACCGTAGCAACATGGTTCATGGTAGCATGGGGATTGGAGATGACGGTTGAATTCTTCATGTTTTCAGCTGTGGTGACTGGAGCCTGTTTATTGGGCTTCCCACCAAACAACCTGTAATGCATCAGGAACAAAGGGAAAAGATGTAGACTGAGGCTGATATGCTCATAAAAGGGCTGCAATAAGGGATGAAATTTTATCCTATTCTAGTTTTTGTAACCAGTTTAAAAAAAAAAGATTTCCTTGCATGTGGGCTGAAATTGTAGCCTGAGGAAAAACAAGAGATAAAAAATGGAAAGTAGGAGGGGTTGGGGTCTCAAAGTCATTGGTAGAAGGACAAATCTTTTGTAAACGTTTATGGCTTTGGGGGTTTAAGCATCCTTTTCCCATCTTTTACCAACAGTAGAGGCAAAGGTATCATAACCATCTGTGAAACAAGACTACAGTAGCAGGGGTGTAGTCTGTAAAGGCAGAGCTAGTGGAAAATTTGAAACAAGGCCAGTTCCTACACACACACACACAACTCTCCTTGTTCAATCCCAATTCTGGGTAAGACTTAAATGGCAGGCAGTGACGACTGGAGCCACGGTGGGGGATAATAGCAGCACGTTCCCTTTGAAGGGTTATCACTCCCTCACATTAATGAGGGCAGAGCGCTGAGGTAAGACTCTGCTTCCATTACACAGCACCACACCCTGCTTTCACCCCCCCTGCACCACCAAGGCTGAGGCTTGGCAGCTGATCAGCTCAGCTCAAGGCCTGCATTCACAAAGACCTGATTTAACCTCAAAAAGAGTGTGTGAAACAAGCCCACACGTGTGATTCTTACTCACCACTTCTCAGCATGTTCTGTGACTGGCTTTTTCAGACTGTGTGTATTAGGGTAAAAGTCAAGCCCAAACAAATGATGGTGGATGAGTATGTGTGGGTGCCCACCTGCGGAGCGTAGGTGAAGACACTTGCTGTCTTCCTGTCAGAGGCACAGTCGCTGCTGCCCCACTCTGCACCGCCACACCACTCCTGAGGTTGTCGGTCTCAGACACGCCCTTTTCTCGGTCCGTCTGATTGGCCAGCAGGCCTCCAGAGCCATTGGCTTTGGTGAAGCTGATGGAGTTTTTCCCGTGAGAGGTGACGGACAACACAGCAGCCTCAATGCTGCTGGTAGAAGAGCGGTTTCCATTGCGGGCAGCTGCTCCTGAGCGACTTGGCCTTGGCAGGCTGCGGTACTGCAGCGTGGAGCGGGTGCTCATGGGGAGGAAGCCATCGTCATGGTGACCCATTCCAGAGCCCACATCCTGCCCACCGGACTTCAAGCCCCCTGACAGTGAACGTGTCCCAGATTTAGGCATCTTCCCCAGGGTGGCCGAGCCACTGGTGATGGTGGCGCCACTGGCTGTAACCATGGTTACTATCCCTTGGCCTTGCTTTTTGAAGCCAAAGGTGCTAGTTGGGGTGCGTGAGGCTAAGATGTGAGTCTGCGAATGTGGATCTGAGACAGTGTGTGTAAGGGTGTTGGTAGATGGCATCCGGCTGGTGGGGGCTGACTGCTTCTTCACTTCATCGCCACTGCTGCGTCCAGCGTCTGAAGGCGAGCGATGAAGGCCGTTGGAACGGGGAGAAAGGCGTCCTTTTTCAGAAACCTTAACATCATCTGTTTTACCTGAAGAGCATAATGAACCAAACGTCAGCTACACGTGTCGAGGTTACTGTGACACGATGTCATATATACAGCAAAGTTACAGATGCTCTTTCAGAACCATTTAATAAACACGATGGATGTTTTTCGTACCTGAACTGTGGCTCTTGATGCCCGCAGAACCTGTGGAGCCTGTGCTACTGGTGCTTTTAGTCCGGGGTGACGTAACCCCCACCTGAGTGCTCATTCCTCTTCTCCAGGACCCTGTGTGGGACACTGAGGGGGTTTTCCTCCCTGAGCCTCCCTTGTCGGACTCATCTGAGATATCAGAAGGATTCCTGCGGCTCCATTTGGAGCCTGAATCCATCCTGACCCCACTGTCTGACCCCCCGTCTGGCCTCTTCACCTCGTCTCCTGTCCAAGCTTGATGAACTGCTGTGGAGGCAGAGTGCTTCTCTGCATCCGTCACAGGCTGGAAATACACAAACGAAGTGGGAGACACTCAGTGCCGTTGAAACAAAGCATATTTTCCTCACATGCTGTCTGAGTGTCCATATAGAAGCACATCAGGCAGAAAGATATTTTTATTTTACCACTTTGGTTGGGAAGTCGGTCAGAGGAAGCAATACAGACTAATCTAAAAAAAGGGCCTTAATGCAACCCATCCCGATACATGTTTACTAGGTGTTTATTTAGTTTGAAATGTTGACAATATTCATGTGAAAAACATAACAAATTTGCATCATAAAGTTCAAACACAGTGAAAGTAAAAGCTGTGAGCAAACTTCTTATCATTCAGCAGCCTTTTAATTACAAACAATGAATTCCTGGAGCTGTAGTGAGGAAGGCTGCTTTTAAGTTCAGCAGCTGTCTATCCATCAGAAAATATGAAACCATGTAAAAACCACAGTCCAGCCAATGAGGGGTGCCTGAGGACTGATGAGACAGACTTTATTAACCTGCACTGTGTCAAGCAGCTGCAATGAGGAAAAAAAAGACTCCTTTGTTTCTTTATCAGCACCTCGGTCTTTTTGGCAATAATGAGCAGTCATCACAGGCTAATTGGTTTTTTCAGCAGTCAAAATACACTGCAAGGCAACACACACACACAAAATCTCGCCTGTCAACTTTTCACAGTCTCACTCGTGTGCTGGAACTGGAAAAAAGCACATTTATGAAAAGTTCAGGTTTTATTGACCAAAAAGAGTCAAAGGAAATCATAGACCAATGCCAATAACAAGCACAGACACAACCTGTCAAACTCCCAGAAGCTTCACCAGATCCCCAAATCCACACTGTCCCAGGTCAGGTGGTGAAATCCATCAACCATCAAAGGACTGTTAAAGCAGGATGGTTAGCTGGTCAGCGCAGATGCAGAGTGGTTTACAGAGATAACGCTGCCCTTACATGCAAAAATGGTAAAATCAAATATAAAAATTGTACATAACTAAAAAAACACACATTTTAAACACAAGAACAATCATTTGTTCCTATCTTAGTTCAAGTTTTAGTGTTTTTTTAATTAAACATACCATTGTTTGTTTTCGTCTGGTAAAAAAAAAACAGTAGCAGTAAAAAGTTTGGACCTCCTTCCCAGTGAATGTAAGTAGAAAATGTGATCCAACGTTGGACTCATAGTGCATGTTTATAAAAACATTTTTACAAAACAGTTAAATGGTTCGCTTACAGTTTGAGAGTGAGCTTTTTGTTTACTAGGAAGCAAAGCGAACAGCTACATGCACAGGATGTGATCCCAAGCATTTTTAGTTTGCATCATTGCGACATCACACAGGCATTGTGGTCCATGATGTGGTGGGAGTTCACGGCCATTGTGCAAGCAATCCTGTGAGGAACACGTGACTTCTTTGGTTAAACGCAGTGCAAAAGAAAATGCCGGTTTGGTAATTACATGCTTAAAGCCCCACAAGTTTACATGATTCAGGTTGTTCTCTGCGGATGACAACCGTCTCCATCCTGAGGAGCTGTTTGAAATCTCCTCAGATTCTCCAGTTTGCAGGAACCCTGCATTTTTATTTCACTAACATTTCCACACAAGTGACATTTTAAGACTTGTAATATCTGAAAAGTTTGAATACTAGAAACTAAAACTTGTTAGTGACTCCAGCACCAGATGGCATGAAACAGGTTGGATCAGGACATCTCTAAAGCAGATTTTACAGATTTCTGACCTTTTGGAACGGTGTCCTTCATGTTTGGTGCAACACATCTGACTCAAACAAAAAGGCTTTTCAACAGCTTGTTAAGTTCTGCACAAACCCTTCAATGAGCCACGTATGTCCATATGTTACACTATAACCTGTTTGGACGAATCACTACACACTCATTTTGTATTGTCACTTTTCTAGTAAAGCATGAGGAGTGATGAGCCTTTCCTGTCCTCGAGCTCAGAAACACCTAATACCTATACATTGATAGAAGGATGTTCAGAGGGCACTGTTGCGTGTGAGAGTGGGTGTGTGGTTTTACCTGTGCATTGAGGCCTTTGCGCTGTGCTGCAGGCGTGTTTGCATATGAGGAGATGGACGAGCTGGTGTTGATGTCATCTGTGTCGATGTTGTCACTGATGCCGCTGCTCACCGAGCTGCTGTCGTCCCAGCTACACACAAGGCAAAAGAAGGCTCGCATTAGTCCACAATTACTCAGCCTGATTTAAGTCTCATTACACGGTTTCTCTTTGGCAACATTTATTCTCGGGTGAAGAGATGCACCATAAATTCACTCAGTCAGCAGAAATCAGAAACACATGCATCGTTCAGCTTGACTGCAGAAGTTCCTACACTTTTTGATTCATAATCATTAAATATTTTTTTCCATTAAATACTATTATTGTTATATATAACATGCTTAAGTATTTGTATTCATATTTAAAAACACCCAGCATGAATATACCCATAATGTTGTATAACTCTTTTTGTGGCTTTGAATGAAAAAAACAAATAAACCCTTTAATCTATTAACTACAGTGCTAAATGCAAATGAAAGAGTTTGGCATTTCAGACTGCCTGGTGACTTTCTTCCTTTATTCTCCTTTACACTGACTTCAGCTTGGATGCGCTCTCACAAGCACACAGACATACACAGACTGGTTGAATAGGCTTGTCTATCATACGAACAAAGGCTCGTCTGAGGGGTGACATCATGGCGTGCTTGTGTGTGTGTGAACTGTTCAAACAGATTCGTATGAACAGAGGAAAAGCGGCGGGAATTAAGGATATTTGTACATATGGCTGTGTGTGTGTTTGTGCTCGCATCCGCTCAGTGTCAGTGGGGCACAGGAAGTCCAGCCAGTTGGCAAATATCGCTCTGAAAGGATCAGAGGGAGGCTGATGGTGACAGCCAGTGCAGGGCTGGCTGCAAGAGGAGACACACAGACTGATGCAAGATGTCCTGATGTGATGTGGAAATGCAAACTGCATTTGAAAGATCATCAAGGAGACATTTATAACTTGTAGAGAGAAGGTTGACAGTAGAAAACACATGCACTATAACTGCATGTCTTTTCCGACAATGCAAATAACTAGCAGAAATCTTCCAGATGAAAATTGTATTAAATTTTGTTAAAACGTTTTCATTTTACAGAAAAGACCCATTGACTGTTAATCAATACATTAGAAAATCTGCCATCACCTTCACCCTCTGATGTTACGTCCACAGAACAGAAGTTTTAAAATGGTTTTCTTACATGTGCAGTACCACTGGAGACCACCAGGTTGTGCATTCGATCCAATCTAAAACCATTAGTTAGAGTGGGTTCTCCCCGTGTTAGCGTGGGTTCTCCACGTGTCAGCGTGGGTTCTCCCCGTGTTAGCATGGGTTCTCTCCGTGTTAGCATGGGTTCTCTCTGTGTTAGCGAGGGTTCTCCCCGTGTTAGCGAGGGTTCTCCCTGTGTTAGCGTGGGTTCTCCCTGTGTTAGCGAGGGTTCTCCCTGTGTTAGCGTGGGTTCTCCCCGCTTCCTCCCACAGTCCAAAGACATGCACCTTGGGGACAGGCTGATGGGAGACTAAATTGTCCATAGCAGTGAGTGTGTATGGTTGTTTGTCTCTGTGTTGGCCCTGTGATGGACTGGCGACCTGTCCAGGGTGTACCCCACATCTCGCCCGATGTGAGCTGGGATTGGAGATCTCAGACAGGAGAAAGGATGCAATACAGTTGCTGAATTATTCTTTATTTAACCAGTGTTAAAATCTTCCCAAGTATTTCACTCGTCACTGCTTCGTTGTATTGAACTATATCGCACTCTGTGGTGTGTAAGCCCTTGGACATCTCCTCCTTAATTATGGCATATTTACGTCATCAGCTACGCTGATGGTTGCCAGTATTGAGACAGATGAGTCTGAGGTAAGTCGAGTTTATGTGATGCTCTGTATGTGGGAAGATTTCTAAGTTCACACCATTAAGTCTTCCACTCCTTTATGTGTGTGTAGCTTTATGTGACTGCAAGATAATGTGCCTGATCAGCACTCTTGTGTCCAAACACAGAGGGACAAACCAAACGGCTCAGTGTATTTTTATAAACACAAAATAGCTTCATGGAGTTGGACTGAACCTGCCAATGCTAAGGTTGGCATGGTTACACAAGTTTATTAGTGGTATTATCTACTAACCAAGATACAAGCTGTGGATATTTTGTTGGATATTTAGTTTCCAACATTGCTAGAAAAGAAGACTGGAAGTGGCTTTAAGTGGAAAGATATGGATTGATATAAATCCATATCAGCTAACAGCTGATGGATTACAGAAATAATGGTATTTATGATCTGAAACCTATTTTTAAAAATATTTCCTTATTTTTCTCAAGTTAGAGCATGCATATGAATGCAACATGTACCATTAGTTTTTTTTTTATTTGAGCAATGTAAAAATAAAAAATTAACAAAAATAGAGCCAGACTAAATTTTGCAACTTCTAACTAATGCTAGCTTCCAGAGCTCTTCGAGGAACTGAATTTTCCACAACAAACAAAATCACTTTATAATTGTAAGGTTAAAAAAACAACCAAAAAAACAAACAATAACAACTGTGACTCTGGCAAAAATTCCAGATTCATATTACCATTAAAACCAAGTCTGCCAATTCATCACAGACTAAATAATCTACCTTTTTAGCATTTGTGTGATGAGCTTGATGAACTGAAACAAGGAAAAACAGGTTTGATTGGAGAATAAATCAACCAGGAGCAAAGCGAAGACATGGATTAAAGAGCTGAAAGCATCCGTGGAGCAAAGAGAACAGAGAGGTGCTGAGAGATTTACAGTGACCGCAACCGTTTCAACTCATCCTGCAGCCACAGGGGAACTTCCCACACACTGCACTCAAAGGCATTTGCACAGCTGAGGAATGTTATACGTATCTGTACATATATCACTGTGGACAGTAGCCCACGATGATCTCAGCGCTCCTGAACAGAAAAGAAACCAAAGACTTCATCGCTAAAACACAATGGTTTTTGTCTTTTCTTTTTGTTTTGCACACTGCAAACACACACAGTATATACCTGGTTAGGGTGCCTGGGTTGCCGTGGGAACCAGGGTGCTGCAGGAAAACGCCAAGCTGGACAGAGAGCTTCATGACTTCATGCCGCTGACAAGAGTTCACACAGTTAAATATGTCCCCCTTTCCTCACTCTGAGCTTTCTCAATGTCTCTCTCTCTCTCTCTCTCTCTCTCTCTCGTCCTGGCAGTGTTCCTGGATCGAGCTTCTTTGTCACTCGCTGCACTGATGCTTCATCCCTCGGGCACAGTTCGTCTCTGTCTGCACCAGCACTGGGAGAAACTGCAGGGAGAGCAGGGAAGGACCTGCCCTGCTGCTGGTAACATGAGCCTCCCTGGGGACTGTTAACCACTTCACTGCTGCAGCCACACCACCAAGAGAGCACACTGAAACCCACACAAACACACCCCGAGCCTTAAATAAGCCACTTCATCTAAGAAGAATCAAGCAGGCTACACAAATCAAAGCCACACAATGGCAGACAAACTGAATGCGAGGCAAAACAGTGCAGTCGCTTATGTGAATATGTGTCTATGTGTGCAAGACTGCAATTTCCCAGACAGATCCACCCTGACCAGTTGACAAGCAAGTGCTAATTAGAGATCAGGCCAAGTGGTGTGGCCCAGCCCACAGCCTCCTCCTGGCAAAGCAACCCACCAGTTACCAACCACCGGATCCTTTATGGCCAATCACAGGAGAAGGAGACATTAACCACGGGCTGCCCCAGGAAGAAGTGGAGCCAAACACAGGCCGGCGGCGTCGGCATCTAATAGATCATCACACCGTGGGGAAGATGTGTAATACTTCATATTCTACCGGGTCATCGTTAAATCACAAAATTACACACTTTCATCAACTAACCTCAAACGTGGAGTTCTCTTTGGATACAATGAGAAATACATTTTGGAAAAAGTAACTCTTTAAATCTGCTAAAGTGTGCGGTTAAACTGGTAAGCATGTCATTCATCAGGATTACACAAGGCTTAACTTTGTCACTCGCTAAAAAGGCTAAAAGGCTAAAAGGCCTGTAAAGCCTCAAAGAGGGACAGTAGTGAAGACAGAAATGTGACCCAAATCAAGACATTCAGAGGAAACTTGCATCAGCTCCAATTTGATCACTTTCTGCCCTCCCAGAGAGGTCAAAGTTCAGAGGCCAAACCTCAAAACTTCCTCAAAGAGAAAAAGAGAGTGGGGGGAGGCAGAGTGGGGGGGAGGCAGAAAGGTCAGAGTAAAAACATGGCTCCCACATGCGTCGGCCAATCAGAGCGTTTGGAAGCCTCCTGAGAAAAACACCGTGGTCGTGTTTGTTTTAACTTTTCTTGCCTGTCCCTCGGGAGTGTGGTCGGTTTGCCCGCTCGACATTGCTGTACTGTAAACCTCCCCCCCTTCCCCCCACTGGACAAATCCAGCTCGGCTCTGGCACATGCACACAGGATCTGTTCAGCAGAAATGTACACACAGACATGCAGCCACAACAGAGCAGTGAGGCCGAAGTAAGGGGATTTCCTGCATCTGAGGACAACCGGTCCTCCTGCCACGGCTATGTCACATGATCAAGTCTGTGTCTGTCAGTCTAGACGGACAGGCAGACAACAGAGGAAGAGGGAAGAACTGTTACAGCCTTCAGGGGTTGAACACAGATAACATCACGGTGATGCTGACAGGCGAGTTTCGTGTGAACATGAGGACAAACTCCTCCCCGAGCATCTATCCCCACAATCACAACCATTCCAAACTATTTATTGCCATTAGCAAACAGCTCAACAGTTGCCTTTAGAGTGCTAATACAACAAAACAGCTTGTAAATTCCCGTGCTTCCAAGTCCAAAAAGGATGCTACACGTCCACACAAGCAACACGTCAGGCAGGGCGAATTAGGAAAATATGGCTAAACAAACACCACGATAAAAACAAAATACAACTAGAATGTTTTGCTTGTTGCAGACCGAATGCAACCTGCAACACTAAAACCTTTGCTTGAGATGGCCGAAAACCCGATGCTGAAGTCTAAGCAGGACGTTTGAGTTTTGATGAGTCACTGAGCATTAGCACTAAATGAAGCACAAAATGTGACAAAGGTACGAGCTGGTGAAAAATAAACACCAGCTTGGGTAACTGAGCTTAACACAGAAAGTAACCATTGAGCCGATGTGCTTTTATCCATCCAGACGATGATCTTTGAACACTATACGTAGAAGATGGCATAAATAAAGACAACAAAGATTCAAAACAAGTCTAAACAAACAGACAGAAAAGCGTTTTATACATAAAAACAGGACATGTTCCACCTTCTGGAAAGCCGTCGCACCAGTTTAACTGTAACACAGACACATTCATGTCTCTCAGCAGGCTGTTAAACCTGCGGTTCAGCAAACATTTACTGATGTGATAATTACAAGAAAGCTCTTAGCAGTTTGGATCAGTACAAAGATATAATCACAGGTGTCTGTATTAGCGGCAGCAGATTGATGAATGGAACGCTACTTATTATAGCCTCAGCAAGCGCTTATTTTCCACAACATCAAGAGTGGCCGGTTCCATCGGGAGAGGGATTCTGGGAATCTTCTCATAACTGGCATGTGTTTTACTACTTGGGTGTTATAAACAAAGTAAGTGAGGCTGTGTGAAGTACTTATGAGTAGTCAGCACCTTTCCTTTAGTGAGATAGCTCTCAGTATGGAGAGTGAGAGAGGGATTCTGACAGGAGAGTTATACACACTGAATAAAAGCCTCAAATGTTTCTGAGCAGTTTGAACACTTTACATGTTTATTCTGAATGTGCACAGCGTTCGCATCAGGGAGGAATTCAGCACTTCTTTATGTACTTCATTTAAAACGGTCTGTGTCGCTCCAGCTCAAGCAGCCTTGTTGAACAACTAACAATGCAATTTTATTCCCCTGAATGTTGAAATTCAGATTAAATTGAAGAATTATGAGCCACAGCTGATCAGGACAGACCTCAATAATTCTGCGTACAATGATCCGGAGCAACACGGATGTTTATTAGATAGTATAAAAATCAAAGTCATATACTTTAGTTTAGGTTTGTTATAGTCAGAAATTTGTTTCTGCTGAGTAGCTGTTTGCTTAGCCCCTACAGCAAAATTCCTCACTAGCAAGAAGTCTGCTGGAAACCAGTCTGCTGGAGAGCAATCTGCTGGAAACCAGTCTGCTGGAAGCCAGTCTGTTGGAAACAGGTCTGCTGGAGAGCAGTCTGCTGGAAACCAGTCTGCTGGAAGCCAGTCTGTTGGAAGCCAGTCTGTTGGAAACAGGTCTGCTGGAGAGCAGTCTGCTGGAAACCAGTCTGCTGGAGAGCAGTCTGCTGGAGTGCAGTCTGCTGGAGAGCAGTCTGCTGGAAACCAGTCTGCTGGAGAGCAGTCTGCTGGAGTGCAGTCTGCTGGAGAGCAGTCTGCTGGAAACCAGTCTGCTGGAGTGCAGTCTGTTGGAAGCCAGTCTGTTGGAAGCCAGTCTGTTGGAAACAGGTCTGCTGGAGAGCAGTCTGCTGGAAACCAGTCTGCTGGAGAGCAGTCTGCTGGAAACCAGTCTGCTGGGGAGCAGTCTGCTGGAAACCAGTCTGCTGGAAGCCAGTCTGCTGGAGTGCAGTCTGCTGGAGAGCAGTCTGCTGGAAA
>JBAMIG010000001.1:2772443-2789061 GCA_037177335.1 Kiunga ballochi | reverse complement strand
CACACACACACACACACACACACACACACACACACACACACACACACACACACACACACACACACACACGCACATACGCAGTTTGTCTATTGTTTCTGCAGCTCCTGTTGTTTCATGACTCACTTCGCTTACACACACACACGCACACACACACACACACGCACGCACACACACACACACACACACTCACACACGCTTTACATATGTGTGACGGTTAGAACCAGTTTTTGTTCTACCAGTACTGCCGATAGACACTTTCAGAGCGTTGTGCTTTTATAAAGAAGCTTTCGACACTATTTTCTAGCTGCATCCTTCACTCCTCATTAGTCCAGCTCGGCTCTGATGCAGAGGGTTGCAGGATGAAGGCTTTAAGGTTTTTTTTAAGGCTCTTAGCTGTGAAGCTCGAACCTTTGAAGCTCGTGACCTGCGAAGAAAGAGGTCACGATTTTTTTGCCTCTGTGCCACGGAAACATCCGACACCTATTTACACCCCCACCCCTCCAGAGAGGCTTTGCGCTATCACAAACCAGAGAATGCACAATAAAGCCTTTAAAGTGAAGCAGGTTAATGGACGGGTCACTATGCTCACACAGGCTGCACACACCTCTGAACTTCAACCCTACAGACACACGCATCAGAAAATGTTGGAAGCACATGCAGGCAGATCTGCAGATTCTCCTCCGCCTCCACAAGCTACACCATTAACCCCCTTTCATGCATTAAATTAGCCTCATCTTTTTTAAAGACAAAACCAGTCACCCTTCTTAACCCTGCAGCACCAACAGTTTCCATTTAATATGCTAATACGTTTTACTGCCGCTTCCCCAACTCTCCTAATTAATCCCAAAGTAAAAGCTCACTAAGCGACTTCCTCAGACATTCCTTCAGGGATGCTGGTGGTGGAAAGGACTCACCTCACACTTTTCTTTAGTTTCATATCTCTCCTCGCTCATCACTCATCTCACAAAAGCAAAAATTAAATCTTCTGAAGACCATGAAAGGAGAAACGTGAAGTTTAACTTCTGCACGCTTTGCCAATTAAACCTCAGAAAGAAACATGAAAGTCTGCATCAAACAAAAAGGAGACAGCAAACTTTTATCATTTAATTGCTTTCCGCTCACTGAACTCGCTCATCAAAACAACTAGGAGGTGAGAGGAGTGATGGAGCTCTGCAGGAGAAAAGAAAAGGGATGAAAGGTAAGGAGGAGGACAGTTTGTGTTAAGCTCTACCTAAGGGGTGGAGGAGTTTAATGTGAAGTGTGTGTGTGTGTGTGTGTGTGTGTAAGGTATGAGGCCACAAGAGGCCAAAAGTCAAGAGTCTGGGAGACAGGAAATTAGCCACACCTGAGGATTTATTTTATGGGGAAGGGCTACTTAAAGCACTCAAACCAGTACAAAGAAACTCATACTTTCTTTTCAAGTCACAAATAACGTATAGAAGAATATAACCTGCAGGGAGCAATCCACCTGCTTGTGTTTTCGGCACCAGGAAGCCTTTGTATCACCTCATTTACCCTTATTCATTTGTTCCTACAGACACCTCCATCTATCCAGCAGTCCATCTTCATATCCAGCTATTTTCCCTCCCCCAAAGCGCTCTCTCTTCCTACCCCCACATTGTTCTCCTGCAACATGGTGGGCTTCTGCTAAGCCTTCATTTATTTCTGTCTGTCAGCTAGCCGGGATCCAAATCCTTCTCCCACTCTGTGACAGGACAAAGCATATCACCAGATCCTCACACTGAAACGACACACTCCACAAAGTCCCACAGACACTCTGCAATAATCTCACACCGCTACGAGCTGAGGCTGAAATATGCAGAAAAATGAGAAGTGATGCGTTTAGGATCATTCCAGCAGTTTGCACGTGAAGAGATGAAGAAAAGGAGAGATATACATCTGCCACATTAATATTGCGCAACATTCTGGGTGTGTTTTATTACATGTATTTAATTACGCAAGGATCTTTTCATGTTGATTTTCTTTTAGATTAATATTTCCTATTAAACATTAGGAGGTTTTTTTCAGTCTTTCACGGCTGAAGGAGCTGAAATGGGGTCATAATTCACAATAAATGACCCAGACATGGTGCTTTGTTTGCTTTGTGCTGCAAGTAAAAACACACAATGATCGAACGATAAATTCATTCATATTTCCATACAAGCCAGTTATATATGTACACATATATAATGAAAATATATCTATTTTCTTTAACATTTGTGAGAAAAAAAGACTAAAAATAACAGCAACACAAAGCATAATGTCAGCTATCTTTTTTACTGATTTATAAACTTTTTAAGAAACAAGTTCAGCTGGTTTAACAAATGCATTCTGAGAAACATATAAGCAGAGGTAAACAAGTCAAGTGGAGCATGAAGCCTTTCAGGGGCATGAAATTACCCCTGAAAGGAAATACCTCTCCTCTAAAAGCAGGTGGAACATCTAAACCTACCTGTCAGCATCCCCCTGTCCAGATGATGCATTTCTATGCAGCGTCTCTCGAACGGCGGCCATGCTGTCAGGGAGCCGATTCAGGCGTCGCGTGTAGAGGCCCAAACCTCCGTCCGTCATGTAGCTGCAAGCCAGAACGAAGCACGTCAGAGATAACTTGCAACTCCACAGTTTGTTTTAACCCTCGGTTAGCACACACCGGTCTTCCTCACACACATCTGGTTTTACATATAGTATGTCTTCAGGTGGTGGAGCCCACATCCATTTAGTTTTCCGGTTGAGGCAAAGCTCAGTCAGGGCTGAGCGGCTGGCAAAAAGCTTCCATACAAACAGTGGAGACAGCAAACTAACTAAAGGGCTACATTTCTCTCATGTGGCCAGTGGTGAACAACAGCAGGCTTTAAATCAACCAACTGCACAGCAGACAGAGGTTGACTCGGTTCTTTATTCCTACAGGACATAAATTCATCACAGACACCGGTTCCATCAGCGATCCCAGCTGCAAGACACTGGGCCACTGTCCAATACTTCCAGTTAAAAACATACTGTACACATAAGAGCCTGGTAAGAAGGGCTTTGCTCCGTTTCATGGTGGAAATTAGATTTGAAAGGAGTCGCTGCTTGTTGAAGGCGGAGGCTGAAAAAACAACAAATCCACAAATATTTACCTGCTTAGGAGAATACTAACGGGACTGAACCGTTTGCTCAACTTAGACTAAATAAAATGCTGATTTTGAGGTGGAAAGGGACCAAAGTGACCTCTTAAACACTTTGTTATCTGTGCATGGAGCTCAGTAAGACATAATGCAAACCAAAAACACACACCATCTAAAAGGATACACACAGTGTACACTGTTTTCTACAGATAGACGTTCTTTGTTTACAGTAAACCGCTGCCAAAAACAACCAGCTCTTTAAAATACAAGTGCGTTTTAGAGGCAGCCATAAAGTACCACATTTTATATCTTCCACTAAAAACATAAATGTAAAAGATGTTGATATTTCTGTTTGTGGTCATTTATCACCACAGACGTATCCTTTCCCAAACAGACCCATGAGAAACTTCCATTATAACCAGTTAAAATGAGATCTACTGGTTGTTTTTAAGATATGACATTAAGTACATAAAATTTCAGACAAATGGTTCAACATAACCTTATAGTACTGTCGTAATAATGACTGGAGGTAAGATTTTCAGTTGCGATGGCGACATGAGTAATTGTCAAAGCTCGACATAAGATACACTAAAGGGGGGGTTAGCATCCATCATCACAGAGCAAAGTCACCTTAGAGATGATGAGCCGGGCAGACAAACAAACACTGACTAACTAATAAGTAACTGAACTCCTGTTCTATGCTCACAGATGCTGTTAACCTGTAACCCTCTGCAGCAGGAGGAACGTGTTTCAACAGGACAGTTTATGTGCTTTAACTAAGCAGTCAGATCATTTACACAGCTAAAAATCAACTGGAGCAAAAGCTCTGGGAAGGAGAACCATATTAACACTGCCTGCTGTGTGTTGCAAACCAAAGGAAATTCACAAAATCTCTATGAAATAAAAGATTTCCTAAAAAGCACTCCCAGCTCTTACGACTCATTCTCACACATACCTGTCTGCCTCAAACATGATTACAGTCAGTCCACTGCAAAGCAAACACGTCCAGGTGAATGTTGATCCTTTCTGATTAAAATCTTCCGATTGGTTAGTCTGTTGTCACGTCTGAACAGTGTGTGGCATCTGCTGCTTATCACCAGGTTACGCCGCCTCTTATCATGGTGATATCAGATTCTCTCCATGTACAGTGAGAGTGCGCTGCTCAGTGCGAGGTTAATGTTGGTATGTTGCCTCTCTCCTCCGCTCCACATGCTTCTCTCTCCTGGCTGGAGGTTTGGTCTAACTGTGAAGCGGGAGGGGGAGGAGGGGAGGGACGGGAGGTGGAAGTAGGAGTGAGGGAGGGCAGAGGGGTAGATCAGGCTAAATAACCCCAAGCTTGGGAAGCAGGCGCCCTTGTCTCCATGGGCCCGAGAAGCCGAAAGGGGGAAAAAGGGGGTTGCAGAACGAAAGCACTGATTATAGAAAACGTGGTGTCGTTAGTCATGCTGGCTGTGCTGCAAGGATGCATATCACCATAAATAAATCAACTATTAAGTGCTGAGCTGGTCATGGCAGAGTAGACAGCTTCATTAATCTCTACCTCATTACTTTTACATGCTTTTAATCATAAAATAGCACAAGAAGAAATTCTGCTTCATTTTCATTTAATTTTATTAACAGATTATTTAATATTTTACTTTTTACACACTCATTTATATTCTTTATCAAATATAAATCAAACAGTTTTGCTCCGCACAATAATAAAGTCATTTTTCATCCCTTTTTACACAGATGTTTGGTCAGAATCCTTTCAAAATAAAAAAAAACAGAAAAGCTTTGGCTCTTCTCGTTTGCACAAACTGTTTTGACATTTATTATCTAAAAAGTAACCGATTCCAATTCAATCACGACCAAATGGGATGTCTGAAAACATAAATGACTATAAAGTAGTGCAGGTTCAAAGATAACTTGCAACTGTTTTACTTTCATTTGTGAGAAGAAATTAATCAAATTTGTGTCACATCAACATTTTCTGCGAGTGCAAATGAGTTAAAAGTCAACAGAATTGTATTTGTGTGAAACTTTTTATAAAGTTTGTGTACATTGAGCATTTAAGAGATATTTAGGAAGCAAAGAGTCTACTTATGTCAGCACCTCCTCTCTGGGTAAACATCCCACCTTTGTGTGGAGGAACTGCTTATTTACTGGATGCTAACACACTTGTGACGTAACCGTGAAACGGCCTCAGAATGTGGAGAAAACGGGAAGCTCATCCGTCTGTGTCACTTCTAAATGGCAAAATCTACAGGGTGACTCCACCCACCAAACATACACCCACATGCCTGTACCCACACACTGTTTCTCAAAACACACACACACACTTTGTTCCAGGTGTTTCCACGTCCAACAACAAAGAGCCTGATATGGCCAACATGTTTGAATAAAAGCTCATTTGCACTTCATCCTTCACTTCAGCTCTTTGGTTCATGAAGCTCATATCACCAAACACAAACACACAGCATGCACTGTACACGACACACACACACACACACACAAGCAAAAACCAACAAAAATAACTGACATGGCTAATAACTCAATCACTCAGGTCATTTATCAAGCAACCAATGCAAACACAGACAGTTTTTCTAAGAGGTGAGGATTTGTGAGTTTTATTCGCTGCACATTGGTGTCAGATGAGTGTTTGCTGGTTGAACAAAACAGAAATAATAAACCCACAAAGCAATCATTAATCTCAGACCGATGTCTGAAATTTCCCAACAAAAAAGATTTAATCATGAAAATGTTTTTCACATGACCCACCCAGCCTGGATATCGAGTTTTCAGAGCCTCCTCCCACCTGCTAATGTCACACACTTTTCAGGTGCGGCCCACCTTTGTCTGCTCAACCTACACATTCATACATATCAAGCACATGCTTAGCTCTCTCGCTCTGATGCTGCCTCGGGGTTGGTGAATCAGTTCAGACGCTTGGAGGCCAGTGAAGTCATTTTTCTGGTTTGCTTATCTTCCCTGATCTCAGCATGGTGCCTAGAATTGCAATCATTTTCCTAACTAATCCCGATCACTGCTCTACACCAGACTGTCTGACTCTCTGATACCAACTTTTGACGGTTCTTTGTGATAATGATGCTGACAAAGTTTAAACTGAGCAGTGAAACAGCCAAGGTATGCAAGGAGCCTGTTACAACATGGACACTAACACAGGGAGAAAATAAGCAGGTTGTCTGGAGAGTCCACCATGTGCAGACAGAGAGAACGGGATACTTGTGGGATCCGCACTAAACAGAGTAAATGCTTCATGCAGAAACGTCTAAAGACCACTACTGCCCTCTCCTGGCTTACTCCTGAACTGAACACTGAGTGAGGACAGCTAGGCTTTTTGTTTATTGCAGGAGAAACATTTTTTTAAGGCTGTTTCCGTAACAAACCATTTTTAGGCTTTAAAAATCCACTTACCCGCTGGTGACATCATCAGTGCGCACAGCATTCTTGCTCAGCACATCTCCATCGCTCATGTATCCCGTGACCTCCATGGCAATCCCGTCGAGCTCCATATCCTCCCCAGCTTTGTCTCCTAGGTCCACGCTGCACAGGCCTCCTCCCCTGCCAGCCAGCTGTCGCCGTAAATGCCCAGGGTACAGGTAGCGTCCTCCTTGCCCACCCACCACCCGACCGCCATAACCGTTCCCCGTGGAGGGCGCATCGCCTGCCTGCAGACGGGGACTGGATTGGCCCAATCGCCATGACGACAGCGAGGAGCGAGCAGAAGTGAGGCTGAGGATACTTCTGCTACCTCCGCTGGTGCTGTTGGTGCTGCCGCCACCGCTACTGCAGCTGATGTCTGTGGCGACGCTGGCATCAAGGGTGGTTTCCAAGGTGCTGCAAAGAATGAACAAAGCTTTAGAAACATTATAAGGTGAAACACAAGCCGGATGTAATCGGCAACACTTTTGATAATAGTTAACAGCATAATTCACTAAATTAACTGACTTGCTTCTTTTATTTTGGCCTAATAACAAAGCAAGAAGACGAGCTAATCTTAGAAACCAGAACACTGAGCCATGAGCAGAAACTTACGTGGGAGTTAATGTGACCAGAGCTAAACCAGAGAAAGGAAGACATAAAATGCTCTGTGATCAAAGTAAAACTCCTTAAATACCTTATAAAAAACCTTAAATGAAGGATGACAAAGCCAATACCTGTAAAACTAGACAGATAGTCTGCTGACTGTGAGGCAGCCATGAACTCAAATCCCCAACGTAAAGCATGATTTGGATGGTTTATAATGCAAACGTAGCAACTACTGTAAGGCCCTGCATTTAATCCTCCAACAGTAGAGTTTTGTTTCCTGATGCCACGCATTACAGAAACATTCTTTGAGCAAAAGCTGAAACTTACCTGCTAAACTGAAAATATTTTAGGAAAATAAAAAGGATTTTATTTAGTTACCTTGATGCTATGGTTTGTGCTCACTTCAGATTTATCCCAGATAGGAATAAAATATCACAAATGACTATTTATTTACATGATATTGTCACATGCCAATCCAATAAGTCAAATATTCAGGAAATGTAATATAACGCCACAATATATCATATTTAAATGTAGAACAGCCAGTAAGGTCAGCGTTTTACCTGTGTGTGACCTGAGTTCCTCGCAGGCTGGACATGGTCTCTTCCAGGTTTTGCCGCAGGTCTGCAATGTTTTTGACAGTACGCAAACGTCTTGTCTCTGGGTCTTCACCTGAACATATAAGGACCATCATCACCATGATAAAGAATAACTGATTATATGTTAAAGCCAGACTGGACAGCGTAAGCAGTCACCTGAAAGGTCCTCGGTGGAGGTCTGGTTGGTCTTGGTGCAGGACACGTCCCCACCTCTTCCCCCTAAACCGCCCTCTGTGTTTGCTGTAACCTCCCCATCTGTTTGAGATCTGGAAAAAAGGTTTTGCGAGGGATCAAAGGGGCGGAAATCATCAATTCTGAATTATAATGCACTTAGCAGGAAGCTAATATTGAGAAAATTGTCACGGCTGAAGGATAAACCTGATTAAAAGTTAAATCTGCTGCGTTTAGAGTCTTGTGACTGCAGTTCAGAACGAACGCCTGTTAAGCCTCAGACGTCACCGTTGTTTGTCTTTGAAGGATAAATCAATGCGGCTCTGCCACTGCACTGGCTGGTCGCTTTTGGAGATGATGATGTTTAAATCTTTTGTTTGGTTTTTGCCGGCCTACAGACTTTGTCCTTGTTGACAAATGACGCTCACTCTGTGGGCCAGTTAGAGTCACTGGCTGCTTTCCACAAGCTGCAGCAAATGACCGGTGAATGAAACTAACGGTTATGTCTATAAATTTAGTCTTCTGGTTTGATTCAATCGTTTGAGGCCGTTTTATTTTCGGTGCGAGAGAAAATGCATTTCCATTTCTCATTTACTGCACACATTCTCTCTTTGGTGGGTGGAGGCGATATAATCCTCCTCGTAATGGTATCTGACAGGTATACGGTCGATGAGGAAGTTTTGAGGACTGTTTATGGGCTTTTTCTTTTCAAAGGTGAGTCTACAGGTCAGAATGTGCAGAAAGAAAGAAGGCAGGAAATCCAGAAAGTGTCAGTGTGATAATGAGACGTTGTTAGACAGGGCCTAATGAGAATGCAGTGGACCTCCTTCCCCATCCCACTGTGACAAAGACAGAAGTCAAAGGCACTCAACGTCCACACATTTTTGTCCAGACGTGTGTGCGCAGGAGCAGGAAATAAAGTCATAGAAAGATTGCAGAAAATACCAGGGAATCATCTTTACACACTGGTTTAAATAAACTGAAAAGTGTAATTCTGAATCACAAATGTTTGCGATCATTCCTGTGAATGTGATCTCAAAGATTAAGAACAAAGCTGAGGTTGAGAAATAATACGGACAACTCACCTATACATGAAAGGTGCAACAGTGGCTGTGTTGGGGTGGCTGTGGTGTTGTTGGGTTTGAGGTAGCTGCACGCTGACCGTGTTGCTGGCGGTGCTCTGGGTGGTGCCTCCTCCAGCCACAGGGCCAGTGCTGGACTTTCCTTCTGTAGAGGCCAGGCTGGAGGTAGAGCTGGAGTGTCTGCTGTCCCTGTCTCTGTCAAGGGGACCACGGTGCATAGCGAGGCCTCCTCCCAACCTCATGCTCCGAGGCCTTTCTCCTGCCTCCTTCATAGATGAAGCTTTGCCCCCAGCTCCTGGAACTTTGCCTCCTGGCTTTGGTATTCCACTATGTGCAGGAGTGGAACTCTCCTTTTTGGCTACTTTACCCCCTTTGGGAATAAAACTTGCTATTTTAGAGGTCCGTTTGTTTGACGCATCAGCATCTCCAACCTCCTCCTTCAGTTCCTCACCCCTCAGTTCTGTTTGATCAGGGACACGCTTCCCCACATCCTTACCTTTCTCCTTCTCTTTGCCCCTGTCCTTGTCTTTTTCAGGGCCTTTCACAGAACCCTTCTTGGCAGTCAAAGCTCTGCTAAAAGTGCGCTGGGCAATGCCTCGCAGAGCAATTTTAGGGCTGCTGGCAGTTGTAGAGACAGTAGTGCCTGCTGTTACAGAAGCTGTCCCATTGCTGGTTCCATTCAGTCCTGGCCTGAGGTTACCTTCTTCCTCCTCTATGGGGTCAGTGTTAGAGCCAGTATCAGATCTTTCCACATGCCCAGCTCCAAGTTGCCTGCTATGGTTGTCTGGTTGAGATCCACTGGAGGAAGAATTGGTGTTGGTGGAGGATTTGGATCCTCCTTTAGTGTTGAAGAGCTTAAGCTTCTCCAGCATTGACTTCTGAGTGACAGCTTTAGGAGGAGCCTCTGTTGAAGGGGGAGCTTTGCCGGAGCAGGAAGCATCCTTCTCCTGCTTGTTGGACTGCATGGCAGATGGTGGAGTGCTAATGGAGCAGGGGGGTTGAGAGGAGGTGTGCTTGGAGCTGGTTGATTTGCTCCTCCAGGGCTTGCTGTTGGGCTGGGGAATGGCTGTCAATGCAGATGGAGGAACCAGGGAAGAGGTAGCTGGGATGCTGGTGGAGTTGCTGACAGTCACTGCAGATGATGGAGCATGCTCAGTCATCACCAAAGGCGGAGAGGTCGTGCCCTCAAAGGAATCTGAAACATAAAATAGACATTTCAATAAACAATTATGCAAGAGTGTAAAGATTAGGAAGGAAAAAAATCAAACAAATGGAGTATCTAGAGGGGAAATAACAATAAACCAGATGTTCAGGGTAAGTCTTCTAAGACCCCACACAACGTGACCATATAAAGGCCTGGAGTTGGCCTGAGCTGATATAACCAAACGTACCATCATCTCAAGCTAGTCACCAAAACGATTAAAAAAAAACCCTCAGCACTAACAGTAAGAGGAACTCATCACAAACTGTTTATAAAAACCACAGAGGAGCAGAAGCCAGTGCTTTTAAGTCCTGCCAAGCAGGCAGGTCAAGAAGAAGTGTTGTTGCACTTAAAAGGCTTGCACTTATAAGGACAGCTTTTGGTCCAGGTCCCTATGACCAAAAAGTCCACAAACTCTGTCGGGTTGCATAAACTGAGAATTAGAATTTAAAGATGAGAATCATTTCAAATGAACCTGGAGAGAAAGGAATCTCATCCAGCATGTTCCTGTAATGCACTGAGATTTATCACCCAACAAGAAACTGTGTAAATCTGCAGCATGTGACTCTGCAGCATCCAGCAAGCAAACTTACCAAAAACCGAAGGAGTGAAACCGGAGCTGAAACTTCTGTGAGAAGTCACTGCCGTTTGAACGGGAGAGTTGCCCGAGGCTTACGGAGGTTGTCAGCGTGCATGCAGAGTGGTGCGCACAGCAACTCGTAGCTCAAACCAGTATCATTTGAATATTCAAACACCAACTGCCAGAGAGAGAGAGGGCCTGTGCAGGGAGGGATGGGTGGACCTAATCATAACACTTCAGTTCTAACGTACCCCTCTAACTTTGCACGTATAAACATGCAAAGACAAAGATGCACTTATTCCATGACTTTCCTACAGTGTCTTCTGATTCTACACAGATGGGAGGTTTAACTTTGTAAAGTGACACACAGCATTAAACTTATTTTATCTGCAAAGTGAACTTTAAGCATAGTGTTTTTTTTGTTTTTATCATCATCCCTATTTATTATTGTTATTATTATTAATAATTTTATTATCTCCACCATTGTGGTTATGTTTTTGCTGGAGTTTCTCTATTTGTTTGACTGTTAGGAACATTACTCAAAAGGTTAATGATGGATCTTGATTAAATTTTCAGGATATGTTAGGTCACTGGGAAAAAATGATAAACTTTTGGTTGAGATCCAGAAAAGATCCTGGATTCTGGATCAATTTTCAGTAACATTGTGCTGCTTGGCAGAGGTCTAGGTCTCGGCAGAGGTGCTTTTCTAGTTATTATTATTCAGACTAACCTGAATAAAGTCAAAGGATGAAGCAAGTCAGCAAATTTTTCTCTGTTTCTATGTCTTTCTAACAAAATCAACTTGTTGGAGCTTCTGAAACAACAGCATCTTATTGGCATCTTGAAGTTTTGCTGCTGTAGCATGGTGATGATGCTCTCTGATCATTCCTAAACCAGAGAAATGATTCCTCCTTTGTAAGAGACTGAATTTTTCTTTTATCCACAACAATAAAAATTCTCCATATTTTAATTATATTATCCTACCATCTCAAACTTTATGTAGAATATTAAACAATCAAATCGTTTCATCAGGCTCTCCACTTTATTTCTCTCTTTCATGCCCTAATTAAAAAAAGCAGCCACAATACTGCCTCTACTTTCTCCCCGTATTGGCATTTAGCAGAATGACCTGAAACAATGTTGCTATTAGGAAGTGATTAGTGCCCAATTAGATGTGCTAGTGGTTAGCATGGGCAAAGTAGGTCAGACTGCTAATAGCTGGTTTCCTATTGGTGGTGAATGAATGAGAAGGGAACCTGCTGTGGTTACGGAACAGGCTGGAAGAATAAGGGGACTAAGCGCAGGTTTGGGATGAGTGAAACTTTGATGTCGGCCAGCAAAACTGTTTGTAAAGTCCCACAATGGGGTCAACTTTGATTTTGGGTCTGAAAAGAACAGAGGGAGAAAGTGAGGATCCAGAGAGGCCCTGGACAGAGGGTCAGCTGGTCGCTGACAGGACTAAACCCGATGACCGTTACTGACATGCTCCAGTTAGGTTGCTAAGGGTAAAGGAAGGAAGACAATCTTCAACGTATGAAGGGTCAAAGGTTGCAATGAAGAAATGAACTCTGGAGCTCTTCTCTCACAAACCCAACTCATATGAAAACTTTATAACAAATTTAAACCGTTCATACACATAAATGTACCTGAGTTAAAGCAAATCCACATTTCAGATTTAACAGGGATTCCCCTCAACTCTGCTGATTTCTAACTGATAACTCAGTGAAGCAGCCACAAGAACGAGTGAAATCCTCACAGAACACAAGTATGATACAGAATCCACTTAGAGAAATAGTTTCCCTTAAAAAATAAACAAATCATTTCTTATCCGGGTCTGAGAACGGGTCACTAGCCTCATGACCCTGTGTAGCCCGGGGCTAAGTCCTACATGCTGCTGGTTAAGCTGCGCTGACTGCTTTAGGAAACACATTGAAAGACTTTGTTTGACTTAACTGCTTAATTACTGAAGTCATTATAGATTAAAATGACAAAAAAAAAGCAGATAGACAGGTTCACAGACCACCTCTTTCTACTTCCTGCCAGAAAATAATCCTGCCTCACTCTCCAGGGTTTGCCTAAGGCCTCTTACGGTCAGTGCAGCTGCCTCTCAGAGCATCCTGATAACATCAAGGTCTTTCAGGAAATCTGCTACAGAGGACTCAGAGCTCTTTTCATGGATTGTCCCACTTGTGTGTACTTGCATGTTTTTCATTCCCGTCTCAGACCAAGGTAGGCGTGCATCTTCACATAGTGTCAACACTGTGCTCTGGATGCTCATATCTCTGCATTAATGTCTGCTTAAGAAGAGAGAGGTTTGTTCTGCTCAGCAGCTTTTCAAGCAGCAAATTCTATATGTCTGCCACAGAGCTGCATGACACTTAAATCAAGTAGTAAATGCAATAAAGGCAGTATCGGCTGACACTGTTTAGACAAGTAATCCAACTTCACCCATGGTTGAACTGGTCACAAGGTATTGAGCTTTTAGAAAACCAGGAAACAAATTACTGACCTCGGCCCAGTTCACATAAAAATCTGTCACACATGAAAAAAACATGTTTCATTAAAAGACTAAAGCTATTTTTTTTTACCGTGTTGTGCAGAACGACTGTCCCTGTACGGTCAACTTTACTGCCATTTACAGATACCCTCACAGACTCCAACACAAAACCAGAGCCTGCAGGTGTTTACTTACTCATCATGTTCTGATTTCAGAAGCTTTTTCTCTCATTCCTGATCTCCAATTTTCTCTCATTGTGCTCCAAATGTGAGAGGGACAACCAGCTTTTGTGGGGAGACTGAAACTTATAAAGGTTCTCCACATGAATAAACTCAAACAGTGACGCTCCAGCTCATCAGAACTCTATTCATTCAGTCCCAGCACCAGCCACACAAACACACACATTACAGAATCATGCACATACAAAAACACCACCAAAGGTGCCCCTCGCTCTCTGTTTCTCTGCTCTCTGTCAATTGGTGAACACCCAGATTCTGTCACCTTATATTAACACAGAGCAGAGGAGAAGATTCAGATCTGTTTCTCCACTGTAGAGCCCTCTGGTAACATGACTTTATTCTGGTGTCACAGCCATTGACACAGAGCAGCTCTGGCCTCACAATAGAGCCAGTAGGTGTCTCTCCAACCATCCGATCCCACAGAAACACTGTTTTATACAAGCATGTATAATTTAGCAATAAGACTTGTGTACTGCACTAACTACTACAATCACTAATAAACAAGCACCAGTTAATTTCTAAAAATGATCTTAGTAGCAAGAAGTAAGCACAAAGATATTAGCTATTATGTTAAAAAAAAAATTAACCAATCATTCTTTAAAATAGAATATTAACTTCTTCCATTACTACTTTAATGCTTGTATCAGCAGTAATAACATGAATCTATCAGAACTTACTAAACATACAATCACATCTTCAGTGTCCACTTGAGTATAATTTATCGCCCTCACTGGAACAGATCTAGATCTGGAAGCTGACAAACCTCATGGGTGCTGCAGACATCCAGAAAGAACACAGGAAGAAATGAAGAGAGGGAGGAGATGGACAGGAGAAAAGGAAGAGTCCCAAACTATTGCTAGTCATGGAGAGAGAGCCGGAGGGGGAGGAGTGTCACGGCTAGGAGGAGGAGTTTGTTAACAACCAGAGGGAGCTGGAGGGTCCATCAATGATTCTCATCCTATGTGTTGCCCCCACATAAACAGAGATGGATGTATATCCCTGCATGCAAGAAAAAGATTTTTTAACCTACCAAGCTTTTTATTTTCAGACTGAACTACAAACATTTACTTGTTATTTGCTATCAGCTGCTTCAGTCTTCAGTTGCGTGGACACCAGCAGACTGTTGAGATCTCCTCCTGTTCATGCAACCACAGGACCTTTCACATTAAAAAACCCCTTCATGGATCTTATGTTAGTTGTGAACTCCAGAGCAGAGGTCTATTTGCTTAAACCAACCAGTAAACCACCAACCGAGAAACAAGTTCCTGATATTTAGGTGTCTGATGGAAATCCCTTCAAGTTATAACGCAGTTAAGTAATTTATTCAGCAGCATTGTCTAAAAGTTAACATTCATTTTTAGTTTTTGGTACACACAAAAAACTTTTAACCAATAAATGCCCCCATCTCCAGCACTGCTTCACTTTGGAATAACGTCTCAACAAAGCAGAAGGGGTTGGTCCCAGTTAATTTGTTTAAACATAGACAGCCATCTCTCTGGGTTATTAGCATTTTCTGTCTAATGCAACGTAATCAGTTTAGACTGAGGTAAACTGTGACTGAGCAGTAAGAGAGTCAATACAAAACACTGATCTAACTAAATATCAAACCAAAACAGTATTTTTGCTTATAGCTTTGCACCTTCTGATAAATAAAATAAAAAAAAAAAAGTAAAATATCTTCCATTTAAAATCAGGATTCATTTTAAATCAGGTTACTTTCTTCTTTGATGTATTTAAACAATTTTCAGCTAATCAATAACCATCACAACAGCAGTGTCAGTCAGATTAATCAGTAGAGATAATGCCTTATCAAGCCCATCAGAGGGCTTACTGTTCTGTTAACCAAACAGACTAAAACTCTAATAATGTCATCTCTGAGGCAGCAGAGCATTTACTTCAAAGTCCAAAGCCTGAATATATTAGAGAGGCTGAAGATAAATGATTAAATGTTAAAACTATTTTTATATTCACTTTGTAGTATAAAAAAAAAAAAAAGTGTTTTGGTGTTGCGCTGAAGCTGCAGGCATATCATTTATTTACTGCTTTATGGTTTCAAAGCAGCCGAATTAATGTGATTAGCTGTAATAAAGAAAAAAACCCTAAGATTTGACACACACACACACACACACACACACACTTTGTGCTGTGTACTTGTGCATCCATTCTAGATGAAAATGTGTCAGGCAGTTGTTCTCTGAAAGTTACCTTTGCTCAGGTGAGAGCTGGCTTTGGTCTTGTCAGTGAGGCCCTGACTGCGTCTGTTCCCAGCAGCGCTGACCGAGCCTCTGGGAGGGACGTCACTGCCAGCAGTGGACGCCCTCGCTGTGGGGCCAGGTAGTCTGATGAATGCAGGAAGACGACCGGAGGAAAGACGAAGGACAACAGAAATATTTTAGTTTATTTAAAGTAGCACACACAAAGGTTCAAATCTGTGTTCATGTGTCGTTTTCTTTTTAAATTCCTCTTTTTAGCAAAAATCATTTCATGAATTGTTTCAAACATGGATACAAACATCAGCGGGTCTGAGCTCTGAATGTAAAGTACGTCATTTTTTATGTTTGTTTGTTAAAATGTTGCTAAATGTCTGCTAGATATCTATACTTCCAGGTTCATGGATCCTCTAAACCCGATACGACTAAAATCAATGCTGGAAAAACACTTCACTGCCTTCAGTGTAAAAAAAAATGCTATTTATCTAAAAATTCTAAAATAGAAAATAAGAAATATGAACTATTTCTATTATGTAAAAGTAATAAAATGCGTTAAAGTTTTACTTTTTCAAGATCATTAAAAAAAGTTAAACATATATGAAGTGTCCAGCCTTCTGCATGAGTATGTGTTGTTTCTGCAGGGTGTTGGTCAGAAACTCAAAACATGAGATCTTATACAACTTCCATAATATCTGACAAGATTGTTTTATATTTAGAAGGTCTGAATTTTAAATATTAGGCTGAGCTTTTCAAAAGTAGATTTAGCAAAACTTACTCATTTACAGGTTACAGACTGAGAGACTATATATATATATATATATATATATATATATATATATATACACACACTGTCTTTCGAAGGAGGGGGAAAAACGTCTTGTAGGAGCACATATGTGCAAC
>JBAMIG010000001.1:2641911-2652709 GCA_037177335.1 Kiunga ballochi | reverse complement strand
TTGTGTTGCATGTTTTAAGGGGGGCCATAATGGGGATAACACTCCTGTTTAGAAACCAAGTAGTTGTGGCTGTGTGTATATATATATATGGGTGAAGCAATGTGAGAAAATGTTATAAGAAAATGTCAAAAACAAGTAAAAACTAAAGAGCTCTGTCAAAGCTGTAGTTTTGTTTTCCTCTCTTCCTCCTCATTTTTGGTAATACACTGAAGGGGACACGGCCATTCTGCAATTTAGAAGGTGTAAACCTTACAAGTCTCATTTTATTAGTCCACCTTTAACAAGTTTGATTCTCTCTGACTTTATCCAATAAGATGAGATGCAGCTTACAGGCGGACTGCCATCTTCTACAATTTGTTTATGCAGTTATAGATACAAATGTAATACCTTTCCACATATTGCCTCATAGTTTTCATGAACAGAGCGCAGAAACACTGAATTATTTTGCCCTCGCAGCGTTTTCAATTTAAAATGTTCAACCAGCAATTACAAATCATATCTTTACTTAATTGCTGCTTATTAGCCAAAAAATGGTTTTATTAAAGGTTTATTCCATAAAAACTCTGGGATGCATCTTCAAAATGTTTTTTCTTTCAAAATAAAAGCCAACAAAACACTTGATGCTGGTTAATGCCTGTTCATAGTGGTAAGTTAAACTATTAAACACCATGTGCAAAACTGACAAGGGGCTGGGAATATTCTTCCATTTACAACAAGTAAATGCAAAACTGAACATATTTAACTCAGAGATTTGAAATCAGATCATAGACTGTTTATAATAAGATGGAGAGTCTCCATGTCGTCACCCAAAGATTTCTGAAGAGCTGAAGTGCAGCCGGTTGGGTCGTTCCCAACATCATCTTCTTGGCAGCATCATGCGGGCCATCCCTCCCACAAAATACAAAAATGAGCAAAGAGATGGAGCTGAGAGGGGAGCGTGGGGGTGGAATGGTCTTTTTAACATGGGGATTTGCTGTGTTTTAGAGCCCCTAGTGGATGAGGAGAGAACTACACTTACACACAGCTTCACTTTAAACCAGCGGAGGTTGCTGCTGGAATCAGACACATGTACTTTGGTCATCTATTCAAAGGTGTATCTAATAAAGTGGCCAGTAAATGTACATGTTTACATTTGCATCAACGTTCTAATGTAACCAACAATGTGACAAAAAAAGTGTTATTCATAGCGCCCCCCCAAAAAAAAACTGTCTTCAAAGAATAAAATCCAGTCTTTTGTTTAAAAAAAGCTCTTTTCCATCTTTTCTTGAGCAAATGTACACAATGTGTGAGGTATTTAAATCTTGACGTGGGTTTTTTTTCCACAATGGCCATGTCCAAAGTAAAAACAACAACAACACTATATTACAAACAGAAAATCAGCTCAAATCCCAAATAACCAAAACATATTTCTAAGCTTCACCCCTCGTATCAGTGCCGGGTCAAATGGCATACCTGCCATCCAAAATGTATGAAGACATTATGCAACACACAGCAGTGCTCATCGCCCACCTCCTGCTTATCCACCCCTGGGATCCTGTGATTGGCATTCATAGTCAACAGAATGGCCACGCACTCCATTACCAGCCTCATTACAGGAAGAGAGACCAAAGGTCTTCTTGAAGCCTCCATCTTTTTAACATTAATCCTGGCAGGTGTGTGAAAGCAGGTCAAGGAGATTACTGGATCTCAGTTTCAGGTTTGAGCCAATGAGGCGAGATTACACCACTAATCCAATGTTTGTCTGACACCAGTACTGATCCTTTAATCCACACTTATGCTGCCTTGCCATCGCTAACCAGCTAGCCTGCCAACAGCCTTAACGCTCATACCACACACACACACACACACACACACACACACCAGGATATAGACACCAGCTGCTGTGCTCAGCTGTGTCACAATTCTGCTAGTGGATGCCCTTGTGTGTGTGTGTGTGTGTGTGTGTGTGTGTGTGTGTGTGTGTGTGTGTGAGGAGGGGGTAAATAACATACATGCATCTTTTTATGCATACACAGATGGCCTGTGTGTGAATTGCAGATCATATTGAGGTGTAAGCTGAAAACTTTTGCCGCTGATGTTTGTTGCTGAGTAGTAAAGAATTAAAAACCATTGAATAATAAACAGAGTAAAACCAGTTTGAGTTACAAACACATCCACTGTGTTTACCTGTATGTGGACGTGTGGGCTGGAAGGATTCAGAGGTCATAGTTCTGATGGAGTTGCTATTAATATTAATTTTTTTAACAACATCAGTGAAGGGAAAATACTCTGAACAGTTTGAAACAAAACACTTAACACACATTTCCAATACTGAAACTGCACAACAATAAAGTCTTATCAACACGGACGCATTATAACGCAGCTTACACCTCGAGGCAACAGCAGTAATAACTCACTAATGAAATTCTAGATTAAACATGTGGACTGTTCCCCATTAGAGAACAATTTAATGTCTGCATTCTTCATTTTACACCTCAGTTCAGTTTTTATTTCCATACCACACAAACTGGGCGGTTTACCTAGAAAACAAACCCCATCCAATAGTTTATCAAGCATCCCTAACGCCAGTGAGGAGGCCAACCAGAACAGTCCAAAGAGAAAAAAAGCTTCATTTTAGAGAGGTGAATCTAATGAGGCGGGTCTGAAAAAGCTTCATTTCTGCATTGTGTGGATGATACAAAGGTCTTCCTGCATCACTAACACAGCGTGTTGGGATTGTGTTTGTTAATTCAGGAAATGTTGCAAAGAGAACCGAAGCTGCTGGTCAACATTTTATTTCTGGAAGGCACGATGAGATTTATGAGCAGCACTGCAGAGTGGGCCCGGTGGGGTTGGAAGCACTTTCCTGGATATAAACTCCATTCTGCTGGTGATGAGCAGCTGTTCCAGCTGCAGGAGCAAACCTTTGTAGTTCCCCTCCAGGTCTGAAGAGAACCAGTCTCATATTCCAGAGCATCACACAGAGAAGCTTCCAGCATCTGGGTAGCACGTGTAAAACATCACGTGCACGCTTATGAGCAAACTTCCTCAATCGAGTCCCCATTCCTCCCATTTATCATGTAAAAACTGAGGAGAAGTCAAATCTCACCTGCACATTTTCCCACTTTGTCCCGGTGCTCGGGAAGCATCCAGACCACGGAACGGCCGGGTTTCAGCTCGACTCGCAGCGCTACCTGGATATTCTACTGCCTTCATCCATCTTTACCAGCCTGGTAAATCCAGACTTTCAACTTCCTACTCGGCTCTCCTTCATGACTGCTAACACGGCATCATCAGGCCTGTCACATGCTCCATTACACGCCCAGTTTCTGAGCAAACCCATCTATAGGCAGCGAGGCAAACTGTGAAGCATGGATGAAGCTCTGAACAGCTGAACAAACAAGCCATACTTCCATCTTTTTCTCATTTTGCATCATGCTACTGACGTGTAATGACTGATATACGGGTCTGGCTTCGCTAATTGTTGCACAGAGCTCATATTCAACCAGCTGGGATGTCTGTTTCTGGGGAGATTGGCAGCTGCCTTCAGTGTCTAAATTAACTTTGTCACAACAGAGCTGAGTTTATGTTATTTGGAAATGAGAGAACAAAGTGCAGGATTAACAGGCATGTCCTGTTAGTGTAGTGTCTTCCCTCATATTGAAATATCTAATCATTTAATATCTCATGTAGCCTATCGGAACCAGACTCGCCTTAATCTGCATTGTCAGCGTATTTTCATCCAAATGGTGGGATTTGCATTCAGATTGAGATTTAATCTGAAAACTTTCATCTTAAAACGATTTAAAAAAGCAGTTACAAGATATTTCTATTCTCCACCAGGACAGGGATCTTTTTAACAGGTGATACAGAAAATACATTTTTGTCTCATGACTGTATTTTCAACTCGGATCCCTAGAACATCCAGGAGAACTCACTTCTCCACATCTCCCTCCTTATTTCCATGCAGGCAAAACAAACTTTGATGAATATCTAGTCTCACACTTTCCATGCGGTCTCCTCTAACAGGTAATCATAAACAGCCTCGTGGTGCGTGATCTGAGTTCATGCTATGTACACGCTGCGTAGGTGGCCTTCAAAGTGTAGAGGCCACTTTCCATTCAGTAAGGATGTGTACACAACACACAGCAAGGGTGAAAAATGACGACATGTGGTTTTGGGTGAAGGTGACATGTTTCCAGGGTGGAATTACCACAGTTGAACCCGTGAGCAAAGGAAACGGCTCCACTGTTTCTCTTTGGTGGTGGAAGGTAAACGAATGCGTGATAGCTGAGCAGCAGGGATAACACTCCATCATGATAGAGGAGATTTTCCACCAGCAGCAAAGCCTTTCACGTGGAAATGACTCGCCATAATGTAAATCACCTCTTCAGCTTTTAGAGAAAAAGCCTCCACGATGCGTCTCCACAGACCCAGATCCATATTCCACCCAGCAGCCACGCAGACATGTTGACAGACAAAAATTCATGCCAACACGCTGCTAAGAATAGAAATTGACTTCTAAATGACTCAGCTGGTAGATATTCTCCCAAAAGCAAATGTCAGCAGCAGATGGCTAAAACTAACCTGAGGTCAGCTCCAAGACGCCCTCCTCAGACCCACCTCTTTCACCTCTCGTTCTGCAAACCACCTCTCCTCATCTGCAGCCTCTGATCTCCTCACAGCTGCAGCAGAATCGTAACAATATGACACGAGTGGAAAAGTGGAAAAGCTCGGCGAGCATGTGATGGTGCGCATCTGAAGCTGCTCCAGCTTTATGTGTGTGCACCGTTATGATGCTGTGTTAACATCAGCAATATTCTCTAATTTAGAGAAGAGTATGTGCTTTGTGTTTTTTTCTGCATGTTAAACATTGCCCCCCCCCCCTCTCTCCCTTTATTTTGGCCTTTTATTCCGCACACATCAGTCTTTCACAAATGCATTGCTCTCCAGTTGGAAATGATCCCATTCAGTGGTGACGTTAAGAGGAGACGTCTGACCCACTGTTTTTATTTTCTTAGGCATTTCTTGATCATTAGTCGTGGATCAAACTGTCTCAGTACAGAAGCAGAGAAGAAGCTTTGCTTCTGCTTTCAGCAAAAGGAAGCTGCTGGAAACAGAAAGGCATCACTAAGAAAAGCAGCGGCATTAAAATCCAGTGCAAGTAACCCTGTGAGGAAGGCACAAGCAGCACAGTGTGTAGTTTTTCTGCTCTTTCAGATATGATTTCAGCAAAAAACAAAAATTAAAGAGAAGATTTAGATATTGTTCCAGCTTCACTTGGTTCTTTTCTCCTTGTAAACAGAACTGAACCAAACTGTCCATGCACACATGTGCATTATCCAAGCTGAAAAAGCTGCAGTACATGGTTCATCTCATTTCCTGCTCCTTTTAAAGCCTCACAATGCCCCTTCTTCCCTGCCAGGGATCGTTTATATTGCATCAAATAAAGCATCTGTGTTCATGTGTGCACCATCCACCCCGCTGGCCTGGCTGGTCCCGTCCCTTTGGGAGATGCTCACCTGCCATAAGTAATGAGGCCCCCTCGTTCAGGAGGGGAGCGAGGCTCCGAGTGCGATGACGGCCCTTTCTGCATGATCGGTTGTAGATTAAGAAAGCCAGAAGCAGTTATTTCTACTGGGAATAACGCATCGCTGGGCTCCTGTAAAGCCTTGTAAAGAGTCTCTGACAGAATAAAGCAGCGCACTTTTAACTTTAAAATGTGTTGAGAAAGCAGCTATGTCAGAGCGCTGCAGGCATAAAATGATACAGCACATAAAGAAAGATGCATGCTGGGCTGTTTCTGTTGGTTTCAACACAACAATGCAGATTGAGCTGTAATCAGTAGGAGCATAACAAACATCTCTTAACACAGCAAAAGACACCGTGTTTGGGAACCATTCACCACCTTCATCCTCCCAACACGCTGAAATAACAGAATGTGTTGCTTTATTGTTAATAATGATAAGAAATGAGAGCTGTAACATTACACAATAATCTAATTAGTCAGTTATTCTTTGTTTCTATTGAGATTAATTCTAGCAGAAAAAAGGTTTTTTGCCTCCCTGCCAACACACCTGGCCAAACGCAGACTCGCACATGTTGCAGATGTTGCTGCACAGCAAAGCTTTGAAGTGTCTGAAAAATCAGGTAGAGGGCACAATAACGGTGTGAAAGCAGCGCTGGCAGAGTCTGGAAACAGACTGTTTACGCTGTGTCTGACCTGCAAGCCCATCAGCATACTCAAGCTAGTTAACTGTGAAGAGAATATCCCATGTGTGTGTGTGTGTTTGCATCTTTATTTGGTGAAGAACATGCAGGAGAAGTTGCACTCAGCTGCAATTAGCCTGTCTGAGCATATCTTTTTTTTTTCAGCTCCAACATATACAACCCTAGAAACAGATAAACAATAATGTGTTGCACGCAAATGAAAGACCACCCGCCTCATATATGCATGCACCCCAACAGCACCCAAGGATGCAAAACAACAAAATACGAGATGCAATTTGACATGAAGATGGGTCACACCCAGTGAAGCCCTGAGGAGAGATGTAACAGCACATCATGACAAAGAGATGGATACAGACAATCAGACACACCCTGACAACACTCCACGCATGGATCTTCATCGCTGAGTGCACAGAGCGCAGCAGGAGATGAAATGTGTCAGTGATGAAAAGCAACAATTAACCTGACATGGCTGTCAAAAGAAAGGTAAAGAGAAATGGATGGCAGAAACGGGAAGACAAACAGAGAAAAAAAATCATATGGTTCTCTTCATTCGGTGCAGAAATGATGCAACCCAGACGAGTGAAGCCTTGGCACACATGGTGCCTCCCTTTTACCTTGAAATAACCTAAAAATTAATCAAATTTCATATTTTGCACATTTTTTGTACAACCTTTTCCTTTGGACATCTGTTGTATGTAACTACTACTATATTTATCTTTAAGCTGCACGTTTTGAATGTAGTTGTGTCACCGCTATTCCCTCAATATGCTGCAACAACACACACCTTTCCAAACAGCAGTGTTACTGAAAACACCAAAGATGTGGAGCTCACTTTCTGACTGTGTAACAGCTGGGTTTCTGCGTACAACAACCAAATTATGTTGCAAGTTCTCGTCAGTTCAGGTAGATAAATACTCCATTCAACCTGTGCATCAAAACCTGGCATACCAAAACTCCTCAGCAACAATGAGCCTGCTCCATTATAGCACAAATCATAATTAAGATCAGTGTTTCTGCTTGGCTGACAGTTTTAGCCTAAGGGTGCACATCGTGACACGGCACCATCATTATCATCTGTGTGTGTGTGTGTGTGTGTGTGTGTGGTTGGGGGGGCTGACAGTAGTGCCGCCAGAGTATAACTTCCCTGCCATAAGTAGCACTTTGTCTTGTCAGCACTGTCACCAAATTTAGATACTCTAGTCTGACATTACAAGTTATTACCAGCTTGAGTACAGTTATATTAACCTCACTTTATGTCCACCACACACACACACACACACACACACACAGTGCAAAGGAATGAAAGTGTTACCCATCGTATTTAGTGCTGACACCATGACTGATTGTCAGCACTACAAACTAGATTACAAAGCAACTCCAAACAGTTTCTGTTGCACCTCATCGCTCTTTCTGAAACCACAGGTCGACCACAGCCTCCCTGTCTTCCAGAACAAGAAGTAAAAAAGGAAGCCTGCTGAACTGAGAGAGAAAAACAAGATATGGGCATTTTAAATGTCCTTCTCAAGTCAATTTTCAGACAATCCAATTCAGTACGATTTATTGAATTTCAATCATAATTCAATTTAATCCACAAATGTCCATCTTATTACAATCATTTAAGAAGAAAACTATTGAATCTCCTCTTTCATCCCCATCTAGTTTATGAATGACACTATAATACTTAAATCATCTTGTTTATGGATGATTTTGAAGCTAAAATGACATTTTATAAAAGCTTAAGTGCACATACATGTACACCATGCTGAAAATCCTCCTCATCTGATCACTTATCATAGTAACCCAAAACAATCTTTCCCCATTTACATTTAATGGGCGATGCTGGGCCTATGTGGCCTGACATTCACTCTGACATTTCATCATCTGTCTGCATTAGTTCCCCACATTATCACATCTCCAGAAGCTACAGTACAAAAGGGGTGATCTTATCTTCTTTTTTAAATCCACCCACAATTACTTTTCAGTGCTTTATCTTTGGTCTCAAAAGGTCAAGTCAGCAGCAAAAGCCAGTTGTTTCCATTTTAAACAGCATCTCGCGCCTCTTTGTCTGATTCTTGAGCCTGACAGCCTGGAACAAAAACCAAAAACAGGAAGATGACTTATAAAAATAAGCTTCACAATCTGGAAACTAAAGCATAAAGCTAGGATTGGCTCATGCAGATACAGGTGTGAAGAGACCTGCTGCACCTGCAGAGCCTTGCTCACTGCGTTCTGAGGCACAAATGAAACAGAACAGACACAAATGATCCACATCCTCCTGATGGCCCTGATGCTGAAATGATGGAATCACCTGCTCTGTTGAACAAAAGACGCACATGTCGAGATCATATAATAAATATATAATAGGGGTAGTTGGCAGAAAGTGAGTGGAGACAGAGGGCTCTTTTTTTCACAAAGCTTGTTTTATTATTCATAAAAAGGATGAGGTTTCCAGGATGTTGAGCTCCTTGTTGGCTGAAGTCCTGAAAAGTCCTTCATTCATCGACTCGCTCCAGCACACAGCTACTCGACGCGTTTCTTTAGGGATGTGCTTCAGAAAGCGATCCAGTTTCCTACACAGGGAAACAACAACTGCAGGAGATTCACTGCATAGGCAGAAAGAAGATACGAGGACTTTTGCCGTTAAGTGTCTGCCATAAAAGCAGGCAGCAGAAAGAAAATCCTAATCAATGTGGTGACTCTACTCGTTCTTCCACAGCGGTGATAAAAGCTTGGATTCAATAGCCTGTGTCACCAAATTATAGAGCCCGACACGGACGCTGGCCCCTCCGTTTTAATATTTTATTACTCCCATTCCCATCTCCCAACAATCAGTCGATATCCTGACGGAGAAAGCGGAGACAGTGACAGAGCCTGGAGTCAATCACTTTTACAGTCTGGGTCAGGGAAGAGTTACCCACCAGATGCTGAGCCCATATGAGCTCTACCGGAACCGGAGAGCTGAGATGTGTTGCTCAGGTGTGAGTCTGACAGACAAGACAGAAAGCGCTCCTTGTTAAGATGGGCTTATCGGGATTTACGGTCCTTTTATTTTTCATTTGCTTTGTGTTCTGAAATGCCACCAGAGCAAAACATCCCAGCTGTGTGAGGAACGTCAAAGCCAAGGAGTCGTCTTGGAACAGACTCCCAGTAGGTTTTAACATGCATTTTGCTCAGTGAGGCCATGAATAAATAAAATAACATGTGGAAATAAGAGAGCAAACATGACCGAGTGGAAAAAAACAAAAACGACTGACTTTTACTGACCGGAGAGAGTTCAGAGAAGAAACAGGAAGCACGTCTGATGCAGAATTAAGCTTCATTGGGAGACCAAAGTGGGAATATCAAGCACAGTGACCCATGATTTCTGCGTATTCTGTTTGATTTATATATAAATATACAACTTTACTTTAATCAGGTATAAATTTCAAGAATCAGTTGATGCAATGTGAAAAAAGATTTTCTGTAAACAAACCGTGTCATGAGTTGGTCTTTAGTGAGCCAGTGATCATCTTTATCATTTAAAGCTGTTGTAATAAGGTAAAATGGCTTCTTAAACAATTCACATATATTTAGTTAAAAAAAAGCAACTAAAATAACTTTTCTATTATTCATCTGAAGTTTAACCATTAATATGTTAATATCAACCAATAGTTGTTCAAATTAATTGGGTTTTTCATTTCACTACTTAGCAATTTGTTAAAAAGAAGAGGACGATGATGGAAATGGTATTGATAACCAGGAGAAGATGGGGAAATTCATCTCGCCTTCTTGGCTCTCAGTCAAGACTGTCTAGGAGCAGAATATTGATTGTATTACACACCTCTTCTCATTAAGCATGGAGAGATGCAGCACAAAGTCGAATATTTAAATACATATCCCGGTCTCATCACTGCAGTGTGGAGATCACGTGATTAACAGCAAGGGTCAAACGCAACAATCAATACAAGTGAACCTGGAGTGTGGGACTGAGAGAGCTTTTACAAATGCTTTACCTGTGCTTTCACCCCCAAGTCTCGTGCTTTCATCATAGATTTTTTAATAAAAACAGCCTAATTCTTAGTGGCATCAATTTAACAAGGTTTGGAAAGATGCCTTAGAGAATCACACAGCGGCTGCAGAAACTCCTGCTCCACCACATCTCAAAGCATCTGAGCCTGAGATCACACCAGAGTTATACTTTGTAGTATTAAAAGACCTTATCTGACAGGACTGGCACCCTCTGCTGTAGACCACCAGCTTAAAGGTTGGATCTGCTGTGTGCTCAGACACGCTACTCTGCTCAGATTATAACAACTATGCTTAGTTAAAAGTCTCTTAAATCCTCTTCCTTCCCAATTCTGATGCTCAGAGCTGATGCTCGAGTACCAACTAAAAACAAAATCCGAAGTTGAAAACTAGATCATTGTAACCAGTTGAGACTAGATCTGCATTAGAGGGCCAGGAAAGATGCGCTGCGCCGACACCCAGCTTTTAGATGGCTCCATCATTTGGGGTGCAACACAGGTGTCAGTGAAGTGTCGTCACGAACCCCGGAAGCCGGAGGAGGTGGGAACATCAGAGGGAAAGATGGCAGCGAAATCCGATGGTC
>JBAMIG010000001.1:2621993-2639974 GCA_037177335.1 Kiunga ballochi | reverse complement strand
AGGGTTATAAGGTGTGTGTGGAGCGAGAATACACACCTCAGAACAGGGTTATAAGGTGTGTGTGGAGCGAGGATACGCAGGAATTCAGACCAAAGCATTGAGGTTCTACTTTACCCACACAATAAATTTATGATTTACATGTTAAAAGGATTTTAAAAAAGGGCAAAAAAAAATGCATTTTGCATCACACGTCTCCTTGTTTCAGCTTGGCACTTTTAGGCTATTGACACAATATTTCTTTTTGAACTGCTCATATCTTTCTTTATTTTCTACTGAAAGCTACAGGTGGGAAAACACCTATGGTGTGGGATTTAATGTGACCCACTGAAACAAAAACATCCGTATCTGTGTGTGATCATGAGTGTGAAGCACCTTGCTGGGTTTCCATTGCTCTGGAGCACAGCAGATTTACAACACTGTTAATATCTCAGCCAGGTCTCCAGTTCTTCCTTTGCCAATGTGTCAAGCAGAGCCCCCAGCAGGAGCCAAAAACCACCTGGAAGGCTCCGTGCAGGTGTGTGTGCACCCCAACGACATTATCCTATTAGAGCATGAGTAAATCAAGACTGGGGTGAGAGGCCTGGACTGTCACACTCACAGGAAATAGATTGCAGAGGGAAACCCCTTCAAGAACCAGTATGGCCTCCAGCAAAAGCGAGATGGGGAAGCAACAGCAGTTGGGGGAAGGAAAGTGGAATCAGCAGAAAAATAAGGAAATAGAGAAAGACATGGTTGTATGGTGGAGGAGGGTAAAAATCCACAGAGGAGAGGGGTGAGGGTACATGAGCGTTCCAGTGGGAAGACTACAGTGAGATGATGGATGGGCTGGGATGAGCAAGAACTGCCCATACAGTAAATACTCACACATAATATGAGCCAAATATGAACACAGCTCTGGTGCAAAAGCCTCATCTGACCACAGCAGAGGCTTTTCATTTCACAACAAATACCATCCATGCATGGCCACTCATCTGGGTCTAGGTTCCAATTTCAGCCTGCAAAGCAAACCATCCCATAAAAGCTTTACATGCAATCTGTACTCAGAAATCCCAAAGGTTTTCACAAACAAGGTGTTTAAGCAGGGACTGCTGTGGAGGTTCCTGCCTGTTGGGAATATGCAAAATACCTGCAAACGGAGGCTTTTTGCAGCTACCTGCTCCCGTTGTGCATCTTTAATAGTTAATAAACTATTGGTGCTATGACTTGGAAATAAAAAGTAGTAACACATCTGTTCCAAAATTCCAGATAAATGAAGGTGTACACGCATGCATGCATGCACATTTTAAAGGATTTTAGTCAGAAATGAAAGTTTTGTGGTTGCTGGAAAAATCCCCCATGCTAAGCAGAAAAAAAAAGGTATAAAAACATTGAAGACGCAGATGTGCTGCTTTATTAGCAGCCAGATATCTGCCCCAACACTGCAGCACACACACACACACACACACACGCCACAGAGCATTTCCATTCATTAGCATTTATTCAGTCTGAAAGTGACTCCCAGTGAACAGCTCCAGAAAATGCAAAGGAGAAGTAGAGACGGGGAGAGAGGAGAGTGCTACCAGATACATCAAAAGCAAACATTCGGCTGCACCGCGCTCCACTGTAACACCAGCTGAGGTTGGTTTCTGCTTTACATCACACACATGCGCTCCTCCAAAACATCTAATGATCACAATGTAGCACGTAAGTAGACAGGGGGAGCACATCTGCCACCAAATAGTGAGCTTTCTGTTTCACATGAGCTAATTATTACTGCATGAGAAGGACGGAATAAATACAAACACAAACGTTTGTCCTTTACTGTTCCGCCATTCACATTTAATGCTCCACTCTTCCTTCATTTGCTTGTTTATTTTTCAGGAAAAGATTCATCCCATCTAGCTAGATGGAAAGGTGTAGATGCAAAGAAAGACCTGGTATCTGGATGACCTCCCTTCAGAAGTGGAGATAGGAGTACATCACTTCTTTCATTGCGATATTTAAAATGTTTACATGCAGAAATACTTCCTCCAGATGAGCAAAAGACTTTTTTATGGAGTCGGAGCAGATTCTGTGATAGAAAACCCCAAACTGCCTCCACTGTCAGTTCTACCTTTTCTCTTTGCAAACACATACATAACTATACAATCAAGTTATTTCCACCTTAACAAGCTACTGTTTGTATCTCATGAGTGTCTCATAAACCACAAGGTAGGAAGACATTATGCTTCCTGTTCCGGATCAGGATCAAGCGAGCAAAACGCCACATGTTCTTACATCAACCTTCCCCCTTAGCTGGAACAGGATTATCAAAAAGATGAAAGAAAAATGTTTTTCTGTTGATTGGATCTGTTCAGGTGTCCTCAGTTATAAGAAAAAAGCGAGGGGATCTCACAAACAGATCCGTACGCCCCGATCTTTTCTCTGCTACCAAGCTGACATAATGCATGCAGAAGGTGCAGCAGATCCAGGACGTAAAAGGTGTGTATATCTGGATTTATAAAGAAAAGGTGAGGAGCAATGTTAAAATGTCTAAACTAAACTAAATCTACTAACCAGCTGGAAAACAACGTCTCTGCAGATGTGACATGCCAGATATTCCCAGAGCTTTTCCCAGAATGGAGTCCATTCCTGAAAAAGAATGAACTCCATGTCCCAGTTAGAGATGTTATGGACAGCTTCTTCTTCCAATGAACCATTTTCCATACAGTAAATGAACAATAAAGCTTTTGTTTTTACAGCTTTTCACAACATGGCATCAGATTTCCTTCCCGAGCAAATGGGAAATATAAAGTATAGACACGGTTTTCCAAGGTTTCATCAAGTATTTCCTGAGACGACGCTCAGCAGGTAATCAATGTGAAGCTTTGGTTGTTCACGCTTCTTCCTTCCTAAACTCCATTTACATATCCATTTACTCATTTATCTTTGGTGTGGTCATGCAGTGAATTTAAGGAGTCACAAAATACTCATTCATATTCAGACAGGATGGCTTTTTATGGTCAAACTGACACAAAGAGCTGGAAACAGATTTACAGCTCTGGGTAAAAAGTTTAAACGTACTATGTGGCGTTAAATTCACGTAGTGTGCCTCACTGTGTTTTCAGGGTTACAGGCATTGAAAGCTGAGAGGGTTTTACTCCATCCGGAATCAATTTCACTCATTTGTTCCTTCTCACTGGGTGAAGGTGGACAGGTAACCTTCAAACCCCAAACCTTCCACATCTGATATTACCCCTGCTGATCAATCATTCCTACAGTTATTCTTTCTTCTCTGTTATTCTTCTCTTCTCTTCTCTCTTGTGCCAGAAGTCACTAAACAAATGTTTGGTCTTTGTGCAGGAGAACCGTTATGTGCTCAAGCAGCTTCTGTCACAGCTACATGGTTCTTGAATGAGGCAATTCATGCAGAAAGTCGTCCCAGGGAGACAATTAAGCATTGAAGTAGGTTTCACTCATGAACACTGGAGATTTACAGGAACAATTCCTGGCAATTTGGTTCCATCTTTCACAACAGTTTCTATTCCCAAAAGCAAATCACAGCCGACAGAGATAAGCTCTTCTGGCTGGCATGCGAGGGAAGGAAGCAAGGGAGCGACTGTCCAGCATGCAGAAGCTGCACAAGATGCACAGATCAGGAAATCGCTGTGTTTCTGTGCAACACACAGAATGACAAACAAGGCCATTTATAATGTTGATATGAATCTTATATATGCATCCACAATGTCAGGAAGCAGCTTACAGGTCAACAGAAAGGACAAATTCCCCAGCACACATGCATCCTCCTGTGCAGAGCATCATTAAACATGTTAAAGCCAGAATATAAAGTACATTATATCACCTGCTAATGTTTTACTAAAACTCTGGGTCCAAATCTCTGCAGAAAACAGGAAGAAGATATTTATATCACACAGAGAAGTCAATAACATCTCTAGAACCTCTAAAGCTAACACTGTAATGACTTTACTGACCTCGTCTGGAGCCTGATGCTACCAGTTAGTCATTTTCTCATAAATCCACAAATATTTTTATTTAAATAGGAAAATGTTCAATTAAAATATCAATTATAAGATGAAAAGAAGAAGCAGAAATGGTTTGTGAACAGAATCAATAGGATGAAAACTCAGCCATAATCTGACCCAACTGGACACACATTTAAACCATTTTTACCTGAGTGTCCTCAGCTGTCGTTACACTTCCAGAAACCTTGCGATTTGTGATATGATCAACAAACCGAAGCTACAAAAAACATTTCAACCCCTTAAATTCAGTAAACCTTTAAATCCAATTCAAACCCAATCTTTAATGGTCTCAAAGTCTCACAGTGTTGTCTCGCAGAGTACAAATGAGGTTTTCTTGCTGCTGCCTGGCCAGTAATTGCATCATCAGGTGCAGAATTTGTGATGAGCGGCCCGAAAGCTACAATTCCCACAATTAGTCATGAGGATAATGGAGTTTCCTCCCTCAGAGATAAAAGGCTGTTCACGAGAGGGACTGTGACTATGTTTTCCAGACCAACGTCTCTGCTGACGTTTATCTGGAGGGGACCACATGACAGAAAGGCTGAGGCAGAAATCATTCAAGTGAAGTGTGTGCATGTTCTTCTGACATGGTCAGTGTGCTACTGGTGGACAGACGGAGGACAAAACACCAGAGGATGGAGGTAAAAACAATGTTACTCAGAGTGTTTGCTGACAGATTTTCCCATCATCAGACAGATCCAACTGAGCTTTTCTGTTCCTGCTTCTTTGTTTCTGCTCTAAAATAATCTTTATGCATCTCTGTTTTGTCAGATGTTATGTAAATAACTTAATCCACTCCTGTTTTTAAATAATCTGAGGAATTTGGATTTGTTGTATGTTAAATCTCTCGTGCAAACTGAGATGAAGGTTTTAATCTCGGTGAGATTACCGAGGTGAGAAGCTTCTCTTTACCTTCTACAAATGATCCAGAATCCAACTGGCAGGCTGTTAGATTAAAAACTCCTTAATCCTGGTTTACAATGGGTTCAAATGAAAACTTTAAAATCCTTTTCTTGTGTCCTGAGCTTTGCTTGGTGAAACACTAATGCAGTTTACTGGATGACTCAGACAGCAACTAGCTGTGCCTCAGTTTTACCCCACGGTTAAAGAGAACTGTTCTGGTGAGATAGTCTAACCGGACCCTAGATCTTTGAGGCCTTTTTTTAATTCAGGTGTTTAATTTTCATTTATTTAAAATCAGAAAAGTATCATATAGAACATTTAAAAAGCGAAATAAAAGCATTAGTTAATACTTCGGCGCGTTTTTCCCGGTTATCCCTCATCCAGCTCAGGGAACAGCGTGATGCGAGGCTGCAGCGTTCCTCACAACAGATGCAAACTGAAATGATTTACATGTTAATCATGAGCTGCTTGTGACTTATTGATCTGGGAGTTTGAGCGAATGTCACAGATCAGGTGTATTTTACATCATGAGTTAGAGAGGAAGGCTGCTCCGTTGTACCAGCATGTCTAAATAAATCCCCCTGAGAGTACAGCTTCATTAAAAAGGAAAAGACACAAATACAACCTCAGGAAAAGAAAACAGATCAGACATGAAAATGCAGAATTTGTGTGAGTAAAAGAAACCATCTGGCAGCTTGTAGAAGCACCGTTAGCAGCAACAGCGTGAGGAAGCATTGTTCTTTACCACGTCTCCATTATCTCTGCAGAGTATTTGCACAGGGTTGGCTTAGGTCTGCAGCTAATCAGCAGTCAGGAGGATTGCCTCATATTTCACCAATAAATGATGACTGACCACCTTTTTCTTAAAAGAGTGTGTCGAGTTAGACAAGAATATGTAAGAATTTGTTTTAATTAACATTTCTAAAACTCAACTTTGCAACCATTGGCAGTCCAGTGGGATAGTGGTTAGCACTGTGCCTCACAGCAAGGTCAGCGTTGGGTTGAGATTCACTGGGGGGGGAGGTGTAAACGGTGTGCTCCTGGTGTGGAGTCTGCATGTTCTCTCCGGGTTCTCCGGGTTCCTCCCACCCTCACGACATGCCTGTTAGGCTAATATCTGCCTAATTGATCACTTATCATATACAAGTCACTTTGGTTAAAAACCTCCGCAAAATAACTAAAGTAGAACTAAAGTCATCTCAGAACACGTTACATAATCATAATAAGAATTATTTTATTCTCTCTATCATCACAAAACTTTTAATTAACCAATTTGATGTTAATTTCAGCAATTTATAATAATACCAAACTTTAGGCAGTTCTCATCAACAGCACATCCTCATCATTATAATTGATCACATCTGATCATTTCAGATCACTCAAATGAGACACAAAACACACAGCGAGTCATTTTTAATGTGATTTTTAATATTTCCCTGATCTGAGACTCAAACTGGTAAAAAAAAAAACACTTTCAGATCCTGGAAGTTCGGGTCCATTCCACAATGATGCAGGACAAGAAAAATTAGGATCAATAGCTTCTAGAAAGAGCGATGCAGAAAGAAATGTCCAGAAAAAGCCAGTGATGTGTAGCAGAGGAGCGAAGGGGGGGGTGATTGATCCTCACTTTGGAAGGCGGTAAAGGCTGTGAGCGAGCAAACGAGATGGAGGTGTCTCAGTGTGGAGGAGTAATCTTTCCACTCACTGATAAACGTGTCGCCTGACCTCACACATCATCAATAGATGACAGCTCCTCTGGTCGATAACGTCAGTTTGATGGCAGTTTTTCTCTCTCAAAGCATCTCACTCATAAGTTAAAACCAACCAGTGAGATGTTGTTTATGTAACGTGTCCAGGCATTTTTTTTATTTACCTGATGCAAACAACCGACAAAGCCCAACAAAGCAATCAGAATCAAACCCCAAAGGGTCTTTTTTTCACTGCATGGACCACAACACCAAACCAGGCTGCTGCTTCAGACGCTTCATCATCACATTTTAACTATATTTTAGCCATTTTATCAGGTCTAATTTGCTCCAATTAACAGAGAAAAGACCAGCCTACCATGTTAGGAAGTATTCTAGAGTCTCAACATGGTGACTCTATTAAAATGAGATAAATATAATAGCACAGGAAACTGTAAAAATGAAATAAATGGAGCTGAGAGCTTGGTCTTCAAGGTCTTATATGTCATGCTTGTAAACGTTTTATTATAAAACCCTTCATAAAAAGTCTGTAAAAAAGCACTTAGTGGAATTTACCCCCATGACACACTTTCACTATAAAATCAGCACGCCTTGGGAAGTCCTTGAAAAGTTTCTTCCTGCAATCCATCATATTCAGGTACTTTTGATCAAATAAACTTTACAGCACTTTTCACACCTGGTTTAGGTGTGAAAAGGGCTGTTAAACCAAAGGGTTTTGTCGTGCATTAAAGCAGACAGAGGATGTTCTGACTCTTTCTGGTTAATTCTTTTTGTTTATTTTTTTAAATAAATAATTATTTTATAGAATTTACGTCGTGCTGCTGGACCTGACTGGAGGACAGAAGAGGATGAAGGAGAACAGAAAGGAAAAGACAAGTAGGCAGAACAAAGGTGAGACAGATACACACCATATACTGTACAAACAATGCAATCCACCCAGAAAAACTAAAATTAAATTGTTTTATTTTGTGTCCCTGCCATTTTAGTTTTTCTTCTTGTGTTTTGCTTTAATCTGTTTTTACTTCCTGTCACATGCTGCTTTGCATATGAATTTTCACTTCGGGTGATAAAGAAAGTTATTCTAGTATAAATTAAAAATGACGTATTTGTGTAAGTTTCACTATGAAATGATTAAACCTTAGTATAAAATACATAAAATCTATTGAAGTATCAATGATCTCTAAATATCAGACCCATTTACTTTAAGTTCTACACCCTATACCTTTTCTTATTGGGAGCCCATTAATCCATTCCCCTTCCCTTTACATTTACATCATCATTTAATCATTTTCTTATCCTAACTTATATCATACAACTGAAGCATCCTGATGGTTGTGGGGGGAGATTCTGAGATCTTGTAAGGGAGGATTCCTCATTTCAGGTATGTGTTAATAAAAACAGAGTCCGTTTATCATCCATATGAAACATGGAGCTGAATTATAATCTTTATTCAGCTCACTGACTCGACAGAGCACCTCCGTGCTCATGTTTTAAATCTCCATCAGCTGCTCATTTTGCGTCCCGTTACAGAGTAATGAGCACCCAAAGGTAGCCTAACACCACAAACCACTTCCATTCACATATCATTCCATTTTCCCAGCTTTTCCGTGAACATCTCTGGAGGGAATGCATTTCACTCTGCATTACAATTGGCTGCTTTCCATACTCCTCTATAGGATCATTATCATCCATCGCCCAACAGTGAGATACGCTTCAGCCTTTATTGCATTTCCATGGAGCCGAGTGTTTCTAGCTGCAGCACAGTGTTATCTCAGGCAGCTTGTGGTGATCCTTCACTGGGATCGACTTCCCTCATCAATTCTGCCCGTCGCTCTATCTTACGTTTGATTGGCTAGCACAGTGAAGCTGCCGCATTGACGTGGAGTTCAGATTGGCTCGGCTGTGTTCATTAGAGAATATTTGCATGGCATGCTGAGGTTTCACCGCATGTTTTGATCAATTTTCCTGTTTCCTATACGATACCTCCACCCCATAAACACGTGCAAACTAGCACATTTATAATCGTACGTACAGAAACGGAGCGTACACTCCTCCCCTGCAGGTTGATGCAGCATTGGCTCCTATGTCTGTTTAAATCTCACTGTGTTTAATGTAATCTGAATTAGGATGTGATAAAGCTCCCAAAAGCCTCATTTGCACTGTGGAAGCAGAAACACGTTCACTTTATAGCAGGTTCTGCAACTAAATTAGTTTATTTATTTGCTAAATTACAACAAAAATAAATAGAAAAATCATTTAAACCAGTCACCTCAAAGCTATTTGCTCTAAAATGGATAAATCTCTTATGGAGGTTTATCTCATATTTCAAAGCAGCTAAACTAAATATATTGTTTCTGGTTGTAGTTTATCGTAGAACACGGGCTGTGAGGAAGATGTGTTTAGCTTCAATGCAGCATTACAAAGGATCCACACCTTCACAACAAGAGAAAAAGCTTTTTCCAGGCTGTGATGATGGAAAATATGCAACAGAGAAAAATATTTAAATAACAGTAAAACCATTTTGCACTGAAACATTTATACTACATCACGATTTTTACAAGTTTTATTGGAGCTCATTATAATAAATTCCAGTGTGTTTTTAATACATTCGTGATTTTGGGTCAGCATTGACCAAACGGCATCATGGATTTGATAATGGAGTAAAACTTGCTTTTATTCTAAATAAGTTTTTATTTAATAAAGTTTAGTTGCGATTCACATGGTATTGATGTAACTGGTGATGTCACGGTTACAGATTTTAGTGATTATTGTCAAAAAGCTGATTTTACTGTCATTTTGTTTAAATGAGTTCCTATAAGTGGTGAATAAGGGAATAAAAATACAGTTTCATTCATTTGCAATAAATTATTTAAAGATACTTTAGGGCATTTCGCATAATAAATATTTGATTCATTTTATCCAGTTTTGATGCAACGTGCAAATATGTAAACAGCTAAATGCATTTTTTTACCTTTTTATTGTTAAAGCCATTTGAGTTGCATTTTATGTATGAAAAGTGCTCTATAAATAAAGTTTGATTTGAATATATCCATAAACCCAGTTTTTCATTCTACATCATGGTTATTGAGGTTGTAATGATTAATTTATCACACAGATTACTGTGAAATGAAATGATCAGGTGCTTACCTAGGACAGGTAACACAATGTTTGGTGAATCGATCCAGTTCTGTAACTTTCCAACTGCTCACACCCTAACCCCGAGTCTCACCTGCTAATAGCTAGGACTGGCTCCAGCTTCCCACAACCCTGAATCGGACCAAGGGAATAATAATGATAAATATATGGCTGGGTGATTGATACCATACAAGTTACAAACTATTTTTATTTTTGAGGGGAAATGTAAGCTGTGCAGGCTATGGAGGACACAGGGTCACCTGAACAAGGCCGAGTTTCAGACGGGGTCTTTAGTCACAAAACCATAAGTCTGGCGTGACAGTAAACAGCCAGCAGTGTGTGTGTGTGTGTGTGTGTGTGTGTGTGATACGAGCTTGATGTGGAAACTCACCTCCTCTGACAGGCTAACAAAACCATTTGCTTTGGCTTTTTAATGAATAATAATCCAATAAGGACAAATACTAGCTAATAATGATCAGGCTCCATAGGAGCACCCTGATCCCTTTTCTTCTTCATCATCATCATCATCATCATCATCATCTCAGGTTGAATTAAACTTGAACATTAAGGAAGCAGTTATAAAATGCAACATTTTTTTTAGCTTCCATGTGAAACAAACAGGGAAATCCGGATGTTAACAATAAAGATGCAGATTTTTACTTTATCTCCAGAAATCAGAAAAGGTTCCAGTCAGAAAAGACACAAAACCACCTTCTAATAATACTTTCAGCTACTTCAGAACACACACAAAGCTTGTGTGTGTGTGTGTGTACATTTGCTCATACTGCTTATCTCTCCCACCACAGTACACACAGGTACCCACTCTTCCTCAGTCACAGACTATCATTTTGTTATCACTGCAGCTGCAGGGGGTCTCTTTAGCCAAAACCTCCGCTTTCTCCCACCTCCTGCTCTCCTGCAGCACCTCCTCTCCTCACTGCGAGCCACAGTTCAGCAGCCAGGGAGGGCTGGTGTACAAGTGTTAAGAACCGCCTGCCAATAGCTGAACAGCTGGAAGGAGCATCTCAATGGGAGAGCAGTGAATTAGCTCCCTGAACCCGACAAGTCAAACAGCATTAGACTTGCTGGAGACGGAAGAGTGAACAGAAAAACACACAGATAAACACACAGCATTACTGCAGCTGGGATAACACATCAGCCCGGAATAATCTCACCAAATATAACCCCCCCTTCTCCCTGCATGTAGCCTCTCAATCCATTCCCCCTCCAGTTAGAGAGGCTCCCAATAGGCTCAAATTAACATCTTTTTACATGTTGTTATCGTGTGTACATTGGATGGATGCTGTTTGAGGAGGAGCTGTTAATGTGTTCGTCTCCGCTTGACAAAAACAAAACTGTGCATGACTATAAAACAAAGCAGTGGAGCATGATGGGAGACTGGTGAGAATTAAATAGAGAGGATTGATTTGATTCATTTCGAATTATAAACACGAACCCTGGCAAAGTTCTTTAAAAGCTTGCTAGCTAAACCTGCACAACACTGTAACCTTTCTAGCCTTTTAAATGCATGGTCCGATCATCAGCTCATGAATGTCGCCGTCACAAATTCACCCTTCTGCAGGTTTTACTCGCCTGGATAGAATTAACTGGCGCATTAAGAGGCTTGTGTGGAAAAAGCTAATGGAAACCCTTTTCATCTCAGGTGTGCTTCAGCAGGGAAGTCTCGTAAAGCCATGAGGTCTGGAGCTGGAGACGCACGGCCCCGGACTATGAGCCGGTCAGCTTGTGAAAGATCTGCACCTGAAACTGAATCTGTATCTGATCCTCAGCATAGTGTCATTACATAGTTATAACTATTTCCTGCTGTTAGGCTTAAAATTCCCATTGGGCACAAGATGAGCATCTTCCTGCACCACCTTAGACACATGAGGTTCTGGCATCTCTTTAGCATCAGCTGCTCAGTACGGGTTAGCATGCACACACAAACACCTTAAATATAAAGCACCTCTATATCCTCTAAGTCATACCAGACAGCAACTACTCGGCCCATTCCCACATCTGTGTAATGCAGCTGCTTATTTCTTGTCACACTTAGAACAGAAATCTTAGCTGCGTCACGCTTCTGTAATCATTTTGACCAAAAGGCTTTTTATTGGTTTCTTACGGTTCCACTCTTAAAACTGAAAATATTTACCACATTTTCTGCCAATCTGCATTGATACATGATGCCACAAACCCTCTACAAGTAAATCTGATTGAAAAGCTTTTTGTATTTCTGTCAACAGGCACTTAGAGAGAGAGAGCAAACCTGAAACAGAGAGACGGGCGAGCTGCCAGACAGGGAGTCTATTCTCCGCCCTCTTCCTGGATAAATATTTGATCAGCGGAACTCTGATGGGTATTGATCAGCACCTTTATCCGCTCTTTATTGATCCTCTGACTGTGATCACTGTTCAGATGAACACACACACACACACACGTCTCTGAATGTCACATCAGATGTAAGGTTAACACCTAAAAATGAGAATATTTAGGAAACATTACTTTAAAATAGAGTCATAAACTACAATTAATGCCAATTATTTGAAAGTGAACATGTTTATTTTCATGTGCAATGGGGTGTATATAAGCAGCAGGATCGGGTTACACAGCTTTCCCATTCTTAGGCCATTAAACCCCCACCCTCCTTCAGCGTCCATCATAACGGCTAAGATTACATTACTACGACGCCCTTGAGCTCCATGTTGGGCGACCACAGCTGCAGTGATTGCAAAAAATCCTCTCCCTGCAAAGAAATCATGGGAACCACCGATAAAACCCACGAGGGGCTATTAAGAGGAGGAAAATCCATGTTTGACTCTTTGATACGATAGTGGTTTTATTGGAGCATTTTAATGCAAGGTCAATCACATCATGTTGACCCGAGAGAGCCGTTTAACCCTTAAAAGCCTGACCCAAGAAAAAAAAAAAATGAGAATTTTGTTCGTGTTAATTTTTAATTTGTCATTCAAGAATTATTTTTTACACAATAATTCAGATTGTTATTTTTACCATTTATTATTTCTAATATGTGGAAGTTGTTGTGACTATAATTTGTGTCCTGGAATCCATCAGAGGGTGTACAACAGGGTTTAAACTAGTTTTATCAAGAAGTGATGTAAAAGGTCTCAGAAACTGGATTACAGGATATGTTAGCGTTAATGTCAGTATCAGCTAGGCTTTTCTTTTTTTTTAAACACATCAGGAATTGGGCTGATTTTAAAAACCACTATGGTCTGATTGTGAGGAGTTTGTGGCATTATGGGTTGTTTAACTGAAGTGTAGAAGAAATGTTAGCGATGTGGTCGATTTTAATGGCGCCGAAAGAGACTCAAAAAGCAAAAAGTACATCGTCATCTGTAAAATTTGGCAACAATGAAAATATTTATACCAATATCGCCTAAAAATCTTTATATTGATGCATCCATATTCACAGATAATAAAAAATACATAGAAACAAATTAAACTTGAACCAGCATCAAACAATGGCCATTCAGGGAATGGTTCTGCTTCTCTGTGAAATTCTGACACTAAATTTAACTCCACCGACACTGCAATGTCTGCAGCCTTGCTGTGACAGAGAGGATCTTCTCCTCTGCAGTGGCTGCGTCTGCTTTCAGAGAAAGCAAACACAGATGCTGATCACATGACTAAACTCCCTCAGCAGATAGCGTGGCTACAAGCTAACAACTAGCAGATAGTGTAGCTGCAGGCTAACTGCTAGCATGTGTATACGTGTATATATATATATATATATGTGTGTGTGTGTGTGTGTGTGTGTGTGTGTGAGAAACAGAAACACTCTCTCTCTCTTCGCAAGACAAATAAATAATAAGAAATAAAAATGTTTTTAAAAGATTCAAATAATAAAAGTGGAGAACTACTGGAGAGGCAGCCGTTACCAACGATAGAATTTATATAACATAATTTGACACAGTATTGCTACTAGAAAGAAACGTAAATATTCATGACACGTCATCTAACTGGGAATTTATCTTTTGGTATTCAAAGTATTTTTTATCTCTCCCCATTTTTTTTCCAAAAGAAAAACCTTTAAAATAAAGGAGTACAAAAAAGAAGGAAAAGAGGAGCAAAGTGCTGATAAAGAGGTTTAACTCAAGTCTCCGGGGTCACGCTGTGGATGGGAGCCACTGATGAAGCTTTTTCTCTGCAACACCCTTTAAAACTCATCTCTAAAATGTGAATGCAGACAACTTTAATCCCGACAAAATCCTTAAAAGACCCAATCATTTTTACTTATCCTGGTGTCATTTATGAGCTGTCATCAGCAAGATGCTCCCATGATACTGCATCGCCTCACATCCTCAACTGGAATACTGAGACCTTACAGCTCCTACTGGTTACTGCAGCAATTTAATTATGCTAAGGCAGCCAGGCCAATCCGTGCATGAATCAATCAGATACAAACACATCTTATTTGATTTTACTTGATTAGAATGACTGGCTATGACAGAGGATAATACGTTGAAGGGGGAGGATAAAATTAAAGGTAATTTAATTCCCAGGATGCAGTTACAGTCTGTGATTATGGGTAAAACTGCCTTCAGCTCAAAGCAATATCTGCTCTGAGCAGCGACCATCAGTCACGTCTACGGGTTATTTTTCTGTAGAAAACTCAGTTTGAAAGGTTTTCTTTGAAGAATTTTCCAATTCTATATTAGGACTCATCAAAAAAAACTAGGTTGTGGGATTCAGTCAGGCTTCTGATTAAAAATAATGAAATATAAAAAATCTTTTCAGTTTTTGGCAAAAATTGGTCTGAAATAGCTTTCTGCCTGTTAGAGGGGTCTCATTTTTCATTATTGCTGTAAACATCAGTAAATATGGCAAAAAGAGCTACCTTACATGCACAATATTTGATGTTTGCACAAATCTGGACAGTATATAAAGTGAGATTAGACATAAATAAATGAAGGATTTCACCTTTACATTTTGCCTTGATGGCTGTGGTGATCGAAGCCGTTTTGGATGTAGAAAAATAACTTTTATACTTATGAACAGCACTCTGAATAAGCATCTGCCAACTAACCAAACACAGGTCAAAATTTGATTACTAAAAACTAACTTATTTTGGCAAGTAAAGAATTTGTGGGGTTTTTTTTTTTTGTTAAACAAATAAAATCTGATCCCGTCAGAAAGAAAAGAATCTTTAGATCATTGTAATCAAAGCCGCGACCTCACATAGATAGGGCTAAATTTCAGCCAAACTCATGCAAAGACAGATGAAGATATTGTGTGTGTGTGTGTGTGTGTGTGTGTGTGTGGAAGGGGGGGGGATTTGCAGAACCTCAGAGCTTTAACATGCCATTAGCAAAAAATGAAGACACAACAAAGCCCTGATCAATGCTTGCATCACCATGGTAGTGGATTCTGCGGTCATTTGTTTGCTTACATTAAAAGGCTCCCCCACCCTCACAGTTCCACCTCTGTGTCCACTTTTGTGGACAAAGAGGTGGAACCTTACATCCCATGTGCTTTTTTTATATTTTCCAGCAGCAGGACGTTAACGATGCCATTATGCAATGGTAGAAATTAGGCGTCCCGGAGACTCCATCCATCCTTTATATACAGTCTTTAAATAAAAAACATGTTTGATGGCATTTAGTGGCACTTAAAATAAATAAACTTTATCTTGGTGTTGACCCCGCTACTCGCCCAGGTCAGAATCTCTGTTCCGTCAATGCAACCCTTACATTTTGTGTATCATGGCTCTTTCCCTGTTTGCAACTTGAACATCCAATAAGACAAGTTTGTTCCTATTTTGTACAGAGCAAATGCAACACATCAACTAAAACCAACAAGGATGGCATTCATCCATCCTGTATGTTTTGATAACTGATCTAATGTCAGTCTAAATTAGTTAATCGGTCATTGCTCTCTGTAAATACTCTTCAACAGCACACTATTATCTCATGAAATAAACATTTCTTTTCTAACATTTGCTTATTAAGTGTTCTTGCATAAAGGGGTCTTTCATGTCTGCAGCCTCTCATAATCTGAAGCTCTGTGCATGTTTCAGATTGCAAAGGAGAGCCAGGTGCAAGTGATCACATGTTGTTTTCTGGGTCCTTGATTGCCGGCATGACGCCACAGTCTGGTCACAGCAGCTGTGCAAACACCATACCTGGATCAATAACAGCAGAGAGCTTGTATTGATTATGTGTGTAAGTGATACTGGCATGGGTGTTGTTATGGGAGAAGATGTGGGACGTCGGTAGGCTGGAGCAGAGTAACGGGGATGGAGCCTTGTGGTGATGCTGGAGAGCTGTGTGTGGGGGCAGATGGAGCTGCTGCTGCTGTTTGACTATTCTCTTACATGTTCTGCTCCATCCTAGAGAGCTGCATGTGTAAAACAGTTTTTATAGAAGCGTATCGATCAATGCAGGACGACTCCTGCATTCCCAGACCTCCCTCATGTCTTCCTGTGTTCCAAATCTTGCAAACAGCTTGCCTCATTTCACTTCAAGCTAAAACGACTTTGATGATGCTTGTGACAGGGTAGAACGTCCGCAGTGTCAGAGTTTTAACAACAGGTTGACACTTTTAGCTTGTAGTAAAAACCCAAAACAATCCGATGCTACTTATTTATATACCATGTAAAACATCTCTTCCTGCTCATGGTGGAGTTCCACCCAATGCCCACATAAAAGATGTAGCTATGCAAATATCAATACTATCAATACCAAGGCTCTTACCATCAATACCAGTAAGATGAGATTTCTCCTTTAAATTGCCAATAGAAATAGTATCCAGGAATCTGAAAAAAACTATTAAAACCATTATTAAAAAACTGTAATAAATAAATAAATAAATTATTTCAGTTTAAACCAAAACGTGTCAGTATTTGCGATACTTTCCCGGATTTACTATGTATCAGATCAATATTAATACTACAATAATACCATACTACACAGCCTTACTGTGTAACACTCCAACCAGCAGAACGTCTGATGAACGTTTTGAGGCTTCAGCCACCTTAAAAAGCAGACAGTAATCTGCTGTTTTATACGCTTAGTAAGCTAAACAAGCTGATCTACAGACACCAACGTGTTGAACATAGAAGTAAAACATCTAAAGTACAGAGTAAAATCAGAATAATAGCTGTAAAAAAAACAGATTTCTGAGTCGTAGTTCAGCTTCATGTGGATTTTTTTGCAGGTTTTATTCACATGCATAAAAATCTCTTCCCTCTCCTGGTTTTTAATTGTGTTGGCTACATCATTAGACCATTGTGTTACATTTCCAATACAACTTTAATAAATACCACATTTTAGGCAAAGCTTTATATTTTTTGGAGACCTCCTCGAAGCCGATCCATCTTAAAGCTGGATGTTAAAAGTGTTTAACGATGTCCTGCTGCCTGGATGTGGATTCATCCAGTACCAGGATGCTGCTGTGGTTCATGAATCTCATCTCAGTTTCAGGACAAACGGATCATAAATTAATCTTAATAACAGAGGGAGAATTTATTCATTAGGATTTATTCTCATGTCTCATGTAAATACCCCTTCAAAACAATACATTCAGATCCAGAAAAGAGTCATGAATGCAGACATGAATTCATTAAACCATCAAGAAAAAACACAGAAATTCATAGAGTGGAAACATGCATTTATATTGACTTTTTAAAATTATATGAATGCATACAAAACGTCATTTTCCATCTTCTCTACTGCAGTTTGTCAAAATGTCATAAAAACCATTAGCGTCATCCTGGACCATTGCATTTAATGGTTAAAAAAAAAAAAGGTGCCATTAAAGCACATCTACCTCATTAGCATCATTGTGTCGAACAACTGACCCTAAAAGAACTGCACATTTACTCAGCTGTGACTCTAATATTACAACAGCACATAACAAGCACTGCAGTAATCAATAACAGCACTGATTTGTAGGTCCATGCAGGAGGACATTAAAGTGACAAGTCCCTTTTTTTTTATTCCGTATATACCGAGCCGCCACTTCCTGCAATAACAGAAACCCTGACCTACACGACCTTCCCGTCATCCCAGCTGCCATTTATTTACTATTGCAAATAGATAGTCAAATGGAAAACATCTGTTCCAACGCCGAGCTTAGTGCTCTCACAGGGACTGAATGGCTCCGTCTCTGCAGCACCGCCCTCCAAAACGATGCTGAGGCTGCATCCAGCAGCCATCAGGATGGAAACGAGGAGGAACTCCTATTCTATTCTATTCTATTCTATTCTATTCTA
>JBAMIG010000001.1:2539697-2555137 GCA_037177335.1 Kiunga ballochi | reverse complement strand
CACACACACACACACACACACACACACACACACACACACACACACACACACACACACACACACACACACACATCACATCCGCTCTTCACATTCTCAGTACTTCCCTCACTCTCCTCTTTTTTACATTTCTCCCAGGAGGCAGCCCTTGACTCTCAGATGTCCCCTGCATGCCAAAAATTACTATTGACATTTCAATTTAGTGGCTTTTCCCCCTCCTTCTGCTCTCTGCTGATGCCTTATAGCAGGAGGACATTTACATGTCAATGGGCCAGACAAAAGGGAGGCAGTGTGTGCCCACTCCTGCGTCCTGAAGACAGTGGCTCTAACACTGAATTTGCGGCTTTTGTGGTGACGGAGAGGTTTTGCATGTTGGATCTCTGTGTCGGTTAATAGATTTTCATCATTTTATCAAGAAAGATTTCCTCTAGATTAGGAGGTTATTTGTATTTTTTTGAGGCTTTACAAATTAAGTCAGAACCTGAGTCGAGCAAAAGATCAAAGTCAATGTGCTGGTGTTACAGTATGCATATCAGGAGTTAATAATGCAGTAAAACCTCACCTGTGTTCTTCAAAACAGTCCATTTTGAGGAGCTCTTGCTTTACTCACGCCGCTGCATTTTGTAAAATTAGAAGGAAGTAAGTTGCATACAGGAGTTAGCCATGAGCGAGGCTGATATTTCAGTAGCCTAGAAGTAGTTTGTGTGTAGTTCACTCATCGTTTAACTTCTTACAGTTCAGCACATCTTTTTATTTTAGTTCTTCAAAGTGCTTATAGGTCTTTCACCTTGTAGGACTGGTTTTCTAATCTTAAGGGTTGTCTGGGTCCAGCTGTGCATCAGCCTGTGTGGGTGCAGGTCGGACTGGGACACATTATTTATACATTTCCATACACAATGTTTAGGAAGAGCACCCTCAACCTGTCCTAAAGTTTTGGAGTACTTCAGTATGAGGTATCTAACTGATCCAACCCAAAAACAGGAGCTTGACACACTGCAATTATTTGTCCTGTTAAAGAAACTAATCACTTCCTGTGTGGCATGGCATAAAAACATGGCAGGAACAGCTTTCTGTTTTAAATCTCTTTTGCTCATAGTTACAAACCACATTTCATGGACGTCCAAAGAGGTCCACACCTTGCTCTGGATCATTGGGGAAGAAAAGGTCCAGAGAGAGGCTGATGAAGGAAGGCATCACACTGCTGCATTTGTGTTGTGCCATTACATTGCTGATGCCGCCCATTCTCACCGGCTCAAGCATTTCTGGTTCCTGTTGGCTGTAGGAAGACGTTACAGGCTTCTGTCCTACGCCCAAACTGTTCGGACCTGCACCTGTTTCTGAAAAAGAGGCTATTGTGTTGTGTGAAAGTACTAAGGCAGAGTGGGAGGATAATAGTGGTTGATGTTGCTGCCGATATGCCGCTGAGTCAGCATGGACGGTGGTACCGGCACAGTTTGGAAGATGTTTCCATCCCTAAGCTAGCCATTGCTAAATTAGCATCCATCTTATATGTTGTCTGAGATTTCCAGTAAGTAAACTTCCATCCTGTTTCTTGCTCGGTCACTTTCTCTCCTTCTTTTCCCTCCTTTGAACAACAGGTTGCCTCTCCTCCTGCTTCTGCACAGTTCCTGCAAAAAGCTTTAACACCAAAGTGAAACATAAACACTGAGACTGTGTAAAATTTGTGTTGCATCATTGTTTACTCAAACCCGCAGCTTTTGTTCCGGGATTCCTCAAATGTTTCTGCTTCATGTTTAGATTTGTTTTTTTTTTTTATTATTGGATGCTCATCAAAATTTAATTGCAGTTTATTCTTCATCAAATAATCGGCACTAGTAACACAATCACATAAGGTGCTCGCCTTGTGATACACGAAGACATCGCAGTGAAGCATTTTGATGAAGAACTTGAAGAAAAAAGCAGAGGAATGTTTTTGTCCAGAGATTAATACTTATTTTATATTGTGTTAATAAGTAAAAGCTTGCATGCTTCTGTGTCTGTTTAAATAGGCTTTCTCTCCTCGGAGATACTTTCACACACTGATGAATGTTCGGGAAGGCCAAAGTATACAAACATGAGACAAAAGAGCCCCACTTTGTATGCACAAACATAGTATTCTCCATTTTTGAAGAGGACTGATTGATCGATAGGGAATGCTTTTCATATAAACGGCAAGAGAGGCGATTTAGTGTGTATCACTATTTCCTCCTGTAGGAAGCAAACAACCTTGTGGCTTGCAAGTTTTCTCCCAGAGCCTGAAAATCCTGCTTTTTTTTTTAATTCAGCAACACAAAACCAACCACGTTTGGGGTAAACTAAATGAATCATTAGAATATGAGTGGTAAAAGCACATTATGTTGCAAGTGAATGTATTGAGGATGTTTTTGTTCCCAAGCTATTGGCAAAAGGGAATAAATTCATAAAGTATCATCTCTAATAATATTCCCCGAAAGGGGATCATTTTAGCTGAACCGTGTCCACCGCTGCAGGCTGGCCGTGTGAACGCCATCACTTTACAGGCTTTCATTGGATTTCTTTCACATCACATAGGAGTATTGATCACTATTAGAGGCTGAACTGATATTCAGTATTTTTGGATGAGGGGGAGGTTTGTGTTAAAAATGTCACATTTTTCCTCATAACTCAGAAAGTATTTATCTGATTGGTTTGAATTTTTGTTCATATGAAAGCACTAAATAAAGACTTGCAGTTCATAAATTTGCCACCAGGGGGAGTTTTGTGTTGAAATTTGAAGGTTTTTTTTCTTCATTTTATACATTTTTGGGCATAACTGATTACTTTTTAGTCCCGTCTGTGAAACCGAATGCAAATAAAGCGTCTAGTGGACGCTGCCTTTATTGTGTGCCCCTAGTGGTGATATTTGGACCTACAGGGGGAGCTTTTAATCTGAAATGTTAGCCTATGTTTTTGGCTATATCTCCTTTTCTTTTACCTCTTTTGAATCTTTTGTCCGATTCACATCAAAACAAATGGGAATGAAGGACTATAGTGATCATACTGAACCCGGCTTGTGTATTAACCCCTGATATTCCAACCTTTCTAGCTAGGGAGAGTTTTTTTTATTAAACATGTAACATGTTTTGCTTAATCTCATCAACCCTTTTTCCAATTTATTTATGAGCAGATGTAAAGGAAGCGACTGGAAATCGCTCCTCCTGTCGTGTGTACGCTAACCCCTGATTTTCCAACTTTTGGTCTCTTGATGCTTATTTTAATTAGTCATCTATAAATAAAGCTAATTTTTAAAGCCAAATAGTGAACATCCAAATGTAGGTAAAGTTTTCTGTAAACTGCGAAACACCCCCCCCCACACACACACACACACACGACAGAAACTTAAAGTTGTCTGTGTGCACCGTAGACATTAAGAGTTGTCGTGCCCTTTGTGTTTGTGCATGCAGTAGAATCGCTCATATGTTTTGTGTTTGCATGGACGTATGAGAATATTTAGCTCACTAGAGGATTTTTCAGACATGCATCTTCATTTCTAAAACCCTATAAGGTACGGCCACTTGACGGGTCCCGAGACGCAGCTCTCCCGCCTTGCTGTGATTACCTTAAAGGAGATGCATGGCATATGCAAATGTCCTGTTTTGGAGAGAGCTGGCTGCTGTTCAAGCGACGGACGGGGAGAAAAAAAAGCCCCTCAGCATTGATCTGCCCCTCTGCATTTTGTCTGGGTTAAGTGTTCAGCTTCCATTAGGACCAAATTCATGCAGAGGTTTGTATAATTATGCCAGAGTCAATCCCCATTACTCGTTTACACTATCGAGCAGCTGCTTACTTTAATAAAAACACATGTCAAATTCAGAGAGAAGTGCTGTGTATATCTGCATGCCTGTGTTTGCTGGCATGTATGCATAATCTTGTTGCACATAATTTAAATCAATACGCACAGGAAGGAATCATTACAGCAGCTCACCGGTTGCAGGCAGCAGAAGCAGCAAGCGGGCCTGGTGCAAACGTTCTGTCATCTCCACAATCCTTTCAATCAGCGCAACAAACAACGCTTTCAACATTTGTCTCTTCCATCCCCCAGGAGACGATTCCTCTTCTCTGCCTGCATACTGGAGACCATCAATTCTTCTCCCTGCTGCCCTTCTTTCATCATTCTAGATTTTTTTCTTCCAATGAGAGCTTTTAAGTTTGACCTTTGTGCCCTTGGAGAGGACTGCTGCGGGTAACAAAGACTGCCAACCAATCACAGATATGCCTGAGTGGCCTTGGATATGTGAGTCACATTCTTAATGACAGAATAAGTCTGAAATTGATTTAGGAAAAGCTGGAAATAACTACTAACGGGCCATTATACTCAGTCACTAAAGTCAATCAGTTTGATTTGGTAATGGCTGCTTCAGTCCGACTTTCTGCTAGATGCTAAGAAAAGTGAACTCCTGCTCAATCTGTTAACATTTTCTGACAAGATAAGATTTACTTTATTTATGCCCGTAGGGAAATTGACTCGTAGCAGCAGCATCATAGTCAAGGAATATAAATACAGCATATAGATCTATAGTATCTTACACACTAATATACACATAGGAGCAGATATATATTTACATAGCATAAAATAAGATCAAAATTAAAAATGAAACACAGTTAGTATAATTGAATAGGTGTGAAGGGCACCTGAGATGATGTATTAGTGTAGGTATGAGAGCATAGGTCTGACAGATAGGGATGAGTTATAAACTCAAATGGCAGACGGCAGGAATGACTTCCTGTATCGTTCCTGGTAGCAGCGAAGCTGCAGGAGTCTGTTGCTGAAGCTTTCTTCAGTTTGTCCACAGTGTTGAAGAGGTGGGAGGGATTATCCATGATTGTAAGCAGTTTCGACAACATCCTATCCCTCACCACCTCCTCCGAATTGGCAAGTCTGAAGCCAACAACAGACCCAGGCTTTTTGATGAGTTTGTTCAGTCTGTTGGCATCCTGTTCCCCAGCATGCTGCAGCAACGATGGTGCTGCTCGCCATAACGGACTGATAGAACATGTGGAGCATCCTGCTGCAAACACTGAAGGAAGGAGTCTCCTGAGGAAATACAGTCTGCTCTTGGCCGTATTGTATACAGCATCAGTGTTTGTGCACCACTCCAGTTTATTGTCTAACTGAACACCCAGGACCTTGTTGGATGGGACTATTTCCACATCTTTCCCACTAATATAGACTGGTGAGGGAGGGGACTTATTCTAGCTGAAGTTCTCCACTATCTCCTTTGTCTTGGTCACTTTCAGCTGCAGATGATTTTCCCCACACCAACTGTCAAAACTCCCCACAAGGTCCCTCTATTCATCCTCTTGTCCATTTCCCACACAGCCGGCTATGGCTGGATCATCTAAGTACTTCTGATGACATGTCTCAGAGTAGTACTGGAAGTCAGCTGCGTAGAACAGAAAGGGGAACAGCACAGTGCCCTGCAGTCTGTGGTCGACCAATGAGGTAGTCCTCAATGCCTGAAACAATGGCAGCATCCAAGATGTTGTTAAAATAGGTTTTAAACACGAGATATGTCAGATATATTTTCAAACAGTTCTAAAAGCTTTCTTCCTGGGCTCAAAATATGTCATATTTACATCTATGCAGTGAATATAAACACACATTTTTCCTCACCATCCCAACTATAAACTATAGAAAGATGGACAGAGCCTTCCAGTAGGTTTCTGAAGAGAAAAAGTGAAACTCGTTCAGTAATTCCTACTGTCGCCGTCTCAGCTGTGTTTATGGAAAATACAACAATGGTGAAAATGGTGAATGGCTGCTTTGTAGCCTACCTGTCAATCAAAGAAACACGCCCCTCACTGTGCTGAAATTTAAGATTAAATAAAATCTAAATGAATGAGTAATAAAAAAAAATGTGGCCCCCTCTTAGTTGTCGTGGAGGTAAATGTAACCTATGAAGCCTTACAAAATATTTCTACCAGGCTGTAAACATGTTTATTTCTGCTGGGAAGTTTTTAACATGAGGCTTTACAGGGATTTGCTGCGTTTTGGAGCCCCTAGTGGACGATGAGGAAACTGCCATTTCTAGACCTCACTTTTTCCAAAAAGGGTCACCAAAAAATGTTGAATAAATGTAATTATACTAAAATAACAGCAACTTTAAAAGTAAGGGGTTCTTTACAGAAAGAAGAGCAGGAATCCAGAGCAAAAACCTAAAAAGTTAAGTAACTAAATCCTAACAAAGCAAACAGTTACTGAGGCTGTTGCTTGTTTTAATAGAAGACTTGTGATGTGATGTCAATTATGGAGAGACAATTGTATGTTTTTGTAAAAGAACTTGGCTAATAGCTCTGACCCCAGAGTATAAATCATAATCTTGTCACTTTTAAAGATGAGTTTTCTCTGTTTTCCTCTTATAGATGTCCACTGCAGTTGTTTTCCACCTCCTGGACATTTGCTCTCAGTTGGAAACTTGAGCTACAATCAGAAGCGACCTCGCCTGAACAAGCCAGATTCACCATAATTTTTGCTACTTCTCTGCGATTAACGGCTTTCTATGAAACCTTTGAGTGTTTACCCGATTAATTCATTAAAATAAACCTTCAGATCTGAGGTGTTCCTTTGTCACAAGCATTTTAATGTGTTGACGAGCTCCTCTTTTTGTAGCAGCAGGAGCTGGAAACTGATCTCTACATGCATATCAACACTCATCACCACACTGATGATTGTCAGATAGCTGAAAGCATACAGCGTGGAGAAACGTGCAATGTGATTTCAGAAACCAGACTAATAACTCAAACCACTACATCTGCAAAAGCATTTAAGGAGAGGCTCTTCAACATTATCTTGCATCGCCATTATGGCAGGCTTCTTGATTGCAGGTAGGGCCATTATGAGGTTTTATCTTGAGAAGTGGATGAAATAAGTCAGTCATTTGATGTCTGACAGCAAATGTCATTTCAAAAGCTGAGGGGAAGAAGTTGCACGTGACTATTTGTGGAAAATTCAGCTTATTCTGTTTGACGGCATGTCGTCACAATGACGTATTTGCCATGGCAACCGAAGGCGCCATTTTTGTCTGGGGAAAACAATGCGTTTCATTCATTTATATGTGGTTGGTTCACAGTTGCTTTGAATTGCCTAAATTTTTATTTACGTATTCCAGATTAGTTTTTCATATCAATATCACCTTTTAGCAAATAAACTTGCTCGATAGAAAAGGAAGTTGAGTGTTGTAGGACTGGAAAAATGTCCTTACAGGCTTCCAGTAAGTGAATGGTTGAACATCCTTTAGCATGGCCAAAAGTGGAATACCCCGATGTGTACAACTATCTAATAAAGTACAAGGCTTCATAGATGTGTTATTAGCTGAAAAGCTAATTCGCTAATTAGCTTAACAGCTAAATCAATGCATATATTATTATGTACAGAATTTCACTTAATATGCATGTACCACTTTGTAAAATGAAAGGTACAGACGTACGTATAGTTGGACTTTGGTTCCTGCAACTTTCCAACATTCATTATTCCCTCCGCTCGTACGATCTGTTGATGGCCCTTAGCCACTTGTCTCACCTGACTCCAATGAGTGCAAGGTGAAACTTCAACCTGTTTTATTTTTTAATTGGATGTTCAGCCGACCACACATCAACATTTTGGCATATCTCCTCCGTAGTGTTGCTAGGGTTGTTTCACCCACGCCAAGATGTTGCTATGGATGACGTCAAAAGGTCCCGGATGTTCTTCTAACAGCATGATCACCTGTATAATTTCACTTATTAGGATATATTCCAGCATGTCAAATATTCAGATGCTTTAGAGCAAAACAACATGATATCAAAGGGTGGGAAAGACATAAAACTGATCAGTTTTATCACTTTTTTTTTTTTTTTTTACCAGCTGGAACGTGTAGATCAAAGGTCAGCAGGATTTAGTTGCAGTTTATTCCCATAAAATTTACACAAAGCAGGCTGACGTTTGGGATCAAGATGCCTTTAGTGCAGACAAAGGCAACAAGTACTTTGAAGCAAAAATGAGTACGAGTTCAGAGTTTGATAATTCAAACTCTGCTTCTGAAAGGATTATAAACTCCAGAATAACCTCTTCTTGTGGTGTTTTCGTACAAAGCTGAGGTTTCTGACAAGGGACAGGAAGTTAGATTATGCATGCTGATTTAGGCTCTTTGTGATTATCCTGATGCGGTGAAGTGAGAACGCCCTTCCGCTGATGAGAGGGAGAAATGGGGTGACGGATACGGAGCCCGTCTGGTGACGTGGCAAAAATAAATGAATAAATTGAGGCCACGAAATAACTAAATGAATAAATTGTGAAATACTTATTTTGTGGCCACGAATTATTAATGACATTGGGCAGTTGAGTAAGTATATCGAGCACACCTTCTCTTCGTTCTACGTTAGTGGGGACTCTCAATATCCTGTTTAAATGTCTCACCGTAAGGATGAATCCGTGCAATGCCAGACTTTTCAGAATGCATTTGTAGCTTATTCCTAGCCTAAAATAAAACTATCAAACTGTCCCTGTCCATCATAGATTGAGTCCCCACTAACGTAGAACGAAGAGAAGGTGTGCTCGATTTACTTACTCAACTGCCCAATGTCATTAATAATTTGTGGCCATGAAATAAGTATTTTGTGCACACGTAATACTTATTTTGTGGCCACAATTTATTTATTTAGTTATTTCGTGGCCTTAATTTATTCGTTTATTTTTGCCATGTCACCAGACGGGCTCTGTACAAAGAGGATACCAGGTGCAGCAACTGCAAAGGAGGAGATTTGGGTTGTATCTCAGAGAGATTTTTCCTCCTTACTGCCTGCCACCGGAGAGGAAACTGCTGTGATGTGCAGAGAAGCAGCCACACCACATCAGATAGAAAGACTTCAGAAAAAATCTAACCAAGAAAGTCTGATTTTTACCTAAAGGCACAACAGCAGATAAGAAAAGATTCTTTTGGGACCTTTAAACATGAACGGCCAAAATGGATGCAGAGAAACCAGTGAGAGCTCTTCAACCTTCACATCAGGAACAGCAGGAGCAATTACTTCTCTTCCTGTTATTCATTCTTTATTTTTAACTACCTGATCCTTTTTGTTTCCTAAGGTTAGATAGCTTAGGCTAATTAGCGAGTTGCATAGCAACAAGAACAATGATGAATGCTCCTTCAACTCTTTGAGCTCTTGTTCGCTCTGTTGCTGCTGAACCTTGCAGCCGAATTCTGTGAATGAGCTGAAAAAAGAGGAAAAAAAGCCCTCGTCTGATCAAATCAGCTGTCATTATGGTCATAACAACATCTCCCCAATACCTCCATGAAATATGTGATGAATGTTGCCTGCATTCATTTAGATCTATATTGCTCCCGAATCTCTCTTCATCTATTTTTCCTGACATCCGCTGTGTCGCAGTAATTACTGGGGATTTAATTAGTCAGAGAACAAAGGCAATTTGACCTTCTCTGCAGGTTCGGAAAAGTTGTGCACATCATGCTGTAACACGTCATGTTTTCCATCATTATTCTTTTTCGTCACTGTTACCAGCTTTATAGTGTGAAATTGGGCAAAAATGTCATATTATACATGAAATATCTTGTGTTTCTCCCATGTTAATATGTATGTTATGCTTTTGTTGTTTCAGAGGCTACATCTGATTTAAATAATGTTGAAACATGGTACATAAAGTTTGGTTTCCATATTTATTTGCAATCTGCACAATGAACCAAACTCCACACAGGATTTAGTGCAATTTTTCAGTAAAAAAGCTCTGCCAACATCGCCTTCCTCGTGTCATTTCAGAGGCTCTAAAAGCACCACGAGTCCATATTTTGCATTACAGATCTATCACTGGAAGACTTTATCACGTTTAAAGTTTGTTTCCTGAGTTAGGAGAGAAAGGATGATGTTACATCATGGACAAACTCTACAGGGAAACGGTTTGTGTTCCAACTGTCCTGTGATTTTATCTTCAATTTTAGTGACCATGAATGATTGAAAATTAGAAAATAAGAATAAAGAGACTTTATAATCAATAATACACGGTTACAGGTTGCCAACCTGAAGTCTGGAATAATACAAATAATAGTAATTTATCAATCTTTTATTCTGAAACTATTCCGACTGAACTGGTGGAAGCAAGTCCAATTTTTTTATATAGTTTTTATTTGTTTATTATCTTTTTTCTCGGTCTAACCTTAATTTAAGGGAGTCATTCGGATCACCATCTGAATCCAGGACTTTTAGATAGAGCCATTTTTCACAGGAGTCCAGGTGAAGTTCCCAAACAGGTTTTTACAAGATATCAAAGATAGATTCGGATCCAGTATGCCCCCCCCCCAGAACAGGAAAATATAGATGAAATATTCATTACTCCAACAGAACAAGTTTAGATACAAGCATTGAACAAACACCACAGTATAGCGGGACACTGCAGATTCATCATCAGTGAATCTGGGATCTGTTAGTGCATCCTTTTGAAATAAAAGTCCGACTCGACTGGAAATCACAACATGGGTGGAAATGAGCTGCTTTACTAAAGTCAGCTCTTTGCAGTTTCCAATACAAACAGCTAGATGAGAGCACAGAAAGTCAAACTGGTTCAGTAAATTCTATTGTAATTTAGCAGAGACTTCTTTCTAAAGCGACTTACACCGAATGACAGGAAGTATTTTATGTTGCAACACCTGCAGTCATATTGTGCATGACCAGAGATATGAAGATTATAAATATGAGTTTAGATAAAGAGCCTATAATATGTTAAATGAGATTTTAACCTTCTACTAGCATTCTTTGTACCTTTAAACAAACCCTGGAGCATTTTTTTTTTGTCATCCATGTGTTCTGTAGCTTTGTTCCTTTGACGCCTGATCTCATTGCTCTGACATGGCACGGTAGAGGCTCCCCCAATTCTGTTACAGAAATGTAACACAATGACAGAGCAGACTGCAGAAACACTGCCAGGCTTTTTGGATAGGCAGCAAGATGGATGTACAAGACTAAAACAGGAGCAACGTCAATGGATTTGTCTAAATTCAGAGACTGCACACCTCAAGGTGTGGATTTTTAGACCTCATAGGTCATACTGCCGCGCCAAGTGCTGTCCCAATCCGAAATGCGCTTCATATGCTTCATATGCGCTTCATTCGGGGCTGAATTAGCTTAAAATAAGTATACATGCTACATATCCTTTCATGGTCTCCAATCACCCAGAATGCATTGCAGCCAGATAGAAATGAATAAGCAGCAGTTCACTGCCTGCGAGGACGTGTTAAAAATAAATATAACACGTATTTGTCTCAGGAGACAAGTGGAGACGGCAGCGTGTCCCATGAACACAAATTAATGTTATTAATGCGTCAGACGAGGATTATTTGTCACGAGGAGAGCTCTTCTGGGCCGCTTCCTCCTTGTGTTTGTAAGTTAAGGTAAATAAAAATAAATATTAAAATGTCTGGCTTCATTTTATGTCATATAAAATAAAATTTTTGTGTATTTTTGTGATTTAATATTATCATTATATGGATGATGACTTTGCTAGGCAACAGAGGACTGGAGATTATGGGTAATTCTTGTACAATCGAGTGCGCAGACTACTGAGGACACTTAGTGGACTATGTAGTCTGTGTACTTAGAAGCATTCTGAATTGAGACAGAGTCAACTTTTACACAGAAAGAGGTGTAAATGCCAGCATCTGTGATGGTAGCAGGGGAGCTTAGTGGCCGTGGCATAGATGACTTTATATCTGTGATGATGGTGCAGAGGTGGATGTTTATAAGTCACTGTGCATGACTTCCAGCCTTCAGAGTGTGTGTGCTGCACTGGCCTGACTGCAAGGCAAGGCAGGCTCGTTTGTACAGCTCATTTCATTCATCTATCCATTTTCTGAGCTGTCAGCTTATTTCATGTAAAAGACAATTGAAAGTGCTTCACATAAAACGTTTACAGCATGACGGTGTGTTGCAGAAAGAAATATTACAAAGAGCATTAAAGACGAACTTTAAAAGGAAAAAAGACAAAGTCCGACTAATTTAAAATGAGTAAAATGCATCAAATAAAAGTTCCAGTGTGCAGAATTAACCGTTGTTTCAATAAAAGGCCAACAGGAAAGTTCAGGAAGCTTCATTTAAAGCAGATGTGTGTTTCAGCCTGACTTCTCTGGGAGTTTGTTCCACATGTGAGGAGCTGCCTCCGTGGTGAGCTCCGACTCTGGGAACAGAAAGTAGATTTGACCCCGATGACCCGAGGGATTTGGTTGGTTTATAAAAAACCCAGAAGACCCTGAATGTATTTGGTCCTAAACCTTTCAGTGCTTTCTAAACTAACAGCAGGATTCAGCAGCCCTCCTTCTGGTGGGCTCCTCATGGAGACCTGAAAGGTCAGAGGTACAGCAGTCTGGTCTAGTTTTCTAAATCCTGCTGAGCCATCAGTCCTGTAATCCTCTACGTGTTGTGTAAATGATAACAGGTTTGTTTTTCTCCAACTCCACTTTGTTTGTACTGGACTTTGACCACAATGCTTTACCCAAAAAGAAAAACAGCAAAAAAGTAAAGATCTGCTGACCTGAGGGAACGTGACGTGGTTGAAGGAGGTCTGACCCGTGCTGTGGAGGCGCTAAAAAGCAAAGCTAAAATTTACTCTAAAATGAGCAGGTAGCAGTGAGAGAAGCCAGACCAGAGTAACGTGCTCTCATTTTTCAGTGCCTGGTAAAATACGAGCCGCGGTGTTTATGGGTCACCTGCAGCCGATCGAGGAGGTCTCACCAAGCCCAACATAAAGGCCAATGATTTGGTTTCAGTGTCTTCATTTAGCTGAAGGAAGTTCTGGTGCCTCTGTGATGGACTGGTGATCTGTCCATGATGTCCCCCGCCTTTTGTCTGATGTCAGCTGGGATTCGCTCCAGCCACCCCCGCGACCCCATTCAGGGAATAAGCAGTGGAAAATAGATGGGTGGATGGAAGTTCTGGTGCATCCAAAGTTGATCAATGCATCTGATCAATTTGGATTGGGAGACTCTTACAGGTCGTCATTAGCATAGTTGTGCTAACATGACATGCTAACAGGCTTTTGCTGCACAGTCCACATTTGTCTGCCAGTAAAAACATATGAAGCATCACAAAGAGGAGAATTCTTTAAGAAATAACCATTAAAAGGATCCCTGATGTATCACAATCTTAAATATATACTTTTTTTCTAATTAAAACGAAGACAGCAAACAGACTAAAATATTCTTCATTTATTGCTAAAAAAATCATAAAAATCAGGCATTTTGATGAAATATTCTACTGACTTTATCTTTATCTTATGCTACATTTTTATCCCAAAACATATTCTTAATAATAAAGCAGTGGTAGTTGCATTTACATATACCAGACCACATGGAGAAGACATAATGTACCTTTGACTCATGGATTATTCATTTTTAGCTTTTAGTATCCAGCTGGTTCTACCCCCCAACCCCCCCTTTTTTTCTTTTACCCAAACCTCTTACTTCTGTCATCCTAACCCTCCCAGTGCTGTTTCCCATCCTGCTTGATGGTTGCACCTTTACAGCCAATACAGCTGTAACACTCCCCATATGGCAGACATCTCCTACTGAGGACTCCTCCATTCCTATTAAAACACAGTTTAATAACGAGCTCAATTGAATTAATCAGCTTGAAGACATTAATCAGACATTAATGAAGAATTAACCTCTGCACCGTACGGCTGTTCACTTTGTCTGCCTGCCTGTTCACATCTCTAGTCTCATTGATGTGCAGGTTTTTTTTTTTGGAACGTTTCTTTTACTTCAAGTGGAGGATAAAAGATAAAGCTGCTGGCAATTTTTATGTATAATAAAACTATATAATATATAACTATATTCTTGTTTTATAGGAGTTTATTATAAAGATTCATATTCCAAAAAAATCATTCAATAGAACAGATTGCATGAAGGTACAAGTGAAGGTGATGGTGGGAGGCACTAAAGAGAGCAGAGGCTGATAATGAGGAGGAGGATGGAAGGAGAGAGGTCCAAAACAAAACCAATACTGCAAAGCAAGACCAGGATGTGTTGTATCGCTTTCCACTGGGAAAGCATGTCAACAATTATTTATTTGTTTGACATTTAGAACAGAAAACAGCATGGTAGTGTGCTGGGTAGCACAGCTAACAGTGTGCTAACAGTAGCTAACAGTGGTTAGCACAAGGAAGTCCTCCCAGTTTGGGTCTGTCTGCATGTTCTCAGAGATTTATCAGTCTCATGCAATGATTCAGACTAACTGCTCAAGAAGAAGACATGAAAAGTTCTGTTTTAATGTTCCTCAGAAATGCCAGGTTAGAACTAAAAACATTCAATATGTTTGATGAATAAAACACGCTGATCTGGCAGGATAAAGCCCTTCCTCCCTAAGCAAGACCTTAAAAAAGCTCTGCACCTGCTCATGATGTCCAGGTTAGATCATTGCAACTCGCATCTTTATGGCCTCGACCTTCATCCTCTCCCGTCATCCTCAGCTCTGACTGCATCTTCTAGTTTGCTTGTAAAAATCTCATCAGCTGGACAAGCTTTTCAATGTTCAATGTTAAAAATGTTTTTCTCAAACCTTTACAAATCGTGCTTTTATTTTGTGAAAAACTGTAATGGAAACGCAGCGGGGGGAACTGGGTGGGGGGACTGGGTAAAGGCACATTGAAAGCATCGACCTTCAGGTCATTGAGTGCCCCTCATGACATCATTGTTTTATGGTTTTCTCCTTGTGTAGTTGTGTTGTTAGCACTTTGAGCACCTGAAGTTGCAGTGAATGTGTTCTACAAAGAAACTCAACAGAACTTGACCTCTATTTGAACTTCCTGACATCACTATTTGCAGCAAACTCTTGTCAGCAGTCTGAGCAGGTCTGAAAGAAACTCATGAATTGTGCAGTAAGGATGTGTGTGCTCCTCATGCACTCTTCAAACACATGTGCACACACTCTCCTATAAAGTTTAAAAACAATGTCATGAAGTTTATTGTGTCTCAAAATATGTTTCCCCACTAATATTTTTTAGAACATATAATCCCACCACCTTGTAGAACCGTTTTTGTTCTGGGCTAGAATCTATCCCAGCTATCTACAGGTAAGATACCGGATAGTACACCAGTCCACCACATGGCCAACACAGATGGACAACCATTCACACTCATTCCCAGGTAAACTTTAGTGACTTATTAAGCTAACATGCATGTCTTTGGACTGTATGAAGCTGGAGAACCTTAGAGAACCCCGGCATTAACAGGAAGAAGACAGAAAGGCCCGGCTCAAACCCCTTCACAGCAGTGGATGCTTAAAACCAGGATTCTTCTTGCTGTGAGACATTGGTGCAAGCCATCACATCACCTGAACCAGGACTATGTACCAAAGCTAAGAGTTTAGACCAGGGGTGCCCAAGTCCGGTCCTCGAGATCTACCATCCTGCAACTTTTAGATGCATCCATTATCCAACACAGCTG
>JBAMIG010000001.1:2523686-2539597 GCA_037177335.1 Kiunga ballochi | reverse complement strand
TGTGTTAGAATAGGTTGCATCTAAAAGTTGCAGGATGGTAGATCTCGAGGACCGGACTTGGGCACCCCTGGTTTAGAAAAAACATATGCATCTGAGATTACCAACTGTTGTTTAATCTTCATCTACAAATGTTCAGATTTTGTAATAAAGATGTTATTTTCTGCACTAAAACAATTAAAACCTGTATTTCAGAAGCAAAGCAACACCGTGATATCGATCATCTGTTTACAGCATCCGTTATTACTGAAGAATGGGAAAGCGACTCCTAATAACTGCAACTGCTGTAATTTTCTAAACTCCACACAATTAATCAATGAGGTGCTGGGGGTGGGGGGTGGGGGTGCATAGAAACAGAGGAGGGCGAAAATTCGAAAGGTGGTTAAATTATATCACATTAGACAAATGTAGCTGTAGCTTTTGTCACTGTGGCGATGTAAAGAAACAGTGGAGGAACTAATCATCTCCAGTCACTCTGCAGATCCACTTGTGATAATCATGTATTGTTGCAGAGGTTGGAGGGGGGTGGGGGGTGTTCAATCAGCTCTCAGAGATTCCTTTAAAGCTCTGAATACAGAGAGAATTGGCCTCATCAATCCTGTCTGCAGGGGGAATAATTAACTTGGAAAATAATTACCTGGTGAAGCTAAACTGATCCTGACGCAAAGCCTGGTGTAATAAAACTGCACGATGTGTGGGAAAACGTCAACATTTTGGTCCAAAAATGTACAAAAGTTCCAAAAAATGCGCCTGTTCTGAATCAAAATCATCAAGATTTTTTTTTTTACCCCAATAAACATCAACTAATGTAAACGGTCACACTCAAATATTTGGTTTAAAAGATGATTTGTGGGGAAATGCAGAGGATGAGCGCGTGGAAAGCCTGACTGACTGAGAGAATTGTTTCATAGCAGCCCCACTCGCACCAAATGAGCTCCAGATTACAATAATACCACTGGCGGGCAATTAAGAGAATAAAAACACAGCATGCAGAGTGCTGGCACCAGGATAAGCCACACACACACACACACACACACTCTCAGTCAGGTCGATGTGGCTGCTCAGTGTGTTTCGGCCTTCACCGTGTCTTGCCCTGCATCCATCAGCAGGAGACGAAGGCTAATCTGACAAACATCCAATATGACCAGCAGCTGCCTGAGCAAGGATACGGCCAGCGATTTGGCTGAGCTAGAAACGTCCCGACTGGCAGAGACGCTCTCTTTTACCAGGAAAGAAAACAGAAAGAAGCAGAAACGATGCACAGATAATCCAGAAAGAACAACAGAGCTCTCTTCTGCCTCCAACACACGATGCTGACATAAAGCAGAAACATGGCTCCCGAGGTGCGTGGCAGTAATTAACACCTCTTCTCCATGGCAACACTGGCAGGAGCTAATGGATATTATCATATTGAACATAACCCTGTAGTATTGTTTCATTATCCAAAAGGCTGCAGAGCTTCCTTGAATTATCCTCTAAATGTTTTTTCACAGAGTTTAATAAATTGCTCACTTATATTCAAGGTGTTGACATGCCTGTCCTGCATACCTCTGCATATTTAAAATATTATCAATACACGTAAGGATGCAAGATTTATTTAAGACAAATTGTTAATAAATGGTTTAAACAGAGAAAATGAACAAATGTGAGCGAGAGAAGGTGAGAAGATGTGATGTAATGCAGTGGTGAGGATGCTACTTTTTTCTGTTTTAACCCAAAAGCAATAAAATGCTCAGACAAACCAAAAAGCCAGACTGTTGCATCAGCACAGCCACTGTATTCATTTACCAAATTAATCTGTTTTCTGTTTAAGTTTCAGCTTTGCAGGATAGTCGCTTTGCTAATTGTTTGTTACTGAACAGGAGACGACTCGCCATCTGTCGCTAAATCTACTTATGCCATCTTAACTCACAAGTTTACAGACACTCTTCTACCAGGTCATCGAGATAAAGGTTAAACAGTGTGAAGCTAAATCAGATCACATGGAAATGCATCTAAATGGAGTTGTAAACTTAAATAAAACTACAGTTCTTTTGGTACAATGCATTATTAATGAGTCATTGTGTAGAACCTGATAGGCTGTTGGATGAAATAAGTAGCCCTGCTGTGTGAATTTATTAATGTCTGAAAGTGGAGCCAATGACATTGACCAATGACAATTTCTATTGCTTATTCCCTGAATGGGGTCGCTGACATCAAGCGAGAGGCGGGGTACACCCTGGACAGGTCGCCAGTCCATCTCAGGGCCAACACAGAGACAAACAACCATACACACTCACACTCACTCCTATAGGCAGTTTAGAGTCTCCCATCAGCCTAACCCCAAGGTGCATGTCTTTGGACTGTGGGAGGAGGCCATCACATTTATCATTTAAAATAGACAGAGTTGTATTTTATACTTCTTAAATCCAGCTGAACTGAAAAATGGTGGTGTTGTGGTTTGCCCTGTGACCTCATAGCAAGAGGTTGAAGGTTCAAGCCTTGGCTGGGTTCCAACAGTGGCCTTTCTGTGGGGGTTTGCATTGGTGGGTTCTCAGTCAGCGGTTGTTTGTCTCCCTGTGTCAGTTTTCTGATGGACTGATAACCCGACTGGATCCTGCACCCTGCCTGCTAATTGCTGGGAACAAGCCCAGCGTCCCCCGACTGCTGACTGACCAACTTGACTTTGCCAAAACACATGGGAACTGGAAGACATGTCTCCGTAAAGACAGTCTTGTGTTGGTCAAGTACTAAAACTGCTAGCTGTTAGCCTACAGCCATACTATCTGCTAGCTGTTAGCCTACAGCCATACTATCTGCTAGTTGTTAGCCTGCAGCCATACTATCTGCTAGCCTACAGCCATACTATCTGCTACCTGTTAGCCTGCAGCCCTACTAATTGCTAGCCTGCAGCCATACTATATGCTAGGTGTTAGCTTGCAGCCATATTATCTGGTAGTTGTTAGCCGGTAACCATACTATCTGCTACCTGTTAGCTTGCGGCCATACTATCTGCTATCCTGCAGCCATACTATCTGCTAGCTGTTAGCCTGCAGCCATACTAATTGCTACCTGCAGCCATACTATATGCTAGGTGTTAGCTTGCAGCCATACTATCTGCTGAGGGAGTTGTCATGTGATCACCATCTGTGTTTACATTCTCTGAAAGCAGACGCAGCCAATGCAGATGAGAAGATCCACTCTGTCACAGCAAAGCTGCAGATTTATGTATTTATGTATGTATTTATGTTTGTTCTTTTGTGTTGAAGTTTTTCCTTTGTTTGCTGGAAACTGAATTTCCTTGTAGGAGTCATCCCAAACGGGTCAATAAAGTTACGTCTTCAACTATTTAGGATACAAAGAAGCTTTGAATGTTTTTAACTAATACTTTTAGCCAGATATTGGATTGTTTTGTTTTCCTGAGTTTTTCTTTTTTTTCCAATAACTCTTTTCACACAGTTTGAATTTTAGGCATTTTGTTGCCGATTCAGTGGAGAGAAATGAGGTTCTGTCATTTCTAACTGCATAATGTCGGCACCAAGTTCGATACAACCCAGCAATCAAAATGCATTGTTAAAAGTGCTTTACACAATGATCAAAAACTATTCATACAAAACTATTCAAATAAAACAATGATTTGAAAGTGATTGTAATAAAAATATATTTTTAAGTTCTGTCTTCCTGTTATTTTATCAAGTTGTTTATAGTTATTTAACTAAAATTGATCTTTTTGTGAATTCTGAGGGTAGGTGGGTGTTGCTTTGCTGTGTTTATCCCAAACCTGTGTGTTCTGTGGAAAAAGTAGCAAATAATAAATAATTACACAGATTTCCCCCCCAAGAAAAAATAAAAACATCTATTTATTTCCTATAGATCCTTTATTTGATGGAAACCATGGCAACCTCAACAAGGAACACAAGAAGAACTGCACTTTGTAAGTGTGTGACGCTTACTGAGATTATAACTGTGATTGCTAATCCTAATAAAAAAACATGTTCTCACTACTGTAGCACTCTCACCCATGTGTCTTAGTGCAAACACACGAACACTTAACATGTTGACATTAGCAGAAGCATTCATAAGCCCGATGTGTCAGCTTAAGTCATGTTATTCAGAGTATTACTTTGCAGTGTCATGCAAACATTGAATGCTCAGCTTCTTAGCATGCCAACATGTTAAGAATATAACATGCACTGGTAGGGAGGATTTGATGATACTTAAAGTCCAACAGTATGAGGACCTACAGTATATGAAGGGGCTGAACACAGCAGATACACAACATGTGAGAATCCACATCCACACGAACACAGCAGCGTCTGAGCAGCCATGTCTCCTCTGTGGCCCATGTTAATATGATTAGACTGGATTATGGTAATGTGCAGAGGGATCTGGTGGGTGTGGGGCGATGCCTTGCTGCTCTCGTTTCGGAGAATAGTTAATTGGTTGGGCCGCTTTGATGTAGTGGTGATGAGAGAAGGGGGCTGGTGGGAAAGCCTGGCAAAGGTGCCCTACAACTCAAAACCCATTTTATATTTGGCCTATGAGAGATCTGTGCTGGCAAGAGGTAAAAGGAATGAAACCTGATGAGCCCAAGGAATAAAAAATATATATAAAGAGGCGACGCAGAAGCCAGGGTTGAGAATACGCCAACAATGTATGGAAGAAGCAGCCATTTCTTGTCTTCTGTAGAGTGTGGCGCGTTCATTCAGTCGTCCATGAACCAATATTAAAGTAACCTGTACTTTATTTTGATCCCAGCTGTTCTGAATAAACGTTTTCCACCTGTTTACCGTCAAAAAATACTGACAATCACACATACCTGAAAATTACACAATTACTAGATATTAGAGACTATTGTGCAAAAAGAACATCTCAGCTTCACGGGATTTATTTACTACAGTCACAGCAGGAAAAATCAGCTTTATTTGCACCTGCAGACAGGACTTAAATGTGGTTTTCCTCACTGCTGTCACAACCAGGGCTCGCAGGTGTGCTCTTTGTCGCACGTAAGCATACATTTATGTGCTTTGTGAATAAGGAATCACTTGTCTCTCTTAAGTAGGCCAGGCAAGGGTCCAACAGTGTCGGCTATCTTATCACCAATCTTTCCCATAATAAGTTATTAAAACAGGATCAGATCCCAGACAAGTCTTATTTAATGATGAATATTGGATCCAGGTCTCTTAACAAATATGGACAGTGCAGCCTAAAGGAGATGGGCTGAAATGATTGCTTAGAGCAGAGGCGTAAAATATCAGCAGAAGTTCCTGAAGCAACATTCATCATGCTGGAACATTTATAAGATAATCTGCAAACAATTTGATTTATTTTTTCCCTCCATGCATTTGAAAGAAGCCTATGGATGTGGGTGGGTCACACAGCGGGCTCCACCCACACAGCTACCTGGGTGTCGCTTTAGCCACAGGAGCTGGCTAGCGTTTGCTTCTTGGCTCCCTCTGAACTTGTAAAATGTGTCTGAACTCTGAACCCGTTCAGCCACACAGAGAAATCAGCAGCACCACCACCCAACATCACTGATTAGGCTTTTCACCCTCCATTCTCATTCAGTCACACCTGATATTCTGCAATGTGACAAACATCAGATAGACAACATGAGCTGCCAAGAAAAAGAATCATTTTTCTGCTCTAGATGTGGAAAAAAGTGATGGACAGCAGCCTGTTGTTGAGGTCAGCAGCTTCTCCCTCAGAGTCTCCAAGGACATGAACAATGAAAGATGCAAGCGGTTCAAGTGTGACAAAACCACAGCGGAGTCGGTTCATTAAATCCTCATTAATGTTGAAAATAGTCAGGAATTTCAAGCTTGTGACAAAAAGCCTTTTCATCTCAGTAAGCAGGCTCTCTCTTCCTTGTCCCGTCACCTCCAGCCAGCTCTCTCTGACCTGGAAACTGATCCCATAACAAAATCTTTGTGGTTATTTTAAGTTAAGATAGAAGGAAAAGAGGAAACCAGTCTGTGGAGCTAAATGTGAGAATCTGACATCAATGAAATATAGCAAAATAAAAGATGGCGGCAGAAAACGGCGAGCTCAGGCCAAACAACAGGAATCAGCCAAAGCTCACAGAATTCAATAAAGGTAATTTAAATAAAAACCTGCTTTTCTTCACAATACAAATGGTTGATCACATGCTCAAAAGAATCCATAGCTGAGATACAACCTATGAGTTTTCCTCATGAGGCCCAGAGAACATCATCAATATAATAACGACATTCAGAAACAGCATTTTGTGTTTATTGGATTTCAAAAAGCTGTCAAGGTTTCAGGGAGTCGTCAGGTCATCGTTTAAAACCATCAGAAATGTCAACATTAACACGTCAGTGAGAAGAGAGGAGATTTTTTTAAATCATTTCAGGTATGAATTAGAAGTGGAACTTTAAATATTATTGGAAATTAAGACAAAGTTTCATCGCAGAACATGGAACATTTATCAGTGCATATTTTCCTGTTACACCAATTAAACTGATGCACACATGGACCTCTGCTTATTACTCAGCTGCTCTGGCGCTGTATCCAGCAATATTTAGACTCATCTAGTGACTCGTTTTAGGAAAATTCAACACAGTTTTTTGTTAGGTCCCTTCCCCGTCCACAGGAACAAACAGGAGGCTTGCTCCTCGCAGCATCCCGTCAGTCAGAGCAGGTGATCTTCTGCAGCATGGTCAGACTCCAGTCGCCTCTGCTTGGTCCCATTCTGTCACATATTATTGTGTAATAATGAGGAACGTGGATGAAAACATGTAAAAAGTCAAAAGCTGGAGCCAGAGATAGTAGCTATTCCTGTTTAAACACTTTTTTTTCAGACATTACTAAAGTTAAAGTTTACTAAATGAATGTCTGTTTATTATATTATTTAGTCATCCTATAATAATCCACTATAATCCAAGTCAATTAATAAAAATATTGCTTTTGAGGTTAATCAATCAGAATTCCCATCACTAATGATCATCAGATGTCCAGAAACAAGTTATAATAAGTATTTAAAAGTCTAAATGTGTCTTAATTCTGACCCCAGAATAGGTGAAGGTGTGTGAAAAACACTTTGAGTGGTCAATAAGTACAAGACAGGATTCCATAAGTAAAAATCTTGCAATTTTATTTGCATATAAAGGCAGCTAAATATATCACAATGAACTGAAAGAGAGAACTAACATTTCCATGAAGAGGGATACAATCAGAGAAAGAGCGAGAGAGGAACGGAGCACGAAAAGAGCATTTACAGCTGTTGAGACGAGTTGAGACAACTATTGGCAACATTTTTTGTGCTAGCAAGATTGCATTTACACACAGTGCAAAATTAGAAAAGAACCGAACAAAAAGCAAGAAAACAAAAGACCATCAGATTTCCACTTTAAAGGGCAACTTAACCATGTTTAGGCAGGTGTGTTGAGAACAATCAGCACCTGTTGGATTGTGACCACAAGCTTTCCTCTCTCAACCCTACAGGGAGAGTCGTTACAAAAAAGCATTAAAGAAACGTTTTCATGGGAGAAACATCAGGTGCACATGGAAAAAAATTTAAAAACGCACCTAATATTCTTCTTTTTTTGTCAAACACAACTTTTAGTACAGATGTTTTACAACATGAATATATAATATATATATTTTTTATACATACATTTTCCAAATCAGATCAGAATCCATAATGTGTGGATAGAAAGTAAAAACTCCGGCTGTGATGGATACTTTTCCGTCCCTGCGGCAGTTCGCGGTTGCTCTGCGGGGATGATGGGTAATAAATAAGGACTTTTCTCTGAGCTCGCAGAGAGTGGGGGGCTCTAGCTGAAATCATTAAAGCTAGTTTAAGGCAGCGTCCCTGTCAGCCAATAAGAAAAGAAGCACTGACGAGAAAATAAAAAAGAAACTAAACACAAAATATCATGACAACATGAAACATTGGCATCCATTGTCTGGCCAACGGAACGAAATTGTACAAATTCACAAAGCGTTTATCTTACAGATCTGATCAATATTTATCAAGAGCAAGATTGTTTAACCACAAAACCCCCCAGAAAAGGAGAACACCGGCGTTACACGGGGCCCAACCTTACAAAGTTACTGCTTTTAGCTGACAAAACGTGTGGCGAGGGTCACGAGTTTGTGGCGGAGCAAGGCAGAGGAGAAAAGGTTCCTCGTGGTACATTTTTCATGTGATTAAGTAAGAGCTTCCTGCGGATTTGTCAATTTGTGCATCGATATTCTCGCCCGGCATTCTGCACCGAGGCATTCGTCTCGTTTCGGACAGAAAACAGAGCGAGACGAGGCGTCGCTCACTGAGACGTGGGAAAAATGCGGCCCTGAACTCAGCAGCTGAGCTAACCGGGAGGAAAAAACAAAAAAAAAACACCTGTATTCTCCTTTAAGTCCCCCCCCCACACCTCCCCCCCGTACATCTTCAAATCTTCTCCGTTTCAACAAACAGCTTGGAGAAGAGCAAAAAATCTGCAAAGAAACATTTACATTTTTTTCTTTTTATTTGAAATTTGTCGTATTTATAGAAAAAGGAGTAGTTTTTCCTGCCCGCTAAGCCCCCCCCTCCTCCTCCTCCCACCCCCCCGTTCCTCTGCCCTCAGGAGCTGGAGGGATTGGGCAGGTCGAACACGATGGGGGGGTTGGTGGGCTGGAAGCTGACCGTACACGTCGAGGCGTTGATGAACGTCGTGAAGCCGTCCGTCATGATCCCGTACCCTGGTTAGCGGAGGAAGGGGGTGGGGGGGAGAGTCGGTGAGCACGTTCATGGTAGTTAATTCCCACTAAATCGCTCATTTGTGCGCTCAATAAAACCATTTCATTCACTCTGTTTAGCAATTCGTATGCTTCAGTTTACCCTCCGCATCTCATCGTCCTCCATCACTAATTTCTTATCTCGGCGCTAATTGCTTTAACAGTTTGTGCAAAGAGGTGAAACACCGATGAGACAAAATGTTACGTCTCAAAGGCATTACAGTATTTGTCTTTTTATCGTTGTCCAAGTTCCCCTTCAATCTGAGCTGCTCGTGTGTCTGCCGTATCCATGACGACGTGGACGTCTCAGAGTACGAGGATGTGTCAGGAAATGCAGAAGTGCATCTTTGTTTAGAGGAGGAGACATGATGGAGGAGCAAAGTGGAAGAGCCTGTAGGGGTCAGTAATCTGCAGTATTGATGCCTCGGTTTAGTTTGTTTAGGAGCGTCACACAAACGGCTTTGTGTTTCAGACATGCAGTTATCTCATCTGACCACAACTGGTTAGAGATACTCAGGTCTCATTCTGTCTATTTGTCCTGGTCCAACTTGGACACGCAGGGATCCGACCTGCACTTGTTCTGAAAAGTGCAGCAACATCCCTGAAACGTTCATTAGACCAAACCCTGAAGGCTCCTAACAGCTCCACATTGATATATAATCATCCAATTAATGCTGGAGCTCATTTTTATGACTGTAGTTATTGATTATTTTATCATCACTTAATCTGTGCATCCCTTCTTGATTAAATAATGAATCATTGTGTCTGGGACACCGCAGATGGTCATTTCTCAAAGTGAGCTAAGACATCTGGACGTCTTAGTTTGGATCTTAAACCCACCAAAGATCCAAACGGATCCAGGATTTAGAAACATTTGGGTCTTTTAGGTCACGGTAGGTCAACTACACCACCATGTTATCGTACTCTGATCTGTAACTAAATGAAACATTCCCTTATTAAAACCTTTAGAGATCAATACGTCAACATTTATTTAAGTTTTCGATGGGACGAGTTGTTTTTGGCTCCTTGTTTTAACGTGTTTCCCGTGTTGCTTGTGTTGCTAATCGCACTAAATAAGTTGCAAAGAGGATCCACACTCTGCATTTTATTCCCAGTACCTTCATGTATGCCTCCAAAGGCGTGGAGTTTGGGTCGCACCCTCTTCTGGACCGTGTTGAGCAGCTCCACACAGCCGACCCGCTGCAGCTCCTTCGGAACCCAATCTCTGAAACCTGCAAAGACATTTGCATCGGCTGTTTAACCATCAGGCCGTTTGTCCGTTTTGTCCCCTGCAAAGTGCAACAGACCTGTAAACATCACCTGAACAGGATGCAGCAACAAACCTCAACATGCATGAAGATAAACTTCAAACAGGGAAGGAGGGAGAAAAAAACCACCTCAGAGGTCATTTATAAACGAAGCTCAAAGTTGCTGCAGATGTTTATATTTTCCTTCCAATTTCTTCACTTTTCCTGCTGCTTTTTCCAGAAACTCCTCCTTTATGCTTCCTGCATCCCTCCTCCTCCTCATTTCTTTTCCTCTTCCTACATCCTTCGGCGAGCTCCTCCCTCCATCCCTGATCCGTCTCGTTTGCAGCGTCTGTCACACGGCTGTGAAATCCAGTTTCTTTGCAATCAAACAGCCACAGAGGTGCCGCAGTAACCGCAGCGGCAGCAGCGAGTCTCCGTACGCGAAGGGGAAGGAAATCATTCAATAAAGCCACACGGAGAGGGCAAGAAAATAAAAAATAAGTAAATAAAAAACAACCGGGGCCTGAAGTGCTGGAAGGAAAACCTAATCAGTCTGAAGATAAAAAAAAAGGATGAAACCTAAACATTATTTACTTCCTTTCATAAATGTAATTGAATTATGGGGTGTGTTTGAGTGCTCGGCCCGCTCACTGCCGGCTGTATATGAAAACGGTGCTGAAGGTGATGATGAAGATCTACAGTCACACTAACGGTCTGCTGCTCTGCCTCCAGAGGCTTCCCCCAGACTTTGAATAATGAGGCTCAACTTGGTTACAAATGCTTATGAGGAGGCTGTGATTGGTTAATTGGACTCACCGAGCGGAGGTCCGTGGGTCATCAGGATGTCGATACCCTCTGGGACGAGGTTCCATTTATCCAGCAGAGACTGACCCCGAGGCAGGTTAAAACCCCAGCCGTTAAACCACGGAGTCCTGCAGAGGCAGAGAGGAAGAGATCACATCATCATCATCATCACTCCACCATTATAAAAGCCACATTCACCACATGCCTCATTTTGTGTATTCATGACTGAATACATGACAGAAACGTAGTTTTACATGCACTTTATATTTATCCTACCATGCACGCGCGTCTACACACACACACACACACAGCTGATCTGTCGTGACGTGGTGAACTTCATTTACAGACACATACTGACACATACTGGTGCTGCTGAACTGGTCAAAGTGGAGCAAATAGAAGTGACTTATTCAATTATGCTCAATGGGATCCATTTCTTTCATAAAGGATCTCTGATATTGCGATAAAATGTGCAGCAAAATGTGTGTCATGACCTCACAGCGATGCCTAAAAAGCACGTTCTACATGTGCAGGTTTGAGTCTAAACACCGATTCAAACCAGTTCAACAACGAATCAGGTGCTTTAAATTCCAGGAATCCAGATTAAGTTTAGAATCTAAAACAAACCCAGAGCCTGCACAGAGCTGGCAGAGGAGAAGAAAAGTGAATTTCTAAGCAGCAGGGAGCCACATCATGTGTCAACCCCCACTCCCTCTGCTACCCCTTCTAAAGATTGACTGACAGCAGCCGGGCCACCTCCAACAGCCTGGATGGGAGTCTGCATCTCCGGGGTGACAGGCAGCTTCTCAGTCATCCTCAGCACTTACAAAGAAAGCAGCAAAGGCTGACTGGGAGTGAGGAATGGATGGATGGATGCATTCTGGGTGGTTTAAACAGATGAAGAAATAAAGTGAACTGTACAGAGGTTTGATATGGAAGCAGAACCGTCCAAACGGGGAAGAAAAGAAATCGAATGAGGTTGGTTGATAAATTGGGCTTTCATTTATCACAACAGTGGTAATGGCTGAAGAAGGCTGACAAGAGGGGAAAGGAAGACAGATTATCATCCCATAATACCTCGCTATATAAGCTGATCTACGGCTACAAACACAGGGGAAAAAAAGAAGTTCATTTTAATTTGAGCTTTGCAGCAGCGTGCATCAGAGCCGCTGATGAAAAGATTCGGACTCCATTGTGTTCCGGTTGCTCTGAGACAGACTGCTGAGTTTACAGCAGTCACTTAGCCATGGTGCTGCGGATGCTATCTGACCGAGGGGAAATCAGGACTCCACAAACATCAATAGGCTTTGTTACAGTGAAGGATGGATGCTCCAGCACTAATCGATACCCAGTGTTCCAGAGGCAGGCTGGCTGCAGCTAACCAGAGAACTCACAATGTGTAAAACATGAGCTCACAACCCGGTTGGGTCACTTAAAAGCACAACACACCGAAAGCATCGCTCTGGAAACGAGGCCTAGAAAAAAATGTATCCGGCGTGGAGGGAGAAACGGGGTCTACGCTGCAGCTCAACCTGCTGGAGTGTTGAGTGTTTGTACATTCAGACCGAAAGCTCGGCCTTTGATTTGCTCGCTCAGTCGTTGCCTCCTTCTCTCGCTCAGTGGAGAGCTGAGAAATGAGGTTAAAAATGAAATGTGAGGAGCGCGCAGAGGGGTGAAGGCCACAGACTGAACTGATTAATTAGAACTAATCACACAAATCACAGCTAATGGAAGTCTAATGGATTAGTGTGAAGACTCGCCACCTCTCAGATGGAAGGAGCGCTGCTGCTGAAGCGATGGAGGAACTTAGCAAAGCGGTGAATCAGAGCGGAGCTGGCCTCGTCGCCTGGCTGCACACACAAAGCACCAGCAGGGTATTTGTCTGGCTCCCCGTTTTGACTAATAGGGACAAGACCGAACTTTGAAAAATGGCCGAACACATTTATCCCCCCACCTCTCCTCCCCTCTCCTCGTTCCTCGCTCTGAAAAATAAATCACCGTTTCTCGCAGCAGAAATAAATAAACAGCCGCAGCCTTGATTTCGTTCAGTGTTTCACATGTTTTCCCCTCACATAAACACATTCATCTGCGAGATGAAACATAACCCCCTGACGCGAGCCGAGGATCCGGAGCCGACCAAAAGGTCTTGACTGAATGCAAAGCGGGGCGCAACAAGCTCGACGCCACAATGGCCCCATTGTCGGCTGCCTCCCAATGAAATATACCTTCCATGCGAGCGCATTTGTTAACCTCCGCCTAGATTAATGACATCCCGGTCACATAAAGGAGAGATTGTTTCCTGTGTGGCTGTGACAGAGGTTTATTACCCCGTACGGTGGAGGTTTTGCACGGCAGAGCGCCCAGACTCAGTGTTGAACAGAGTGTTCTGCTGCCAGCGTCTCAGTCTGCTCAGAGTGGAGATATATACGGACCAGAGTGTGTTATGATCAGACAACACTCAGAGACCCAGCTCGCCTTGACACTCTCCATCTGGAGAGCGTCGCCGTGGCAACAAAGAAGCGGCGTCTGGAGGCAGGCGCAGAGGGGAGTCAGACATAGAAATAAGAGAGGAAGACGAGAGGGAAGGATGGAGGAGAGGAGGAGGATCTGCTGTTCAAGCTGATGATGCAAGCTTCAAATAAGCTGGTCGGGATGATGGAGTGCTACAAGAAAGAGTAGAACAAATACGGAAAAAAGAAATTCATTTAAATAGAGTTTCTCTGCAGTCTGTAACACATACATGCATTATTAAAGTAAATAAATGATGGGTTTATCCTTTTTTAATCTTATTCTCTTTAAAGTCTGATTTAGGTTTTATCATTTAATATCATTCTCTTGGACAGAAATAAGAAACAAGCCGTGAAGGTTCCAGAAACTTCCCTCATACCAAAGTAAAACTAAAATAAATGTTTATTTGCATTTTCAGTTTAACTTCATCGAGTTTAGTTTTACATTTCTCAACATTATGACTCATAATTTCCCTTTAAAGCCCACCAGTCCTCGCATGCACAAGCATGAGCACTGCACTTTCACTGCAACGCCACATTAAACAAGGTTTTGCACATTTAATATGAGGAAAGATGGATTTAGTTTAGAGACCGGTTCATCTGAAACAATTAGGTCAGAAAGTAGAAGCAGCTATGACATCTGACTGGCTCATAATAAAATAAAAATAAAATACATTTAAAACATTTATGATATTTTAAAAATATTTACATAAACTGTAAAGGAAAAATATAAACTAAAATAAAATGCGCCTTAAATTTCTATTTTAATTTATTTCTCTGTTACAACATTTATTTATCAGTTATTTTACATTTATATAATATAAAAACAGTTTATATAAAAATATAAACAGTAAAAACAAACTGCAGGTGAGATTAGAAGTCCTACACATGTAAATACAAAGATGAATCAATGCACAGGAAGCGTTCTGTACTCGTAATCTCATGGCATCCCATAATTTCCTAAGTTGTTATTTTATAAAATGAGTCCAGAAAAAAGGCGACTCAACACGAGCATCTTTCTGAGCATGAAAACTCCCAAAAAGAAAGAGAAAAGTCAAACATCTGCTGCTCGCACAACAAAAAACTCCAGCCGCGCATCAAATGAGCAAAAAGCCCGTAACCCTGGCAACGGGAGCATTTAACCATCCCGCCCCGAAGGAATCAAACGGTGCAAACGGGTTAACAATCTGCAGCAAGGCCTGCAGCGGAGGTACAGCAGACAGAAGCCATTTAGCCTCGCGTGCAGAACGTCAATATTCAATTAGGCCGGTGGACATCATTAGGACGGCGGCGCAGCGTCTCTCTGGGGGGGACACCACTCTTAACCCCTCTGCTCCCCCCGAGCTGCTCTCACTGGGTCCATGGACCGGCTACAGGACACCCCTCTAACGCCTCACACACACATTATGCCCTTTAATCAGACTCCTCCCTTATTTAATGGATCATTTTAACCTCTTTTTACACTTCATTGAATCAGCAGTTTAAAGGCAAATCGTCCTCCTGAAAGGACATGGGACGGTGGAAATCCTGATAATCACATAATGTTTGCCACATTTATTCCAACGGTGGTTTCAGCAATGGCTGCTGGTGCTCAGCAGTTCAGTGCAGTTCATTTAAGGTCAGTAAACATTCACTAAGTGACTGGATTACTGAAATAAGCCGATCCGTTAGAAAACAAGCTTACTTTAGTCTGATCTGCAGAATGCAGATTTCCCTGCAATGTTTACATGCAAACAGCTCTAAGCAGCTTTTCAGGAGTTATTTTCACACAGTTAGTTACTACACATTACATTCACACCATGCAGGAGTCAAAGCTTCATACAAGTCTTTCTGTATGAAAACAACAAAGCAGTAAAATAAAGCTAAATAACTAAATGGTCCCATTCCAGCTGCATGCATGCAGACCACTAATCAAGGGAAAAATTTAGAAACACATGCAGAAATAATTACTGCAGCGCTGAAAACATCTGAAATAAAATGTGGTTTCATCTGAAGGTCACTGCACACACACACACACACACACAGCATTTCCCATCTGTATTGTGCTGTGTTAACAGCATCCAGATTTAAACATGGCTGCTCCCTGAACGCTTGTTTCCATCGTAAAAAGCAGTGGTACATTGTATTTTGCAACATCTCTTGGTGCAACTGGACCATCAACTGTCTGGTAAAGATGCTGACTCTCAGCTGCTGGGACAACTGGACACACCACGCCTTCTTCCCCAGTCAGCTGGCTGTGTTTACAGGCTACATGACGTTCCTACAAAAGCACAACGGCTTTACCAACACGAGAAGACTTTTGGTGCTCAACACGTTTTGGAACCCATCGCCGGGACAAATAGTCCTGCCGGTAGGATCCAAACAATGCTTTATGAAAAATGAATGATGGATTTATATAACTGTAATTATGTCACCCCCAATTTACAACACATGACTCATTAATAACCAGTGCTGAGAATAACGGCATTAAAATAAACGCCGTTACTAACGGCGACACCTTTCAGTAACGGACTGTCTAATTATTTTTTCTATGGTTAGAACGGCGTTATTATTACAACACGTCGTTACTGTGCGTTACTAAAGCTTCACTGAAGCCGTCATCAGACTTTGCTCACACACATCTGCATTTTGC
>JBAMIG010000001.1:2504796-2522978 GCA_037177335.1 Kiunga ballochi | reverse complement strand
GTAAAGAAGGAAATGCTTTGTCAGTTGTCTGAAGTTGTTTTATTTACGCCACACCACTTATTTTTCTGATGGAGGAAGACTTGAAATACAGTTGTAGGCTATAAGTTTTGTCCTATGAAGGTGCAAAAGATGTTTCTGTGCACTTTCCTCTTCTACTCTCTGCACCTCGCTTGTTAAGCCTGTTGTGAAAAATCCAAATTTTGTTGACATTTAAAATAATAATTTAAAGTTACTTTTCCTGGAAACTAGTTACTTTTGTAGTGGAGTAACTCAATTACTATCTCAGTTACCTTTTTGGAGAAGTAACGAGTAACTATAACTAATTACTTTTTCAAAGTAAAGGTCCCAACACTGTTAATAACAGACTCAATAATGACTTCCTTCACCATTTATTTCCACTTAGGCCAGACTTTTTGATCTGTTGATGTGGTTCAGACACATGTAATATATAAATTTTTATCAATAAATATAGTGCAGTTTATGATCAACTGATTTATAATGTAAAGGAGGGCATCAGAAAAAAGTATCCTCCCACTATCTGCTTTTAGCAGCATAGAAATAATGCCTTCATATGAACATTCAGGCAAGGTTTTCTGCTTTCTTATAAAGTTCATTTTGTGCACGCTTTGGTCACTAATCATCACACACTGGCTGCTTAGAGCTGATTGACAGATGCATGAAACAGGAAGTCTCGCCCAGATATCTTTTATCACTACATCCTCTGACTAAAGCCCGGAAACATGCTCTTTGCCACAGAGGTTCACACCAGATGACAGCTGAAGGAGTAAACATCTGTTAAACCAAAGAGCTCCAAACGGTTGCTTAGGACGTTGTTTCAGGCTCTTTGTGCTTTACACAACACAATCCTTATTATTTAAATGCAAACTGATTCTTTTATCCCTTCATGGACATGCTCTGGTTCTGGTGACGTTCAGTGATGGTTCTCTTTCCCCTCAGGTTAACCCGCTGCTTATTCAGTGTGATCGCATCGCATTCCTGAGCCATACACACACAAACACACACACACGGGTACCTTCATTCACACTGTACAGAGCAGACTGTTTGCTAAACAAAGTGTAGACCTGCAGCCTCTCTCTAGCTGGGTCTTATTAAACAGAAAGACAGCAGAACACACGCTGAGGTATTAAAAAATCTGGTGAACACTGCTTACATCATAAAACCTATAAAGAACACAATTAATTTCCTAAACCAAAACATTTAGCAAGTTTACATAAGACCTCAAAAACCTCCTTCTTTTGCACCTGAATGTGTTTACCTGACTAAAGTGAAGCTATCAAAGCTGCTCTGACACACCTGATTCCTCATACATGTCTCTGCCAAACCCGGATTGGTTTAAACGAGCTCCACAGAGCACGTCTCAGCCTTTGACCTGGAAATAACAGAAGGAGAGGAGCTGGTACCAGCAGATCATCCACAAAGGATAACATGCAATCACTTGTGCACAGCCAAAGGGACAGTCGTCCAATTAAATGGACGGGTCAAACTCAAACGGTGGAGAATTAAAGTGCATGCAAACCTACTGAAAAGTCACACAATGTCATTAAACGCCTCACAGATACATCCGTGTCACTATGCAATTCCTGCAGGGCTAAATAGCAGAAACTAATCATCACAGCAAATATCTATTAAGATAAAAGTTATGAGTAAAAACAGATAATCCAAATTAAAGTCTGATAAAAACATAATGTTAATCTGATAATTAAAAGCAATCTCTGGTCTGGTGGCCTAAAAAAATGTCATTTTCACATGTGCTTCATGCAGTTTTGGCCTTAAAAGGCTGAATGATGCTTTAAATGATGTTATGAGGATATTCTGACCTGATGGTGGCGCTGCAGGAAAGGTTAAGAGTTCAACTGCGCTGGCCAGATCCAATCAGAGAGCAACAAAAAGGCCTGTTTGTGCATAGTAACACACCGATCTGTGTCCTCTGTCCCTCGGTTTTACAAGCTCAGATTAGATCACAACACGCTTCCTGTAAATAGGAGCTTCAACAGATGCATGCTGGGATATCAGCACGATGCTGAGTGCAGGACAGACAGACAAGCTGCACCGAGACCAGCCTGGAGAGAACAGCAGGAAGAACAGGGAGGGTAGGAGAGTGTGTGTGTGTGTGTGTGAGAAAGTCCAGCGATCCATCGTGCCTGACCTCTGAGTCAAAGCGGCCCAGGGGTCAGCAGGGGGAGGGGCCTAATTGATCAACCTGTCAGAACCAATGAGGACGGCCACGTTAATGGGACTTTTATAAGCCCCGCGGGATGCACTACCTGACACTCAGGGCCGTCCGACTATGTGCAAAGCACAGTGGATACCTTGTGTGTGTGTGTGTGTGTGTGTGTAATCCCAGGACCCAGGTAGCCTTATTAAAAGGAGCCAAGTGGAGACTCTGGCTGGGTTTTGACAAATGGCCTCTCAACACCAAGGCCACCTTTGCAAACTTTGGGGACGAGGTGGAAGGAGAAGTCACAGGGGTGAAAAGTCCTGGTTGGTGTGAGTATATGAGAGCAGGAGAGTGTGTGTGTGCGTGTGTGTGTGTGTCTCGGCACTAATAACCTGTGCCCAGTGACTGATGGAGTGTGGAATGGATTAATCTCGCTGCAGTCATGCTGCCAAAAGCAGAGGCGCTAAGGGTTAGCCAGCAGACTTAGCCCGCTTAGGAAAGGCTACAACCACTGGGACCAGTCCGTTCACACACACATTATTTACACACCTACACTAAGAGACACATTTTTTCCCTGGGGTCTGTCTCTATGCTGAGATGCAGCTGCAGTTTGACCTGCAGGCTGCTAATATAAAACCACCACAGCAGATACTTCACAGCAAACACAACCGCCGCTGCATACAGGTCAGTGTGTGGAAAAAAGACCAGAAGAAGGGAGAAAAAAAGGCAGGTGCCCTACATTGTAGCAGGAAATAAAAAGAGAAGGGCTTCTGCCACGAGCACACAAACAAACTCAGCTTCACTGCAGTTTTCCAGCTATGATGCTCCTCCGGAGAGGCTCAGCAATTTATTCTTCTGTGATTGAATTAGCAGCAGCCGCGCTGCAAAACGCAGTTCTTCTGGTTTCAGATGTCACCTTCACCCCACCTGCTCAATTATTTTACATTATTAGCATCTAATGTTTTTAGCATTTTAAGTCTTTTTAATTCTTTTTCAATGAGCTCATTTATGTTTTGTTTTCTTGTAAAGCTTTTGTCTCCTGATCTATGTTTTACTACGGACATCCAGAGCACAGGTTTAACTCCACTTACATTCCCTTTCACTGTGATTACTTTCTGAGGTTTCATAACTACTAACTGCATGAAATATGTGAAGCACAAGCAAAAACACAAAGATTCTGCCGCTTAGAGCAAAGCCTGTTGCATACTCTGTGCTTTGCTGATGCAGCCTGAATGGATAGTTTTATTGCAACTGATGGAGGTGATGAGAAAATATAAACATCTTCACAACACGTGGCATTTAAAGGCAAGTGTGCAGACTGCTAGTTAAAAATGAACATGAATAAAACACATCCCTGCAGTGATCGAAGCTGGTCGTGAAGAAGAAATGGACCAAACCAATAAACTTTATGTTCTTATCGCCTCATAAGAACAAAGCTGTGGCTTCTTGTGGAGTAACAAGCTGAAGCCATGTCTTACTTTTGCTGTTCTGGGTCAAAATGTTTTATTCCAGCTCTAGAAAATGCTGCTAATGTATTTTTCTTTAAGTGAATCATGAGGTCCTGCTCCACGACTATAAATGGACTTTTATAGCAAAGGATTGTTTGTTCCCATCATCTGCTGCCTTCAGGTTCACGTCTTTCTGCGTCCTCCTGGTGTTTCTACGGTGTCTTTGGGAGGCTGACCACATGTCCATCATTACCATTGGCTGATTTGGGTTAAAGAGATATTTAACTGTGCAACACCTCTAATAAAACATGTAAAACTGCTCAGATTCACTTTACTAATTACCAGATGAGCTGAGCTGCTATCTTCAGGTTGTATTTGTTTTTCTGATTCAGGTGAATTCACCTGAGCGCCTCATCACTCTGATTCTGATACTTTGCTATCTTGAGCCTCAGCTTTCCTCTGAGGGAAGATTAAACCCACAACCATGGCAGTCAGGGAGTTAGCTGCCATTTATTCCAGCTTTGTCATTCTGGACAGGAAGCAGAAAAACAGGACTTGTCAAAATAAATGCATTTAGAAATGTGTTTGTGTTTACAAAAATAATACTGAACCCAAATGTATTTATAATTCTGTGTCACAATGTGCTGCAGAATAAAACTGACTCATCTCATGTGTTCACAGGTTATAATTCATTAGGCGTCTTCATCTATAAAAAATACTTGAACCATATTTTGTTTTAATATCTCCATATTTTGTCTTTTTAACTGGTATGAAGGTAAAGAGCAGCTGATAAACTGTTAAAAGCTCAATAATGCGGCTGTGTTCAAGGTTTTGTGCAGCAGCATCACAGGCTGCTGGGAACATGAAATGTTTCTGCCACAGGAAGCAAAGCAGGTCTGGAGAAACTGGAGACCAGACGACTAAAGAAAGGAGGGAATCTGGGTTCTATTCAGGAAAGCTGCATGGGGGCTGGGGGGCAGGGGCCAAGACCCATTCAACCTGCCCCGAGATACAAGGACAAGGGTCCCATTACCCTCCTCCAGCCCCGACCTCCATGAACTTGATCCTGAAGAACAATGTGGAAAGGAGGAGGGGGGGATGGGGAAGAAAGGACTAACGGGAGAAAAGGGGGGGAGGATAATATCTCTGGGAAATAAGTGAGCTTTGCTCTGTGACAATAACACACAGGCAAGGTTTCATTTCTCCGCTCTGCTCCAAGGACCGGGGCTGCAGATTGTTTCTTTTGCAGGGAGAATTTCAAACAGGACAAGGTGATTGGAAAATGGAGAGAACGCACTTCATTACACAGGTGTGTCTTTTAGAGCGCTCTAAAGCTGCGCCCCCATGCCGCTTTTCATCCTCGCCACAAAGCCGGCATCTCCAGGTCTGGAAGCTAATTGGAAAAAGGAAAAAAAAAAAAAAAAAAAAGCTGTTTTGAACATCTTAAACTTTCATTTACAATATTAAATAGTGAGCGCAGATAAGGGATGAATGGAAATGATCAGAGAAGGACCACTGTGTTCTGACCTTTGCCAGTCATTGTGAATATTCAGGAGCAAAGCTGAAGGTCTGCCTGCCATCACACAGACAGAAAGAAATGAAAAGGAAAATAACTGAGATGCTTGGCCAAAAATCTGAAAAGAAATCAAATAGTTTAGGTTTTTCTTTCTTATTAAAAAGAAAAAAAACTATGAAATCTTCAGACTGCAGAATCGTGAGGTTAAGCATTTCATCCTTAGTTCTGCATTCCTGCACCAGGCTGAAGAGGAGGCTCTGCACCACTCACTGCTCTGAGTATCTGCTGCTGACGGCAGCGACGCCGCTCAGATTCAGGTGCGGCGCCTCGGTGTTGATCTGGCAAAGACACAGCAAAGCTCCAAACGTAAAGCGAGTGATGTCACGCAGCCTGGAGACACTCAGCTGGTGCTCCCGCTTCAGCACTATCCCATTTTATTCATACAGCAACAAACAGCCACTTTCTAAAGGACGAAAAAAGCTCATCTGAAGCTGCGATCAGAAGCTAAAATAAGAGATTAGAGTTACAAATAAAAATCTAATCTAAGGGTTCCCACTCAGCATGGTACCCAAATCTCTCACCGTTTAAAAAAAAAGCAGCAAAATCAAAAGAAAATGATGTTTTTTTTTGCATCTTTTTCTTCTATGCATTAAAAGCAGAATCATCCATTTAACATTAGTGAACCTGCTCTGATATCTGAAGGCTTTTCACTCTTCCCCTGAGGATTATGAGAAAAGAAAGAAGCAGCTTCTCCCATCTAAAAAGCCCAGAGCACACCCTGCCTTGTCACGACACGACAGGCCGGAGAGTCTTTGCAGCAGAAGTCAAAGGTCATGGTGGGGAGACGAGAAGAGATGTTAAAGGCAACAGGAAGGGGGCACACGGGGTCAAGCCAGAGCAGATACATGGCACTCTGCAGCTTTTGTTTCGCCCTCATAACGAGTGGATGTTACAGAGGGCATGGAGACGAGGAGGCAACAATAGGCACAGGAAGGCACACAAACTGGTATTGTTCGTCTCATGGGTTTGTAAATAAAGAGCCGGAACGGTGACAGAACAGAAAAACAAGGCGGGGAAAGGCTGTCCATGCAGACAGGGTGCACTCAAAGAAATAAAACTATGAAGCGCCAGCCTGAAATCACCTTATTCTGCTCCAACACAAACCTATATTACCTCTAATTCTATCTGTTAGGAAACTGTCAGGAAAACATTCACATGAACTCTGCATCCTCGCTGACACCTGTGAACTCCACGCACCACTGGAGGTCTAGATCCAAGTATGCCACCGAAGCTGTGCAGAGGTCAGCAGGAAGGAAAGGAAGTGCAGTGGGACGAGGTGAATGCTATCACCGGCGAGCAGAGCGCGGTCCGTAGGGCTGCCATTCTGTTTGTGGAGCTGTCGTTCCCCCACTGGTGATGGCAGAATCCACATCTCGCTCACGGGCCACACAGCAAGGTGGGAGATAAAGCCAGAGTGTGAGAAAGCGTGTAGAAACCTTCATTTGCTCGAGTTCAGTGTCATTTTACACCTTTGTTCATAAAACCGTTTCCATGCTAAATGTGTATTTATAGTGAAAAATCAAACAAAACTTATTCTTGCCTTCAAATAACTCAGATCCATCACTTTTAGCAGCATATTAAGAAGTTTTCCGTCACTAATGTGCCACTTATCATCCTTGCATCACCAAAGTGCATGTCATAAACCCAAAAGGATATTTCATCTGAATAAATTCTTTATATGCTTAATGTGGATTACCGAGAGGAGTCCCTGTAGGTCAGGGCTGGGGAACCCTGGACCTCTATCCTGCAGCTTTTCCATGTTTAAACACAGGATTTGAATGAATGAGTCCTTTGCTGTGTTTCCATTGCAGGTGTTTTCATTGAGTGTTACGCTGCAGTTCTCATAACATGACCGGTGAGATTATAGGAGAATAACGGCTCATGCAACAAACAAACCGGTCACATGACCCCTCCTGTGTCGGTACCCTAACCCTTATGAGAGCGTAAACGTTTTTCCTTTAAGCAATGATTACGTTATTTCCTTTATGGAGGAGTCTCCATGGCTGGATTTTTATTGTGATATTTATGTTTTGGTGTTGGGAACGTTGCTACTGAGCAGAACTTAATAAGCTGTGGGTTCTATAATATTTGAATCAGGTGTGTTGGAGCAGGGAAAGATCTAAAACCTGCCAGGCAGCTGCATCTCTGCTCCCTGCGGTAAAGTCTGGAAACTGATACGACTTTCCCTGGTAGCTGGATGCAGGTTATGTTAGAACGAGTTGCACACATTTCACACAGACGCTTCCTTCTTACGCACCATGTTTCCTCCCAATGGATAAAGTTTCACTTCCTGAAATAAAGAAATGCCCGTATAAGCATTTAAATAAAAAGGCATTTTCCAGTTTTATTTATATAGATTCTGCTTTTCTTGTCCTGTCCAGCATCATAAAAAGAAATTTAGGTTAAAACTGACCTGCAGCATCCATGTTTGCTCTGTTCTACAGCTTCATTTCAAGGCTTTTCTTTGCATTCGGGTCACGCTGACTCTCACTGCAACCGATCTGAACAAAATGATCCTTCCACAACTTTATGATTCTTCATAGTTTTACACCAGCTCACACAGATGATCTCTGCAGGTGATTTGCAGGAAAATACTTGGGACATTTTTCTGTTTACCTTTGAACAGCCCAAAAGCCTGACGACTAACCAGCCGGCTGGCAGCAGATAGATGAATATTATTACTTATTATTTACTTATTAATTATTTACTTATTATTATTATTATTAAAACATTTTGACCCATTTCCATCTTCTGCCTTATATATTTTGTGGCTATGTTGAAGGACTTTTGCAGCAAATCCTCTTAGGTTAGTAAAATTGTTTATTAATGTGTTTGAGTGAATGTTGTAGGTCATATAGCAGTAAGCAGTAACATAGTAAGAAACTGTCCTCAGACACACACAAGAGGATATTTTTCTGCATTTTAAAAGCATTGTTTACTCCCTAAAGGACATTAACAATATAAAATAATCTGAAACATTTGATAGTAAAACCAAGGGCAGGACTTTGTGACTATAACAGAGAAAAATCTCAGTTTGGATTGAATTTATTCCCATTCAGCCTCATGCAACAATGACACTAGCCAGTCTGACTCAGTGCTCCCAGTACTCTCAGAGGTGTTTTTGTACAGTAGAGATCAAGGTTTCTGCAGCGCATCAATGTGGGAAAACACCTTGTTGGATAAATTCCTTTCTAACTTTCTGCATGTGGAAGGTTGTTTCTGACGCAAACATGGAAACAGACAGCTGCGTACAAGATATCTGACGGTGGCAATGCGCTCCAGGATGACATGAAACAACAGTTTGGTCACCATCATTAGTACAGAAGACCAAACTGAGTGTAGAGCGCATCAATAAATACAACTCCTCCAGCTGGACTGAGACTTTTGCCGTATGCCCTCCCGTTTCACTCCATCCTACATTATTAATGTTTTCTTTCCTCTAAAAGTTGCAAGAAAACTCAGTGGAGCTTGTGCCTCTTCTCTATCAAAACCTAGCAGCACTTAGCATCAGCAGAGTCGAGTCCAGGCTTGTTGTCATTGATGGAATAACTTATTTATGTGAGCTTTTTATGTCTGGTGAATTCAGCTGTGCTGGTACTTAGGTTTGTGACCTTTCACACTGAGCTCAGCAGAGAATAATGGCTTAGACAGCAAAGGCACACTCTCAGATAAAATCTATGTTTACGTCGTGGAAAGGAGCAAAAAAAAGGCTCCGTTGTAAAAGCTGCAGCTAATGCATGGCTGCAGCACCTCTGGCCGCAGCAGCTGGGGATACAGGGCTTCCTCTGCACTTCAAATATTTATCTCCTCGTGGCGTGAGACACAGCATGGGACAGAAAACAAGATGGAGTCCCGCTGGGCCCAGTGTACACACAAGTATACACACACAACAGCGTAAACACAACAAAGACAAAAAACAAACAGATGGGTGGATTTAGCAGTTGGACATCCATGCAACCTGTTCTTTAAGCAGCACTGATAATGATGGACAGATAACCAGCAGCGGATGAAACAAGCTGGAGTTGTTAGCATCCTCTCTGGTGATTGAGCAGCTAGCCTGAGGTTGGGTTCAGGGGGAGACCAGCGGCCTGTTTGCAGACAGATCGTCTTTATTCTCTGACTGGTTGCTCCGCTGTCTTGGGCTTCCTTCCAGGAGATTGTGATTGCATTTTATAGCCTCAGGCAGCGTCCTCATGTCATGTACTCCTCCTCATGTTGCAGACATCTGGCTAGCTCTGGGCTCTGCTACTATCGCCGTTGCTCTCATGCTCTGCTGGATGGTTTGATCAAACCTGCATCACTCCTAATGAGACTCAAAACTCACTCCACCCCCCTCCACACCTTCATATGTGCATCCTGTCTGCAGAGACAAAGCGTGGTGTTTACCAAGCAAAAGTTAGCGTTTTATAATATAAAATGAGGATCATATGTTCCTCTGCTGATGCTCATGTGATCCTGAAAAGATAAAATATTTAAACTCATCTTTGAAACTAAGAATTTATTTTTAAATTTGCACCTAAGAGAGAAAATCTGCTGATTCATACGGGACTTCAGAGGTCCTAAGCTTTAAAGATCGTGGTTAATGTGTGGATTTATGAGCTGGTAACCATCAATGGCTAAAGCAAAAACCATCTTAAGCCATTTTAGATTAGTTTATTGATGCTCTTTTATTAAATTTGAATCTTAATCACTTTAATTCTGTAATTTAAAAAGAAAAAACAGATGATGATGAGATAACTTCTGATCAGGTCTGATTTTCTGAATGATAAAGTTTTACAAGCTGCCAGCTGGTAGCAGAAACCTCGGTTTCACCACACTGTGAGCAAATTGATAACATGTGTCCAAACACAAGATGAACTCTGCAATTCATTTGCATCTGCTAACCTGTTAAATTGTGAGCTGCACAGAACCCATTTATAACCACGTCCTCACCTGCCCCACCGCTAAGCTATTTATTATCAAGGTGACTAACCCGCACAGCCATTAGCTGCAGAGTTATTCATATCATGTTAGTGCAGGAACATTGTTGATGGTGATGTTCTATTAATTCTGCAGGTACAAAGAGATGTGACCCTGTTTCAGAGCCCGTGCGCTGCCATCACATGACCGCCGTGTGGTTAACGGGCCTCGTAGGGGAATTGGACTAACGGTGTATTTACACGGTGGCATCTCTGAGCTGGTATTAATAATAGAGCCACTTAGCATTCAGAGGCACTGGTCTGAGCCTCGCTGTTTGTTTCACAGGTCATTAAATTTATGCCGCAGCCCTAATGTTCATTACAGCAGCAAGCTGGCCAGGGGTCTGTAACACTCGCTCACTGTCTTTTATCCCCCACTGTATTCCCAACACCGACTTTCTTTCATCCTGCACCCATTCTCCCTCTCTCACATCACAGTCCATTTGCTTGACAACAATCCTTTCCTGCTTTAATTAAAAGGACTGTGCCGGGTTTCCAGCTTCCATGTTAGACTTTGTCTTTCAGCCATGACTAAATAACACAATTAATCATTTCACCTAAAAGTCTGGGCGAATATATAAGTGAGGAGGAAATATCTGTTGTGTTTTCTGGCTTCACTGTTTCACCTTTGCAGAAGAAGCCTAATCTGCAAGGCCAGGTAATTCCACTGTAAACAAGCTAAAGGCCGCAGGTAAGAAAGCAGCAGGGATTTGTCTGAACCAACAGGGAAACACAATGCATTTTATGTTTGTAAGCACAGAAGAATAAACCCACCCAGCAACCAGAAGCTTCCATCCCAGCATGCATTAAAAGGAGGATTTGCAGGGTATTGACCGAAGCGCTGCGTTAGTGACTGGTCAAACCACGTTAACACGAAGCCCTAATGAGATGCTATTTAATCCCAATTCCACCCAAAGAAACAAACAAATATGTGAATGAGAGCAAATTTATTAAGTGTAGATGTATTTCCCCATCACATCACATATGGTTCAGATAACTGAGTGGTTTTGGTTGCCATGCAGGAGCCATTTTCTTAAAAGGATCTTAATTGTAACCTGCAACATGGGAACAAGTGCTGACTATGAATGTGAGCATGCAAAGCAGGGAAGTCCAACCACACATTTAACACCTGGAATCACAGAGGAGCTTCCAGCATGAAGCTGCAGTCAGAAAAACACAAAACTTCCAAAAACATCCTAAAAAGGCTCAATTCCTCCGAGTCAAACAGAACAGATTTGTTTGAAGGTGCAGACTTCAAGAGAAAGAGAAAGAAAAGAATGTATGCTCATGGAGTTTCAGCACAGACTGGGTGGTTTTTGGGGCAGGGTAGATGACAGACAAGCAGACATTCCTGATCCGATCGCCCTGAAGAGAGGGAGGATATAAACATGCATCGTTCAGTATAGCATCTGTTTACCGGTCAAAGGGCTTGTTGACCTGCACAACACTCTACTTCTTTCTCTAAGTACAGTCCATCATGTCTGCTATGATATAAAAAGAAAGAACGCTGCTAAAACACTCAACTGGACCATTTTATTTCTGATTTTTTTGGTTCTGCTGACAGAAATAAAAGGAAATTGGAAACTAAATTTGAAGACGGTCTGTTGCACCAGAACTGATCCCCAGCCCTCCTCTTGGGGTCCCGGCTTTGGGAGGAAGATGATCTCACCCTCTGTGTGTGTTTGTCAGTCATTACGTGCATCTGTCGTCCCTTCTGCTTGGTCGCTCTGATTTGGAGCAGCTCTGCAGAGCGTCGAGTCGTGTGGCTTTCTAATTAAAGCCGATGCTGCTGCTGAGGCCCGCCAGTCCCAAAGTCAAAGGTCGCCATGCAACCACCGAAACGAGCAGGTACCCAACCACTGTGAAGCGGTTTGAAAGGAAGGGCACCCCCTGAAGCCTTGCTGTCCCTTCCCCCACCGGCTCAACCCGCCATCCTCCCCCACCAGCCTCTGCTTCCCTTTTTTTCTTCCCCTTTAGTCCTTTTCTGCACTTCCCTTCACAGTACTTATACATCCACAAGTTTTGTCTTGGTAAGAAGAAAAAAGACATAAAGAGCCCGCCTCTGAGCATTTCTCCCTTCAATAACAGAGAAAAAGATTAGACAGCAAAGAAAAAGAGGAAGGAGGGAGGAGGGGAGAGGAAAGGCTTTTAAACAATGACAGAACATCTATAGGAAACTCGCACTTCAGAGTCCTTTCAGTGAAAAGAAAGAACAGGGACATCGCTCTGAAGGCCGTCAGCTGAGGGCCAAACATGTCACAGGAAGAAGAAATGCTGTAGAAAGATGTGAATTCCCGTGTCCCTCTCATCTGAATGATCCCATCGTTTCCCAAACAAAGAAACCGTGTTGACCTTTGCACGTCTGTCCTTTAAGGAAGAAGCACAACCGGACCTTACTGCGTTTTCTTGATATACAGAGAGGCTTCAGAGGACGCTGGTGAGGCAAAGTGAGAAGAACTGCGCCGAAGAAGCACATTTATCACCACCCACTCTGCTTTTTGATGGATTTGCTTCAGTACAAGAGCAGCAGAGTTGTAAACAGAAGTCATGCTGCCTCTTGTTTACTGGTCAGAGTTGTAGCAGCGTGTTGACCTGGAGGTCAGACGGTGCAAGCTGCAGGTTAGATGAGAAAACATCATCATCACAGCTGTATCATCCAGAGCCAATTCAGTTTGTTTGTCCTCTCAGCTTCCTGAACACTTCTGTGCACTTTACACAGAAACTACAAATCATTTATTATATGATGAAATAATATTTGTCCCCATTAAATAAAGAAAAATCTGAAAAGAACAAAAGAAAAGTCATTTTAACTCAAATGGACTTCTTGAGATTATTTTTTAAAAAAATGTTTAATTTAGAAAAAAAAAAATGTAAAAAAAAAATTTAATTTAAATTTTTTTTTAAAAATGTAAAAAAAAAAAAATTCAATTAAAAACTATTTTTAATTAATTTTTTTTTTTACATTTTTTAAAAAAAATAAAAAAAAATTTTTTAATTATTATTGAGATAAATACACACTATATACACACAGTACTGCTGTCAGACACAAAAGGATGAAAAAATATATTAAAATAAACAAAAAAAATGCACGATGTAAAAAGTATTTCTATAAAAGAGAAGACAGAAAGCCAAAGTGAGTCCAGAACAAAAACCTGGTAACTAAAATGATTTACAGCACAAAGATCTGTTGGCACTGCAGCAAAATGAGCTTAAGATGAGATGCATCTCCTTTTAGCCTCCTGCTAATGCCTCGCAGCCACAGATGGATGGCATTTCTCACACTTGTGCAGAAAATCAGGGGCTTCCAGATAAAAGAAAGAGACCATCTTGGGTGAAAAGAGCTGAGTGACTCATAGCTGCCAGTTCGGTACATTTACTCTAAATCAAAACGTGGACACAAAGAAGAACGATATTCTGAGTAGAACATGAGGTTAAAAGATCCTGCTGTGTCTCCAGGGACTGCTTTTCCCATGTTTAATGCAGATTTTCTTTAAAAGAGCTTTCCAAACGTTTGCTCACACGAGTAGATAAAAAAAACAAGAGTTTATTGTTCAGCTTCATTCTTTCCATCAGCTGCAGGATCTTTGTTCTGTAACCACAGTCTGACAAAGCCGCATAGAAAAACTATCTTTTTTCTCAAATGACTATTTATCTTCCCGGAACATGAATGAAGAAATCAATAGTAATACATAAATAAAGAGCTTCAGCCCAGTTTTCTAGCCTTAGCAGATGAAAACCATAAAGGTGACTTTTAGGTTGTCTTAAAAACTTTAAACTATTCCCACTTAACTCTCTCCCCTCAGTCCAAAAATACAATAGAAAAGAGGGGTGTTTAATAATAAAACCTAAAAAAAACATGGATCCCCATCAGGTTTGAAACTAAATGTCATAAATCCAACAATTAGTCCATAAAAAGGAAAAGAATTAAGCTCATTTTTCTCTTTTTAGAAACAGATTGTTCTGTTTCCTGGACCATATCACACATTTTATTTATCAGTTCTGATCACAGCCTGTATATAAAAGCCTCTGAGCGGGTTTCTGAAGCACACGAGCCATCACTAGCAGAAAATACAGAAAAGGTGGCGCTCGGGGGGAGACGACCTCTCAAAGCAGTAAACTGTGGTAGCTTGAGCTTATGCAGCATTTCAAGATGAAATAAAACCAAACAGGTGAGTTTACCCTCACAGGTATGAAGGTGACCTATTGCACCAGGAACACGGTGAACATGAGGATTTGCTCTGTGGATGAGGAAGCAGCTGAAATCAGCTTTACTTTCTTGTTTGGGTTTGATGTGGTGACGCCGCCTCCAGCCTTCCATTCACCATAAGGAGGTCGTCTCAAATGCTAAATAACTCATTTAATGACCGTCTTTGGGGTTTCATTTAACACCCGACACAACCTTTATACGAGCGGCAGCCTGAAAGGAACGACCTGAACTAGATTTTTCTTCCCAGTGAATTGTGGCCTGGATCCGCAGCAGGAATTTGGCTGCATCAGCCTTTTTCCAGGACCCATCAGCGTTTGATGGAGCTGCTGGTTGCTGTGTGGCAGACCTCTGCCTGCCCAGCAGGTGACTGATGTACAGTAGCCTGTGGAGGACAGCTTTATTAAACAGAGACCCATCACTCTCTCTCTGACATATTGGGGCCTCACCTCGGTTTGGGACTGGGACAAGCACCAGTACGACTCAGTTCTGTTAACACATCTATAAGGATGTAAATCAGCTGTGTGCCTCATATTTTAATTTCTTTTTTTGCTTTTTGGCTGCATCACGACAATTTGACAAACATGTTGGTGAGAGCATGAGCATATTGGGCTGTTTGTGAGAACGTGTGTGAACAGGGTGCGTCGTTTAGCAGGGAAAGCTGAGAGCCATCGTAATGCTGAGAGCAAAATGACAAATTCATCACTTAACCCTCTCATTCACTCCCTGACACACACACACACACACACACACACACACACCCTTTCCTATCCAGCCTGCAGCTGCAAGGCGCTGAACACAGCATGAACCTGCATCTGTAACCTGACAAAAACACCTGCTGCTGCTGCACCGACTGCAAAACACACAAACGGCGGGACTGTCCATCACAGTCTGGTCCCGTTAACAGATGCTTGATCATTTCTATTCTGTGCATCATTAAGCAAAGGTTTCATAATTTAACAACAACAAATCATTTACTGTAATTAATGTCACAGAGATGCCAAATCGGACATTTTTTCTTTTTAAAATGAGGTTTTTTTGCACATAGAAACCTCATTTTGCCTTTAAAACCACTATAATGCCTCTAATTTATAAAATTAAACTCTTGTTAACAGCCTTTATATTTTTGTATCATACTAAATTAATTGAAGGAATGAAATCTAACTAGAGGCAAAATAAACCCTTTAGCTGAAGACAGTCATTGTTTCAGGTTCCATGCCTTTTTACCAGTATACTTCATACTGGTTTTATTGGTGCCCGTGACTGTGGAAAACATTACACAACACTGGTTTCAACTTACCCCCACCTGAAACACAGAACAGTTCAAGTTCAGGTCAGTAAACCATCTGAGCCAGATTTAGCTGCAAATGCTCAACTTTTGAATTATTAGCGTCTTTAATGCATCAATCATGATGCATCAGAGCAAAAAGGCCTCAAATGTTTCAGACAGAATAACGGATTCTGTTTTCACGCCTTAAAAACAAGGGAACGATGTGCAGCTCGGTCCTAAATGTGCTGTGAAAAGAGCTTTATAGACACCCGCAGTCTGCTCGGTACGTCTTGTTTTTAATCCAAAAGACTTATTTATTTATAAGAATAAACCTGTTTGTGTAGAAAAAGGAATAAAGCAGAGGTTTGTTTTCCAGGAAAGTCTCAGTAAAATGTCCAAACACGCTTGTTACGTCCTCCAGAAGAGACGCTTTGTCTGCAGCGGTGCGGAGATCGCTGCAGGAGGGGAGGTCTCTGTTTTATGTGTGCTAAAAACTGACCTGCTTCTTTCATAAACAGCAACATAATGTGACCTCATCTGCTTTAAACGCAACGTGTTGTGAACATTTTCCTACTTTCTGATCACCTCGATCAGCTATTTGAGTAAAACTATGTGTTGGACTGTTCTGCGTTAGCCACGCCCACCTCTATCTGACCAATCACATCATACTTCTCAGAGCCTAACGAGAATAAATCCACCAGCCTGATGTGTCCAAACTGCCCTCCATCATGTCAGCGAGAACAAAATGACGTCATTTTCTCCTCAAGAAAAACCTGCAGGATGTAACAAGCTATAGTTGTTTTACTTTGAGATCACTGTAAAGTGAAATAATAAAAATCACACCTGTCTCCTCTCTATTTACTAGATGGATTGGACCCTATCATGACATGTTTTTCACAGTATGAACTCTGGCCTCTTTCTTTCAGCGTAGAGTGACTATGAAGCCCTTGACTTTCGGTGACGGACATTTGTCAGGGCTCATTGCCTCATCTGAGGTAAAGCTGCCATGTGTTCACCCCCTGACACAGAACCGGTGTGTGTGTGTGTGTGTGTGTGTGAAAGAGAGAGCGTGGTGGGCAGACAGCCAACCCAAACTGACAGAGGCTGGCGCCGACGAAGAGGTGACTTAGGGGTGATTAAGCTAAAAGCAGCCGACAACAAATGCCAGACCTCAGCGACATGGACAAACCAGGATAAAACACCTCCTTTCCTCCTTTCCTTCTCCTAAACTACCCTAAACTCTATAATATGTGATACGAGAAGCACTTATTAGATCATCATTAAGGGAAATTGTGTTAATGCTGAATATCTGAGGAGAACGGGGCGAAGATAATTCCTTATGTGCCAATGAGAATTACAAAATAAATTATCTATAGAAAAGCACACGGAGATGGGAAATGTGTTATTTTCTCCATGCAAACACGGAAAAAATGTGGGTCATTTTTTCATGTGGAGGTTTGTTTATAATGGAGATAATTTATTAGAACTGTGTGTTTTAGTATCAAGCACAGAAATTTAATGAGCAATTAATTAGCATATCTCATATTCTCGCCCAGTTGGTATTTTTAAGCTTCTTTCTCTCCAGAGATTACACATGCATGAGTGTGTGAATGTGCGAAGAGGTCAGGGGTGGTCCTACTTTAACAACACAAGGATGTTGGTTCAACAAAAGGCCATTTCCTGAGAGAACGAGCCAGACAGAGGAGGGTTGCAGCATAGCAGGTTGTTCTTTAGCATGCTACCTGAACATGCACGTGTGATGCCGAGCCTCTCACTGTGAAAGCAGAAGCATTAATATGCAGTCTCCTGTCTTCTGGGTGGACATTTAGCTGCAGGGCTTCAGCTCATGTTTAGAGATTAAATGCATTTAAGAAGCACAAATCAACCTGAAAGGTTTCAGGTTAAGAAAAAGAACTTTGTGTGGGTTAACTAGCTGCAGTTTCAGGTTTTTAATCAAAATTTAGTGTCTTGACTTCATGTCAAAACAAATTTGCTGATTTACAAAGAAATGAGCAGAAGTTATAGCTTGATGTGTGAAAAGAAAAAGCTGGTTCAGGAGCTGAGTGACAACATGGCAACCCCAGCAGGTAAGCAAAGAAAGCAAAATGGCAATCTGACCCCACACGCTTCACGTGCGCTTTCCCAAATCTGTTTCCGAGGCACTTGTCACTGTTTGTTTTATCAATACCTCAGCTCTTCCACCTCACGAGATTTTTTAAACTGCCTTTTCACTTAGTTGTTTTTATGCTAAAACGGAATAAGTGCATGAAAACATGTGGGTGGAAATCCATCTGGTGTTAAAACGTGGACGAGGTGTCCACATAGTGCAGACAGAGAGACGAGGAGAGGAAGCCGAGGGAGTCCACACGGCACAGATCTCTGCCCTCCTCAAACTGGAGGCAACTGAGGATAAACGGGCCTATTTTCCAAACACATTCTGCAGCTTTTCCTCTCATGCTCTTTCTCCCTTACACACACACACACACACACACACACACACACACACACACACACACAGCTGACCTTTGCAGTGAGAAATGAATACAT
>JBAMIG010000001.1:2491511-2504016 GCA_037177335.1 Kiunga ballochi | reverse complement strand
AACCTTCGACCAGAGAGTTAAGTTGTGGTCAAGACCAGAATCACAAAACGGGTTCATTGTTAGAGAGAAGAAGAAGAGAGGTGTGTGTGTGTGTGTGTGTGTTCCTTTGTGCTCCGGGTCAGTCAGCACGGCTTATCACAGGCAGCAAAACCTGCTGGATTCCTCACTAATCTGTGACCAGCCGGTAGTCATCCCCTCAACTCAGACGTCTGAGCTCAGTGTGAGCGTGAGACTATGAGCTACACGCCTGTTATCGTAGATTACCTGTTCAGATACCGTGCATCGCAGACCCCCACAGCCCAAAAGCATCCGTTTTAAACCACCTTCAACATAAACTCAACTTTATTTATGAAGCTGCACACACAGTTAAAACTGTTTACGAACTGTTTACAGGGAAAGCAATGTAGGAAAGCAGGGACATTTTCACCTTTTTCAGCACGTTTTTACATCTGGAACGTTTGTTTTTAACTTGTTTAGTTAAAGCGTTAACATGGTAATGGTTAACATGCTGACTAGCAGCTATGAATCCAGGCTTGGATTAAAGAGAAAACACTGGAGTTGGAACATTTTCTGCAGGGTTGAGCTAAAAGATGGGACAGGCTTTACGTTTTGGCAGCAAACACTTAAAATAAACCCGATGAGATTTCTGCTACATTTGGAACAATTTATCTAGTTTGGTACATAGAATACGTTTCAAATGTTGGAAGATTAAGCAGCATTTTCTACTACAGCTTGTATATAAGATACATTTCCAGATTTAATATAATCTAAAAAAATGAGTTATGAGTTGACCTATTAACCCTAAAATCAATTTGCGTTGCTGTGAAGGTTTTTTTTTCTTCAAATCTTTATTTTGAAATGTTGAGAAGATTTACAGCAGAGGTTCTTTTGTTTGTTTCATTTTTCTTTATAAAAAGGAATAAAAAATGTTAGGAAGTTGACCTTTTTACCATGAGGGTCCCTGTGCAGCTAAGGAGTGGATACTTATATAATTATGAATTGTAATCAAAATAACCTGCAGTAATATCATGAATAATTGAAGCTCAATGCTAACTTATGCTTTCTTTTTTAAACAAATAAATCATGACAGTTTTAACAACTTAGACTGGTTACACACACACTAACCTGATCTAATATAAAAATAATAATAAACCTTTTATTCCTGCAGAAGCTCAGATATAATTGGCAATATATGGTGAATAAAGCAGATGGATACGTACACCATACAAATCCAAGACTCTGGAGTTTTCCCATTAAATCTTGCCTGCAGCAGATGAATGTGCATAAGACCCAGCACGGCTAAATTCAGACACCTTCAGCTCCTTTTAAAGAGCTTTGATTGACAGGGTGCAGAAGCCTGCTCTTCCTTGCACAGCGTGAGTGTGTAGGAGTGTGTGAGTGTGAGGGAGGAGGTTGAGGCATTCGGCCTGTTAAGCATCTGTCATTAAACAGTGCAGGTTGCGTGTCTTTCATGCTACACTGCTTTCACTCCATCAGCTCCTTATTTTAAAGCAGGCCAGAGAAGTTGTGCTACAGGGTTCAGTCCTGGAGAGATCCTGCCTTTTCTAAACAAATCCCTTCCCCTTCTCGTGTTGTTACCCGGCCTGTGCAGAGCTGAATGGCACGTGCATGAGGGAATTTAGCCCTTTGATTCAGGTAGCTGGAGAGCAAATGTGACTAAAAGTAGCAGGATAGTAGATCTCCAGGACTGAACCTGGACACTTCTGTTACAGGAGATGTTTTTTTCCTGATCATAAGATTACCCATAATTTGATGCTAGTCTTTCCATGTAACTTCCTAATTGTGAATAATAAAAGTACTAGTTATACTGAGTGAAACTATAGGTGAGAAAAACCTTTTCTAAACGATTCTGTTGCATCAAACGGATCATTTCTGAGATCTGGACCTGTTTTCTCCTCACCACTGAAGGATTTCCTTTACCATAGCTGGATTTTCACAAACCCAATGAGAATAATTAAGAAAACGTATTGGCACAACTTCCATGTTTGCATTAACTGCAGTAAATAAAAGTAAAGCAAGCTTAGCCAAAGAGGAAACCTGACTATGTTCTAACTTCATCCCTGCAGGGTCCACTTCACACTTTTTATTTAAGGAAAAAAAAAAATCAATTACTTGGCAAGTTTGCAGATTAATACTGACACAATGTAATAATAAATCCATATTTTATGGCCTATAGTTCATATTTAAGCAGACTTTTAATGCTCAGACATTTAATGATGAAATGATAAAATAATTAAATAAGATGCAGCATTTATTATACTATACGAGTCTGCTGCTTCTCCACAACTCCTCTGAGAAAATTTATTTTTTCGTTTACAAATCAGCCCAATAAATAAGACTAAACACTGACTTTAGTGAGATGCATAAAATTAAACAAAGTGGCTGTAAAAACAGGTTTATGGCTGTGTTGTATTCTGCACAGCAGTGTTGTGGTTCTGCACATGAAAAAGTTCCAGCACATTAAAAGTCTTTAAACACCTCAGTCTAGTTAACCGCTCCTGTGTTTACGTGCACATCGGGTTTGTACGGCTTACATGCAGCCAGCTGCACCTGTCCATGTGGGTCCCACTGTTCCTTTCACTGCAGACACAATGCATCCCAAATATTTGTGGACAGAGTGTGCAGACTATACATACACCTGGATCTATAAATATAAACAAAACACCCAGACAAAGAAGATAAAGAGGCAGAAAAACATCATGGAGGCTTGATTTGAAAATTAACAACTCTTAAAAATGTTGAACTACTTACACGTGGATGCAAAGTGCTGCTACTGAAAGGCAGAATGCATCAACATCTAAGATAACATTCTCATCATCATATTGATCTTGTATCTGTGCAGTGGACACACAAGCTCAAAATGCAGATGGCTTAATGCTGAACATAGAGACGAACATGTTTAAGAAAGTTAATCTCTTTGTTTGGAGTGCAGATGGAAGGACGGCTCCTGTTCGAGTGGAAACAACGCGCCATCAAAAAGTTTTCCATGACATTTGATTCCTTTATCAGGACAGCAACACAACCCAAATTATAAATGTTCTGAACAAAAAGAGCCGTTTGATCAGAATCGCCATTTTTTCCAGCAGCATCCTCATCTGGGAAGTGAAGTTGTTTTTGGAGCAGCAGCAGAGCAGACCACCGCGGCTACAGCAGCGTTTTATCAGGCGGTTGTTACACGCTACATTTCCTGAGCGGTGCAGACGCATCCTGGCCTGCAGCAGCACACCGCTAAGTGGCCGGAGGAGCCCGGCCACACAGGCAGCGAGCTGTGGATGAAGTAAGGGGTCACTGCGGGGCTAAGTGAGACCTCACACTGGACAAGCAGGCCAGACCTCGGGCCACCGTGGCATATGGGTGTGAAGGAGGTGAGGAAGCCGAGAAGGGGTGGGATGTGGGGAGGGACATCCAAGCTGTCCACTCTGCCTCTCATGAGACCCCCAGCTGTCACAACAGACACTTACCAGCCCTCACACTAAACACCCACCAGGGACAAAAGAGGTAGCATTCTTCCTCTTTTAAACAGAAGGATGGCAAAGAGGGAAGTGTAAGCGCCTCTTCCTGCTGCGGTGGTGTCTGAGGAATGCTGGGATCTGCCTCCTCCCGGCCGCCTCTGAAGCCAGGCTGCAAAGCGGCTAATTATAGCTGCTAAAGGATGAGGGTGCAACCTAAATAGCTATTTTAGAGCCACTGTGCAGAAAAAGCAGTGTCACAGCAGGAGAGGGGAAGCTGCAACCTCAGCTGTCACACAATAAAACACACACACACACACACACACACGCAGCTGCAGTGCAGGCGAGCTGAGGTCAGACTGCAGAGAAGGTGAGATGGCAGCAGTTCAGATGCTTCTTTCTTTTTAGCAATTGCAAAGATAAACACAGCTAAGTGCAGGTTTCACGTAACTGCAAACATAGTGCATCCTCTGCAGAGCGGTGTGCAGTTCTGATGCCATCTGATACAGCAACAAGAAAATACTAATAATACAGACATGAACTCTGATTCTGGTGATTCAATTAAGATGTTTCATAGTTTTTGTTTTAAATATTTTAAATTTAAGATAAACTTCAGAACCTTTTTAAAACATGGATGAATAACCTGATGATGAAGTTTATTTATGGCTTCATGTTACATTAAATAAATTCTCTTATTTTAATTTAGGTTTTAGTTTGATCATGTCCTTTTGTTTTGTTTTAAAATAAAATTTTATAGCATTTTCTACTTTTTGGAAACATTTATTTCTATTTCATTACATACATTTTTAAAGCAGCATCTTGCCTTTTGATCGCATTTTTATCCGTTTCTAATTGAGCTTAACTTGTTAAAATCCAGAGATCTTCCCATTCAGTGTGCAGTTTCACCCGACATGAGAACAGAAAATGCAAATCTACACTAATCACAGATAAATCTCAACTAATGTCCATAAACCTGATTTTACGATATCAGTTTAATCAGAGGAGACATCAAGCCCCGTTTGGGAGCACACATCCAACGGGAACAACAGGAACATGGGAGTTTCCTGCAGGCAGGTGAATTTAGTTTACTCCACTGTCACAAAGCACAGCGTTCTCTCCACGCCTAAAAAGCTATTGACAAGGTGTCCCGGTACCACGCGTATCACTTAACCCCGTGTCAAAACACAGGTGTAACATAAGCCCGGGAGCAGGCGAAGGTCCTGAGCTCATAAAGGAATGTGCGAGCTGGGATGTGCACCCTGCATGTAAGAGAGGCCTCTCCCTGAGAGCGTACAGCAGAGAACAGAGATACTGCAGAGCGCAGAGCTGGAAAACAGCCAGATCTGACAGAGGAGCAGACACACCTTCACCTCAGGGATCCACAACACAATGAGAAATGTGACTCTGTGATAATAAAGACAGCGATGATGGCAGGAAGGTGCTCTTACCACGGTGCCCCGTATATCCGGAATCCCTTTATGGTGACGTCCGAGTCCTGTAGGTACACACAGTTTGTGAGGAGTGACTGGACATTGTCAAAGTCCTCCGGTTTGAGTTTGGAGACTGAAGGGAATCTGTAGTAATCCTGCTTGATCAGCTCAGCCATGAAGTCTTTATCAAAGGTCAGCTCGTGGTTCCCTGCAATCACCACCTTGAACTCGTACGGGAGCCCACCTGGAAGACACGAGAACAAGCAGCAAAAGGGTTGTGAGTTCATTTTGCTAAATGTGCTTCCCTGAAACCATCCAACCCAGATCAACATGAGCAGCAGCAAAGCCGGAGCAACATTTGGAGGCTACAATCTGAAGATGAGGACTTTGGATCAACATGCTGGAGCCGAGGCCTGAGCAACATAACATCTACGTGACTCATGTGAAAATACTGGCAATTTCCCTCCAGAGTGTTGGTGCGTGAGTCACCCAGTCACAAGCAACCCAATGCATTTTTAGCCACATAGACATGGTCCAGAATGAGCACGGAGCATCAGAATGAGGAAGAAAAGGACCTTTTTAGGGGGTTTTTTGTTGCAAATTATTTAATCTACCAGAGACATTTCTCCTCCTCTACCAAAGCAGAACTGTATTTATTAAAACACGGAGTTGTGCGAAATAAAGCAGTTTATATCCAGAAACAGCAGATTCAAAACATTGTGTGATGCATATACACTCCCTTTGTAAATCTGTGCCTTAACACAGATCCTGGCTGCAAAAAAGTGAGATAATTAGACACAGTCATGGAGGTTAGAACCACTGCTGACCGTTCAGCTTGACCCCCGCAGACCACTGTCCATCTCTGCTGATCTCAGGCAGCGAGGGGATAGCATGAACCTGAACTAAATGGAGAAGAACATCCATTACAGTCCTCGTCCCCTCATCTTTCAACTTGTGCTGTGGCCTTTTCTCTCTCCTCTGTCGAGGTGATTTGTCCCGCTTCCCCTCTGCTATCAGACTGACTTGCTACTTTATTCCAGCCGACTGAGCACTCAACAAAAGGTTCTGGCCTTCATCACCTTCGATTCGCTCCATAATTCCTTCCTTTTTTAAAAGTTGATTTTGTTCCAGGTCTCCCTCGTCCCTTTACATTTGGGTGCCTCGTCGGTGCCGTACAGAATAAATAAGCAGGATAATTTATGTGTAACGATAACTCAATCAGCCATGGGAAAAATGGGTGCTGTGCCACTCTGTCTTCAGCAGCAACAACTCAAAGCAAAGTTACAGGATTTAGAATAAGGCAGCAACTAATAGGCATCATTATAAGCGCTTGATCTTGGTAGTTAATTCCTTAATACGGTCTTAACTTCACAATACAACAAAACTGTCACAACTGTTTATCTAATGAGGTGTGAATAAGGGGCTCAAAACTGAAGTCCTAAATGCAAAGTGATGAGACCATAGTGAGTGTGTTAGACTCATCCGAACAACACAGCGCATGCACAGTGGACAAATAACCCTGCAAAAGTGCTCCACTTTGAAACAACCTACAATTAAAATACAAGACCAGTTTGTAACTTTATACTTAAGTTAAAGAAAACCTAAAAGCTTTAGACAAACAACCAAAAACCCTCCAACGTTGTAGGGTCCTACACAAACATGGCCTGTTGAGATGGAAAGATCTGATCAAGCGTGCTGACTCCACTTTGGTGTTTTCAGACTGGTTTATCTCCTGTTCCACTATGAGACTACATAAGGAAAAAACAAATGCCAGACAGGCTGACTGCAGAGGTGACTGAGGTCTGATTCCTCGTTGTGTCTCTCTAAACCTCTCTCAAAATTAGGGACGATATTTATCGGTCTGATAAAATATCTGCCAATTTGTTGTTCTTTTTATATTTAATCGGTCTGATAGGTATTATTTTTTAGATAAAATCCCAGATAATGTTCAAATTTGGGGTTATTTTATCCAGGTCATAAATCAGACGGAGACGATGAAGACGTGCAGGTTATGCGCACCTTACTAGCAGGACCCAGGCAGGCTTGGTCCAGTCACTGCCTGACTAATAATGAGCTGTTCGGTCGTATTTTAGCAGGAGAAACAGCATTGCTGGGTATTCAGAAAGGACGGGAGAAGATTTCAAGTTTTAAAACAACAAATGGATCACCTGAAAATTTTCACCGCAAGGAAGAAGTGTGGAAAATATACTAAACTGCCGTGGTAGCCGCTAGCATTAGCAGCTAGTGTTAGCAGCTAGCGTTAGCAGCTAGTGGTGATAAAGCTAAAACAATAACAGAGTTGATGTATCCGTTCAGAACACTATAAAAACTACCTAAAATCGTGGTTGTTAAACCTTGTCTTCACTTATTTATGATTTATTCTGGAGACAAACTTGCAGTAAATAATAGTTCAACTATCTAAATCTGCTCTTGCACATTAGTGTAAATCTAATATTTTGATAGCAATCACTGAACAAAGAACTTTTCTTTATATCAGATAGAAAGATATAAAACGATCATGTTATAAATACCCTTAATGGACAATTTACACTGTTGTAAAATTACTTTGCACTGCTGCTTCTTGTTGTGACAAGCTTCAGCTGACTATCCTCAGAATAATAAGTGAATAAATCATCTTAAACCCTTACAGTCTGCAAAGAAAAAGCATGTTGCAGTTTGTCAAGCTGACTCAGACTTCGGATAATCTGCTCAATCACAAACCTCACTTTCTTCTTTAAATCGACATGTTATACATGCATCTAACCACAAACCTAAATCTGAAGGTTTCAATGAGTTCCAGTTTGGATATATGCAACGTAAGGCTCTTTATTTTTTACATACACACTGATCACGTTTCAGGACGACAGATAGGGACTTAAGCAAAGCTAAATAATTTACATATATTACAGGATAATTACTGCAATTTACAAATGACCTGCCAGCATCCACCCACATTGACTTTGACTGACAGGGAAACACTCGTCTCTCCAGCCAGTTCTAACCAGTTAAGAAGCAAGTCAGGTGGACAAAAAGGACTAAAAGTTTAATAGTAATTATAAGCATTTGCATTGTCGACATGTGAAAGAAAAAGATGCGGGTGTGATGCTTCAGGTGGCAGTAACACACTCCGAAAAAGTGAATTCATCAAAACACTCGATAAAAATTAAATCTACCACATTCTGCTCCACTCTGTGTGTGTGTGTGTGTGTGTGTGTGTGTGAAAGCGTGCCGGAGATGAAAGAATCATGGCTCCCTGGTCTATAGGTTTCATTCCTGCTGCTCTAAATTAGCTCTTGTCGCATCTCAGGATCATAAATTCCCGTCTAACTTTAAATGAAAGCGCCGCCTCTCAGTCCCCCAGCACTCTAACTGGATCATGCATCCATTTACACACTCAAACGCACACACACAACCCAGAGCAAAGCATAATCTTCACTGGCACCAGGCAGGGAAACACCGGTGAAAAACTAAATTACAATCAAAGTCCGGCTGCATTATTCCACTGGGAACAGTCGTCGCTTTTTATTGCCGCTGTGATTTATCTAATAAGAGCTTGATGGTGTGATATACCTGGATTTTTCCCCCTCATTCTTCACTTACAAACAGGTATCCAAACAAAAGCATGCAGAAAATAAAGGCTTGAAATGTTTTGTCATACCTTTCAGACAGGCAGACGTTAACATTACAAACATTCAACGAGTTTTAATTAGAAAACACTTTTTACACGACTAAAAAAAGGATTTAAAGACTACTGAGCAGCTTCTCCACAGGAAACCACATAAAGGTGACAGTTGTAGATAATTAATCTGTCATCTCTTCTCACATCTCAAAAAAATCCAGTAAAAAATGTGAAAGAAAAAATAAAACAGGAAAGAAAGCGGGGAATCAAATCTTCCTTATATTTAAAAAAAGCAGCTATCCGTCAGTTTATCCAGATTTATTCAGATTATGTCAGAATCTACAGAAGCTAAATAAATATAGATCAGAAATTAACCTTCTAGATATGAACTCATACTTATATAGCGCTTTTTGATATGAACAAGCCCGCTTCATTTCCAGTTTGAAATGATCTTGGTCCAGAAAAAGCACTGAAATTGTGCAGCTGAAGCGCCAAACGACGTCTTCTCTTCGACAGTCTAACAGATGCAACGGAAGGAGGGAGATCAGAGTCGGAGCTCCTGCAACAGACAGGCCGGGTCAGGGAAAGCTCCTCTGCATCGATATCCAATCATCTTCAACAAGAGGCCAAACTGCAGTCGATGGCCCGAACAAACTGCTGCCTCCTCTGGGTGTGAGAGGTGCAAACAAAGGAGGGAGCCAACCAACACACTGCTTTTCTTTTTAAATGTTTCTGCAAACTCTTCTGTCAACAAATATTATCAAATACTCCATTAGTCCCTCCTGCACCAGATACCACTGCAGAAAAAGCTTTGAACAAGATGCTGCATCTGTTTTAGTTTTAGCTTTGCACACAGCTTAGTTCGCTGAACATCCACTGATGCTAAAAGTAGCTAAAGCTATCCCGGCTCTGCTTTTAGTCATAACAAACTCCATTTTCTGACCCAACACAGAGGTTCATACGAGACAACGGGACTGTTCTCTGAATCCTGTATCTCTCAATTCTCACCAGCCTACAAAATGTTGTACTTCTGTGCAAAAAAAAATCCAGACTGTCGACATGAACAGGAAAAAAATGCATTTTTCAAGAGATTTAAAGTCGAAGCAGACTGCAACTGAAACATGGTTTTAAAACTTACACAAATGCAATAAACCTTTTGCCCTTTCCTGACACAGTGCAGCTGCTTTCAGACATGCTGAGGAAAACTGGAACAACGACCTTCAGTGCAATACATTCTGCACATACAGATAATAATGGTAAATCAGCACTTTAGTGAGCACTGACAGATCAATAAGCAACCAAAAGTTTTCATTTTGACACAAACATCTAAAGCATTTCTCACTTGTTTAAAAGAAAATGTACTTTATCAGTAAATTCTTATGAACTAGCTGCTATAAACAGGACTAATGTGGATCACATAATGGTCTAGTTTAAACTGAAATAGGCTAAAATAAACTTTATTTACTTTATTTAAAATGAAAAATCTTTGATTTGATGGAACAGAATAGAAGACATTCATAAATTTCCATCTTTACTTTATAGTTTTGTATAAATTCCTTTTTATTAAACAATTTTGAATACTTCTCTTTCATAAAGGACAAAGATTATTACGTACCATTTTCTTCACCTTCAAGGTAAAATAAGCTGTGGTTATTTAAAGCAACACTACACACCCTCCCAACCTAAAGGCTTGTTTTGATGGCACTCCTTATGTTGACTTTTACTGGCTGACAGGAGCTCAGAGAAGAGACAGGAAGCAAGATGAACTGTTCGTTGTTTGGAGGTGGTAAAGTGCAATTTGTTCACTAGTGAGGCTTAAAGGAAAAAGCATTTCTGTACTTCTCCAGAGGACCAGCTTAATGTTTTCCCTAAATTAGCTGATATGGACATGTTTATTATAAACTGGACCAGATGGATTGTAATGCTTTTATTTCTCTTTTAAACCCATCATTTTGCAAAAACAAGATAAAATAAAGAAAAATAAGAATAAAAATAAGATAAAAAGTAAAAAAAAAGAGGAAAAAAAACTATAAAAGATCTGCTAATTTAACTGTTTTTTTGTAGAATATAAGACATATAAGATATATCATTAATATATAAAACAATATTTTAGCTCACTGAAGACATTTAAACCGTTAAAGTGATTCATTTAAATTATTTTAACCTCCTTTTGAGGATATAAACTGACTTAAATGTGTTCTAATTAAAGGCTTCTACATTATAACGTACATGTATAATAAAGTATTTTTCTGATATTCAAATTATTTTAACATTTTTTTTACACACTTATGGGTACATTTGGATCACAACCACCTTCCAGATAAATTCTTTTATAGAAATATTACATTTTTACTTTTAAACAGTAAATTTTAAACTGCAATTTTCTGTCCCTGTCAAGCCTCCGTCTGTCTTTCGACTTAATCGGGTGTCCAGTGTCCAACAGCCTGCACACCCCAACTACACGATGTTTTCCACTTTCGTCTGCATCGATTCCCCACCACGACATCCGTTTTCACATCAGCAGATGCACAACTATGCAATATGACAGAAGGTTATAGATGTTCTCCATATGTGTGTGTGTGAGTGTGTGTCAGGTGTTGGTGTGCATTTTGGTTTAAATTTACTGCACAACATCAAACACGTTGTAAAAGTGAGTCAGACAAATGATGCACATCACTGTGAGCGGCTAATGAATACATTTTAAAGGTTAATAGTAAGTTGACGACCGTATTGTTTCCAATCTGATGATCGACGCTACGATGCCTTCAGTCATTTAAATCTCACATTTAATTTTCAGACTTCTTCCTGCCACAGCAGCTGGTTTCCAAACCTCCAAACTACAAAGCAGCTCCGCTAATGACCCTCTTTTTTCTGTCTAATTTGGTCTTCTACCATCGCTCATGTGGTTGATATTTTCACATGTAAACATTATAAAGTGTTTCAACCAACCGGATAAAAAGATTCATCCATTTTATTCTGAACCGTGCTTTGATACCCCAAAGCCAGATTCATGCAGCCCTGATAGCTAATGAGGCTTACAGTTAGTTTACAGTAAAATCAGCGGAGGAGCAAGAGAATGTAAAGATATAATTGCAAACTAAGTTTCCTGGGAAACTGCTAAAAACATCCTGAGCACAGGAAAAGTTTGAGGACTGGATTATGCTGGAGTGGTTTGAGAAGCTTCTATTAACAGGATTTTTCCCCCTTTGGCTGTAAAAACTGGGTCAGTGTTTGAATCCACTGGGGCTGCTTTGAATCCAACCTGACTGCAGCCCCCCCTCCGTCATCTTTAAACAGGCAAACTTTGACAGCCACCTTTAAACTCATCAGGCTGCCAGCATTTGATCCTTCAAACATGAGAGGCAATGACTGTTGGGATGCTGGGTCGCCCGTCCCGTCGTGTTCAGGTCTCATAAGCCCAATTTCAGGAACAACTTGAGTGAAACAAGCATTTCTCAGTACAGATTAAAGCTCAAGGCTGCAGCGAGCTCCAAACATCATTAGATATGTTTATAGGGACACATGTTTCATCTATCCGATTAAAATCAGATTCCAGCCGACGTGTTCACGTGGACTTTATACGGAGGGATACCATCAGCTGTGTGATGGATAGATTTATTATGATCCCAACGTTGTTGATGTGCAATACTTTCTAGTATGGAAGGTTCTTCTTTCTATACCTCCTGTTTACAACCAATCAACTTCAAACTCTTTCAGCTTCTAACTAAATGTATCTGCTAGTAGGTCTGCATATTAGAAGGAAGTGACGCTGGGATTTCTGCAACCATACAAATTACATTTTATTTTTTTATCTGCATATTTTTCTGCAATATTTTCCTGCCATCTTATTGACAATAAACCGGGCTCTACCCGTGTCAGCATGGGTTCTCTCCGTGTTAGCGTGGGCTCTCTCCGTGTCAGCGTGGGCTCTCTCCGTGTCAGCGTGGGCTCTCTCCGTGTTAGCGTGGGTTCTCTCCGTGTTAGCG
>JBAMIG010000001.1:2454141-2471636 GCA_037177335.1 Kiunga ballochi | reverse complement strand
CCCCCCCCCCCCCCCCCCCCCCCCCCCCCCCTCCTACAGACAACGCAGAAAAATAAACCAGACACAAACATGGCCGGGCTCGGAGACTGTCACCCGTTTACAGACAGAGACAGAGACGTCCCATGCTCCGAAGAAAGCCCGCTCTGACTTCAGGGTCACGTTCCAAAGCATTAGCCTGTAACTGCCACTGTGTGTGTGTGTGTGTGTGTGTGTGTGTGTGTGTGTGTGTGTGTGTGCTTTACATGCATGTTTTCATTTGTGGTTCAGGGAGCGATACCTTCCTCACCGCACAAAAGGAGCTGCTGTACCCCATCTGAGAAATCTCAATATTCTGTCTAGGAGGAGGAAAACATTAGAGGTGGGATTATATTTCAAAAAGCCGGTGACCCCCGCGACCCCCCCACCCACCCCCCACCCGCCGATACTTTCTATCGCTGCTGCCGGAGAAGCTACCATTTTATTTCTGTCCAACCTGAATGTAAAGAGGAACCACGAGCGAGTCGGATCATTATCTCGCAAATCTAAACAAGTTCAGGGAACAGAGCTTGTATTCTATTAGCACCGAAACATGCTGTGTGTGTGTGTGTGTGTGTGTGTGAGGGTTCCCAGTCTGAGTTTAAGAATGACAGAGTAAAACACTGCAGGCTCTGTGGAAGCCAGGAAACAGCCTAATGTATTTATCCAAACACATATCTGCAGAGAGGCCCCGCGGCCTCAACACATCCCTCCTACTGGAGCTTCACCTCCAGCTCTGAGGAAATGTAACCCAACTTCTGCACATTTGCCACCTTTTCACACTTTAATTCATCAGTGCTGCGTTGCTCCACTTCCAGCTGTTTTAACACATGCTTTTAGAACCTCATGGAAACATCCACGGTCTGCTTTTATTTGCTGTTGCGATAAAACTAACCCGTCCCCAGATGACCCACTTTTACACACAAACGGGGTTTTTTTGGGGGGAGATTTTCTTCTGAACATCAGAGAAATCCTTTTTCTCTTTTGCTTAATGTGTAAAGGCTTCTCAGCTGGTGTATCACAAAAAAAGATTATCGTTACCAAGACTTGGGGGGGAAATAAAATCCACTGAGTGGAATAAATTTTTTAAAAAGAAGTGGAAAAAATTATTTTTTGCTTTAGGAAAAACAGAAAAACAGACATCAAACCAGTACGTTTTGGTGAATCTTGTGCTTATCGGTTTGTGTTAACCTCAATTCATATCCAAGCATTTGGCCTGATTTACTTCTGTCTTTTTCAACCACTTAAAAGAGAGAAAAATGCTGACGTGACACAAACTGGCAGCTGAAAAATCCCAAAATGACACTGATGCACGACCACGTGGTCGCTTCCAGTGCCAAGAGGAAGGTACGAGTCCAGTTCAGCTGTTTATAGGAGCTTCACACAAACACACAGGACTGTGGGAACCATTGTGACTGAAGTAAACAAATCTATAAATGAAAAGCAGAAATGTTCTCTTCTTCCTCCATGGTGTCTGCATATCTCACACGGTGAGCTTGGGCTCATTTCGCTGCACATGCAGCCGTTCAGAAAGAAACTCCTCATTGTTTTTTCCCAGCTTCCACCGTAACCCTGAAGAATTAAACTACATTTTGCGTTCACATTTAGGTGGTGATTAATGGAAACAAGTGCAAATGATCTAAATACTTTTGTTTTTTAATATACGTGCAAAAAAGGTTTTGTGCACGCTCCAGTTTGAGGTGAAATTTAGGACATATTGATCACCAAACTGTGAGGTTTCACTGAAATGCTGCAGGATTAGGAAGTTTGCAGTCACGTGTGAAAAACCTGCTCTGGCTTTGATTTGCTCTGATGTGATAATAGTTGCCACAGGTTACAATCACTCTTTCTTTGCAAGACGAGGAGGCATGAATGATTTATTTTACCTGTCTGCCAGAAAGCCGAGTCTCGCTAAGTGGGGTTAATCTCTCTGATCCAGTCTAAACTAATAAACTAGCCTAATTATCTCCGAAAGCCACGACAATCAGAAGCAGTAACCCCTCGCTGGGTTACACTTATTGTCAAATGGGACGAGTTTGTGCATGTAAATATTTATGCATATTTATTATTTTACTGGGAGGAGGTGAATTCTTTCATGTGTAAAGTCCTGGAGAAGTGGTTTTGTGTATTTAATATGTAAAAATACGACACAAAAAGTTCAGATTTTTAGGAAAACTACATGTATAAAGTACAACTTTCAGGCTTTGGTTTGTTTGTGAATTCAAATTACATCTATGAAGAAGAAAAGTCAGTTCCATAGATGCAAAAACAAAACTGAATAGAGTCAAATTAAATACTGAGCGTGTTTTTATTCTTATTAACAGAACTTCATGGGATGTTGCATGAACCCTGTGTGCACGTTATCTCATTTGGACCCTACAAACAGAGCTGGGATGAAAATCAGCTGTAAACATTCAGATGTGTTCGGGGAATGTTAGTTAATGGGGTTAAAAACTAAGAAACTGAATGAGCTGCAACACATCCTCCACATCAACATGGTGGATCTTTATCCTGGGCACTCGCTGCTCGGTGCGTTTTATTTATTCTCAGCTTTAAAAACACCTCGTTCCCATTATAAGACCATTAAAAAGCTTCGGCAGAACCTGATGCTGGACATCAGGTCGGAGTTTTCATTTGGATCAGGGCAGGAAAACGAAGCGCCGGTCTGGATGTAAATACATTTAGACAGATATGTACACAGATCCATAAATAGTTACCAGACTGTATGACTTCATCACTGATCAACTGATCTTTTTCTTCATTGATCATGAGGATTTTTTCCATTTCCATAAAGTTCCTGCTTTTCAGGATATTTATGATTTATGACCATATTATATGTCAAAACTCTTATAATGCTTATATGCTTAAACCTCCTGCTTTCTGGTGTCCATTAAGGGTCAGGAAGCATAAATGCTCCGTTCCACTGGATTTTAAGCATGAAATGATGTCAAACGCCTCAGAAGCCGCAGGTATCACATATAACTTGGTTTTTATTTAAAGTTGGAACTTTTTAAACATATTTTCACAAACTAATCTTTCTAAAAATCACAACTTTACATTAAAACACGTTTACTTTTAGACGTAACGTAACCGTACCCATCACCTTTTTGTCCTGACTCACCTGTCCCCGAATAGGGAGTGGAAATTTCAGAATGTAATCTAGTTGATTAATCATGTGTAAAAAAAAAAAAAAAACACACAAAGAGGTTTCAGTTTTGTCTAAAGAGCCTTTACAACATTACACAAAAACAAAGATGTTCAATTAAAAGGAAAACAATCTAAAGCAACAAACCCACCGTAGCCATGATGAAAACACACACTGATGCGCTTCTTCCATTACTTCCTGACCCTGCAGCAGGTCACGCTCTTCACAAACACCACAACAGCAATCACAAACCTTTAGTCACATTTTTAATTTAAAGAAGCTGCAACGGCGTCACCACAATGAGCGTGAGGTAGGTCACAGCGCCCTGACCGGCTAACGAGAGGCCGAGCAGAACCTCATCACTAAGAACCATTAAGAAATCTAAAAGAGCATCATAACACAGACAGACAAGTCAAGCACTGCAAAAACAATCTGGCTCAAACGATAACAGCAGGCGGAGGCAAAGCGTTTTAACATGCACAAAATCTGAAAAATGTGTTCTCAGTCTGTCTGCACTGTGTGCAAATACTAATCACACCTGCTGCCGCCTGATTAAACACAAGAATACTTTCAAACACCATCAAATGCTGCGTCAGTCTCTGCATCATGTCAAAGTTTGTCCTTGCTGGCCACCGTAGGATCTCTGAGCAGCAATGAAATCAAGCTATAAACAAACTAAATGAGCTGTTCTGCACACGGTGTGTGAGCACTTACATGTGGACATGCGGAGGTTGGAAGCGGCTCTGGTTGATGTTGTAATGTGTGAAGGCCTGCGTGGGGTTGGAACTGTACTCGTCCACTGTGATGGTCACTTTGCCATGAGCCATGCTTCCGCCCTTTGGACATGAGACGCCGTTCATTCACCGGGATTCAGCAGCGAGCCGTGCAGCGGTCATCCTACAGAGCCGCTCAAGAGGGTCAGGAAGTTTCCCAGCAGCAGCGGCGGCGGCAGCAAGGTGCAGCGTCGCAGCAGGCCAACCGACTCGACTACGACACACTGCAGCCTGCACCAACAGGATCACTGAGACACACACACACATGCAGTAATCAGACAAGGAATGCACACAAAAAGAAATCCTTTGAGAGACAGAAAGATCAATTCTGTGCACATAAGCTGTTGCATCCCAGGAAACAGACAAACTAAGGTATCAATAAACCATTTGCTGTTTGGGCTGAAAAAATATTTTTTTTAATTGTCACAATTTCTTTTTTCACAATAAAATAAAATGAAAAAAGAAACGCATAAAATGTTTAATTGAATCCCACTTATAAAAAATAGATTCAATATACTGAGACTAAATACAAAATAAAAAAACAGCAAAAACAGCGTGAAATAGTTTTTACATAACTTTTCTTTAAAAACTAAATTAAAGACACTAGAAAACACAACTTCAATTTCTATTCAGATGCACATTCACATGTAATGAAAATACTTCAAGTACATCCTTTAACATATAAATGAGCCTGTAGAATCTAAATAAACCCAGTTTATTTGCTGGTAATAAAAAAAACTTCACTAAAACAAGAAATCTGTTTTAACTGACTCGTTTAAGGTCTGCCATTACTCTAACGATTACCCTGCAAAACACAGGAAAAGGCCTGGATAACAGTTCTGCAGAGGTTTGGCATGATATGCATGCTAAAAACATACAAATAAAAATAAACTGCAGCTGCAAAGTGAGATATGTGGTTGTGCATCACTCACCCGGCGTTGCGTCTCCTTGCACCCTGAGCTTCCCTGCTGCCTGACCTCCCTAACTCACAGTAAAGTGGTAAATGTGGGACTGACTGTTGTTTTATACGCTGCCATGCAGCAGCAGGAAAAAACAGAAAAACAAGTCTGCCACCTCTGTTGGAGGGAAATCCAGCACACTTCATTTAATGGTTTCATCCAAGGATGCTGTGGTGAGGCAGAAATGAGCTGCAGCTCCTATTAAAGCCAAACTTCATCAAAAACTGTCCTCATTTCAAAACCACTTGATTCATGTTTTCTGGGTCAGCTGGGAGCTCCTTCACTCTGAATGATCAGATTAAAAAACTCAATAAGCTGCTAACTTTACAGTGAAAAGCTAAGTGCCATTATATTCCTATTAATCCTGCAAAATAAGAAAGTTTCCCAAATTTTTCAGTGGTTTAAAAGATGCACCAGGTCAGATATGTCCTCACACTCTTTACCTATGAAGAAATGTCCCAAACCTGTCCTTCTTCTGCTCCAACTACAAACAAAATATCCTTTTTTTGTTGCAAATTCACACCGGAACGATTCAATGTGCAGCATGCCTTACAGTCTCCTCGGTGTGTGTGTGTGTGTGTGACATGCATGTGTGTGTCGGGCTGCTGAAACTCGCCTGTCTGTCTGTCTCTGCCTTATGGCTACAGTAGCAGCATTTAGCTCTCTAGCTTAGCCTGCTAAACCTGCGCGTGCAATAGATTTTTATTCTGCACGCTGCAGCCTCGCGCAGGGCTGCTTTCCTGTAACGGTGGCGCTCACACGCACTACCAGTGCAGCCTCTGGATACACACAGCGCCTGTGCGCGGCGTATAGCTAACTTCGCGAGGAGAAATCACTTGCACGAGGAGGGGGTGAAGGCGAAGAAATTGACCCTTTCTGATACCATGCATGCGCGCGATGTGAGCTTTGCGCCGCTTGCTGTTAACAGTGCGGCTTGCAGCGCTGCACACAAAAAGAAAAAGCTCTGTGCCATCCTGAACTCTGCTCCTTAAATCATGAAAACACCCAAAGGTGGCCGGTGTCACATGCAGCACCGCCGCGCTAACCTCTTGCTCTTCCTCATAAATGACAAGCGTCCTTTCAGCAGCGGCTTTGTGTGCGCAATTTCTGCCTTTTTCCCCTCCCTGGCTTCCCTCCCTCCCATTTCAGCACTCAAAGCAAAGCGGAAAGGTTGCTCTACCTTCGTCGTGTTGGTTTTTTTTCTATGTGGCTGGAGAAAGAGTGTCGGGTCGGGGTCGCCCTCTACGCGGCGGCGGCGGAGGAGGAGGAGGAGGGACGCGGGTCCATGCGGCAGCAGCGGGCAGGTTTGTGAGCGGCAGTACGGCTGTTGCGGCAGCTTGGCCGGGTAGGGCAAAACCTTCGACCCGGAGGGACCTCGGCTGGCTCCTGTGGAAAGAAACCACACAAGGAGGAGAGCGAGGGATAGCGAACCGGAGAGGAGGGCGAGAGACACTGACAGAGAGGAAGGAGAGAGAGAGAGAGCGAGGGAGAGAGAGAGCAGACTCTGTCTGTAGGAGGGGGAGCCGGAGTGCAATGAATCGGAGCTGCCACTGGGGTCAGAGAGCAGGAGCGAGCACAACCCCCCGCCACCTCCCGTGCGCGCGCCCTTACCTGCGGGCACACGCGCTAGGAAGAGAGGGAGGGGGAGAGAAGGAGGGCCTGCCTCCTTGCTGCATTCACTTCCCTTCGGAAATGATATTGCTTAGAGAGATGCAGACGCACAAAACGACTTTGAGGGAAATGACTTAATTGGGGTGTTTTACTGACATGTGCATGAACTGCGCACATCCAGTTCTGCGCAAAAATGTTGAGCCTTTATTTTGATATGTTTTGCATCAAAGCATCTTTATGTTATCATGGAAAGTGGTCTTAGGTCATAGCTCTCAAGGCTTAGAAGAGGTCATTCAATTTTCTATTAATATTTACAACATTTATTGTGCAGTTTGTATACATAGCATTTTTTTTTTTACTTTTGTTAAACATATAACACTGACTAAAGAGTCACTTCAACACAAGAGCTGGGATAAAGGCTTAGATGTTAAGCTAGATACCAAAACTTTCAATACTGGAGGTCACCATTAGGGGCAGTGCTTAGCATTCAGACTGAAAAGGTAAATCTACCCTGCTTCAGAGACATTTTGGTAAACAAAATGTCAATGTCCAACAGGGAAGAACATTGATAAAAATGCTGGTAACTGCAAACCAAGTTTGAGAGTCACTCTTTGAAACTATCTGCCATTATGTTTATCTCTCATCTCGTGTTAAAGCTTTTGTTTGAATGAGCGCCTCAGAGATCAAGTGAACATTACACCTCGCGCACATGAGGTGCCTCGTTTCAGTACGCACCTCCTATGTGGGAACACTTTGGCAACATGAAACATACGTGGATCCGTCACCAACAGGAAGTATATCCCAGTCCTAAAAGTACCGAACTCAAAGGGTTGAGTTACACTTAAAGCTGCAGTGGTATAACACAAAGGTCAAAGGTCAGCGATTAGACAAGATACAGAAAGAAAACTTGTTTTTCTTATGGTTTCTGATTACTAAAATGTTTCACTGTCTAAGAATGAGACCCTCTACTTGCCGTGGGTCCAGATGCAGCCACCATTTTTACTGCAGAGGTTTAGGATGCTCATATACAAGTAAAAGCAAGAATCCGATAAAGAACTGAGACCCATCTGACCTTTAAAACAATGGTTCATTTGCAGATGAACATATTTTCACGTCTGGGAGAATTTTGGTCACTTACAACCACTGCTTTCACAGCTTGCCATACCCATCATTACCACTAGATGTCAGTCATTTTTAAACACTGCACCTTTAAGTAAAGAACCCATTTTTATAGGCTATATATATTGTCCCTTTGGAACAATCATCCTAATACAAAGACATTTTTTTGTTTTAATTCCTATTATTTAGATGAAAATTTAGAAACACCTTAGATAAAACAGTTTAAGGAAGCAAGAAGTAGTTTTCCAGACTACATCATGCTGAGATATGCCAAAAACATGTGATTCCTCAGCATGCTGTTCAGTGGGTTCATAAGGAAATTGAGTTATCTTGTCCAAAAAGTTATTTACAGGAAAGCGATGTAATGAATAAATGGGGACGAACATTGGCCCTAAATGATCCATCTGGATCTTCATTTGATCTTGTTGGCCTTATCAGAAATGGTCTCCATGGATTGGTGCAAAGAAGACCCTCTTTTCCTCTTGTTTCTATTTAGGAAGGAAGACAAGAAGAAAAGGCTGAGATATATGCCGAATGACACAAAGACTGGACTGACAATCAGTGGCAACCGGTTTTATATAGAGTGATGGATCCTTTCCAGAGTATATTCTCTGGGGAATGTGGGATCATCTTGTCTGAGGGCAGAACAAAAAGAGCCAAAATCCAAAGATGCGCTTTGGACAGCTCTTCATGAAACCCTGAGATCCATTCCTAAGAAAATGACAAGAAGCCGTGTCTGTGTTGAATAATCATCAGAAACATTGACTTTCAAGCATTTTATGATGACGTGGTTCCTGTTTGCTGCTTTATAAAGAAAGGAGATGTGATCTGAGGCTTATCATCACAATTGCAATGAGAGACTTTACCTTTTTATAATGAAAGAGGAAAAATATCAATGCAAAAAATAAACTAATAAAAAAACAGAACCACAAAGTTACAGAAAAGACATGAAGCCTTGTGTTTCATAAAAGGTTTAAAGTTATAAATAAAACTATAAATAACTTTATAACCTAAATAACTTAAACTTAAATAACTTTAACTATAAATAAACATTTTTTCCTGCTGATTCCCTTGCTGCTCCTTAGCCTAATAATGGTATGTTTTACAAAAGATCTTCAAATTGTTACTGATAAGGTATTTTATATTAAACGCATAATAAACAAATATTGGACAGTAAACCATGTAAGGATTTGAGGCTTTATTTAATGTACTTTATTTGTATATTTTATGCCGAATGTCATAACTATAAGTTTTTCTTTGTGTTTAAAAGTCTCTTTTGTTGTTTTTCTTGTCCTTTGAGCTAAAAGCTGCCATTGTGAGGACAGAGTTCATTACCAAATAGATATGTTACCATAAATAACCTGATTAAAGTTGTAAATTACAGCCACTAAGAGGAGAACAAGCACCAGCCAGTGGGAGATATGTCACTCCACCAGCTGACAACACTAAAACTGAATCATCCAACCTGGCCCCTAAGCTGATATATCTCTCTGCATGTGTGTTTTCCATTGGCCACGAAACAACTGTCAGGATTTGTTTGCTTTTCCTCAGGACATCAGGTCTCATGGCATGACATAATGAGAAAGTTATTGATTTTATTCCATGAACTATAATAAAGTGGTCAATATTTTGGTTGCTGCAGCTTGAATCTGTTTGGAAGGAAAACTTGCAGAACTAATTGATCACAGTGGTGAAAACTGACAGAAACAGAGAAATCTGAGTGTTCATGCAGGAATAACGTCACGCTCTCACTGTTTATGTGCACATGGACTAAGATGCACAAATCCCATGGACGACTCGGAGAGAAGCGTTGCAAACGTTGACCTGGAATGCTTCTGATTGAGATCACGGATGCGTGGGAAACTGGTGCTGCAGTCTAGAAAGCTAAAACCATGATTAGAAGACAGCTCGACGCTTTGGGTTCCCAAATAAACAATACTAATGAGTACCTGTGGGAGTCCACACAACCTGAAATGAGGCAACACGGCTTCAGAAACTGGGAAAATCCTTCCATTTTGCTGCACCCTGACAGTCAGTTCGGTGAGTCACCTTGTCTGAAAGTTTGTCTTGATTTCTGTTGGCAGAGCTCCCTTACTGGACCAAATCATATTATGTTTGTTTCCTATTTTCTGGCTTTGTTTTTTGGAGATCATATCCTGTTTTAGGGAAGGTTGGAGGGTGTCATTTATTCTGGGATGTACTTTTTATGCATATATTAAATATTAAAGATTCTCCTCCGGTGCCCAATTTGCAGTTCAGTCTTTTCTCCTCTGACCTAAAACTATCACCATGACAAACATTTGCACGATGTCTGTTTTGAGGCTGCTGTAGCACATCTCAAACAGGAAACAGAAGAAGCTGGAACATTTCCTCGCTCATCAATACTTTTGACCAATAAGCCGAGCAATCAGAACAAGTTTAGCTTTTTGGAGGATGAGCCTGTGAACACACTGGGCACACTGGATCCTATTCACATATTGTATTATGTAACAATGGACATAAAAATATCACAGAGATCCTCATTCCCGGTCCTGGAGGGACAGCGCCTTGCAGTTTTATAAGTTTACCTGCAGCAAGGCAACAGATTTAGACTCCCGACTTGTGCAGAGCATAATGTAAATTTTTGCTCAAATCTTCTAATTACCCATTCATTTAAGTCAGGTGTGTTGCAGCAGTGACACATCTAAAACAGCAAGGACACTAGGCCTCCAGGAACATGACTGAAAATCCCTGCTATTGTGTTCTTTGAATGTTAAAGCAGTAAATATATCTAACAAAAAGAAAGAAAGGACAAAAGCGCGATTTCTCGTAGATAAATTTCAAAGTAAGCGCAACTCTTAGACCAGTAACTCTAGAGGTTTAATTTAGCATCAAATCTGCATGATTTAGTTGGTCAGTCCCTCTCTGATGCAGTATATTGTGACTTGAAGCGGGATCAAGCTTTTATGAAGCTTTTTGGGCTCATAGTTTATTTCAGAGCTGCTCATTTTACTCTTGTGCAGACTGCAGTCCAGTAGGTTTCAATGTAACCCTGCTCCATCATATCTGACCTAATTTAAATAGATGCAACAGTCTATGAAGTCCTGCACAATTTATCTATGTTGTTTTGGGAAAACATCGTGTTAAAGCACGGACTGCAGCCCTGGTCTCATTGTTCTCTTTGATTTCTGATCATCTTTAGGTTCTGCTTTTGTTTGCTTTATTTGGTGGAAGTTATGCCCTTCAGTATTCTGTCTTATACTTTACTTCCTGTTCCCCACTTCCTTTCATTGTTTCGCCTGCTTCTAGTTTGTAATTAGCCCCGTAGCATTTAAGCTCCCGGTGTTGTTTCATCCAGTAAAAACAGCTTATGGTTGTCTTCTCCGTTTTGCTTCTGTAAGCGTAGTTCTTTTCTAAATGTGGTCTTCTAGGGAATTGGTCCCCCCTTTATGGAACACCTTTGCTTCTTGGCAATAAACCTCTCCTGCTAACATCGTTCCATATTGCTGTATTCAGGTCTGGCTTTCTTGTCTCCTGTGGTTTGTTGGACTTTCAGACAACGTATCTCGTCTGCATGGTATCTTTCATGAATCTCAGAAATAGAATAGGGAGCATGTGATTATAATTTAGGGGTGATTTGGATCATTGCTCAGATGCAAAAAGAGCTCTTAACTCTGAGCAAATAGGGATATTTTTTTAGTAAAGCTTCCATGTAGGAAAAAACTGCAAAGAGTGGCAGAAAACATAGAATGGCTTGGTGGAAGTCTGCGCTATCAGTGCTTCCAGTTATATTAATAAAAAATAGCAATTTCAGTGAGAGAGTCCTATATCTTTACATAATATGGGGATGTAATTTAAAAAAAATCTAAATTGCAAAGGAAAGGGGATCCAGTCCTTAATTTATTACCTCCTTTAGGAGATAATCTACTGGACTATCTTTTTAGAAGGAAAGATAATCATTTTCCATCATTCCTGAGGCAACAACTTCAAGATTTATGTGGATAAATATAACAAGAAGAGGATGAGTCAAGTAGGATTATTCCTCTTTATTACCTCTGCCGAGGCGGAGGTTTGTCTGTCCGTCTGCTCGCAGCATAACTAAAAACGTTATGGAAGGATTTAGATCAAATTTTCAGCAAATCTCAGAAATACAATAAGGGACAAGTGATTAGATTCTGGGGTGATTCACATTACAGCCCTAATCCAGAAATTTGTTCAAAGGATTCTTCTCTGTGGAGAGCGAGGGATCATTTTGCCATCAGAGTCTCTAACTCAAACATAATGCCCACAATCACCAGGTCTATGCTCTCTGATTGCTTCTACTTTTCTGTCTTTAATTGCCAGAAGTCACATTCATATTCTAACTTATGATGCTAATGTGATACAGCATCAGTTTACCAAAAGGATAAAATTGCATTGGATTTGCATTGAAGCATCCAAATACTATTATGTGGAATACTTATTGAACCAAATTGCAGCTCAGAGTGTCTTCTGCTTCTCAGTGCTGCCTGTTTGTTGTTTCTTATGGATTTTTCTCTCTGCGTTTTTACCAGTGAGGTCAAGGAAAAGAATTTAGTGCAGGACAACAATCAATTGTTTTGCCCAACCCATAAATTTAAATGAATTTCCTTAAAAAAACACATTTTTATAATTGTTTAACGGTACTCTCACTCCTTAATGCCACATGTTATGTGGAATAAAAACCAAAATGGTCAGACATATTCCTGTGTGGCTTTAATCATATAATAAGATAATAAATAATAAAATAGTACTGCGTAGACAACCCCATGCACGTGTATATCAGCGACTCATTGGATGATACTGACATAATAACACAATCATCAAGACGATGGGTGCTGGGAATCCTTCCACTTGGAGGGGACAGGTCTTCTGGCAAGCAGAGTAAAATATGCAACCATAGTTAAATAGTTTGTTCAGAAGGTATTCTGAAGGAATGGCATGAACTAAAGAAATCAGATTAGACCAAGTAAGATAGCTTAACTTGTATAACAGTGTCTGAGACACACTGATGAGGTGGAAATCTTTAAGAAGCTGCTGAAGAGGTACTTCATGTAATGCTATTTAGCTGTGGAATATTCCATTTACAGCTAACCTTGACATCTAGCTGTAATCAGCATCATTGTTGATCATGTATCCATAAAATACGGGTATAAACTGATACTAAAATGCCACGTAGCCACACTGGGTAGATAAATAAGTCCTTAGGTCTCTCTAAATGTCATCTTCACATCTGCTGACCACAGTAAATATCCGGTTTAAGGGTTATTCGGAAGCCCATATTCAGACTTCCAGGCTACTAAAAACATGTGACAGTAGGTTTTAAGTATGTGTTTGTTAACTGTGTAATTGGATGTTTGAATGATCAACAAGGGAAGTAACCAGTGGAAAGATGGGTCTTACTACAGAGTTATATAACCTGTGTGAATAAATACTGAATGTTGGTGAATGTACGACAGAACTTCCTGCCTCTGAGCTATACCTGATTGATCACTGCGAGAGACAAATAAACTACCTTCAAGCCATGTCGTTGTAGGTTTTTTTTTTTAAAACCTTGCTTGGGACCAGCGGAGATGGCGCTGGAGATCGGCTGGGGAACGGGTCCTCATTAGGAGCGGAGCTCAGGGGAGCAGGAGGAGAGGAGGACCCTTAACGTAAGTTAAATCCTGCCAACGGAGTCAGATCCTAAAACTTACTAACCTCCGGCCTGCTATATCTGCAGGCCTCACTAACACGTAAGGGGGAAAGGCAATGAACACCCTCCTGAATCCTACGCCGAGGTGGGACTGTGTCATTAGCTCTTACCTGCTAACAGTAGCTAAAATTCCCATCATAGCCTCTGCTTTCAGTCCTCTAAACTGTACACTTGGCATTTGTTAAATGTTATATATGGTTAAATAATAGGAGCAATGGAGAATTTATTTGAAATCTTGACTCGTGTCATTTTTCTGACACGTGAGCCGGACATCCAGGCTCACAAACGTCACCGTTTCTTCTCACCACCATAACGTGTGACTTTACTGTGTCTTCATTATAATAAACTCATTTAGTAATTTCTCCAGTAAGGTGCTAATAAAGGTTTTACAATCTCACTATAAGTATTTTCAAGCCCTCTATTGTCTTGTAAAACATATTTAATAAAGTGAAATATAGACTAGCGCCCCCTGTGGTCGCCACTTTTGATGGGTTGCAAATTTAGTCGTAACACTGGATCATCCCTGACTTATGCAGTTATGCTATATGGCTAATAGTTGTAATTCTATTTTTTGCACACTTTGCTTTATGTGCAGTAGTTTGTTTCACTCTGTAGCTACAGAGTTTCACTGTAAGAATGGCTGAATGGGACGCAACCGAGCGAAAGAACACTTTGGGCCGGATGTAAATGATAGCCCTGAAATGCTGCCCATCCGTGTGTTCAATAGCAATTCAAATCACTCAGGAGAAAAAATAATTAATTTGTCAGTGCCAAGGCTATACCTTTTTAATATACTGATGGGATTTCTGATGAGAAAAGGCTGCGTGGGACGATCCACAACGGACTCGTCTGAGGGGCTCTCCCACATTTACATGTCTGCCAGTTGAGGCAGAGCTGCCTTTTTCTAATTTTACTGACATGCTTCAATTTCCCAGGCCCATCAGCGCGTCCCCCCACAGCCACAACAGCCCCACAAGTCATTTCCATTTGACTTTTCTCTTATCTGCACAAAAAAAGAAAGAAAAGGGGGGGAAAAGCATTTCCATCTAGTAGCCGGCGGGTTTAAATGCAAAAGCAGGGTTTAAATTTTATGTGGTGGGGCCACATTTAAACATTTGACCAGCGTTTGTTCTCCTGGCTGCATATAAAAAACTGATGATAGATATGGGACCAAATGTCACAGAAGAAATGGCTTTTGCCATGAATGTTTTATTCAACCCCATGTCGCACTGATCACATTTATACAATAGAAAATGTAAATGTTATGCAGAGCGCTCCAAAACACTATATATTTTATGACCTTCTATAAAAGAGGGTAAAATGACTTTCCATCCAAATAAGGCAAAAAATGGAGCACATATTTAAGGGGAATTGGAAATAAGAGAGTGAGTTTTTTCTAGAGGCACAGGGTGATATTCACTTAACCTGCTGGTTGTAACTGTTCACCAGCTCTAACCTGCACAGATTTATATGCATCTGTGGCAATGTGGTCGCTGCCCACCATGTGGATAAATATAATGAAACGCTGTCTGTCAGGCCCATTTAGGAGAGGAGTTTTTTTTTAATGTTAATGTCATTCAGATTTATGGGAAGCAGATAGATGTTTGCTGAGGCTATGGTGAGCTAGATACTGTTTATGCCATTGAAATGCACACAAACAAAAGCAGTTTGCCCCAAAGCCTCAGCAGCACTGAAGACCGAGCAGCCGACGGCACCACAGTCCCAAACGGCTCAAAATGTTCTCAAGATTTCAAGATCTTTCTTTTTTTTTCTTCTTGTGCAACCTGGTTATTATAGTATGGATTAAAAGAAATAAAATCTAGATTCCCATTAATTTTACGAGCACATAAAGCGCTTTTGTCCAGTGGAGCTTGAAGAGAAAGGGAGAGCAGAAGTGCAGGAGAGAAGAAAGCCTTTAAGAGAGCGCACTGCCATGAAAGCCAAGTGTATTAATTCTCTTCCCATTCTCCTGCTGTGTTGTGATGGAGTGAGTAATATGCAGGCTCACTTTCTATGCCAAAGGCTAGATGAAGGCTCACAGGAGAGGACTCTCTGAGCTGGTCGCTCTCTGCCTCGCTTGCTTTAGCAATGTTATAAACTGTAAAAATAAAACAATACCCGCAACTGTTCAGCACAATCCGTGTGCTTCCGCTTCTTCTCTCTGCATGTGTGCGAGAGACAGTCGATACAGTATAAATTAGGAGGACACTGAGTTACACTGCCCTCCATGTGGAGTGACTCTGTATTAAATCACACTAATTGATTAGATGGAGTTCACAGGAGGACAACGCAGGACTGCACTCAGGCCTCAGCATTCCTGTTAAAGAGGCTCCCGGTCTTCTCAGGTGACGACCCAAGCACTTACACTCCCAATTAATCCATTTCCTTCTGTACTGCCATGGAAATGCTCTCCATCCTGTGTGTGGCAAACAACTCACATGTGGCATCACAATGTAAAGCCTTAAAGTGGACACGCTGCATCCTTGCTTTGTCCTAACAAAGCAGAGTTAGCTGAAGTTTTTATTAAATTTTAGTGACATATGGTCCAGGATATGTACTCATATATAATCTACACTGTTTTCTGATCATAAGATGTTTTTAATGTGTTTGTTGTAATTTGTTTGTGGTTCATTGTATGTCTACACTTGATAGTATGTTAGAATCTGTATGTGGACTGTTTTATGGAGCCTGCCTTAGGACAGCAGATGAAATTTAGCTATTGTGCTAATTCTGGTGTATTTACATTGATGCTTACTTGCTGACTTGTTGATTATTATGCATTGTCCTAATTCAATAAAGATTCTATCCTATTAGTGTGGAGCACAGCTTACTTTAACTGGTTGGATTTTGACACAACTCAAAGTGGACTGAGCGTGCAGAACTATTTGATAACTCACTTATAAACTCCTTCGGTAACGTTCAGCTGTTATAGCTTTTGATGTACACATGCAAAATATATATGTGAATGAAACTGTTTTAGACAAAATGCCGCTACTATAGAAAGGTATTCTATCCATACAAAGATCTGGAAAGATGTTTGGGTAGCTGGCTATAGTTGCATCTGATAGGCAAACATTTTTTCTTAATGCAGTGATCAGCAAGAAATGTCAGGTGTAATTAGATTTTTACTTCTGACCGGTTCAATCCGGAACATGGTTAGGAGGAAATAGATAAAAGTACAATTGTGAACCAAAAACTGCAACAGAATACCAGAAAAGTTTTGGAAACTTAAAAAAAAATTCTGAATTTGGGTCTCTGATCAGGGCCGTGTGCAGATCACAGATCAATGACAGAAAACTGAATCAATTAAAAAAGAAACTTTGTTTTCATAACGTTTGCAACACCAGCCCTTATATTTACATGGCAGCTTTCATATTTGTGCCACAGTTTTGACCCTGTCTCTCAGTGGACAAACAACCATGTCTGCGTCATGGCGTGGTGCAAAGATGTGGACCCAAATGGAAAAGATGATCAGGTCTATTTCCAGGAACGAGGGAAACAAAAGCCAAACATAAATACAGTGAAAACTATTAACCTGAAGCACAGGGACAAATTGAAACCTTGGAGTATAAATACACAAATAGAAACAAGACACAGGTGGGATACATGATCTAAATAGAACCAGGTGAAATCAATTAACATGAAACAATCTAGACACAAGTATTTCAAACTAAAACAGGAACAATATCAAAATAAAACAGGAAATGAATCAAACTTAACTCGAACTATGACAGTGTGACGAGAGAATCCTCTGAGCTGTAGCGTTGTAGGTCTGGCTGTATTAGGCTAATTTTGGTCAAATTAATAAAATACACTTAGAAGAAGACACATGACGCTTGAAATTTTACCAAAAAAAAAGCCCCTTAGCTACAGCAGTGTTCCTAAAAAGCAGGGTGAGATCATAGTAGAACATCCTATAAAAAGTAAAGTCGTGCTGCTGTGTGGTGCACGCCCTTCCTCTTCCCTTTCTCCTCTTCCCCGCTGTGACACCACATCTCCAACCTGCCTGCAGAAGAAAGAATTCACAGCAGTCCACTATTCCGAGCACGAAGCCCCTGTTACAGCCCTAGGTCTGCCAGGGCCTTATGCAGAGTGTGCTGTGCTTCAGCTCCTTTAGGATTGGCTTCTCCTCATCCTTCACTTCCTCATTCACATCCAGTTCCACCCTCCTGACGCCTTCC
>JBAMIG010000001.1:2323315-2333945 GCA_037177335.1 Kiunga ballochi | reverse complement strand
ACACAGAACATGTAAACTCCACACAGAAAGGTTCCTGGTTGGACCCCCGCCCTGGCCAAGGCTCAAACCTGCAACCTTTTTGCTGTGAGGCCACAATGCTAACCAGCTGCGCCACCGTGGTGCACAATGAATTTAATTTCATTTCATTTCATTATTTTCTACACAACTTAATCCAGTTCAATGTCATGGAGGGGCAGGACACTAGTCTATTAGTCTATTGCAAAAATTAAATTAAATTAAATTAAACTTTTGTTTCCTTTTATTTTATTTTATTTTGCCAGACCACTGACCCAGTGCTGAAAGCTTTGTATCCCAGTACCAGCCTGTGTTCTGGGAGTTGGAGACCTCTGCTGTCTGAGGTGTCTGAGGTGCGTTTAACACCTGTGTTAGATTCAGTTTTCTTCTACATCACTGATGTTTATTTCAACATCTTTAATAACTCTAAGCAAAGCAGATCTTTCAAACAATATGGTTTAATATGAGCAACTGACCCAAAAACAAAATTACTTTGTTTTAATCCAAAACTTTAATCACGTGGTACTATTTAGCTTCAGTAAGGTTATATTCTGTTCCTTTTTTTCTTTGTATATTATAAAAGAATTTCTTAAAGCATGAATAACACGGTCCAGGAACTGTCACTGCAGAGCCCTTACAGATGCTCTGCAGGCTGTAAACTGGTGCATAAATCTATCTGGCTGTCTGTCCAGCTCTTTCTCTCCATCCTGACCTAGATCTCTGACAGTAAACAGCTGCTTCCTAAAGCGACGTCGTGCTGCCATCAGCAAAACGGCCTGGAGAGATAAATGTCAGATTGGAGCTCAGCTGAGCCTCTTGATGCAGCTCAGGGTCCTGCGGTTTGTTTAGGAGATCCACAGACACTTAGCAGCCAACTGTTGCTGCTGCCGCCGCATTGTCTGAGTTTTTCTCTTGCATTCTGTTGTTTTTGCTTTAATTATCACAGCCGGCATTCAAAAGAGAACAAAACAATAAATGAATTTGAAACGGCCTGAAAAAGCTGGCCTCATTTCAGCTTCAATGAAAGAAAGAAAGTAATTTAAACACTGTTTATCGTCTTATAACTGAACAGATCCGACAAAGTGAGACACATTTTTGTGTTTTTTCACAAGCAACAACTGGGGAGCGATGCCACAATATTCATTCTGCTTTTATGGACCCTTTTAGTGTCACAATATTACCAATCTGACCCTTTAAGCGCCTTGTTTAAACTATTTAAATTAAAATATCTGCATGGGATCAAGACTCACTCCAAAGAATTCACTGCACTTTATTTGTACATCTCAAGGCACTTTTAAAGACGTAGTCCAATTCAATTCAAATTCATTTATAATCCAAATTTATTATTCATATTAGTCTGGTTTTAATATCTGTGTTCATATAAAACAATTCCTAAGAAATGACTGGCTGGTTAGGAAAACAGTCAGACTCTATCCAAAGCAAGAAACATGGATAAAACAGAAAGGACAAATGTCCAGTAGAACCATTCAGGACTGGTTGGGGGACGGAGAGGACAGGAAAGAGGTAAGATCACCTCCAGCAAGCACAGTTTTTTTTTGTTGCAAAAGCAGGTAATTCTCTTAAAACGGGACGACATTGTGACGTGCTTAGAAGTGAGATGAGGATGATTGAACATATCAGGTTGTATCCTGATACGTTCAAGCGTCATTCTTCATTTCATTGATATTTAGTCATTAAAATAAGTAGAAACTACTATTAAAAGTTGTTGTCACCCCAAAATCACAGCATGCATTGTTTCTTTATGCTGCAACTTTTATTTTGGTAAAAAAAAAGATAGATTTTTATTATTTAAATAAGTAACAAATGGACAGTATCTACAATATGACATGCTGTGCTGCCATAAACCATCTTCTTCAACATCATTGAATAAAAATAACCCTTAATCCAATGTTGTTTGATGTAGTAGAGCTAATTATTATTAATAATAGTTTTTTATACCCACACCTTTAAGAAGATATTTGACTGAAATTGCATCTATTTAAAGCTTTTATGAAATATAGTATAATGAGGTGAGATCTTAAAAGTGTATAAGAAACATGAAACACGGTTTATATTTGACCTCATATTATTATGCAGGACCTTTATGAAAAGGATTTAGATTGCAGTTTTTCATTACTTCACTTTAAAGTGAAGCACTTCAGTACATAATACCCCACAAGTTGTTGCAGACTCTCACACCCAGTCTTTAAGCTTCATGCATCATTACAGCTTTACATTTTTCTACTTTATATTTCTGAAACAAATCATCCCACGTCCCTCTATACTGACATATTTAACATTAACCACTGCCCCTGTCAGTGGTTTTAATGTTGTGGCTGATAGATGCAAACCCACACTGCAGTTCAGAGGTGAATCAACCTAAGGAGATTTAATTAATCCTTTTCAATGTCAGCTATTGTCAAAGAGTAGCATTAATTACAATCTCCAGGTCTTATCTCCAGCAGAATGCTAACATCTATCTACCTTCAGGATCGTATTCACTTAAAAGAAAATATTAATTCAGCAGGAAACAAACTAGAAACGATCCTCCGCTCTACAAATGGACTCATTCCTGGTTATGTCACTTTTAATATAAGTAGTAATGATGTCATTGTGCAGAGCAGCAACAAAAGTGACTTGTCTTTGAAATACACCCTGATTATTTCAACTCCTCTCCTGAAATGTCCTTTTTTGCATTAGTGAAGTAAAACAAACTAATTAGACACCCGTCGGACAGATGGTTATCAGTCAAAGGACTAATTTATCTCGACTACCACTACTGCTACTGCTGCTGCTGCTGCTGCTGCTGCTGCTGCTTGGGATTATGTCAGATGACTTTAGCTGAGATTAGGCCCCTTTGGAAACACAGAGGAAGCAAGAAGATTACAGCAAATGAGGTAACTGAAATGACTATTGTTACATTTCTTTAAGCATTGATAAAGTTTCACTGCTTTGTTTGAGATGACAGACGAAGCATTGTTCTTTCTGAAAGCCATCTGAGAAGCAGTGTGATGAAATCGAGCAGGTGGAAGGTTTGCGATCTGGGAATTAAATCCTTTTCAGGTTTTATTTTCTGTTGAACTTCTGCCTTTTTCATAACTGAGCCATGGTGCATCTGTCGATGTTGGCAGCGCTGTACAGTTACAGTAGCGCCGGTGTTTACAGTAGAACATTAACAATAGAGCCCATATAGTGCCCCCACCTGTTACACCCCCACCTCAAAACACCCCAGCAACAGAGCTCATCTACTGACTGCTGACACAGCGATTACGCACCAGTTTAAAGCAGCTCTTTGGCCGGGCAGCTCAGCAGGCCTGGAGAGATTTTGGGGAAGGGGGCGTTGCGTGTTAGGCGGGGAGGAGTTCAAAGGGTCAGTATGATGGGTTGCTGAGATTACCACCAACCCACCATCTGCCACCCAAATGCTGTGAGATTCAGAGTGCGGAAATCAATGGCTTGAGTGAATCTCATAGACACAGGAGCTCATTGAACAGGAAACACAGCAACCAAACATCCCGGATATGATTCTTATTGGGTCTTTGGATTATTCTCTAGCATGTAAATACTCTAACTGAATGATCAATAACTTAACTTTACAAATATCTGGGTATATGTTCTGTAATAGACTACTGTTTTAGTTAGCTTAATTATATCACAGTGATAGTAACCCTCCCATTAACCTTAACTTGTTGCTTTGTATAGGCTAGCGTAAAAACATGGATTAGAGATTCCAAAGCCAAAAAGCGACCTTTAAACCCGACATATAAAATTCATAATCAGCTATCAGATTCATCAAATTAGTTGTCAAAAAACATAATCGTGATAATTAATCCATACAGGCTCCTCTTCTGTTGAACAATGACACCTATGATTCATTACTGTAGCTCGATTAGCTTACTTAGCTCACATGCTAATGGATGACGCAGTGCTGTGATGGTTCCCCACAGCAAGATGGTTCTGCCTGAAATCTTCTCTGGGTCATTCTGATAAAAAAGTAGGAAACAACTGACTGCTTTAGTAATTTCACATCTTCTATGCGCAGAGTTTGATGTTTTGTCAGATTTGAATGGCTACTAATCAAGTATAAGCTGCTTAAATCATAACGAGGTTTTACCTGAGTTAGCTCTGCTGCTATGCTAAATCCACCCAGACTGAAATGAGAATGCAACATCCTAATATTAAGTAAAATTAAGTTAAACCTATAATGTTTATAAATATAATATATGTAACCTTTTCTTTAGGGTTTAGGAGACATTTTTAGTGAATTAGAGCTTTTCCCCCTTAGGTTTTCCCATCTAGAACTACGTTATAAAAAAATGTGCTGCTTTAAAACTACACTTGTTTTATCTCCAAACAACAACTTATTAAATGTTTTAAAAATGTAATATATATTTTTATTATTTATTACCATACAACCAGTGAAAACTAAACAGGAGACCAGGATATTAAACCAGTGTTTTTAATTAAAGTTTCTACCATAAAGTGATGCAAAATGTTGATCAAATATGATACGTTTAACTTTTTAGGGTTAAACTGTTGCTTCATGGAGGTTTAATTGCACATGAATAGCATCTGACAGTTTCCAACCAATATCAGTATTAGACCCTGCAGGCAATAAATAGCACTAATGAAACAGCTAGCTTTTCAAATTAACTGTATTTATATATATATATAAATCTTTTATTTATGACAGCCAAGAAAATAAGATGTAATTTCATGATGAAATTTGAGATTACAAAAATAAAGTGAAAGTTGTCACAGGCAGTTGACACTACTATTCCTGTCCTCAATAGTTCTACAACATCATTCCTAGTTGGTGAAATACACACTTTATGTTAAATACAAGTCACAGCTTTGTTATTTAACAATACATATTACAATTTAGGTGACTGTATCTATTGCTTTTTATCATCTTTCTTCCATTCTGTAAACCGTCATCATATTCGCTCAAACAATTTGATGGATTTAGCATCTATGAAAAAAAGGAACACATATTTTTAAAGAACAAACACAAAGAAACAATAAATAATTTTCCAACCAATTAAGAAACACAGATTTAAAGCTTTGACTGAACATCCTGAACTGATTCCCCCAGATGCTGCAGATCTCAGCTAAATAATCCTCTTCAATCTTAATTTGTATTTAACTGACTTTATTATTAACTCTACTGGGCCATATAAAATCTTGATTGCATCATACATGCCCCCTTTAATCTGACCAATATGACCAATAATAGTTAGATTTATCCCTGAATAACACAGCTGCTACTCCATATGAGTCATGCAAACAACATGCAGAGCTTACAGTGGCTAATATTAACGGATTCCTCGCCTGACACTTTTCCCGTCTTTAACTAATGCATCATATTGTTTTCTAATCTGCTTAGCCAGAATTATACTAATAGCCACATCATCTCTTTTGAAAGAAAAATATTACTTTCAAATATTTAAATCTGTCTTAGTCTCAGAGAAAACATTGAGTATTTATGCAGCAGCATGTATCACAAAGAGGCCTAATGTCTTCAATAGTATCTACTAAGCTAATCAGCTAGCGTGTAACAGCTCACTTGTTTTTATTGAACGGCGTGGAAAACAAACATGGTCCTCAGAGGGGGAAAAGGGAAGAACCTGTCTGATGCGGCTGACCTCTAAGGTCAGCGCAGTGGTCACTTATTGTTGTGTAGTGGAGTGTGATGCTGCAGAGAGGCGTCACTGGAGGATTAGCGAGCTATGGCACATGTCGGGGAGTGAGAGTGTAGTCAGACTGGCCGTCATGGGAGCTCAAAGCTGCAAACACACGACTGTGCACGCTCCACTCTGGAAAGCCTGTCTTATAAGATGTGGGAAAACACACGGCATGAACTTTTCCACACGTGCTTACCTGCTGCCAGTGACGGGGGCTCTGCTAAAACCTATGGGTAAAATCAGGAACAGGTAGTCTGAAAACGAGTGAAAACACTCTTTGTGAACTTGACTCCTTTATCATTTTTAAGCATCTGTTTTACTTCATCATCTCATCCTCATCAGGATATTTTCTGTCATCTCTACTTAAGGACTATTGTACTTTTTAATCACAGCTGCAAGCATCCATTTTATCTCGTAGCGACTCCTTAAGGGCCTATAACACCACACTGCTACTAGCTTTATTTTACTTTTTACATGTGCAGCATCTGATCCTAATGACCAAATTTCCATGTACTAACCAACTTCAGTTGTACTTATCTTGTAGGATTATATGGATTTCAGGCTCGATACATGAACAGTGTTAAGTGTCAGAAGGACAGCCCGTATCACCCCCAGCCTGAAGTCTCTGCACTGGCTTCCAGTTTGCTTCTGGGTCATTTTTTAAGTTCTTTTACTGGTTTTTAGGACTCTTAACAATTTTCGGCCTTCTTTTTTGTTAGACTATGAGCGCCCCAGAGCCCGCAGGTCCTCTAATAGGTGACTTTTAGAAACATCAGAGCTCTTTAAATGACATTTTCTTAGTGTTTTTTAGTTTTCTTTGTGGGATCCTCCACACCGGGACCTCGGCCGGCTTGGTCTGTAGGTTGTGGACATGATTGGTGTCCCGGTGTGGATGGGTCTCTATTTGCTTTTCATATCAAGCCAAATACAAGAGACTAGGGTTTGTCTGTAGGGTCTGTGATTAGGGACTGGGTTGGTGTATGGGAGTGATTAATATGATTCACCTGTGTGAATGTGAGAAAGGGATTGGATGTGTTTTTATACTTTATTTTTGGATGAGTTATATGTTTTGTATGTAAATGCTTGTTTTGTTTGGGTTTTTTTTTTTGTTATTGTTGAGATTTATTTTTAATCTATGAAGCACTGCTGGCTCTGTGACGGACTGGTGACCGCTTTGGGGTCTAACTCACCTCTCACCTGAATGATTGGTGGGATAGGTTCCAGCTACCCCGCGACCCTTACTTGAATTAAAACAGTTAAGAAAATGGCAGACAATAGGGTACTTTGTACTGCTTTTGTATAGAAAGTGCTATATTAATAAAATTTTATTAATTGATTGCTATTAGGATTACTCTTGTTTTGTATGTTTGGCCTGTTCTTATTGTTACTGAACATTTAGGGAATAGATCTGTGGTTTTTGTTATCAGTCTTTTGGTTTATCTCCATTTTCATACATCTCTAAACACACCACCTTTGCTAATGATTCTGAACTTTAAGTTTATAACTATTATCAGCTGTTCCTCTCCAAACCCTTTGAAGCCACCATCTCGCTTCTCTGGTGCTTTATGTCACCGCTTCCAAATCTTCTGATAAGAAATGAGTGTAATCAAAGAGATGCGATCTTAGTAAATAAGACTTTAAATCTGTAGGTCTTAGCAGCACCTCTTTCTTTTTTCTTCATCTTATTTCTTAGCAGGATACACTCGCTGCCATGTAATCAGGACGGGAACTCGAGCTGTCCCTCACCAGGTCTCCGTGGCCCCACTCATTATCTTATCTCCCATTGTAACCCACTGTAATTCCCCCTCTCATGATTGATGATGTCGCTGTCTGATTACACCAAGACAAAACCCCCATAAGATCACCTTTCGGTCTTGCGGCCAACTCCACGAGCTCCACGAGGTCCAGTGGCGAGGATGACGATGGGGGCGGTTGAGCTGTGTGGCCATGTTGAGCCGCTGTCATGTGCATGCTGGGTTTGTATAATTTCTGAGTTTAATGTATTTCACTGAGTTTATACTGCAAACAGAAGTAATCACACTCTCCTGGGGAAAAGTGATTAAGTTTGGGTGATACTTGGTCGTGTTTCATGGGTCTGTGTATAATTTCCTAGATGCACTTAAGTGCATCGTGTGGTGCAACCCATACAGACGCAAGAAAGCCACAGTATAAAACATTTAGGCTGAAGCTTCCTCTGCTTCAGATCAGGTCCCTGGCTTGCTGTGGACAAATCAGATAGGTAACCTGTGCTCTTTTTAAGAGAGACGGGGAGTCTCATCTCTCTGTGTGGCAGGTGGAGACAGACGCCTCATTATCCATGCCACAGGGGACAAAACAGACCTGGGACCTGATGCCCCCACTGGCGTTTAGTTTCCAATGCGGTGACACAAGGCAGCCTTGGACCATCGCCGGGCGACGCTCATCTCTGACCTCAGTGAGCGCAGGTCGCTCGCAGAGTCACATTAAACTTTCAGAGGACCCAAAGGTCCCCGTCAGGAGTGTTAACAGCAGCATTGTCCCAGCTCCCTCTTACTCAAAGGGCCAAATGTAACAAGGCACCCCCTCCACTGCTCAGGAACGCCCCCCTCTGAGTTCACAGATACAGTAACACCCATCAAATCCGTCGAGCTCCCCAGAGTACCTGTGAGCCTGATGCAGAGATAGAAGAGTCAACAACAAACACAGAACATGAAAATATGTGTTTAAAGAAATGGTGTGACTCCAAACGAGTAAAAACCCGCTGCAGGTGTGGGATCACCGTCCATCTAAACAGCTAAGCTCCCATCTAAGACTTTAACTTTGCAACATCTGAAGCATTAAGAACAAACTTTTTGAGCTTTTGTTGGTAAGGAAGGACTGTTCTTTATAAGTAGGCAAACTGAAACACAATTAGCACAAAGGTGATTTGATGTAATTGTAAAGTCATTTGATGACATACCACAGTGGTTCCCAACCTATTTTCCCTTCTGCAGACAGGATTGGATCCCTGCCACATGCTCACACTGTGCTTTGCTTTATGCTTTCGTTCCCTAGCTTCTACCCAAAAACAATACATTTTAGCTAGCGGAGTCCTGTTCTGTGCTTTTATTAAACCAGTGTTAAGGTAAATATATAACTATCTGCACTGGGGTGTTTCTCTAAGACGAAGAAGGGTCAAAGGACAGGGATGTCCTGGCTCTACTTAGTTTAGTTTAGTTATTACTTGTGCTCATTGTGTGTAATGTTTGCTATGTGATAAACTGTGTGTGAAGCCCTGAGAGGCAACGTTGTTGTGATACTGGGATATATAAATAAAACTGAATTGAATTGAATTGAATTAAGACGATGCAGGAAAGACATATTAACCACTTAACCTGCATCTCTTAACTGACCTCACTGAACCACAGCACAGTGACGAAAAGTGGATGCACGAGACGTGACCTACTGCGAAGCTTTTTCACTTCTGACTCAGGAAATATGCAGTAAAATCAGGTGGTACAGCACATTTTAGTGACTCCCATTTAGCTGCTGCCATGAGGTAAAAACTATCTTTGAGTGGGTAACAGGACAGTAGCTGCAGAAACGTTAAAGGCCCATTAACCCCCCAACACACAAACACACACACACACACACACAGAGAGAGAGAGAGAGAGAGAGAGAGAGAGAGAGAGAGAGAACCAAACTCTTCTGCATCTTCTGCTTTGAGCATAAATGAGCCTTAACAGAAATAACCTAAGGAACTGACCCTAGAAGAGAAAATACAGTACAGTAAAAAACCAAGATAAACAGAGACGTTAGAATGAACATAAAAAACATATTAAAACACCCACAAAAGGAATGTTTTTATCCCGTGTTTGTGTTCATGATTACATCTTGGCCCAACAAGCTGCCTCGTGCAGTGACAGCTGCTGAAGTGAACGCTGTGTCTGTAATACCTCTGGGATCCCCCTGCTGTTAAAATATGTTCATATTTATTTGGGTTTGTTGGATTTAATATCAAAAACAGGGTATTAATTGATAAAGCACCTGCTCCAGATTTAAGGTTTTAGCAGCGAGAGGTTCACAGAAACTGTACATAAATATTTCTGATTTTATTTTATTTGCTTAAACATATAAATGATCTGAATGCAGCATAAAATCTGTTAAATCCAAAGTGTAAAGTAATCAAGATTTAGAATTATGTGAAAGATAATAATCTAATGAAATTGATTTGCTTGTTTGTAAATAAAACAGATGCACTGCAGATGTGGAAGATGGGAAAACCATCTAAAACACTTCTAAGTCATTTAAAAGCACATTTCATGATGCTGCATTTTTAGTTATTCCTGGTATTGATTTGATGATTAATTGTTTATTTGGAGGTTTTATGAACAGATATTAAACATAATGCAGGTCTACCCCCTTTGGTGTTTACTATTCTTTGGTTACAAATGTGGAGATCAGGTTTCTCCACAATGACTTAGGCTGAAATTAAGCGTTTTGCAGTGAGTATACCGACTCCCCCTTTAAACAACACAAAGATAAACCAGCAACCGTCTGCATTGGAGGACACATTAAAACCAGCTTAATTAAATCCAAAGTACACATTCGTTAATTTCTCCCATAAAATCATAATTAATACCAGTTTAAAAATCTACAGCCTTTTTTTTTTGTACTTTTTCAGGTTTGACTCATAAAAAGACGCTATAAAGTCACATTTTCTGAAAATGAGGTCTTTATTTTCCCCTTTGCCAAAATTTAACAGAAGAAATTAAAAAATGTACCTTTTATTTGTGATATGTCAAACATATTATTGCTTTATCTTTAATGCAGAATTTTGAGTTTTTACCATAAAGTGATGCAAAATGTCTCATGACTGTGTGGAGGCAGAAAACGTCTGTCAATAATGAGGAGTCTGGTTGTAAAAGTGAAAAATGATTACAGGTTTATTATAACAAAGGAAAATAGTACAG
>JBAMIG010000001.1:2311445-2321918 GCA_037177335.1 Kiunga ballochi | reverse complement strand
CCTCCCTCCCCGCGACACGCTCTCGAGGTGTGTGGGTTTTTTGTGTGTGTGTGTGGGGTTTTATATGATATATATATATATATATACACACACACACACACACACACACACACACACACATATATAATACATGTGTATATACATGAATACACACATATATTACATGCATACTCTGCGTTACAACAATCAGTTTTAAAGTTTTGGCATTTTTTAAAAGAGCTTTGACATCACGATGGCTGAGTTTTTCCCACAATAATTACATTTATATGACATTTTGTCATTTGACATTTTATCAAGGCAATTTACAAATGAGGAACATTGTTCAGGTGGCAGTGCTGTAAGGAACAGTGCTAAATAACAGAAGTGCAACTAAGGCACGTAGGGAGTCAGATGCCTTAGGACAGAGGGGGGGACTCTGGTCCTCTGGGACAAAATCCTGCAGGCTTTCCAAGTATCTCTGATCCAGCACACCTGATTTAAGTCTAATAAATCTATTGGCCTGTAAGGAACTGCATGAGATCTGTTGTTACAGGAAAACATTCAGGTTGAGGCCAAAATAAAATCACAAACAGAATGTTATAAAAAAAAAACTGCATTTTTATACATTTATGCAAAAAATGTGCTCTACAGTTTTTATTATTAAAACATGAGAAAATAAAGCTTCACTACTAATTTAAAACTGTTGCAGTAGGAATGTTGTTAACTGACCATGTGTTTGATTATATATAATAATATCTAATAAAATCTTAAAAGCAGCAAAGTCATTAAAGCTTGTTAATCAGCAGCAGTATGAAAACACTGAATCTGCTGCCACCTCGTGGCTTTCTCCTGAACAGCTGCAACTAATCTGAATATTAATAACCTGAAATGATATGGCTTAATCTCATTATATAAATCACTGCAGCCACAGACATATGTGCACATATAAATATATGAATTTCCATCCCATCAATATATTTGTTCCGGTTTTGGAGTTTTCACTCCCCCTCCTTTACTTTCTGGCTGAGCTGTCTGTGCATCAGGTAAACAAACACAGTGCTGTTCACCACACACTGAGTAAAACCTATGGAGGAGATGCCGTATTTCACATAAAGGAAGCCGCCGATCGTCGGTCCAACTGTGCGAACCAAGGATTGGACAGATGCACACAGTCCCAGCATTGTTCCTGAGAATGACAGCAGAGCGTTTTTACAGAGTATTCTGAAATATTTCATTTCAATACCTTATTGTTGGCAGGTTCTTTGCTACAACAGGAAGAACTCACCTGTGTCAGAGGAGGGGACGCTCTTCGTGAGCATGCTGTCTGTTATGATATTAAACATGCTCATGGAAAAGATCATCGGGGTGACGGTGATGCAAAACTGGAACACATTCTGCATGTAAGCCTGCACAAAAAGAAGAATTTAGGGTTATTTATTAGTGGTTTTAATTAGCTTTGGGTGAGAATAAAGATGGGATTATCAACCTGTAAGCAACTTTCTTCCAGGTAAAACCAGTTCAAATGGTTTGTTATGGTGATTAGATTCTTTGCTCCAACTCAAGAGTGCACAAAGTGCAATGAAACAATAAAACAAGAAAAACACTAAAATCTAACAGAATGAGCCGAAAAAAAATCCATCATGAAAACACGACTGAGTTCAAATAAATTTCCAGCTCGAATGAGTCTGACAGAAAGTGCAGAGAGGTGCTTCTTTAGCAGAAACGGATCATTTCTGGACTGAAAGGATTAAACAAAAATACACTGTGTGAAAAACCACAGGTGCAAGTATAGCATGATGTCACAGCATGACATCACACACCGCCTCGTCTCTTCTCACAGCCCTTCTTCTCTATTAAAAGCTCCAGCGAGCTGCATAAGCTGCAATAGGATCCAAATGACCTCTAAAGAAACGAGTAAATGGCAAAGAAGTCCGAAAAATAAAAGAATGAACCGGATTAACACCGTGTCTCATGTCAGAGAGTGATGTCTGTCACTGTAGACAAAATCGAAATGTCCGTGCAGCTTTGTTCATGTGTGCTGCGCTCACTGCGAGGACAGAGAGAGGTGTCACTTTGATTAAAAAAAAACTCATAAAGGAGAGACACCTTGTCTTTCCAAAGCAGAACCTGGAGCTTTTCCTCCAACATAACTGGTCAAGGTACACAGATGAAGTCCTGAAACTGGTGTGAAACCAGTAGAGCCTGAGATGCCAACACATTGCTTCAAACAAACCGGAAGGATCTTTAGATCAACTGTATAAAAATGTAAAGAAATTCTCACCTGAGCCAGTCCCACACCTGCTGCTACTCCGATGGACAACAGCAGCAGCGATTTCTCCGAATACCTCGCCGTTAGTCGACCGATCACTCCTCCCTGAACAGCCTGAACATTCAGCAGTTTTATTGCAAATGTCTGCTTGTTCTCAACACCATAAAAACAGGATGACTCTGTTCCTGCAGACATGGTTTGATGCATCTCGTGTCTAAACACAGCGCTGGGTCTCCGAGACGTTTTGACGGGTGCTGCTCGGACTTTAAGGTGGGTAAAGCCTGCTGCATACTCTGACACAGAACAAGTCGTTCTCGAGATCAAAACATCATTTTAATGAGGTGGACAGGTTGATGATTTATTCCCGTCACCTCAGAACTTTTGCTTTGTGGGACTCCAAGAAGCCTCGTGTGATTGGTCAGACATTGGTAGGTGTGTTTATGTTGCTATGCCTCTCAGATAATAGCATGAACTTTTCTCTAATAAAGACATCATTTGTGGTTTGTTCTTTTCTCACTAGCCAAGAGGAACGGCTCTAAGTGATTGGTCGGCACTGAAGTGGGCGTGGTTAAAGCCTGTTCTCCAGGAACAGACGTTGTGATTGGTTGTTGACACATCACCTGAGCAGAATATTCTCCTCATTAAAATTAGTGAAGTATTATGGGATTGGTCGGACATTTAAGGAGGGGAAGGTTAACATGGATAAGCTTGAAGTGGGAAGTATTAATCGTATGAACTGAACAAATATCTTTTCTTTTTAGTTCTTGAAAGAACAAAGATCTCCAATCTCGTGGGACATGTACCAAGCTTTACTGACCTCGTTTATGGTCACTAGCTCTGTTTCCATGACAGTTTTTTTTTTATAAATAAAAGTAATATTTGTAAAGTTTCAAAAAACAACTATATCAATGTGCAGGTGTTTCTGTTGAACAGAGTTTGACACATAAAGGACAAGTTGTGCTCTAAACACTGCTAGCATTAGCATCTATACGCAGCTTAGCATGTCATCAGGATATTATGTGAGACGAGCTGGAATCATGCAACCATGCAGCAATATTTTGGGGTTTTGCATTTCTAGGTGTAATGGAAAGGAAGTCACTGATGATAGGCTCAAACTGGATTTCAGGCTTACCATTTGAACGACACCAAAGTAGGTCATTAGGTAGCCGTTTTGCTCCGGAAGCAGCTTGAAGAAGTCCAAAGCAATGATGGAGAACATCACCTGAAATATGCCTTAAGAAAGCAAAGCATTCCTCACGTTATTTGGCTCATTTTCACTTTCTTTTATTTTATTTTAGACCATTATCCAAAGCAAATCAGACCATTACATGGACCAGTCTCTACCAAAAAAAGCCTAAATCACTCCAGAAGATGTGATTAAGCAGCATCTGTGTTGCTTGAGGCTCAGCATAAAACGGATTGTTTGGTTTTCACCAAACTAACAGAGTTATACAAAAACATTCTCACCTGATGGCAAACCTGCAACCACTTTAATGAGAAAAATTCGCATCACTCGAGGATACTTCATCAGTCTGGTGATCTCTCCCAGACTAAATACTTTCTTGCTTTGGTTTTCAGCTGTAAAAAAAAGAAAATATGGTGAAAAACAGAATAAAACAGATGTTCACTCACACATCTGGGGTTACATTAATCTAGTATTACAAAAACACTCAAACAAATGGAGCTGAAACTCAAAATTTCACAAGGTTTCATGAAACTTTGCTCTTTAGTTTCCACACTAACCTGATGAGGTTACTGGATCATTTTAGGAAACATTTGTGTCTCTTTAGTATTAAGTTGAAACAGGATGGATAAAAACATCAGTAACTTTGGTGTGTTCATGATAAAAAGTCTGCTAGATGCACAAGCGGAGACAAAGCAAAGAGGAGAAAGGAGTCGCATCAGATCACTTTGTTCTGGTCTCAGGACAGAACCTAATATGAATGATAAGAAACTGCCTCTAGAGCATTTCTCTTGTTAGACATTGTATCGCATGTTTGCAAGCATTTAATCTACTAATATAACAACTGTACAGATGTGCTGAGCTTATTTTGACCTCGTTTGTGCTAAACTTCCATCTTGTGCCAACAAGTCATCCAAATGCAATATTATAAATTATCATTACATTAATAACATATTTTACATCTAAATAACCAGTAATACCTGCCAGATATCATTATATATTTAACCAGACCTGAATGTGAGACACTGAAAACATGTTTCATCTCATCACACATCTCCTATGCTGGGAAACAACCTAAGGATTGATCTTAGATGGACTTAATTCAGACACTTTGTAATGCATGTAATCATCAGTGTGGTATTATTCTGTGAAAATGATACCAGAGTTATGAAATTACAGTGTTTTGATTAGTTACATGTCAGTGAATGCAACAGGGCATCTCTCATGGAAGTATCAAGAAGTAGTAAAATGTAAATCTAATTTTTTGCCAGGACATTTTTCCTTCAGGTTGAATCGTTCTCCTCTTCATCTGTTTAGGTTTATTAAAACAAAATGTCACATTTTATTTTATCCTTCATTTCTTCTTATGATAAGGGCCACATCCCCCCCAGCATCTGGGAGGAAAACCTTTCTCATGTTGCCTCAGGGAAGCAAGCAGGAAGCATGTGCAGGAGGCAAACAGGTCCAAGAAGCATTTTTCATGTTTTGGGATGGTTTATAAGAGATCATTTAAAAGTTTTATCATTAACAAGTCATGTTGCAGATTCTCTTTCACAACATGAGAGAACACCACCCTGTCAATACATCTTTAACTAGGACAGCATTTTCACCCTCACTTATAATCAGTGTTTTACACAAATCTTATGTAGTTTTAATTAAAAATGATCCACAGCTGTTTTATATCCACACTATTTTATAGGACCATAATAAAAAGGTTTTTAGCTTTCATGGATGTGAGTTTATTGCCTCACAGGAAACACATTAAAGCGCATGATAAGGAAGTATTATTTAATAAATATCTGAACATTAAAGTTTGCTGCCAGTAATCCTGCATTCTGGTACCAGCTGGGCTTTGCTGCTGGGTTCTGGGTGGTGGGACCTGTCGGACCGGCAGGATTTGCCTCCACACATCGGCTGGGCTCTCTTTGCGCTCTTGGTCATCCACGTGTTCGGTGTTCCTCTAAGCTTCTCTTTCCTGCTTTCTTCCAGTTCCTTCTGCATTTTTTCAGCCTTTTGCCTGTAGATGTTCCTCTCTGCTGTCACAGTTTCGAGCCTTTCCGTCCTGGTCCGGAGAGTCGCTCTGCACAGCAGGAGTTGCAGCGACGCCTGCGTCACGCTTTGCTTCAGCTCCTCGCATAGCTTCTGGGTCCTCTGCAGCTCCTGGTTCTGGCTGCACAGCTCTTTCTGCAGGGACTCGCTTTTCTGGGCAGCTTTTCTCATCGGGTTGGGTTGTAGCTTCGGAGTAGCGATGACACCTTGCGCGTCAGAGGAGGAAGAAGCTGCGCGTGCGATCTGCTTGTATAGCTCTCTGTCATATCTTTGGAGCTGACGCCTCAAATCGTTTGCTTCCTTTTCAAAGAAGCACTTCTCCTTCTCTAGTTTCTGCTTGTCCGCTTTGAGTTGCTGGATTTGCATGCTCTGCTCCTTGTTCTGGTTGTCCTTCTTGCTCAGGCTGGACTGCTGGACGCTGATCCGGCCGGACAGCTCGGAGCACTCCTCATGGCAGCGCAGCCACTTTTCACTCTCGCTGTCTCTTTCCTTCACCACCTGCTCCAGCTGCTTCTTCAGCTGCTGCAGCTCGGATCTTTGGCTGACAGCTTTCTGCTTGGCTGCTTGAAGCGCCTTCTTCATCGACTCAACTTTTTGCTTCAGGAGCTCGTTCTGGTTGCGCTCCCTCTGCAGGTCCTTGTTCTGGATGCTGATCTTCCGATCCAAAATCTGCATTTCGTTGCTGTGCATCAGCTGGATCCCGAGGAGCTCTCTGTTTTTCAGCACACTGTGAGCTTTGAGCCTCTCCTCCTTCAACTGTTTGCCATCAGCCATCAGGAGCTCGACCTTCCTCCTCAGGAATTGGTTTTCCGTCTCCAGGATGTTGTTTTTCTCCTGCATGCAGGTGTATTTCTGCTCCATGTCGGGAGGGAGGGATGGTGAGACTTGATGATGATGATGAGCTGACACGAGGGGCATCTTTTCCAGATGCTTTCCAGCAGTTTTAGATGACACACGTTTTAAAAGCTTCATTTTTGTTTTTGGGTGCAGCATAAAAAGTGTGTTAGGGTAGATTTAAAAGCTCTTGTCACCATGGTAACCACCATCATTTCATAACATTCTAAAGGAAGAAGGTTAAAAAAGTGGAGAAAATTGTTTATTGTGAAACAAGTTATGAAATAATTGTGTTTATAATTAATTTAATTTATTATTTTAAATTATAAATGAATTGACCCATTTGAAGTTTATATAAATTTAGTTAAATATTTCATTTTATTATACTATACTACTATACTACTATATACTATATATTAGCAGACGCTTTTGTCCAAAGCGACTTACAAAGAATCATTTTTAACCATTGTTATTTTCCTAACATGCATGTCTTGTGGGTGGGAGGAAGCCGGAGTACCTGGAGAGAACCCAAGCATACAGCTGCCCCCACACCGGGCAGCTGTATGAGTGTGTGTGAGTGTGAGTGTGTATGGGTGGATGTGGCTACATAGTGTGAAGTTCTTTGAGTGGTCGCTAAGACTGGAAAAGCGCTATATAAATATGAGTCCATTTACCATAAAGTACAAGAACATGCAAAATCCACACATTTTGTTATTTAAATAAATAAAAAATATATATTATTTAATCAAACTAATTGAATAAACTAATAACAATATGAGAAACTATTTTATTTTAATTACTATCATTTTCTACAGAACAATTTAAGATCAACTAGCCTGAAAAAAACAAAACCTCCGCTGTGGCAGCGGTGATGAATCTGCTTTGGACTCGTGTCTGGATGGGATTCTGAGCTCTGTGTGCCTCAAACTGCATCATTTACAGATCCTCAAACAGCTGAGAACATCTGGAACTGCCAGTTGAAGCGTTTCTCACCTTTCGAGCTGCTTCTGGAGGCTCCGACTTTCGTAGATTTTGGGATGAAAGTGAAAACCAACAACAAACTGAAGGCACTTCCTGCAGCTCCAACGCATGCAGTGAACGTCTCCCTTTGAAAGACAAGAACAGCAGCATGAGGTGCATCCATCAACACACACAGATGTTGCCTTTTTGCGCTCTGAATGTTTTACTAACACTGATTATTCCTATATGCAATATGTTTTCCCTGAACTGATAAAAGCAGAGACGGTTTTATATTTTTTATGTCTTAGCATACAAACAGAAACAACAGTGAGAACCGCACTCACCCATAGCGTGTGCTCAGCTGCCCGCCTAACGTGGAGCCGGCTATCATGCCGATACCAAAACACAAACCCAGTTTGGATAAAGAATCAGCCCGTTTCTCCGGTTCTGACAGGTCTGTAACCACCATCTGACAAGCTGCAGACAACAAGAGGAGCTCAAACACAAGAAGCTAAAAAACAAAGTCTTCTGGTTCCTGTTTGGATCAATAGCATTGATATTTAATTTGTTCTCTTATCTATAAACACACAAAATCACTTCATCTGTATTTCAGAATAAAAGTATTTAACCCCCTACCTTAATTTATTTTATTTTTTAAAAACAGCAAAAACAAAATCCAATATTTAATACAAAGATTAATTATATATAAATAATAAACACATAAATAAGAGTGAATAAAAACAAAGAAGTAATAAAATCTAAGGTTAGAAGGTTTGATGCAAATCTGCACAAAAAAAGCACTAAAAGTGCACGTTTGGGTGTTTCACAACACTAAAGAATCATTTAACCTTTAGTTATGAATATGTAACTCTATTCCTGTCCTGAGTGAGAAAATAAACATGAAAGGCTGAAAATAAAATGATTTAAAAGATATTATGAATAATCAGACGTATCAGTTTTAATATTCCCAAACAGAACAAGTGTTGCAGCTTTAATTTTACAGATAAGAATTTTAAAATAGCTGCGGTCGAGGAAGTGACAAGAAAAGGTTCAAGGAATCAGTTTGTAGGAGAGCGACGCTCACCAGGCATGACGTGCATAAAGACCGAGGGGAGTTTGTGGACGAAGAGCAGGATGGGATGATCTGCGATGGCGAGCAGCACGAAGAACACGACCGTTGCAGCACACGCCAGAGACAGGGCCGCCCGTGCCCCGAAGAGATCTCCAAACCTGCCAAACAAAAAGCCCTGCAGCCACGTTTCGCTGCCAGGCAAGAAGCAGAACATGGACTCAGACCTACCTTCCAAACATGGGGCCTCCAACCAGCTGAATCACACCTACTGTCGTCTGCAAATAACCAAACCACAAGGTGTCGAATCCCAGTTTCTTCGCCAAATACTGCAGAGATACACACATAGGATTATATGATATCATAATATCATTGTTTTTAACAGGGCAGATATACATACAGTCCTTAAGGCAGGAAAGGGAAAGACTGGTTGTATTTAGGTGTGTTTTAATAGGCAGGTGCAAATCTCTGCAGGGATGAAAGACAATCTTAGTGGAGATATAGAGTTTAAGCCAAACCAGACCAAGATAAAAAGCCAAACATCTCAGACTCTACCGGCCTCAGTTAGCAAAAGACTCAGCAAGTACGGCTCGTTTAGGAGTCCACAGTGGACGGGATGCCCAACAATATGTTTGGAGGTTTCAACCCAAACACCTCAGGATGATGATGATGATGATTATTTGGGCTTGCTGGACAGCTTGTAACAAGAGAGTTCCTCTGCCTGACAGCTAAAGTTATGTAACAAAACAATGATACCAAACTGTACAAAATATTATCATATAATGATACTTTTCTTCATTTCCTATGCATAGCTTGTGTGTTTTATAAGAACATAATATTTCTTATTCATACAATAATTTCACGTTCTTTGTTTCACGTATGACATCAGACGTAATTCAATGCTCAGAATAATAAAAACCAATGGAAAATATCATTGTTTTGACTGGCTCAGTGGATCATATGTACAGAAACCACAGGTGTAATAAATGAGCTGGTTTCACACTTTTATAGAATAAAATGTAGACGTGCAGAGAAAATACTTCAACACCATAATTTACAGAAACTATATTTGATTAATATCCACATAATGTACATCTCTGCAATGTAAATATGAATATAACCCTAAATATTTACCACTTTGTGACTGATGAATGTGACTGCAGGTTATATTTGAAGAAGGCGTTGATCATGAGAGTAACTTTACACCATTTTGTTTAATGAATGACTTCAGTTTTCCTTCACTTTCAGGTCAGAGGTCACTGAAGGTATTGGCACTGAATAAAGGGTGTGATGTACAGTTCACTGTTAGCTCTGCTGATTATATAAATGATAGATATGTATGAGCTGTGGAATATGATCAGAGTAGCTAAACATGGAGGATCACATAAACCTGGTCACTTTTGCACCGCGCATTCTGCCATCAAAACTGGGGTTATGCAATCCTCCTGCACAGTTCATGTAAGCCCGGAATTTTCAGCTTCCTGCTCTGACACATGGAAAAGACCTTACCGGTGTTACAGAGAACTGTAAAAACATCCAGGTGATATCCAAAGCGGCGATGATGTACACGATGAAGATGATTTTCCCCTTCCTCTGCTGGTCTGCGGCGTTTTCCGGAGAGGAAGTTTGGGAAGTTTCCTCCGTCATTTTAGCTCCTCGACTCATTTTCACAGAAAAACTATTTCAAACTGGAAAGCAACATGAGTGTGGTCTCCCCGTAGGACATGTAGGAGCTGAAGTGTGCTCCTGGAGGAGGAAACGTCCTTTTACCTGGTGAACTTTCACATAAAGTGGTTTCTAATCTTCTGGGGGTTTGCACTTTGAAACAGGGAGGCGACAATGAGGCGTTTACGTGTCGGACAAATGGTCACAAAAAAAGCACAACGCAGAAAGTTTCCGATTTTTACTTTGTAAACTAGAATAGTTGGAAATGTGCCTGATTTTCATCTCCTCCGGAAATACAATCTGAACGAACCTGAACGCCTCTCAGCGAAACCACCCACTGTGGATGCGGCGTTCAGGTGTTCTAAAAATAATCGTAACATTTTTTTTTTAAAGTTCACTGCCTTTTTATTTATAATGCATAACATAGAATTATTATTATTATTATTATTATTATTATTATTATTA
>JBAMIG010000001.1:2194542-2214580 GCA_037177335.1 Kiunga ballochi | reverse complement strand
ATCCATCCATCCATCCATCCATCCATCCATCCATCCATCCATCCATCCATCCATCCATCCATCCATCCATCCATCCGAGTCTGGCTCTGAAGTGGAAATTGATGATAGTTTATTGATCTTTGTATTGTTGGCATCACTATGGATTCATTATAAATAGTAATAGTTGTTTGGTGGAGGTTTGCGCTCACTGAGTGCTTTGTATGATTAACTGTGTCTAACCTCATGTTACCTTTGTTTTATGCAGTTATCTGCCGTATAAATAAAAGCAAACATATTTTTAGGCGTCATACGGGGAAAACCGTTTTGCATCTTGGCATGCTGGCACATCCTGCACGAACGCTTCCATGTGTTGCTTCTCTGATGCAGTGGGCTGATAGAAAACGCTGTGTGATGGGTCAGGAATGTGAAAAGGTTGTATTTAGACATTTCTCTTAAAACCTGAGTTAAATCAGGCTCAGAAAGGCTCATGTGGCAACCCTGACACATTGCAACTAACTGAGTTAGAACCATCCTAACCTCTGCAAACAGAGGAAACTTTCCTAACATACGGGGTGCGATGATAATGTAACTCGATTTCTTATTTCCTGTGCTCAGTGACATGAGGCAGCTATAAGAAATAATTACGTTATCTTGTTGGAGTCCTATCCTCTTCAGCCTCTTCATATTGATTTAGATACACTGCTGTGTGTCAGGATGTCTTTACTTGATGAGCTGAGGGAGTGTAACTCAGTCCTGACTTATATCCCGCCATCACACTCAATAAAATACAACTGAAACAAGACAAACAGTATTGCTTCCAGTCCTGCCATTTGTAATAACAGCAATCTGCATGTTGCATAACATTGGACGTCTGTAAATTATGCAAGAAATCTGGAGAAATGTAGATCTTTAAAGAGTAAGAGCTCAAAACTACATAGATTGCTGGTTAATCCACTGCATCAAGAATTGTGATTTACCGAAGGCAAATATTACCACTTCTGCAAGTTACCTTCACAAATATGGATAGAAGCATCTGTTTTCAGATAAATGGATGGCATATGCTTCACCCTGCAGCTTGGAAACAAACTAGTTTAATCACTATGAGGCTCATATGAGCTCTGATGGAGAGCGCACATAAAACAATGGTGTCACACTCAAAGGTAGGTGTATCTGGTTTTGCTTCTGTCTCCCTGCAGAGGAGGAGGACTGAATAGTTGCAGAAAAATAACGTTTAAATTATAAAATTGGTTAATTATTGAAGAAGTTCCTAAAAATATGGCTCTTACCAGTCATCTGTAATATCAGGGTCACACCCCCAACATGCAGTGGGAGTCTCACTTTACTGCACAAACCTGTCACAAAACTGCTGGAAAGGTTTCCATGTGATAGTGCACGTACAGTCACTGGTTACTTTATAAGGTACAATGAAATGACAGCAACTCAGTGGATTTGGGTTTGGTCTGGATAACCTGCAGAAAGCCGAACCAACTGGGAGGAATGTGACGGGGTTATTGGTAAATGTATCACTGATGTCATCATGGTCCCATATTACAAATAAAAAAAATGCTCAAATGGACAAACATTGTTAAAACTCGGTCTTATGTATAAAATGATTCATTATCATCTCCTCTTCACCAGCTTGTTAATATCAGATCAGCTGATCTCTGCAGAGGTTGAGGTGCAGTGAGAGGATGTGAGAGAAGTGTATTTGGTCAGAATACTTTTCCGACTCATAATAACAATATAACCCATAACATAAGTACATAAAACTCATTCAGGACACAGTTAAAGAAATGGTTCATTAACTATCGGCACTAACAGGACCTGCTCTCGCTGCCTCTTGCTGCCATCTTGCCTTGTATTAAGTCTGTGTGTGTGTGCTGTTTGTGTCTATGCACTGTATTTTTTTGTTATTGTTGACTGTTGGTCTGTCTCTGTATTTAGTTTTAGCTTTAATGTTTCTTTTACTAAATGTACTGCATTTGTAATCCTGTAAATATCTTTACTTTTTTTTACTTAGGGTGACTTTTAACATCTGTCGAGGAGACAGAAATGTTTATTAATATTCACTGTCCCTGAAATAAATAAATAAATAAATATATAAATGAATGAAATGAAATGAAATGAAATGAAATTTAATTTAATTTAATTTAATTTAATTTAATTTAATTTAATTTAATTTAATTTAATAATATAAAATAAAATAACATTAAATTAAATTAAATTAAATTAAATTAAATTAAATTAAATTAAATTAAATTAAATTAAATTAAAATAAAGACATCAAACTGTCAGATATGCACAACTTCCAACTCAAGGTTTGCTGAAAAGCAGCAGAACTCACCGGGTTCCACTCCTGCAGCTGAGAAAAGGAAAGTGTGGCTACAATTCACCCAAACTCACCAACACTGTCCAACAAGTCTCTGTTTCAGCTCCATATTTAGATGACAGGCTCAGAAACAGCTGGAAACATCATGAAAACATGGATCCATTCGGGTTCAGACTGGAGACCTCTGAACCCAGTGTGAACACAGCAGACCTCTCTGGATTCAGAAGCTGACATGGAAAAGCTGCATTAGGAGTTCTTAACCTAAAGTTTTTCATATTTTTAAATCTCAGTTATTTTTGTTTTTAATTTAAATCATGCTCCTTGTTGCTGAATGTGATGATGTGTGACAAAGCTCACATCATCTCCACCTGCTTCTCTGAGCATAAAGAGTTCGCTGTTCATCAGATTTCACTCCCACAGAGCAGCTTTGGGATGCGGGAGATTCTCACCATGCATCTGCAACAACAGTGTTTTGCTGCGAGTCAATATGGAACCTAATCTCTGAGGAATGTTTCCAACACCTCGTTAAATCTGTGACACCAGGAATTCAGGCAGTTCTGGGGTGAATCTAATAAAGTAGGTATGAAATATTAGTATCTGTGTGTTGAGCTACTGTTCAGTGACCAGCTCAGCTTAGGTTTCAGTCTTCCTAACATGACAGGGAGGAGAATCGTCTCTGGATGTACCTTAGTTGCGGGAAGTGAACCGGCTGCAGGCAGAAATAAATCTCCCCTGAGGAAAGTCGATATAGGAGCTCACATGTTGACGGCAGATGAATATCCCAGCCTGTCTGCATCTTAATGGCTACAAAGCGCTGTGCATATGATACACACAAACATCTTAATCTGTGTGAGAACCATTTGAAAGAGGAAGTGTAGCTCAAGAAGAAGTGAAAAAAATACTTTGGAAACATTTTGCAATCTGAATTTTGTGTGGAAGGTAATGATGGCAGCATCTTTCGTTAGTTATGGGAAGGATTGATGCTGGTTATGCAGGACAGAAGGGGAAAATCTAACCTGACTTGTTCATTCATCTTTATCAAAGCGCCGTAAGGGGATCAAGCTGGCTTGCTTTTCCTCCATTTCCTGTGTTCATGTCAAACCAGCTTCTGCTTGCAGCTGTAACAGATATCAGAGAATCAATCTATGCATCTACTTCCTGGAAACAAAGCCACAATAATTTCCCAAAAAGAAGCCTTAAAGCAAATCAGCAAAAGATAAGATCCAAAAGTTTGGCTGAGCGTCATTAAGAACAAAAACCGTATTAGATAAAAACATAGTGAATTCATCACAGATCAGAGAATCTGTCATTTCTTTATATAACCCTGCATCAACCCTTCCCTCCCATTATCTGAGTCTATTTGTTTAACATTATTTTTACACCCTGCACCAAACACAGGAAGCCTCTCCTCATCCTTATAATTAACTGATGAGCTTTCCACGACTTAGTCTGAAGCTGAAGTACAAACAGGAAATGATGCAATCCATCACAGATGGGGTTACGGTGAATATTTATGCAACGCTTACAGGCTTTAGTTTCAACATGTGTGAAGCTGGACTTCTTTCTGAGGGTTGCCGGTACCATCTCCAGACAGCGAGCGTCTCCAAGGCAGCATGTGTTGCCATAGCAACCAAAAAGGATGTTTTTATTATCATTGTTGGATTACGCATCTGAGTGCTGAATTTATTTTATTTATTTATTTATTTTATAATTAGAATTCTTTTTTTTATATAAATATACATAATGTATATAAACACATATAATAAAATATAAAATAAATCCAGATACTTAATAATGTTTTTAAAATAAACTTTACTAAACATAAATATGAGTTTTCTTCTTTAGACAAATATATAAGGTTTCCATCATTTATTGGTGATTTTACTGGTTCAGCTCACTGGAAACCAGACTGATCTGGTCTTCAAACTAAAATATAAAATAAAATATAGTGTGATGGTTCTGCAGGTATAATGAGGAGACAAGTGTCAGAACCACCGTGTCCATAGATGCAAGGGGGGAAGGGGGGTAGTCAATAAAAATTGCAATTATGTACAAAGTCTTTGACAAAAGCAGACAAATAAACTTCACTTGATGCAGAAAAAAGGTGAAATATTCCTTTAACTCTGCAGCGATGGTCAGAGGAGCCTTCTGATACAGATCAATGGAAACAATGGAGACCAGTGGAGCCAGAGACTGACTGCTGATTCAATTTACCATCTCTGTAATTCACATGCACACACACACACACACACACACACACACACAGCAGAAGCAGAGACTGTTGGGATGCTTCAAGGTCAAATGGATGTGACGATACTATCATTTAGATCAAACCAAACAAAGTGAGTTTGTCTCCGGTCATTCTTTCCTCTGTGATGCTGCATTCAGTGAGACATGTGAAAGGAGAGAAATGCATTTACATTTTCTGCAAACACTTAGAAGAGCACAAAACATGTATTTAAGGCCAAAAAAGTGTATTTTGATATTTCCCCTTCAAGCTGTTGCTGTATGATCAGCTGATCAGCTGCTTGTGATAACATGCAGTCATGGAGGTGCATCTTACTGGCTGCTGCATTTAAATGCATCCAATCCAACATGTTTAGGCTGATTTTATGTTTTGTTTAGAGTGCTAGGGCTAAAAACACCACAAATTTCCCTTTTATATATCTTAAATGTTTTTTATTGTTTTAATTTAATAAACAGATGGTTTGTTTGATGCAGATTTATGGCTAAATTTGAAAGTTTGATCTATTTAAAATAATGAAATTGGTTTAAATGGATCCAAGTATTTTACACCTAAGAAGAGATTGTTGATCTGGATTTTACACAAAAAAGCAAAAAAAAAAAAAAGTTTAAATAGTTTATCCAAATTTAAGATGTAACCCAGTTTGCTGCATTTCAGGTTGAATTAAAAATGCAAGGATCACTGAGGGAACAATGAGTTAAAATAAACCTTTTTAAAAAGCTGTTTAAAAACGAGCCTCCAAAAACGACATCATTTCCTGTTTCTAAACCGACTGAGACTGTAACTCATAACAGTCTGAATAAATGTCAGTGAAAGGTCTTTTAGCCTTCATGTAAAAATACAACACAAACAGCATCTCCATTCATTCGAAGCTGAATCAATTATTCATAAACGCTCCTGTCGACGGCGATTCTCCAGGGATCGATGCCTCTCTGCTCTGGACTGATATGAGTCCTCACTGCTGCAAGTTAATGGGCCATCAGTATTTCATCAAACACAGACTGAATTAACTTCCTGGACAAAAGCCTTCCAGAAAGCTTCCCCTGATCAGAGAACAACCTGGTAAAGGCTGGAAAGTTTGGAGAGCGGAAATGTTTGCAAGGAAGGTCAAACGATGTGAGCTGTGAATGACCTGGTGACAGCTGTCAATACTTTAAGGTCAGCTGGTCAGTAAAGGTATCAGATGCACCTGCAATAGATCTCATAGGATTTAAATATAGTGACTCTTATAGGAAACGTGGCTTCATCATGTTTAAAACATGAAAGTGAAGTTAAAACAGTTTGTGATGTTCACCACCCTCTGAGTCCTGGAGGAATGAACAGAGGGCAGTGGGGATCCAATGCTGCGCTCTGCGGGCCTCATGGTGCCTGGTTCTGTCCAAATTACAGCAATGAAGGAGCACAGAGGCTCAATGACTGATCAATGGACCGGGGCAGCATCGCAGAACCTTTCCTCAAGAGCTTCAGGAAGCATATATGGGAACTTCTGGGTTTCTCGCTGGGAAGAGAGAATGAGTGGATAGATGACTTTATTTCTTTATACATGTACAGAAACGGTACCGTTTTAATCCATACGTACACACAGAACATGTAGATCATGCGGTGGATTCCCGTCCAGCAGCCTGGACCTCAAACTACACTTCCCAGAAAAACAGTTGAAGATGCTTAAAGGGCCTAAAATAACAAAAAACAACTTGTTAAATGGACTGTTTTTACATTCTGTTAATTATAATTGTTCCTAAAAAAAATGCTTGATGTAGTTTTATTTTTCATCCAAGCATTTCTTTGCTTTATTCCTTTGAATAGAAGAGCTTGGCATCAGCTGTTTCATTCTGTTTCTTTCAGTCTTAATGGAAAATAAACTATAGATTCTCCAAATCTACTTTATTAACTTTTAGATACACACATGTTTCTGTGTTCGGCCCTCGACCAGGTAAGTGTCACAGCATAACAATTTACCGGGAACATGTGACAACAACAACATTCCTCTTGACACATAGGCAAAGCAAAGCCTGACCCCACAGCGATGCGGTACAGTGGAGACACGCTCGCTACATGAAAAGCGACTCGTTTTGGTGCCGTCTCTTTAATTGTAAATGAGGCATGTTAAGCCCCGCCCCCTCTAGGTCACAGGAAGTTCCGCCATGTTTGTAGCTTGATAGCAGCGATATGCTAATCTCCCGGCAGGAAAACATTTCATTGGTAAGTTTACTATGTATCAGATTCACCACATTGATTAACTGGAAGTCCATGACCTTATTTGGCAGCAAATACTGTGATATTAGATCAAAAACATAATAGAGAATAGAGGAAATTACACAGACTGAACGATATGATAACAGAGAATTTAAAAATATATGCACAGCATCAGGAGGGAATAAATTAACATTTTCTGCATTCATAAACACCTAAAAGTGCACAAAAACATGAATTTAAGGGCTAAAAAAAGGTGCATTTTGCATGATATTTAATTAGGCCCTCGAGGACCAGACTCTAACATTTCTGCTCTAAGGTGATGAAACACCTAGCACGCTTTTAGTTGCCATGGTGACATGATGATGCTTTTTTTGTGCAGATTTTCAGCTTGCTTTTCCATTTCCTGGTTAAAAATAAAGGAAGACAAAACAGTGTTTGTGAAAAGGAAAATGAAATGAAATCTTAATAATGTGGCGATGTTAAAAAGACACATTTTACTGTTTTACCCACTTTTGGAAAGTTTGCGTCGTGTCCTTCCAGTGAAATGTTCAAAGCCCGTCCCCAGAGCTTAGAATCAAATACATTGATCTGGTTGTTTGCCAGGACATGTGGCGTTATCATCCTGCTCGGCCGAGTGATAATGTGAAGAGCATTAAATATTCAGTCCGGAGGAAGTTGAGCGTCACTACGCTGTCTGAGATGTCAGGAATTTATTGATGACCCTCCTTAATCTGTTGGAGCTGAGAGGGCACACAGAAACAGACACAAGCAAACACGCCAAACCACTGGGAGTCATATTATTTGTCTGATGCAGTCTGGTTGTTTCATGAATTATAGATCTTCCAAAATTTAGCTCCAACCTCACACATGTGGGCATGACATCATTTTGACTGATGAGCCCTTTCAGCTGCGTTTGCTGGAAGTTTGAAGCAGGAGACTCGAAGGTCATGCGGTCAATAAGCACAGCTTTTTTTAAATGCTCGGATGTTTCTCTGCTGGGTTCAATCGTTAATTTGAGCGAGTCCACACATCACAATCTGTTTGTAGTGTAGCATCCTCTATGGCCAGACTTTAATCGATTTAAAACTCCCCAACAAAGGCACTTTGATGCTTTAAGTTCAACTTTGTTCTAATGAAGTCCAAACAGAAGCAGAAATGATCCACTTCATGGAAAAGCACTCTCCGCCTGCTCCGCTTATCTTTTATCTTTCACTTTTCCTGAGATGGAATTCATCAGTGGACGAGTTAAAGAGGATATGAGACAGAAAATAGGATGTGAACCTGAGACCACCCTCTCCTCCCTCCCTTTCCTCCACCCGGCCCGCCTCTTTCTGCCAGCTGGACCCCACTCCACCTCCAGTCCATTCATTCAGACCCGGCCCTGGCGGAAAGGAAACTGCTGCTCCCTCAGGGACTTGGCACCGTAATTATAAAGGAAGCGAAACAGTCTGGCTTCTCTTAGAGGATAGAGAGGCTGCAGGCTGGTCACAAAGTGCTGCGAACTACTGGCTGCAACATGGAGCTCCGTTTCTGAGGTAAGGGATTGCTGAAACCGTCTCTGCATGTGGTAAAACAGCTGAAAACTGGAAGAACATTGACGGCTTTACTGTGTGAAATCTGAGATTTACTTTAGGATGGACGCAGTCTTGCACACCAAAAATAGATAAGACTCATTTTTAACTAAAATTTTGTTACTAAATACAATTTAAGCACTCTAAAAGGGTTGTTCGATGTTTCATCTGTAAAAGAAAGATTCTATTTTAGATAGAAAATACTGACTTTATTGATTTTCTATGAGAAGAAAAACATTATCTCATTGTAACCTTTTAAATAATCACATTTGTATAAACCATAAGAGCTCATGTTAATGCTATTCCCTTTTCTGCAGGTCTGATCTAATTCTGAGCGTCTACTTTAGGTTTTACTTACTTTAATGTTGTTTAAAAGTGAACGTTACCGCAGCACCTCTCCCCAAACATGCTGTTTTAGATTCTGGCTCTTTCTCTGCAATAAGCCGAGCCAACTTTTTTTATAAAAGCACTTTTTGACAGCAACAACTGAACAAAGTGCTGAACATAAAATAAATAAAATACTAAAAGAATAAAAGAAAAGCAATACAAGTAATAGAAACAAACTCAGAAACACCACTGAAAAGAAGGGGTTTAAATAAAGACCCAGGTTCTGATTGGCTGATTGGTGCAATTCATTGTTTAATGTGTGCCCAACTAATCCTGCATGTTGAACAGTGTTTCTGTTAGAGATGAGATTTCTAAGGGAAAGAATGACTACAGACATTTTACTGACACCATAAGCTACAAATGCCTCCAAACTCTAAATCCGCCTCGTGGATGATTCCCGGTGTGACCCATCTGCTTGTTTTAATGTGTCCTAGGGCAGGAAGACAAAGCAGACATGTCGGAGAAGAAGCCAAGGGACACTCGTCCCAAATGCGGCTTCCGCAGCTGGAGCGCAGACAGTTACATCTGGCGGGGAAAGAAACGCTCCCGGAGCGCTCGCAATGGATCCAGTCCCGGAGGACTGGAAGGGGAAGCGACGGAGGAGCTGGGAGTTCGCTCTACATCCTGCCCACGGCGGCGCAGGGAAAGAAAATGTAGCTGCTGTGCTATCGGGGATGCATTGACTGCTGGAGACATGGACGTGTGTAGGAAGGCGTTGTCCCGGCGCTCTCTCCGGCAGAAGTTTCAGGATGCTGTGGGCCAGTGTTTGCCTCTGCGCTCTCACCATCATCACCATCACCATTATCACCACCCACCTGGGTCCTCACGGGCCTTTTCAGTGCTGTTTTGGTCCAAACGCAAGATCCACGTCTCAGAGCTCATGCAGGACAAGTGTCCATTCTCCCCCAAGTCTGAACTGGCCAAATGTTGGCACCTTATAAAAGATCAAGCTAACCACCCAAGTGCCCTGGAAGATATGAAGGCTCCCTTGAAGCCCAGTGTCTCATCTTCTACCTCTCCACCACAGACACCTATTTCCTGGGAGGACATCTGCTGCTCCCCTGGGCCTGGGGGTACTCCTCTGGAGGACTGGGACCCTTCACTTCATCATGGTGGAGCAAATGGCAGCTGTAGCCATACCAACTACATCCTGGTCCCCGATCTTCTCCAGATCAACAATAGCCCTTGTTACTGGGGAGTGTTGAACCGCTTTGAGGCAGAGGAGCTACTGGAAGGCCAGCCAGAGGGGACGTTTCTGCTGCGAGACTCTGCCCAAGATGAGTTTCTTTTTTCGGTCAGCTTTCGACGCTATAGCCGCTCGCTGCATGCTCGCATTGAGCAGAACGGGAAGCGTTTTAGCTTCGACGTGCGAGACCCCTGTATGTACCAGGACCCCAGTGTGACAGGACTGCTGAGACACTACAGTGACCCGGCGGCCTGCCTCTTCTTTGAACCCCTTTTATCCAAGCCATTGCCAAGGACCTTCCCTTTCCCCCTTCAGCACCTGTGCAGGGCTGTGATTTGCAGCTGCACCACCTACCAGGGTATCGACACCCTGCCGCTGCCGCCTCAGCTCAGGGACTATCTCAGACAGTACAATATTAAGTGTGATGGGGCCTGTGCTGTGTGAACAGAGAATGGATAACCAAAGGAAGAGGTACTAAACACGATTGTGTGAACTGAGAATTGTTCTGAAGCCATTATGTGGGACAGTTTGGACTTAATGTCTCTGTTTATCAAGCCTCTGTGCTGGCTAGTTTTGACAGTATGAGGATCACCCAAAGGATCCTAACACATTGACTTTTATATGTTGGAGGGTTTCCAACTTGACTGAAAGCCTTCAATGAACTGCACCTAATGGGAACTTTAGATATAAAGCTTTAATATTTATCTTTACGACAAATGGGTTAAAACATGTGGCAATCAATAGGAGTATTTACAAAACTATGTCTATTTGAATCCCTCTGTGAGCAGGCATTGGTTAAATCACGCTGCCTTCTACTCTTTTGCCACTAGATGGAGCCAAACTGCAACACTCAGGCTATTGGGGAAGAATTTGTCCATCACTAATCTGTATATCAGTACTTCAACATCAGTTCTGTCACAAACTTTAGTTTCAAGAGACACTCTTGTCTCCTCTGCTGTCTTCTAAATATCTGAATACCAGTGAATCTCTTCTCTAGCACATATTCTATTTACCCACACTAATACACAAACCAATAAATGCAATTTTCACTGTGACAGTTCCTCCTGTTTTTGTCCTCTCTGCATCATTTCAGCAGCGCAGCAGAAGTCAGAGCGAGAGAAGCTAATGATACGGAAAATGCTGCAAGGAAAACAATCCTCCCACTCTATGCAAAGGACACCTCTAAATGCCAAAGCAAATGGACGGATAAGGACATGAAATAGACCTTTTTGGTGGAATTCAGCGGTTTTGTTCAATTGATTTGTGTGTCATTCAGACAAAAAGCCCAGAAGGGACCTGAGTGAATACAGAGTTATGAATAAAATGTTCCTCATGCATAATACATAAATATTTTCCTTTTTCCAGCTTTTGGATCACACATTTTACTTCTAACATGCCTGAGTAAGTTTTGCAACTGCACTATTTGTGCCTTGCCAGTCATCAAAGTTCTGCAAATTTACAGCATCCCTCTGTGCAACTGATTTCCAAGCTGGTGGCTCATTCATGCAGCTTGGAGCAAGAATGGACTTCCTGCAGATGATCACTAATGCCAAAGAGCCGCATTATCCCCCTAAAGAGGAGATGTCTAACTACTGCTTGTTTCTCAGTCAAAGCGAGAAAACCTGAGTTGAGTTGTTCTCCTTTCAAAGACTCGGCATGTGTGTCTGCGCCATCACGACCTTTAACTTTAAACCCTCAAAGGCATCCGCTAAAATCAGATAAGGCAATCTTTTCTGGAACTAATTTAGGTAAATTGAAGCAACAAAACATCACAATAACCTAAAAAGAGCATTTTATGTGAATGTATAGTCAGTTATTTCAGCCTTTTAAGAACCAACCCATTTAAAAAGACCAACTTTTTAAATATGACGTCTTTATTTAAACCTTTAACAAAACCTTTTTTTATTTACCTTCATGCCATGATGATTATAGTGTAATAATCTGCTTCCTGATATCTGTTGGCAGCAGAAGACCAGTACCAGGTTGGATTTGGAGCAAAGTTTTTACCATAAGCTGATGCCAAATGTCTGAGGAGGTGTATCAATATAATTTTGAGCTCGTTCTTTTTACATTTAAATATCGTAACAGATAGTTAAATAACCCTTTCTGCCTAAAGGTCAGATAAAACACACGTAAAACACCAGTTCCAGTGTGTTATCACAGCGAGTCGCTTTTTTCACATCCCTCCTGGCCATCGTTACTTTCTGGAAGAGGTAAAGAAAATGGGAGAATTAAGAACAAAGACACATTATTTTATTTATGTGCCACAGGTTGTACATGTGGAAGTTTAAATGTTTCATATAAAACACTGAAGGCATTAAAAACAAGCATTATTAAGCACATTATTTATTATTAACTCAGATTTAAGACAACCACTTCACACATCATATCATTTATTCACTTATTTTATTAAGTCTTATTTATATATTTATTTTATATAATTGGGGAATGATCTATCTCTCTATATTAATTGGTATCACTCTGTTTATATTTCATTGGATTTTATTCTCGTCTTTCTTTGCCACAATTTCCACAATTTTTTTCTCCATATAATTATAAATGATTTCTGTTTTAAGGGGTTAACAAACTTAATAAAATAAATAAATCAAAGAGGAAAAAGAAATAGATTCAGTGGGTTATATATGATTAAATGTATATGAGATATATCATCATCATCTGGAAGAAAATATGTCTCTCTCTTTTATTCCCTGCAAAGATCCATGTTTTCTCTTTCATCATTGATGTCTAAAGGAAAAATGATGTTATTGCATTGTTATTTATATTTCCTGAAATAAAAGCAGAAATTTAAAGTGTCTTTTGATGCCCTGAGTGCCAACCTGATCATAGACAGTCAGGAGCCACTTGAATTGATTTTCCTGAAGCAAATGCCTGAAATATTAATGCTGCTCTGTATGATCTGGTAATCAGGCTTTTTGTTTTAGCAGCTTAAAACCAATATTTAAAGTTCCATTAGATCCTTAAAACATTTTATATCCAAACCCAAGACATCCTGGTTTGTTTAATGAGGCTTTTAGTTAATCCGAGACAGGTTCTGGCATTCATCCTGCAGAAGCACTGCCTTTTGGGGTTCGGCGGTATTGTGTTTTGACACCCTGCTTTCTGCCAATGGATTATTTCCTGTTGCACTTATTAAATTCTCTCTGGATATGACCCTCAGACAGACGAGCGGTGAGTCGGTCAACAGCAGCCGGAGAAAAAGCTGAGAGCTGTTTGTGTTGAATGGGTAAATAATCAGATTAAATAAGTGCTGGGTGAACATGGCTGGTTTATTGTGTTTGTCAGACACCTCAACCTGACCTCACCCTAAAAGCTTTCCCCAAATGTATGAAAGTATCTTCTTCTCTAAAGCAAAACTCTGTCGAGTCAAAAAACATCCAAATTATTATTTTTAACTAATAGTACAATGGGAGCACATACTGGCATGCACTGATCAGAATTTTTAACAGATTTAAATAATAACTCTCTGCTTGCCTTTAATGTTGTATTTTAGCAGTTGTTTAACTCTTTGTTTTATCAAGCCTTAAAATGATTTATAGGAGAGAATAAAGTAGATTAATCAACATTTGTTTATAAAACACTGTTAACTTAATGTAGTTTAATTAGATCATGCAACATGATGCCTTGTGGGAAGTTAATAATTGACTTCTAATTAAAATAAATTACCAATAATATTTGAAAAAAATGTCAATTTCTTTATTTGAATTAACACATAAAATAAAACATTTGATTAAACTAGTTTTTTAACTGTACGCGAGAAAATAATTTCACCCATGTGCCAAATATCCATCCACCCATCCATTTTCTACCGCTTAGTCCCTAACGGGGTCGCGGGGTACAAAATATCAATAAAACATAAATCCGACCACAAACAGCGTGGCTCCGTGAGGGGAGGTGCTTCCATCCTTGCGTCATGACGTAGATGGCGGGAGTAGTGACGCAGCGTTTCCTTGTTTTTAACTCAGCGCGGGAGATCCAGCGGAGTAACTCGCTGAGTGGTCTGTGAAAGTTGTAATAGGCAAGTCGTTGTTGTTTAAATTGCACATTTAAAGAGGATAAACAAAACTTTTACTGCTGTAACAGGGTCTACTAGTCAGACTGAACTGTTTTAACCATGTCACACATTTTTATTTGAATGTACTTGTAGCGTTAGCTTCACTGTACTGCTAGCTACTTTCTGCAAAAGCTAACTAAACATATTATGTTACAGCGGTGTCAGGATGTGTAATGCTCCCCTGTTCGTCCAGCTCCACGTACTGATTATTGCTTTTGTTAACGTCTTCAGATTGGTGGTTTTGTCAAAATGCCTTGTGAAAGGAAGCCGATGCGCTACGGCCACTCGGAGGGACACACCGAGGTCTGCTTCGACGACACTGGAAAGTATGTCAGAGCTTTGAAAAACTTATAAAAAAAACAACTCTTTGGTTGTTTTTCCACATTGTTCAACGGTTCATGTTGACATAAATCTTACAATGTGTGAAAGTATTTGTATCGGGTTAATCCATACTGTTTATAATAATAACCGCTGGTTTGGGTGCATCATCATCAGTGTGAGCCTGGAACTGTGAAGTTTACTTGTTTACATAATTATTCATTTTACTGATGGATATTAAAGAAATGTATAGCCCTTTTAGTTGCATATATGCTTGGTTTACCTTAAAAACAGATCTGCTATTAGATGATATAGTACTCAGCTTGTGTAAGTTAATAAGAAATGTCATAGAAATAGAAAATAAAGTATTCAGAAGCTATAATATCCTGTAATATAAAATGGAAACAGGTTATTTTTTATATAATAAATAAAAAATATGTGCTTAATTCACTCAGGTTCATTGTGACTTGTGGAAATGATGGAGATGTTCGTATATGGGAAAGTCTTGACGATGACGATCCAAAGTTCATCAGTGTCGGAGAAAAGGCTTACTCTCTCGCACTCAAGGTCAGTCAGGAAATCCTTTCACGTAACTGGTTTCACACAGAAATGTCCCGTTTGTAACTGGAAAATGACCCTGATGGCATCACTTTGGTTTAAAAGAATGGGAAACTGGTGACGGCGAGCTCCAACAACACTGTGCAGATCCACACGTTTCCTGATGGCGATCCGGACGGCATCCTGACCCGCTTCACCACAAACGCCACGCACGTCTCCTTCAACAGCAGCGGCTCCAGAGTTGCTGCTGGGTCCAGGTAACACGGCGGGACGTGGGCTGAGAAAGGATTTCTGTTGAACGTCATGAACATTTGTGTGACGAGGAAAATCTTTGATTGTTGGATTGAAACATCGGATGCGATCCGATTCCCGTGTTTCTCCTCCAGTGTGGAAACATGGAGGCTGACAGACAAAGCGTGTGCATCCGCTCCAGTGCAGCGATGTGGGGAAGCTGTCGTGCGTAACGTGTGCACGCTATAACGATGCCACTGGCGCTCCAGTGTCGGCTCTCTTTGCTGCACAGTCATGCATGGCGCTGCTTATTCTTTATGATTGGTTTTGATTGATTGCTGTCTGAATTGATCACGCTGAGCTGGTTTATCACTGCTATAAAAGCTCAGAGCATGATTCCTTATTGATGACGGCTGTTACCGGTTATGATGCTGATTATTAAACATCAAGCAGCTGTTGCTGCTGGAGCTGTTTATACAGGAAGTATTTTTCCTCTCTTATTTGTTGATTTAGCTGCTTTTTGCTCATGTAGGTTTGTGTTTATTACCAATGCTCCTGTTTCTCAGTGACTTCATGGTGAAAGTGGTGGAGGTGTCAGACAGCAGCCAGCAGAAGACACTCAGAGGTCACGAAGCACCGATTCTCAGCATCTCCTTTGACCCCAAAGATGAATACTTGGTGGGTAAAGCTGATCTTATAGCAGGAATCTAACTGTAATCTCACAAAAGGCTGGTGTTGCAAAGTAAAGGGGCGAAGGCAACGCTTTTTATTTCATATTTAAAATAAATTCCTTTTAATGCCTTCTGGTGAATACCCACATGAGGCAACATGGAAAATACTCCTTTTAGCTGCATTTCTATTACAGATTTTCCTTTTTTTTCAAAATAAAAGCAACAGTTTTGATTTGCAGGTTTTGCAGGTTTAGATGATCAGGCAACTTTCTGATGTATAATGTAAGGATGGGTTATCAATAAATCACCTTAATAACCCCTTAAAGAGGTAGTGCACTCAAAGTGTTAGCCGGAGACAACATGGTTTACTTACTTAATATATTGTTTATTTTTTTTGGGTAAAAAATGACTTCCTGCAGGATGAAATTGTGTTTTATTTTACATGTGGAGGTAAAGTTTCCTCTCTTATATGTGACAAAACTCTCAGCCCCTTTCTCCAGATGTGCTGAGACTCACCCTGCATAGAAAAAAACATCCACCCGACGGACACGTACAGATGTGCGCCTGTGATCTGTCATAGATTCACTCATTTCAGAGCTTCACAGCGCTTCAGGAGAAAATAAGGCTGCAATGAGAGGGATTTGTGTTTTAGGGGTTTTATTCTTTCCCTGCTGATCCTCATCTGGAGGCAGACAGCAGCTCAAAACGTAGCATTGAAGCAGAACTTCCTGCTGCATGCAGGAACCGACCAGAGCTGCTGCTGCAGACTAGCTACCGCTAACAGCTCAGACTGATCGCTTCAGAGCAATCTGGCTCTTCTAGCATTGTGTTGAGAGGCTGAGGTGATTCTGGAGGGGCTGCAGCCTTCATCCTGACTGCTCTGTAGCGTAGCTGCATCGCTACATGCAGCGTCATATTAAAGCTGTATAAACCGATAGTTTTCCTGTGACATTAGGTGTTAAATTGAAACCTTTTGTGTATTTTTCAGGTCTATCAGAGAAGGTGAACGGCTTTCCTTTCTCTCTCATAGTGAATGCTTTATGTTTGCATTTGATGCGGCACAACATGGATTTAATTTGCAGTTATGTTTTTGTCCCACACGTCGTGTTTGTTGTTTAACCCTTTTTTTTTTCTATTTTTTGTTTCAATTGTGGCTGCTTAGTTTAAAATTGTATGATCCATTTTTTGTTTATTTTTTATTTTTTTCATTTCTGAGTATTTCAGCATCTTTAGATGGGTGAATATTTGGCTACTTTTTCTGCGTCTTATTTTTTTGCTGACCACATTAAAGGGATAATGTGTAACTTTTGGGCCACTGGGGGCGCTAAACCTGTAAATTCCCACAGACCACGTGACACATAATAAAACAATATAAATTACAGCTCTGAGTATAAAATGAATCTGTAACTTTGGTCTGAACTTATGTGAATAACTTATTGTTATGAAAGCATTAGCATTAGCCCTTTAGCTTGTGGGACATTACGACAGTACCGCTTCCTATTTACCTGCATATGAAAAGCACATCTGAACACATCTGAATATTGCTCTGCATCGAGCTGCAGCTTCTTCAGCAGCCACATTGATTGCATTTTATTTTAAGGCTGCATCTTATGATGAGCGCGAAATGACTCGTTAGCCAGCAAAGAGCCATAAACTAGCTAAGATGCTACATTCAAAATGTGTTAAAATCTGGAAATTATGATACACTAATTATATAAAATCCATTTATTAAAGGCAAACAAGCCCAACCTGAGTAAATGTTTTGAGACTCATGTTAGCTTTGGGCCGATTAGCGGCAGCTAGCCACATTTAGCTTCTACCAAACAGCAAAATAAATACAGACATATTCTGCAGCTCATCAGGCTTGTTGGCATTTTTCTGAATCAACGCTGCTGAAAGATGTGAGAAAGCTCATCCCACAGCAAAGGGCTAACTTAGCTTTGTAATAACTGAGGCTAACTGCTCTTTCATCAGACTTCAGGCTATTCTTTACCAAGGTGGACTGATGTCTTTCCTCTGGTACCGTCGCTTTCTGCCTCCTCACACAAAGCAGAACCCGATGGGTTTACATGGAGGGGAAGGGCTCCAGGTCACATGATTACATGAGAAACCTGCTAAGTGGGTTTCGGCCTCCTCGGAGCACCTGACTCATTGGTTATTACTCGCATCAGGTTGATGTTTGGCTCAAAAGTTACACGGCATCCCTCTGAAGACTTGCTTCAGATTTAAGTAAAGTAACTCGTATTCCTGCATCTTTCAGGCTTCTGCCAGCTGTGACGGCTCGGTGGCAGTGTGGAACATCGGGGATGAGGTTTGTCAGAGTTTCAGCTCTTATGAAGCCACTAATGCAGGCTAACAAAGCGTGATGGTTGCACTCCCTCTCGCTCAGACTCAGGTGATCAGCTGGCCTCTGCTGCAGAAGACGAGCGACGTCAGCAACGCTGCGTCTTTGTGTCGGCTGGCCTTTCAGCCCGCGCCGGCGAAGGTCGGTGACGCCTTTCTGTCTTTCTGTTTGTGTTAACCTGTTTTTAAAAAGAAGAGGGAAAAACACGTGTTCATCAGTTTTTAGCGGTTCCCGTGGAAACAAAGGTGCACCTGTATGAACGGGGGTCCTGGGACCATGTGAGCACTCTGTCTGATGATCTCCTCACACAGGTGAGTCGGCTTCAGCGTTTCTTTCAGTGACAAACTGTTTTTATTGTAATATGTTTGTTCTGTGTCCCGTGCAGCCCATCAACGTGGTGGCCTGGTCGCCGTGCGGCCGCTTCCTGGCAGCTGGAGGCGTGGGAGGTCCGCTCACTGTGTGGGACGTGAACAGCAAGCTGTGTGTGGAAAGGTTTGTGGAGGGGATGGGGATGCTCACACATGTCCCGCTGGTCTTAATGTAGTCTCCAAGTAAAAGCAAGGATGTCCCCCTTTCTGTGCAGACCTGCAGTTCTGATGCATTAAACTCACTTTCATTTCATTACATGTGAAACACCTGGACCACACATTGAGGGAAATCTGTATGAGAAGGAGCCAAAAGGTGCAAAGAAAACATGCAAAATACAAAGTAAAATAACAGAATAGGATCATTTGGGTGTGCATGAAGCCAAAAGGGAAAAGAAAACGGCATTTTCCGTAGCGGCAGCCGTAACCTCCTGCAAGCGCTTCAGATCCAGATCTACTGTCCTGCATCTCTTTCACACAGCTGAATAACAACCAGCAAACTTTGTTGTGTTTTTTCTTTGCTGCAGACAGAAGCATGAGAAAGGCTTCACCGTGTGCAGCTTGGCCTGGCATCCGTCAGGCGGTCAGATCGCTTACACCGACACAGAGGGCTGCCTGGGGCTGCTGGACGGACTCGGCACGGACTCTGAGGTACTCCTCCTCCTGCAGAGGGAACAGCAGAGACATGATGTTTTAGCTTTTATCTGTGCAAACAGGATTTTACTCCGTACCTAAACTCATTTAATCCTTTATTATTGTGCATTTATGATTTTTTCTTTCATATAAATGCAACATAGGTCATACATTTCTCCCACTTTTTTTATTTTTAGTGACTTTCTTTCATTGCTGTGAATAAATTCCTGAGCTGAGTTTAATTTCCTCTGATAGTTAATCATCCTCTGTGTCCTCATATTTACATAAAAGTCATTTTCTGTGTTATCGTTTCTGCATTTTAAGCTGAAGCTCTGAAATGTTCATAATTCCCTCGTCTCAGGCGGCTCCTGCAAACAAACCTGCTAAAGACTATGACGCCCTGTTTGATGATGACGATGACAGAGCCATGGATGAAGGACTCAGCAACACCAACTCGCCAGCTAAGAAACCCGACGCCTGGAACGATGATGATGATGATTTCCTGATGCCTTCCACCGGGCGGGTGAGGAACAGAGGGGCGATCCTGGATGATGAGAACTCTCTGGGTGAGGGAAGGTTATTCACGGCGCTGCAGATACTCGGATACTGTTGATCAAACTTTACTTTTCCTCAAATGAGGTATTTGTGTTCATTTGCTGTCTTCATTGTTTAGCTTGTTAAATTATTCCTGTGAAAGTTTTATTTATTTATTTTTTTCTGCAGGTCAAATCAGTTAAAGTGTGTTTTAATTTATTTAACTAATTTTAGTTATTTTAATTTATTTTGTTTTTTTTTTATATTTTATTTCTTTTTTTTAATTGGTTTTTTTTAAATACATTTATTTATATATATATATATATATATATATATATATATATATATATCTTTCTTTCCATATGTTTACAAGCCTTTTCTTTTTCTCTACCGTTCTACAAAGTTTTCTTTTCCCCTTT
>JBAMIG010000001.1:2162282-2172848 GCA_037177335.1 Kiunga ballochi | reverse complement strand
CATTATGAGTGAAGTTTCTGCCATAAAGTGATGCAACATGTCTCACAAACACTATGTATTAAATATGCCACATCAGGCCATAAAGGGTTAATACTCCAGCGTCTTCCTCATGGATCGTTGCCATGGCAACAGGGGGTGCCTCAGTTACGGTGTGGACCCCGGCTTGCCTGTTTTGATGCCCTCTCTGGCTCCTGGTGTGAATGTCGTTTTCCTCACAGTGTGTGTGTGTGTGTGTGTGGTGGGAGGGGGCATATATGTGGGAAGGATATTGAGTGTGTATTCCTAATATTAATAAATTTAATCAACTAATAAAAATAAAAATAACTGACAGCTTTAACTGCCATTAGGGCGGCCATTTTTCTCCTCCAGCTTCTTCTTCAGCTTTTCGGCCTCCTGGGATTGGGCTTGTGGTTGAGGCCGGGTTTGAAGCTGGACTCTCAGCTCCTCGTGTGGCTAAAGGTTCGGATTGATCCTGAATCAACATTCAGGCTCGTTGTCGTGATGTAAATGAGTTTAGAAGCGAGCAGACATGAGCAGAGCAGATAAGAATCTGCGTCGCCATTTAAAATGCCTGAAAGCGCTTTGCAGCGTGAGCGATGTGCTGCTTGCTTTTTCAGCCACATCACTGGTTCCTGCTCTGTTCAGAGTCTTACTCACACATTTATATAGAAATATATATAAGAGTGAGAATATTCCACAGAGCAGTGTGATAGGAGCATCGAGAGACTAATCAATGAGGTTAACCGGCTTCAGTTTGCCCGGCAGCATGACGATGGACTCTGCAGCGATGGCAGAAGGTCATGAGGCCTTCTGAGTGATCCTGCTGCAGAGTGACGGGAGCATCGGGGTAAGAAGATGAGATGAAGCCATCTACTGAACTCGCCTGTGGGGGACGTCTATGATCTGGGTCCCGTCTATGTTCAGTAACATTTTATATCCAGTAAATGAGGTCAGCTGATACCTGAATGAGCCGTTTATGATGAAACCTCAGCTCACTTCAGGCCTGGTCATTCCCTACATGCAGAAACAGCATGTTTGCATGTTCGCATCCCAAAAGCAGCTATTTAGATCAAACCTGATTAAACATGATGATTTGTGTATCAAAGTGTGTCACATCTAAACTCCTCCAGCACTACAACAACTCACTCAGGAAAGTTTAGAGATCGTAGCGGTTTAGCAGTTTAGCTTTAGCGGTTTAGCTTTAGCAGTTTAGCGGTTTAGTTTAAATCACCTTCTGATCTTAAACTCGTGCATCTGGATCTGTATGACTGCACACAGATGCATCTTTGGAGATGTTGCTGTCCAGCAGCGTCTTTCATGCTTCACACGCTTCCAAATGAAGACAGACAAGTTTTGAGCTAAACTGTTTAAGAAAAGCAGCTTTGCTAATTTATTTTACCGTTATTATTTTCTTTTCCCATCGTTGTGACGTTGTTAATGCGTAATAAATACAGATTGTTGCTATGAATGCACCATAATCTGACCACTCTGGCTCCACGCACAAACTGCTAGAACCAGGTGTAACCAGGTAAGGGATTCTGATTGGCTCATGTTACATGGTAGCCAATCAGAGCTGTTGTTTTCACACATAAGCCAGAACAAGGAAATACGTCACATCCAGCAGGGTTCAGATTATTTGATTGATTTAATTTGCTACAGTTGCTGCAAAAACACTGTTTAACTTTTTATTTTGATACAAATATTTGTGGATAAACTACTTGTTAATGTGCAGAAATGCTGCGTTCGCTTTGACTCGGGATTGGGAAATACATCATAATATATACGGCATAAGGTGTTTGTTTGTTTTGTTTTATAACTTTATTTAGTATAAATGCAGAATGCAGTTTTAAAATTAACAATAAAGTGAGAATATGTGAGAATTATGGCAAATTACCAGAAAGAAATAAGAGATATATTACATACAGACATTACCAGTTGGGTACATTGTATTTATCAAATAGGTTAAAAGTTTTAAAGCTTTGGATTGTGGGAATTTTTTATTGATACGTTGTACTTTTTGGAGTCATAATGGAAAAGGATAATCACGGCTTAATGTTTAAATATTTGCTTTTAATGAATGTAGAATTTGGCCAAAATTAATATTAAATTGATAAAAAATATAATGAGATCTGCTGTTTTCTTTGTGTTCAAAAAGCCCAAAAACAACAATCTCGAATGAAAAAGAGTCGTTTAGATGTTTATTCTGCAGAGGAGTCAACATTTCTGCAAAAAGAACGGCGGTGTCGACACAACACGAGGCGTAGAAACAGAAAGCCTCCTGCCTGTTTGGATGCAGAAAGAAACTGCAGAGATGGAAAACAACATGGCCGCATCCAGGAAGCTAACATGTTAGCGACGTTTCCTAATGTTAGCAGAGAGGAAACTTCCAGCGCTTTAAGCTTTGGACATGCAGGCATTTTATAAACTTATTGTCTGTGTAGAAGTTTCAGAATACTACCTTTACCTCTAATTTATGTACAATCACACAAGCACATTGTGTTTACTCTTTGTTTCATTCTGTAGCGCAGGGTGGGTTTTTTCCCAGTTAGATTTGTGACTTCAGTGGACATTCACATTGTATTTCTAACTGGGATCAAATGCAGCATAAGGGTACAAGTACCGCCTTGCTACTTGCTTTACGTAGTAGTACAAAGATAAAACTTACTTTTATCATAGAATAATTCACTCAGTTACTTTTTTACACAAGTAGTGAGTAATAATAGCTTTGTACTTTTTAACCATGTTGAACTCTGGGACTGACGGACGCTATCAGAAGAGAGAGAGAGAGTAAGAGCGAGCTCATAGGATGCAACAATAGTCTTGAGGTTGAACAGAAGTCTGTGAGATACAAAGAAAGCAGCGTGGACATTTTCTGCCAGTTCCTATTGGATAAGATGTTTTTAGATATGCAGCCTGCAGCAAAGCTTTAAATGTCTGCTGAACAGAAAATGCATCTCTTTTAAATGTCCTTTATGCATCAAAGAGCTTTTGTTTAACTGGTTCGTTTGCTGGTATCATTTCCTCTTCTAAGGCTCTACGTCACTGCAACTGCATCATAATCAAACAAAAATAAAGCGCTAATCAGAGATTAGCTGTTTACACACAGCCGAGCAGCAGAAGCAACAGTTTGTTGTGTTTGTCTGACCCCGGCCCTGCTGCTTCCCTTCAACTGATACCCAGGCAGGAAATTAAAAAAGAGCTGCGGGGAGAACGAGAGGCGTGTGCATCGTCACAAACAGATAAAGCCGTTTATTGAACTCCGGCTAGCAAAAAATGCAATAAAGCAGCAGCGGGAGGGAAGATGCAGGGCTGTAATTAGACAGCGGTGTTTGTCAGAGAGAAACACAGGAGGTGAAGGTGCTCCTGTACGCCTGTTTGCTCTCCGCTCAGTCCAACGTGATGCAGCATGGTTCTCCCAGACATAAAGTCAGAAACCCGGACATGAAGTGAAACATCACACGAGATTAACAAACTCTTCCTAAAGGTTGAATGTATGAAAACACAGAAGCGTGGGAGATAAAAACTGTTTTTCTTCTTGTTTCTGGTTTTCTTCAGATGTGTTGAACGATGCCATCTTCGATGAAGACCACGATGAGATGGTGATCGTCAAAGACATCGATATGTTCTCCATGTGTGAACACCACCTGGTTCCCATCTTTGGCAGGGTGAGATCACTGCACACACACAGAGGAGTTAGTTCTACTGAAACTGAAATGAAGGGGTTAATGTTGATCCTTTGTTAAAAGTTAGGACCGTTCCAGGGGCGTAGCTAGACATGAACATCTATCCTTAATTTTTTAAATCATACAGACCTTCTTATGTTCTGTCTACATTAGATTGTACTAGTAAGATACGTTTTTTCTGTCCTGGCTGCTCTTTCATCATCATATCCCTCACTACTGGATGGTTAGCTCAGAACATCTAAAAGTGGTCTGGTACGCTTTTGGACCCTCTTATCCATTGTAGGGATCACCAACGGCAGTCGGTGAACCTGCAGGAAACCAGCCCTCACTGGACCACAGCTGGTGCTATAAGGTTTACTGATACTGCACATTTTGCAGCACAACTTGCACTTTTCTAATGGTTGTAGGTATTTCTGTGGACTGGTAGCATGCACCATCCTACCTGCAGCTTTAGGGACACTCCATGCACACTGAGCATGCCCAGAACTCTGGTTCCGGACCAAGCCATATCTAAAAATCTGCAGAATGCATCTGTTCAAGCAAATCCTTTAAAATTTTGCTCCAATCGCTAAAAGTTGTCCCTTGAGGACCAAACCAGGTGAGAACTGTTGGGTGGAACGAGGTGGACGTCAGCGAGATGAGGAAGGCGGTAGTTCAGTTCTGTGAAACAAATAAAGCAAAAATGACAGATGTCTGATATTATTGGCATATCGATATCATTGGCCGATATGTACCAAAATTATTTTGGTTTCTTGACTTTTTTGTGTCGCAGTAAATTTGTGTTTTCTGCTTAAATGTTTTTGCTGCTGCACAAAATGATCAACAAGTTGCAGCCACAAAAGATGCATTTATTGCACACATTACCTCTTTGCAGCTGAGTCAGAGATATAGATATGAAAAAAATCCTCACATAAATCTTGTTAGGAGCCTAAAAACATGTGAGCGGATGTGTATCTTAAAAAGCCATCCTCCGTTTGTCTGGAGGCCGCTGGTCTGAACAGAACAGGAGAAACAATCAGATTAGTTGAAATCAGTTTATCTGCAGCCTGCTCTCTGCACCATTCACGTCATTGCTCTGTAAATCCCAAACAGCCTTCTCTTCCTCCCCTGCCTCCATCCCTCCATCTCCACTTGCAGGTGCATGGCGTTTAACACAATAGACGGCAGCAGCTGATCTTTTTCCACCGCTGGAAATGGGCTCTGATGACAGCAGCGAATCACACAAACACTTTCCACACCTCCTGTGTCGTGTTTGTTCCTGCTCCTAGACGTCCTTCTTTCCTCCCCCTCGTCCCCCATCAGCAGCGTCTCACCCCAGCTGTCTCGTCTATGTTTAACTGCTGTTGGTCAGATGGTGTGCAGGTAGCTGCTGCTTGTTTGATGACCTGTTTCAGTGTCTGCTGCCTGCAAAAGAGCACTTTATCGTCAAGATCTGAAAACATCTGAGAAAACCAATCAGGTGTTACAACAAAATCTGTGACCCATCAGAATCTGTGACCATAGCAGCCGCTAGTTTTACTAGGCCTATAATACGAGTTTTACAAGACGTTCGAAGGCTTGAAAACACTTATAAACCATGAGAAAACTCCCATCAGTGGAAAAAATAATCCTCTAAGTTTAATATAAGAAGATACAGTAAAGATGCTCATTCAGGTGGTGATAAAAAAAGCTCATTTTTGTGCCAGAAAAGTAACACGAGTGATGAATTTAGATTATAAATGATTTTTAACTGTCCTTTTTTGGTTTATTCCAGTGTTTTTAAGACTTTACTTGTCTTTTAAGATGTATATTAAATGAAATTTCTTACAGCGCCTCCTCTGGTCGCAGATTCTGATGGGTCGCAGATTTTGTTGTAACACTGGCAAATGGTCTCATGCTCAACCGTCATAACGGCCGTTTATCATGCGTTAGCATAAAGAGTCACGTCAAACTTTATGGTTAGATATGCAGAAAATATATTCAATAAAAAGAGGATTAAAGGATGAAAGGAACTTTATGAAATAATGATTCTTATTAAAGGAAAGATGAGAGAAAAAAGAAAATTATAGGCTAATTTGTGGTGATTTGTTTACACTATATTCCATACCTGTGCTAATTAGCTTAATTTGCTAGTTTTATTTATGTTTAGTTATGCTGCTAGAAAAAGAGGCAGGTTATATACCATATATTGTCCATGTAAAAATATGTTCCGGAAGGTTTTTTCATTACTTTATTACGGCTGTCTCTCCAACAAAGTAACCGCCATTGCACCATTTTTATAAAATACAGAAACGACGGCTACATCTCAGACTCTCCCAGCCTCAGCTAGCATGCTAAACTAGCTTCATGTAACTTTCCCACCATGTTGGTGTCGTAAAGTTCAGGGTTTTCATTATTCATGCAAGGAAACTAAAAATATTCTAGAAATGAGATTGAATGTGGCAAAATGAGGAGGAAAACAGGTCTCCCAGTTTCTCACAGCATGTGCCGGTAAATACGACCAACGGGAGCAGATAAGTGAAGCAGCCACCTGCATGGTGGGCTGGTTTGATGCCGCCATATCAGGCCGACGCAGCAGAGAGAGAGCAAAAGAGATCTTTGCATGCTTGTTGCTGCTGCCCTTTCTCGCCTCTTGTAAACAAATTGCGTCTGACATTTGAGTGGAGGAGCGTATTTGTGTTGGTGTGTAAGAGGAACGCTGCCAGCGGGCATCCACGGCCTGATTCTCCGGCCCATCCCTCCCGCCTTCCCTTCTCCCCTGTTATGATCCTACACCAGCCTTTTCTTCTTTCCAGACCATATTGAGACGTCTTACTCCTCATCCTGATGCAAAGAACAATCCCACATCTGTTTCCCTGCATCCAGAAAACCAAAAGACAGCACTCGTTCCCCCCTGCTGGGCATTTCAGCTAAGCTGGGATCAATAGCAGCTCACTTTATAAGTCACTGATGTTAAATTATTTTTCTCCGTGTGCAGGTTCACATCGGTTACCTCCCCAACAAGCGTGTTCTGGGCCTCAGTAAGCTGGCCAGGTGAGTAAATTTCCTCTAATATGATAGAGTCTGCATGTGTGTGTGTTAAGCTGATTATTACAGGTGTGTGTGATCCCGCTGACCCCAATACCCTCAGGCTTACTGTACTAACACCCGTTACTAACACAGTACTGGACGTACACGCTAACACTGATAAGGACAGATAAATCATTCAGATTTTATGGTAAAATCTCATTAAAAGCAGATCTCAGACTCTCCAGGTGGGTTAATGTTTATTTCTGTGTATTTTAATAGCAGGTTGAATAACCTGGATAAACATATATAGCATATTTGCAACATCATTTAAGGAACCAGAACTAGAAATAAAGAATCTGTGTTATTTTTAGCACCTCTGTTTGCAAAGAAACCTTCATAAAAGCGAATATTAGAAAACACAAAGAAACAGCAAATAAATGAGCGAGTTGCAGCTCCTGATACTAACATGGTGGAGACAGATCAAATGAAATCAAATTAAATTCATATGGAGGGAAATATAAAACACAGGTAAAAGAGGAAGACTCTCAGAAGGGAGTCTGAATAAGAGATGTTTCTTTTAAACCTCAGTGGGAAAATGTCCATAAGGAGCTGTTATCCATCATAATCACTCTTATCTTAAGGTTTATTCCAGAGACTGCCTGGCAGTTCACTGAGATGGATCATTACTATCATAATAGTTTATTTCAGTCTTATCACCCAAAAGGCACTGCAGGCTTTATGTAAAGATTAAACAGGTCATCGTAGGACAAAGTGTCCTCTGTGGAGAGCGTTGGGTCTAACTGACCTCAACCTAAAGATCCAGATGCAACCGAGGTTTTTTTTTACCTGTAAAATAACTCAGTAAATTAAATTAAATGTAAGAAATGATATGAATGAAATGTCCTTTCCCCGTCCCACCGGGGCTTCCGGGCTCTTTGCTTTGCTCTGGTGACCCTGATCACTGATGTGATGCAGCCTAACACCATAACGGACACCTGCTGGTGGAGACAGGACTATAGTCCCTCCAGGATGTCCTGGATCTTCCTCCTACTGGGACGTGTCTCAGTGGGGAAGCATCTGAACCAGAGGACTGACTGGTTCTTTTCCACTAGAGCCAAACTAAGCTCTACCTCATTACCGCCGACACCACACGGCATCGTTTAGATGGTTTCCATAACAACCGAAACGCTCTCAGTCATTAGTTTGTGGTCCTTAATGTAAAACGTTGGTCCCGACGTCTCAGCAGGTCGTCATGTGGCTGCATGGAGTCCAGGCTGTCTCACTTCCTGTTTGATCTGGTGACATTTTCTTGGAGGTGAATGAGGTCGAGTTTGTCCAAAGTGCTTTTGCTCACAGAGGAGCATCAGGTGAAGATCAGGTGGTTTCTGCTGGAGCTGAAGCTGCAGCTGCAGCACGGACTCTGATGGCTTGAGGGTTTTTCCAACATGGCCTTTCGTGCCATTGATGGACTGAAGCGAACAAACATTTAAAAGATGCTGAGAAGTTATCAGAATCTTTTCTTTCTCTACTGTGAGGCAAATTATCACGTTATGAATCTAAATTAAAGCATTTTATGATTGTCCAATTGATTTCTAGTGCAAAAAGTGGCGGCATTTCATTTGTTTGTGCCCAGAAATGTCATCTATCTTGAGATCATCAGTGGTTCTGATGGCAGGGAAAACCTCAGCGCCTTTAAAGCAGATCTATAATGCTTTTAAATCCTTTTAACATGTAAATGATTAATTCAAGTAGAAGCTCAATGCTTTGGTCTGAATTCCTGCTTATGCGTATGTGTGTTTATTTATGGATGTTTTTGCTTTAATAACAGGATGCAATAACACCGTCCTTCTCTTCTTCTGCAGGATTGTTGAGATCTACAGCCGCCGACTGCAAGGTACCAGAAAATCATGCAAACAAATAAATGATGATAAATAATAAAATATAACTATATCAGACCTGCTTACTGCAAAAGCCCAGTATTTACAGGTTCTTTATGGCTTCCCCATGCCTAAACGGGTTGTTGGACATGTAAAGCCCTCTGACTGGTCGGTTTGACTGGAAAAGCTGTTTTTATAATTTCTTGTTAGCAGCTATTTTTTAAAAAAAAAGCTTTTTATTTGGGTTTGTTTCATGCATGTGGAGCATCGCGGCTGAAGGCTGCTTCTGTGACTGGGAACTGATAAAAGTCCTGATCCAGGTGACCTGAGGTGTCTACTGGGTTCACACTGGGCCTAAAGGTCTTTCATGTAGTTTTGAACCAGTTTTATGGACCAGCAACAGAACTTCTCTTGTCCTCTGATGGACAGGCAGCCGGGATAAAGGCCGCAGAACTGGACTGAAGCGGTCCAATCTCATCTGGGAAAAAAGGACTTTTCGTGCCGTTTTTAACGGGTCTGATTGTAGGAAATCCTGTTCATACAACAATAACCAGATTTACTGATTTGACTGTTTCTGCTCTGAGATCCTGGTGCGTTTATGGAGAACAGCGTCCTTTGATCACTGACTGTTTGCTTTGTCTGTTTGTGTCCGTCCGTCTGTCTGTCTGCTGCAGTTCAGGAGAGGTTGACCAAACAGATCGCCGTGGCGATCACTGAAGCCCTGCAGCCCACCGGGGTCGGAGTCGTCATCGAGGCAACGTATGTCCGTCATATTCACACAGCAGAATTATCCACACCCACTTTATGTACATTATTTTTCTTATTTGCTTGATTCTCAGCAACATGCAACTTTTCTTTTTCTTTCTTTTTAACTGGATTTAACTTCAGTCTGTTTGCATCAGTTTGTTCGTACGGCACAAGAATCCAAATTAAAACAAGAAAAAGGAACAAAAATACTTCAAGAGAACAAGTAAATATATTTAAATTTTAGCTTAAACATGCAGATTTGGAATAAAAAACCTTCAGATAACTATCAAAATCCAAGCTGGCGGTAGCTAAAAGCTAACTGAGTTAACTCAGATAACAGGAGCTAACCAGCAGATAGGTGGGCTGAAGCTAAAGCTACGTTTGTGCTACACTCTGCCTTCCTGCTGTAAATATTAATACTTGTCAATCAAAAGGACACGCCCACAATTATACAGAAGTTTAAGATAGCAAATGGCATCAGTTACAAAAGGATTCAGGCCTCTCACAGTTCTCACAAAGGTATACATACACACACACACATATATATATATATATATATGTATGTATATACATCAATGGGAATCTGAGCTTTGAGTATTTTAAGTCATTGAAAGGATCATGAATTTTAAAATCTAACCTAGTTTTAGTTTAACCTAGTTGAAAGTTTGTTCATTTTCTATATGATTTAATCCAAACCAACCAGGGTTGTTGCCTATCACAGCAACCAGCAGGCAGGTACACCTGGACAGGTTGCCAGTCCATCGCAGGACCAACACAGAGACTGACACACACTCCGAGGGACAATTTATAACAGGGATGGGCAACTCTGGTCCATGGAGGGGTCGAAGTCCTGCAAGTGTTAGAATTTCCCTGCTGCAACACACTTGACACGTATCAGACTTAATTAGCAGAGCTCATTATCACACCGTGTTAATTACTCATTGATTTGGGTCAGGAGTACCGGAGAATCCATAGAGAACACACACACACACACCGGAGAACACGCAAAGTCGCCGCATACTGTTCACACCCCGTCTATAAAATGCAAACAGCACCGTACGACTAAAACAACTGTTTGTTTGTTTTATGTTTATCCTGCTCCGGTTCTGGAGATCCACAGCTTTTAGATGCATCTCTTCTCCAGCACACCTCCCGCCTGCATTAACTCGCTCTCCTCCCGCCTGCATTAACTCTCTCTCCTCCCGCCTGCATTAACTCGCTCTCCTCCCCCCTGCATTAACTCTCTCTCCTCCCGCCTGCATTAACTCTCT
>JBAMIG010000001.1:2122235-2134149 GCA_037177335.1 Kiunga ballochi | reverse complement strand
TGCAGCCATACTATCTGCTAGCTGTTAGCCTGCAGCCATACTATCTGCTAGCTGTTAGCCTGCAGCCATACTATCTGTTAGCTGTTAGCCTGCAGCCATAATATCTGCTAGCTGTTATCATGCAGCCATACTATCTGCTAGCTGTTATCATGCAGCCATACTATCTGTTAGCTGTTAGCCTGCAGCCATAATATCTGCCAGCTGTTATCATGCAGCCATACTATCTGCCAGCTGTTAGCCTGCAGCCATACTATCTGCTAGTCGTTAGCCTGCAGCCAAACTATCTGCTAGCTGTTAGCTTGCAGCCATACTATTTGCTAGCTGTTAGCCTGCATCCATTCTATCTGCTGAGGGAGTTAAGTCATGTGATCACCATATATGTTTACATTCTCTGAAAGCAGACGCAGCCACTGCTAATGAGAAGATCCACTCTGTCACAGCAAGGCTGCTGACTCAGCATCTATTCTATGTATTTATGTTTGGTTTTTTGTATTGAAGAATTTTCTTGTTTATGTATAAGCTGCTGGAAACAGCATTTCCCTGAGGGAATAATTCCAAATGGATCAATATGTTGTGTCTTATCTTATTTATTCATAAATGTATTTAACAGGGACGACTGAATAAGCACCAGCGATGCACACACGGGTCCCTGCTTTTTAATCCTGTGCAGGTTAGAAAAAGGCAGCAAAGAAAAAGTCGTTCAGCAAAACGTTCATGTAAAGTTATTTTCTGTCTGTGTGTTTACAAACCTGTGCCTCGAGTTGTTCTTCAGTCAACGCCATCATCTCATTGTAGCTCATTGTGGAGAAGAGAGCGGCGTACTTATGGAGACGAAGACTCTTCAGCCACGCAGGAACATCTGTGAATGACAGACGTCCCTGATGAGCTCCCCGTTGTCTACAACTACAGTTTAACATAAATAAAACTCATTAAATTGTTTGAGGTTTTTTTTTTTGGGCTTGGACATTTTTGTCTTTGCTTAAAAATGAGCACATTCACGTTAACAACTGAGTTTACCATGCAAGTGTGTAACAGTTTATGTAAATATTGTGATAAAATGTTAAATCTATGCAATAAATTTTAATACAAGTTAACTTTTCAACTTAAATAATGGAATAAAAAACAAATAGAAGCATATTTTAAATAATAATATGGACAAATGAAAGGAATCTGGAAATGGATAAAACAGCATCATATATAATTTTTATAAAAGAGAGAAAGAATTAGTTAATATGAAAGGGTTAACCGATGTGACCCAGTAAGGTCAGCAGGGTCTGTCTTTTTGACCTTTGTCCGTCCTGACAAACTGCTCTGACTGGATTCACAGCTTGTCGGACTCTTTGAATGCCTGATAGGCACAGATCAGACATTTATGCAGCTCCAAAGAAAAGTCTGAAATGTTTCATAAATGTGGCCTGATCTTCATCCAGGTTTAAACCAACAACACCCTATCCTTTCTCCACACTTAGGTTGAACCGCGTTAGCTGGTAGAGATGAATAAGTCCTTCAATCAACCTAATTTAACTCAAATTAGAAGAGGAAAAAAAACCTTTTTCTCATGGCTGTTAAACCATCTATCCAGTGGAGGTTGGGTGGCGAGGCAGGGCCCAGGAGCAACTGGGAACTTAAGGAAGCTAACCAATAAGCTAGCAGAGGAGGCTGAGAAGGGGAGGTTTTGGCTTTGGCTGAGGAGGAATGAGGAGGAGTGCTAAGGAGGAAAACTAGCCAGACGGGGTCAAATTTATAAGCTGCAGGGTGTGAAAGAGGGGATGCTCCTTACACCAGGAGATGTTACTGAATTAAATTAACAAAATATTGGTGAATGGTGGTTCCTGGTTGATGACACTGCAGCTGATGCATGAGCAACGGATGTGACTGGAAACAATGTCGACCAGGAGATTCCATCTTCCTGTATGTTTACTGAACTTTACTTCATGACCACTGCAAAGAGGAAACCTGGATCTAAGGCTGGAGGACAACTGGGAAAGATCAGGAGTGAGTGACTATAAACCCAACCCGCTTTAAAAAAAGTAAACCAAAATCAAAAGAGAAAACAACCCCCAGGCCCTCAGACAACGGGTTTGAAGTAGGGCCTAATACAATATACTACACAGCAATGAGAAACACCAGAAACTCAAGAAGAACAAGATCCTTCACAAGTGAGAAAATTGATCATATGCAGGTGTTTGCAGATCTACCTGAGTGTGGTCAAACAGGCCAACAGCAACCTTGCACTGCCTCAACTAGAGGAAACCATAGAGCCAATGATGGAGAAGGCAATGATGTCACAGAGAAGTATACGCCCACTAGTGGAGGTCAAGTACCACAAAGTATCCACTAACTCCCAAAGGCCAGAGTCGAAAGCAGAGACCAAGAAACCAAACAGAAAGAGCAAACCCAAATGGTGAAAGTAAGGCAGAGACATGGTGCGAACAGGACAATGGAGGGGTCATTGCATGGAAGGAAGGACTACAGGCTCAACCGGATTGGTTAAATTCTTTATCAGGCCAGCGTAGGCACATTTGGTGAGGTGACTTCCTGGATAGCTAAAACAGGGAAAAGAAGATCAACTATCTGGATGAAGACATCGACAAGTCCGTAAGAACTGAAGGAAGACGGAGAAAGAAGGCCCGAAAAACTTGTAGGAAAGCCTTATCAAAGACTGTCTATACAGAATCAAATGCTTGAGAACGGCTACCTAGACACGACCTAGACCGAGGGTCCCAGGCTTCCCAAGGTACGTATTATACTCTTCAATGATCTAGGACTAAATCCAGAAGGTCAGATGAGGGAAGACCTGGACATCCTCTAACTAGATCCTAGTTAGAGCGATCAAGAAGCCACCATCTGGGATACCATCAAGCGAACCCAATGGAGAGCATACAATGGACAACAGCACCAACATGTACATCAAGACTGCTCACTGAGCCTCTGAAGAAGAGTCAGAAAGGACTGTCAGCTGCAGGAGGTGACAGAGGGATGCCTCTGTCATTGCTCAGACCAAATGAGCGAAACATTGGGGAATGGTGGTTCCTGGCTGACGACCCAGGAGCTGCTCCATGAGCATCTTCCTGTGCATTTACACAGGTGGAATCACGCACACAGAAATGAATCCATACTCCTAGGATGCATGATTAAACAACCCTCTGCAGGTCACACCACAGCATCTCTGTTCAGTCAAATTCAGGATCCGGCTTTCCGCAATGCTGACACAATATTAACAGAGTTAACCCCCGGTCTGCTGTACTCACCCCTCATCCCACTCCCCTCCTCATGGAAGGAACTGCGGTGCAGACCTGAACCACCTCCTAAACCAGCATCCTCCAGATGTTCACTGCCTCCGCTGCCTGAGGAGGCGATGCTGCTCTGGGGTGAGAGAGGTGCATGATCCGGGGCCGGGCCTCTGGCAGTCCGGAGGTCCTCCTGGGACAGCCAGACGTGGCCTAGAGGCTGGCTGCTGGGGCCATTCATAGGAGGTGTGAGGGACACTGAGCGCTTTAGGGGACTGTGCTGCTGACTGCCTCCTCCACTTGTCAGGACTGCAAAACAAAAATAGTTCTGAACACTGAGCTCAGTTTGAAATCTACATTTATTAAACTTTTAACATTTTCTCCCTGCGTGTGACGGCCGTTCTTTGTGTTTGGTCTGTGTGTGTGCGCACTAGGTTCTGGTTCAGGTGTTCATATGTTCACCTGTGTGTAAAAGGAGGACGTTGTGATAAGCTGAGGAAGCTGTAATGAAGTTTCTGTATTTATAAAACAGAAGATACACATATCAATATCACTGAAAGCAGCTCGGTGATGGTCGGGGGATGTAAAACCACCTGGATTTCCACCAATCAGAACTTCTCACCTGTCCGTCATGGAGGTTTCCATGTATTTTTACGCTTGTTTAAAATATGATTGATTCTGTGATTACTGTCACTAAATAAAGGATGTTTTTCCTGTGCTTTACACACGGCCCAGGCTGAACGGTTAATTCCACACTTTGCATGTTTAAATCGGATCAAAGACGAATCAATAAGAACGACATTCAGATTTGCAAGTTTTTCTTTTTTTTTTTTTTTTATCTGAAGTTGATTTTTCTTAATATTCACATCAAACAGAAACCTTATCGACCAATCAGCGTTATCGCTCGCGAGCTGTGCAACTAGGATGCTGCCACTTCATTCAGGCGGCATCACTATGGCAACCATGTCTGAGCATCTTGGTTCGCTTGAACAGCGCGCTGTTATTGTTACTGCAGGCTGAAAGCCAGTTGCTGGAGCAGATTGTCCCGCCGACATCCTAAATTAGGAAAATAGGTCCCGAAACGGCCGTGGTTCAGCTTCAGCTCCTGAACTAAACTGGTGAATTCACGGCCTCTTCTCTTTGGATGTACCCAGTGCACTCTTACTACACCAGTTAATATTATAACAAACCACCTGACCATCTATTCTGACCATTTAATCACAAAGGTAACTGGTCTGTTACCTTAGTGTATTGTAGCAGGATGTTTACAACAGATCCTTTGGGTTTTACCTGATGCCATCAGATCATTATGTAGGGCATTTGGAAGTTGGATCAATACCTCAGAATCTTTCCTGAATAGTTTTTGTTCAGGATTCACTGATGTCCTGTGAGGAGAAGCTGCTACTGCAGAAAAACTGCTGTTTGCAGCAAAAAACATGTTTAGCTGGGTGGAAAGTTGCATGCTTGTCAATACCAGGTTCCCAGCAGATAATTACATTTAGACCAAACAAGCAACATCTGACTGAGTCTAGATTACAGCTTTTAATACTGGTTGGTTGATACTGGTAATTGCAGTTCCAGTTTCCCCCGCTGGGCAGTAATGGGACATTAGTTATATGTATTTTTCCGGAACATTCTCTGCACTGGAAGTACGAATGTGAGATTAATGACATATTTATATTATATATATATATATATATAGTATTATTATTTCCATGTTTTATTTTTCAGTTACAGCATTTATTCTCTTGTCATCATTCAGGTGTTAGGGGGTTGAGCAGGTATGTGGTTAGTTGTGACGATGGGTTGTCGTACATGATGATGATTCGTTTATTAAAAATTGAGCCTAAATGAAGAGTATCTGTGGCACTGGCTCCAGCTAATGGTGATGGAGAAATCACCATTAGCTGTCAGTGGTTTTGATATTTGGTCTGATTGGTGTGTTTTCTGACGTTTTGAAAGAGTAAATATTGATCGTTCTGCTTTGCTTTGATGCTTCAGTCCTTTTCTACTAGGATTCATAGAAACAAGAAAAAATCTTTTAAAAAACAAATATAAATCAGTCTGTTTTTTAGATTTCTATCTAAACGATATCCACCGTTTCTTTTCTCAGCCTCCGTGATAAAAAAATGGATTCATTAGCCAGCATCCTGCCTCAGGTGAACTCTGATCAAGCTGAAGCGTCAGACTGCTGAAGGGGGTAAACAAAATAAAAAGGTGCAGAGCCAAACGGCTTTTTGTGTCGCCTCTCTGACGGGATAAGCTGCCACCAATACTCCAGTCTCCTCCTAGTCCTATATGCGGTCCTCTTACTGTTGGCGCTATGTATAGGACTTCATGGGGCCTGTTTAAAATAGGTGCCCAGCTAACATTTCAAGTTCCAGTCCCTAAATATTAACCATTTTCCCTAAATACAGTCTCCCACAAAGGCTGCCTTACAAGGGAAAGGATGGTTGGTATGTGCTGCTGCGGCTTGGACTAAAGCTGAGCGTATGGGCAGAGGGTCATCGTGATGTTCTAACAGTAGCACACAGGCCGATATGTGGACACAGTTATACTCCTGAGCCATCACCACATTAACACAATGGGGACTTTTTTTCACACATATGGATATAAAGTGGTGCTTTTTGACACCAATCATGACAAGTTTAAAGGAAAAGGCGCAGAAAAAGGTGTCTTTATAGCATTTATGATACAGAAAATACGCTGATTCTAGCTCGTCTGTAGTGAATCTCTCCCTCATTATCAGTATCACGGACTGCACCAATCCAGTGCTGCAGCCTGAGGCAACTCTAGTTTACTGGTTGTGAAATCCTGAGGTCTTTGTGTGGGCATGAAGCTGCTCGCAGTCAACAAATACAAGAGGATCTTGGAGCAGTGAGTGGGGCTTTAAATGTGCCTTTATTTATAAACCCTCAGCTGTTTCTTTCATCTTCCAGAGAAAAGGAGAAAAAACAGCTCTTACATTCAAGTCCTGAAATATCTTGCTGTGACCATCGTTATGTTGACTTTCAGCAGCCCTGCTGGCGCTGTGTTGTCCTCGCGCTAAGCCTCTGAAGCTGCTCTGCTCGGATATCCTCTGCATTTACTACGCTGCGGCTTTTTCTCAGGGCCAATCTGGAGGCTACGCCGTTTTTCAGTGTATTTAGTTCAGTTACAATGAAAACAGCAAATAAATATGCATTATATTTGTTGTTTATTCAAGTGGTTTATCTCTGCTGTGTGTGTTTATTTTTACTACATTGGAATCAGATCAGAATCATCTATTTGGGATGTTCAGATGAAACCGTCTGACCCGTGTTCTGATGTAGCAACCGGAGAGTCATTCGGTGAGACCCAGGAGTCCAAAAACACAAGACAAACATCGTCCTGCTAACCCTTTCCTGACTAACACGTACACCTGAGACGTGATGTTTGTTACTGGCTTTTGTTTACAGCTTTTGTCCAGCTCTGAATATCTGATCACAATATCCCCTAAAATATATCTATATATTCAGAAAAAAAACATTATTTCAGCTAATTTGTCTGCAGACACTTTGGAATATGTTCACATCATGTGGACGGGTTCACTTCCAGGTGACGGCGCAGTTTGATGATGTCACAGCATGACCTGGCTTTTATTTTGACAATCTGAGAAACAGTATCTGAAGTTTGGTTTATATTATGAGCACGTTGTGTTATAATAGCAAAATTTTAAACTTATATACGTCTGATTTAGCATTTTAATGCAGACATAGGTGGCGACGATCCAACATCTCTAGTTATAACACTGTTATTTAACACTTCTGACTCGATAGCTTCTGTATTTCAAACCGGAATACGCAGAGGGGAATATAAAGTCACACAGGAATGACAAGACGAGGCTTTACTTACTGGTGTTACCTCCACCGCCTGTTCCGATTGTGTTGATGGTTGCCGGCACAGAAGATGACGGGTAGAGAGGAAGGTGGCCGTTCTCACAGCCCTGCTGCTGATGCCAGCCTCCACCCATTCCCGCATCCCGGGAGCTCTGCCATCCGTTGAGGCGATCATCTGAACCGTAACGCTGGTGGTGATGCAGGGCGTAAAGATTGCCCGATGAAGACGTGTTTGTGGAAGACGAGGATCCTGAGGAGGTGAGGGTAGACGGAGGTGTGGATTGGTGGTGGTGGTGGTGGTGCGAGCCGCCAGGAGGAGGCCTTTCTAGCGAATCTCCCCGTGCAGCAGCCCTCTCCTCCAGGTGGTTGAGCCACTGCGCCAGAGCAGCGCGGTCCTCCAGGGAGGTCGCAGGGTGGATGAGGGCGTAGGACAGGAGCTGGCGCGACTCCTCCAGGTGGCGGCCATGCTCGATCGTGTGGGCCAAGATGCGTGGCAGCAAACGCATGTACTCACCCTTGGCTTCGGTGTTGCCGGGCTTGAGCAGCGGGAGATGTGTAAGGACCAGTGAGATAATGCGCTCCTTTGGCTCACCGTGCCACTGGCTGATAAAACCTGTAGAAGAACATAAAACAACACGTTAAGCTTCATAAACCAGCCTGATTGTGAAAGGTAATGGATGAATAAATGGAGAAAATGTTACTAATAGGGCTCATGTTCTGCTAAGCAGGGATGAAACCACAAAGCTCATATAAAGTCTCAATGAGACGGGGAAAGATGAAGGTAAAAATGAGAGGAAGAAGCAGGGAAAAGGAAGGAGCCAGGGAGTCACTCCACTCTGCTCCAAGTATGATGCAATCCTTCATTCCTATGAATGAAGCAATCTGGAGGGGAATTGTTCCACGATTAAAACTCCTTTAAGCCCAAAAAACTGGAAAACGTTCAAATGAAACCTGTAAATATTAGAAAAAGGTTTACAGAAGCAGGGATGCAGCATCTGAGCTTCACCTTTGTGAGCGGTAAAAAGTGACGTTAACATTATTAAACACAAGCAGCAGCTCATAACGTCTTATTTCATGTATTTCACATCTTTTCACATAAAATTCATGTTTTTATTGAGTCAAATGCATATAAAAAAGTTATAGACTCATAAAAAGAAAAGTAAAGATATTTTCACATCTATTTATTAAAAAGAAAAACTTTTTGGACATTTTTAGTATATTCACAGATATTTATTTAAAATATAATATTTATACACAAAACAGCATAAAAACTGCTGATAAAGGATCAGGTGCTTCTGAAGGTGTGGTCATCCCACCGTAACCTGGTATCCTGGGCTTTTAGGACTTTTTATTGGGTTCACACCCCATCTGCCCTGTTCAGCTCCTCACACACCCCGGGGGAGCGTCCACACACTCTTACTGCACCTCTGCACACCTCCACCAGTCACCTCCACAGCATCACAGAGTGACGGACAACGTAACGGTACTACAGCCGATGTGCTCGTTTGATTTTAGGACCATGTGACAAAATGAAGTTACCAAACATGTGATTAAAGCAAAAATATCCCCAGAGACCATGTGACCATGAAAAACATGCAAACTGCTTTGAATAGAAGCTCCCACTTAATTCATGTATCTTTTTACATTATTCTGATAATAATAATAAAATAAAATAATAAATACTAATAAGGCCAACAGGTTACTGATCGACCACACTGAGATCAAGGTTAACCAGTTAAGGATGAACCATTTCCCCTCACAGCAAGCATGCACCGTACCCCCCTCATCATTGGAGGAGTCACAGTTCACACCCTGCATGGGTCAAAGGTCACTGTGTAACAGAAACATGATACTACATATTAGACATAAGTATCTGAGTCCATCCAGAAGAATTCTGATGTGAAATCAATCAATTAAGATAAGTAAAGTTGCTGCTCGTTGCTAATGGATGCTAACATACGCTAAGTGATGAAGGAGGGAGGACACATAGTGGGAGAATACACATTAAGATGTTATCCATGTAAGGCAGGATGGCTGAGGAACGCATTTCTCATTGTATTTTTTCTCTCTGCTAGGAGGCACGACCTCCTTCCTGAAGCTTGTGGGCACTCGTCGTGCTCATCAATAAGTTCTCGTGCAAAACGTTTTGCTTTCCTGCTCAGGCGTCATCTCGCCACACGTTTCCTTCCTTTTATACTCCAAACCTGTGAATATAGACAGGTTTTTCCACACTATAATGCTTCAATGTCTGCAGCAACAAAACGGCATTCGTACTTTTACTCCAGATCCCGATCAGATGAAATGGATTAGGTAATCTCATACACAGCTTCTGTTTGAGATGCCACCTTTAAGCAGCTGCCTTTAATCAAACAGAGCAACATGCTTTTACCTGCCTGCAGATAAAACTGAACATAAATAAACTATGACAAAAGGACTCTTTTTGCTACTATTTGCACTGTTTTAATCCAGAATGAGCTCTACGCACTACGTCACAAGTAGCAGGTCAATATTTATTTAATGCTTTTATTTCAAACATCTGCAAACCCAAACTTCTCTGAACTATTTAAATAGAGACTAAAATGAATAAAAACATCTGGCTCTGCACTGATGTTGATGTGAGGAAACGATATTAAAGGGATCCATTCAGACAAGGAGCCAGCACCCCGTGTCCATAGAGACCGTCGCCACAGCAACCACTTAGCAACCAGGTTAAGGCAGGCCAGGTCCACCGTCGGACCCCGTGCCACCCAGACCGGGGCAGTCAGTGAGGAGGAGGAGGAGGAGGAGGAGGAGGAGCCCCATGAGGATGATGGGGCATGATAAAATACCCGTAAGGAACAATAAGAGCAAATTAAACCAAAAATAATAAAATGGATATACAGACAGAAATAAGATGTTATTTAAAAATGAATAAGTAAATAATATAATTATTAAATAAATACATAAATAAGTAAATAAATAAATAAATGTATAAGTAAATTAATTATTAAATAAGTACACAAATACGTAATTAAAATAATAAGTAAATTAATTAATAAATAAGGTAATAAATGAAGTTGAATAAAATAAGGAAATAAAATATCAATGAAGATAGAAATAATTCTATTAAAAGCTAAAATAAAGAGCCTTTAAACAGTAAATACTGTCAGATGGAAACACCTGTAAATTGGATCTGATGTCTGTTGAAACTTTACAGATATTGTTTTTATTTAGTGATAAAGTGTCATGAAAACACAGCTTTTGTGCAGCTTTGCATTTAATTTAAGCTGTCTGAAAATGAGCCAGATGTACTTTATACAACATTTAGATGTTGCATTTACAGTTGTTCCCACAGGACAGGAAAAAAAGCAAATATAAACATGGCTCATTTTGCTGTTTGGACACTGGTTGTACTGTACCTATACACGTATGTAAACAACATTTCATCCATTATCATCTGCAAATACAAACAGTTTCAGACCACAACACGGACATGGCAGCAGCTGTGTCTAATCCTAATCTTAATCCCAACTTCACTCATTTCCTTTTGCCTAAATATGAACAAACTGTCCATAAAGCAAACCGCAGCTAAAACAGATTCATTCATTATTTAGTGAATGCGCTTCTCACCGTCGTGCATTAAAGCCATGTAACGCACGGCATATTTCATAAGACTTTGAGGACAATAAGAGTGAGATTAGCCACTGTGAGCTTTTAGTTTATATTTCAGACAGAAAAACTAGATGAATCCCGTCAGACCCCAGAATAAAGAGGTTAAACGACATGGCAGTTCCCTGATGTGAACAATGTTTGCTGCTGAACTCTGCGTGCCACCCTGGCCTGGCACTGCCCTCCGACACCATCAACAGGGTTCAACAAAGGCCCTGCTGTCACCGTTACGTCATCCTTTCCACCTTTCCCCCACATGCTACCCACTGAAAGCACAACAGAAACAGAAAGTAAGCAAACGGATAAAAAGTGACTCAGCCTTTTCAGGCCTGTTGCGACGTATCAAACACATAAATCTCTATTCCAACAGATAAAAACCCAGAGTTTGCCACGCAAGACTTTCTTCCTACCTGAGATAGGAATAGCATCTCCTCACAGTAGCAGGGATTACCGTTGACCCTGAGCTGGATGCGGCGTGTCCCCTCACATCACAGGACAGGTGACAGTGTAGGAAACAATGTGATTGCTTTAGCTCATTTGTGACACATTGCTGATGTGCAAACATAAACAAACCCAAATGGACACTTGTGGAGACACATGATTCCCCTCATTCTAAATATAGCAAGCAAAGCCACAACAAGGAGGCCAGCACAACAGATAAGACCATATAAGTGGTTAGAAAAGGACACATTGCAAAGAGGACAGCTTTGTCTTTGTGTGTGCAGGCGAGCGAGCGAGCGAGAGAGAGAGGAGGATATGTGATTTATATATGCTGAAAAATACACATATAAGAGAACTAGCATCACCAGAACCAGTGTGTATGAAGAGTTCCCACCTTCACCTGTATGTCTGCATACAGCGTCTGTCTCAAGCTTCTCCTGTTAGCAAAACAAACATGACACTGTCTCACTTTGTCCCACTACTGGCAACTTGCTACGGCTACTGTTGAGTCAACAACACGTCTGACACAGCATGTTCTTTCACAAACCAGCGGACGGTATCAGAGCAAAGGCAAGAAGCAGAGCAGGTAAAGGGATGAGGACTAAACGTAGCACAGACGTATGAAAACATGGCTTCCGCTAGCATAAAGATATGAAAACATGGCTTCCGCTAGCATAAAGATATGAAAACACGGCTTCCGCTAGCATAAAGATATGAAAACACGGCTTCCGCTAGCAT
>JBAMIG010000001.1:2098319-2108482 GCA_037177335.1 Kiunga ballochi | reverse complement strand
GCGAGAATACACACCTCAGAACAGGGTTATAAGGTGTGTGTGGAGCGAGAATAAGCAGGAATTCAGACAAAAGCATTTCTTTTTCACTTTATACATATGATAAATGTACTGACTGTAATCCTGTTTCCTTATTCTTTCTGCCACTTATTTAACATTTAAACAGTTTAATTAATCTACCCACACTGTGTTTTAGGAAATATGGTTATAAAACAGAGTAGAGGAGCTTCATCCCGTTCCCCTTCTTTACCCCACGGTGGACTCAGGAGACCTCGGCTCCACTGAGGGCAGAATCGGTTTTACTCTGGAAAAACTCCTGTTTAACTAAAACTGCACGTCGGATGGGCCCACATTCCTAGACAGTATCCCCAACCCTGGAACAGTTTACTGCCTCAGCCAGGAATGCTGACTTCCAGCCCAGATCTTCATCAGACTCAGTTCAGGGAAGGATTTCACTGGAAAGTATTACACGGCATTCTTTTCCTCTGTGTCAGTCATCATAAGAACAAACGTCTCTCATCCTGTAAATATAGATGTAGAGGAAATGCTGACAGAGGCAGTGAAACACTTTTTGCTTACATCTTCAGTGATGGTGTCACTCGCTGTCCTTTAATTTCCTAATCATGATTTTTCTATTATGTTTTTTTAAAGTCTTCTTTATGTGCAATGTGTGTCTATCTGTGATAATAATGCAGGGTCTTGGTAAATAAAATTCATGTCTGAACGTATGCAGACACTGTAGGGCGCTTCATTAGCTGACCAGAAGGTCCTGGGGTTCATAAGTAGCTGTTAAATTTGGTGCTGGATTTGCTCCATGCATCAGTTTGTGTTGCATCTTCAGTTTTTTTTTTTTTTATCACCACCTTCATCAATACAAGCACAATGTAACAATGTATTTTTCATTATACAAGAATCTGATATAAATGTTAGGATATAGACAAACATCAAAAATGTAAAACTAATGTTATTTTCAACTATATTACTATATTGTTCAATTGCAAGAAACTAAAAAAAAAAAGTGTTTTGTCCTTTCTGACTTTCCGTAGTCAGTTTAAAGACATGGAAAACATTTAGGTGTGTTTATGTCTTATTGCCAAAATAATGTTTTCCTGCAAGTATTTTAGTCTAAACATATTATTGTTGAGGTAAACCACTGTTTATGAACAAAGATTTTATAACGCCATTAGTTCATTCTCGCATGCTAACCGCACGCATACCAACAGTATTTTCCACTGACGTTAGCCTTAAGCTAACACAGCTTTTTGTACATGTTGATATGCAGTATTTTGTGATTTCACACAGGCAATAAATGCATTTCTAGTAAGAAACTAATGTGATTAGTTTTACAGTTTTACTAATCAAAGGTTTCAAAACAGATGCAGGCTCTTATTGTTGTACTGAGCTACATCATGATGGGATAATATAACAAAGTAGTAAGGGAAGCCATTTTTCTATTGAACTTTTTTAATCAAACCACACATCTATTAATAAATATATGCTAACAAATTATTGTCCAAACCTACCTCCATGTCAAAAATCTCACGTGATTCAAAATGATCTAACATAAACTAAGAAGAAACAACAACTGGCAAACACGACACCCGGGATGGAAGAGGACGTACAAGACAAGGGAATGATGATGGCCTGGAACGAATGGTGACAGAAAGATGTCCAACAAAAAGAATAAGCCCGGAGACAACGGGAACGTAGTTTTATCGTCTACTAAGCATCAGTTCTGGTTTTTGTCTGCTTTGTTATTCTTAAGTCTCTTTATTGCATCAAGATGAACAAAATCACAACTCTGGAGTCTTTTAGTCATAAATATGGAAAGTTTAATGCTCACGATTGCCGGTCCAACCTGTCAGATCATCTGGCGTCTAAATCGGGACAAAAACAACCTGACAGACATCCAGTTTCACAGGGTTTCTCTGATCAATGTAGCACAGACGTTTAAAGACTTTGCCTACCTTTGCAATTTTGCCCATATGTGGCCCATATTGCACATCCTGTGATGGACTGATGACCCCTTCAGGTGACCAGTCTCTCACCGCCATCAGCTCCAGCTTCCCACACACCTTCAACTGGATTAAGTGGTAAAGAAATTTAATTACCTGTATCTGATTTTTTTTTTTCGCAGGGAGAACGTCATAAATCCTTTCCTTTTCTTCAAATCTAACCCAGCGTTTTTTCGTATGTGGCACGAAACGCGTCGGATTTTCTCACTTTTACAGGATTGAAGCTACACAGACGTTGCAAGTCTGCACCAGAGGATTCCTGTAGACCAATCACGCTGGACTCGCCTTGACTTTTATTTTTAATAAAAAAGGGAAGGTTTATTTCATGTTGTGAGCCACTAATCAGGTATAATAAAACATTAATTATAGGTTTAAACCCTTTAAGTCTGCTGAATCCAGCTTGCATTGCAAAGATGGCGTCCTCATCAAATAAACTGAATAATTACAACATATAATTAATTTCAGCTTAATGCAACGTCACTGACTGGTCCAGCTTCAACGCCACAGCTGCCTATCCAACCTTTCAGCTCAAACAGCCGTGCAGGCCAAGCCAGCAGTGTGCCACACCACACGAAAATGCAGCTAGTCATTCAGAACACCAGGTCCACTGTCCTGTCCCAACCCCACCCTTACACTAACCCCACACCCTGTGTGTGTGTGTGTGTGTACATGTCATCCTACAGACAGTTTCTGCTCACTATTTAAGTCTCCCACCAACATTGTCCCTCATGAGATCGCCTCAAAAGAGGTTTTGTTCACTTTTTTAAGGGGGGAGGAAAAGAGGGAGCTACTTTATTTAGTAATAGCAACAAAAATGTGTTTCTGCAGACAAAAAACCAGGAAGAAAATGAGCATGACTGTCCACAGTGTACATGCGGCCATAGATAAACAACAGGAATGCAGATGATCGGATTATGATGCTGATGAAACGGAGGCGTTTCATTGGGTCAGAACCGGAGCGGCATCTCGCTGTGTTTACACATCTGCTTTGGGAAAAAGCTGCAGCTTCAAAAAAGAAAAAAAACTCTAAAAAGACAACGGAAATGGAGGAATCCGGGAAGCCGTAATGATGCAAAAAGCAAACAAAAGCAGAAGTTAAGCACGCTGATAGTGATCTCATTTACTGGGACTGCCTCCCCAGCAGCAAGTCTCATCACCAAAACAAGGCGGCCAGTGAGCTGCAGAGAAGTAGGTCACAGAGAATTCCATTCATTTGTACAGCACTTCCCAAATACTTTTCCACTCAGCCCAAAACTTCCAGCTGTATGTTAACCCTCACACAGCCAGCAGCTCCTCATTTATATTCAGTCACATAACAACTCTGAAAGGAGGTTTTAAAGAGATCATTTAAGGAACATTTCCTTTTTAAGGGTTTAGTCTACATGTTAGATCCTCTTTCTTTAGATTTAGTTGGTAAAATAACTTTAAAATGAGTGAAATACCAGATAAATAAAAGCAAATTGATCGAGCGGCCTTACCCTGAGAGTGAAACACTCAAACAAGCTGCCACAACATACCAGGGGGATCACGTAACTACACAACCCTCTGAGTCTCCCACTTTTCAGCAGTGTGTATCCTGATGGTGGGTCTACAGCTCTGGTTCCGTCCAAATCCCCTGAATCCCCAAACAGGAAACAGTAAAGGGTCCAAATTTAGTGGGGAAGGTTCATCAATAATCAGAAGTTCTTCCTCTATAACAGGTGGACAAGCCAAATATCTGCACAAATGCTTTTTTTTCCCCACAATCACTCTTTTTTAACCATTTTCTACATAAAAACAATCATCTCAGTCACTTTGGGAAACTCATTCAAGATGAAAAACCTTATTTTTTTATATATAATTACAAATAAATCACATTAACAAGCTGTTAGAAACAGTAACAAACGTTTTCAGCAGCATCACTTTAAAGATTTATTAACAAACTGCAGCCAATCCTCATCCTCACATTGGTTAAGTCTGCAAACACTGAGAAACATGAATGTGTCATAATAATAATAATCACATGCACAAGATGAATATGGTTTCATGTGAATGCATGTGAGGAGATAAAGCCGTAACCACACAGGTTAGTAGTGTAGTAGCTCGTTCTACCCCCGGTTTGTGTGGAGGCTGTGGTTCCTGCAGTGGAAATGCTGCTGTAAAGCTCAATAATGCAGCTTGTGAATGAGCAAAGAGGTCCTGCTGGAAAGGAGCAGCAGCTGTGGGAACTCTGTCACCTTAAGTTGCTGCGTATTCACGTCTCAAAACAATCACAATTAAACAATCACACACTTTTTAGCTTTACTGTCCAAACAGATGAGTTTCCAGTCATGGTAGCTGGGTTTACGCAGTGCATGGACTATTTATTATTATTTATTTATCCTGGTTTAGGAGTCAGAAAACCTGTTGTGTCATAAGACGTCACCCTCACCCGCCTCCTCCCAGTATCTCCAGTCTGCTTTGATGTCTGGCAGTATGAACAAGCTGGACTGGGAGCTGGGAGCGGTCTACAGCAGAAAAAATTCATAAAGTCAGCTTTGATGTCTCTAGTTTTATTAAACAATAAGTGCCCTGCGCTCACTGCAGCCGGGGAAACGGCGCAATATGTGCCACAGAGGGGCAGGAGCAGCACGCCAGCAGATGTGCTGCATGCAGATGCTTCAGACGTGCTCGCTCTTCATCACAGCCGGTGCTTCACTCTATTTTTCATGAGCCAGTCGGTTGCCAGGCTTTCTGTTACCATGGCCACACTGCAGTGTGATGCAACAAAACACAGCCATACCCCCCCCCCAACCCCACCTAGTGTGGCATGATACCACCTCAAAGAGCACTACAGGATGGCACCGGCTGGAGTGTCCATCCAGCCACGGAAACGCTAAACAAGCCCGCCATCCCAGCATCATTGATCCAAACCCCTGATGGGTGTGCAGCAGGAAGCGCCGGAACAAGCTGGGACAGTGTTTTACTTGTTTGTCAGGGAGTACGGTACCTCTGGGAACATGTCTGATACATGCATGTTATTACATCTTCATCACAGCACAGACACGTTCTACACATCATCAGGTTCTACTTATAACCTGTTCTCCATGAGGCCAGTTTTATGTGTCTCTGGTGTGTAAACCCAACAGACCGCTGAGACGGGACAAGTACCAGAATCAACACACCTGGAATAGAAATGTAAAAGGAAACCACCTCACTTTTAGTTAAAAATAGCTCATCTAAGCAGCTGTAGGTGTTAGAGAAGCAGATGCTTACAATCCACACCATGAGGATCCAGAAAGAGGTGAACAAACTGGTTGCTCACAGGAAGAACCATAAACATCCTGCTTGGGGTTTGAATTGAATCGTTTCTGCATGTCATGCTTCTTCATAGGGTGTGCACAGCTCCTATGAGGATCCCAGTGCAGGTGGTTCTGGTGATGAAGAGGTTCTGTGTATAGAGCACTGAGAACAGCTGTCGTAGTGGTCGTATTCACCTAGAACCATGTTTCCTGTGTTAGTGGGTGATGTGGCGGCTGAAAGTGGGTTTCCTACCTGGATTGTTGGCTTCTCCTTCCAGAACCTGCAGCTCCGTGCATTCAGCAAGCGAGTGCTCCAAGCAGAGCTGCAGGAAGCGAGCCTGGGTCCGACTCACCCTCTTCAGCAGGGAGAGCAGAGCCACCGTCTGCTCGCACTCATTCCATCCTTTGAACCAGCTGGCTAGCACGCCCACCTGGTCACGAAACATCATGGTCCGCAAGGTGGGATGATGGAGGGACTGACCGCGCTGAGCCGGGCTGACTCGGACAGCAACGCTTTGCGCCCGGTGGCTTGACTGGGGTCGGGATGTGATTTCTCTGGAGGTCAGTCAGTGAAGATCAGCGTTGTCATTATTAGCCGGGACAGCGGGACACCAGCTGGGGAAATGTGTCCAGCCTGCAGCAGCTGTTGGGTGTATTCCTCCTGGGGGTTTCCAGCCACCTTCTCCTGTCTGATAATCTCCTTTAGTGAGAATAAGGGGGAGAGGTGCACGTCTAGCGAAGCATTAGAGGTGATCTGAGCTGCTTTCGGCTGCTTAGTTGATCGGAGGGATTGATATTTGGTGAGTCAGCTTTCTTCCGGCTCAGGCTGTGTCACATCAGCTTCAGCCTTCCTGGCATTTTTCTTCAGGGAATCCCTCTCAGGCCTGCAGGAGAATGCCACACTTTAGAAGAGGAGCACATATTTAACAGCCAAGGTGGCTCTTTGTGTACTTATCTCCCCCCCTTCCCTGGTTTGCACAAACACGGAGCCTGGAGAGGAAAGGCTCAGCAGAAATGCGACAGAGTCCCTGTTGCTTCAGCTCTGCAGTGGAGAAAAAACCAGCCCCTAAAAAAAGTTACACGAGCTTTTAAAAAGGGTGAAAACTGTCGCCTTTGTGGCATTCACCGCCGAGACAAAAATAAATAAAAATGCTTTTGGTATCCACCCATTCCTAAAAATACAGCTGTCGGTGGAAGTGGGCTGCATCCCGGGATTTTCCGCCGGGCTCCCCGCGGCTGTGCGCTGGAAGGCCCGCTGCGGTCACTGACAGCTCCCGATGCTGAGGCGAGAAAAGGCGGCTTGTGCTGGGAGAGCAAGCCAGGAGCAGACTCCTGCCTTAGCCCGTGTCTAAAACTGTCACTTTGCTTCATCAGCACGCAGCCGATGACTGATAGCGCGCGGTGTGTGCGCGCGCGCGCGCAGTTTTTTAAAAGAGGAGCCGAATAAATGCAAACATTTTGTTTTAATCGCTTTTATATCAGAAAAAAACGTATAGTAAGATTTTAAGTTACCGTCAGCAAAAAGCACCGTTACACAAACATTCCCAGTTTGCTTTTCCATGACTTTAACTGGAAAAGCTACATGTTGGACTCTGAAAGAGCCTCCTATTCTTTTTCTGAATAAAAGGCTGGTTTTTAGCTGAGAAAGTAAATGTTCCGAGTTGTGATTAAAGTAGCCGGTTCGGTGGCTGGTTCCTACCTGCGGGAGCAGTTAGCATCGTTGGGTCGGTTTCAGGACGGCGACAGGCTCTTTAGGGAAGGGGGAGCGGTGCCCCTTCACTCCGGGTCTCTGGGATTTGCCATCTTGACTAACTTTTCCTCTGTCTCCCTCCAGCAGACGGGCTCCTCTGGTCTAAAACACCACGGTCAATGCGGGCGGGACACTGCTAACTACTTCCGGTTGTGTTTTTCAACATAAGATGCAAAAAATAAATACATTTTATACACACATATATATATATATATATATCCATCCATCCATCCATTATCTACAGCTTTGTCGCGGATATATATATATATATATATATATATATATACAAGTATCTATACAGGTTGCTGAAGCTCAGGTAGAAAAGTTGGTGGGAAGGTTGGTGGTTCCATTCCAGACTTTCCCTGATGATATGCCGTAGTGTCTTTGGGCAAAACGCTGAACCCTGCATTCCCCTATGGTGTGCCTATCATTGTTGCACTTTGAAGGACGTAAATCAATCCAGACTATGAGGTCTGGATTTGTCCAGATATTTAGGTTTTGGACCATTCAATATTTAAGCATGACACTTTCTCGTTAGTTTTCCACTCTTTACATCTTATTTTCCTGTGATCATTCTTTCTTCATTTTATTGTGAAACGAAAATTATGTGTGATCAACCAACTATGTAACAATAGTTGATCTATATTAAGTTTAATTAAAAGTTAATTGTGTCAGTATTTGGCCCAGATACAAAAATATCTGTATCATCTACATTCCACAATGAGCTGGAGTGCCTGTGTCCACGAGAAAAGACAATCAGATAATTACGTTTAAAACGTATAAAATAATGCATTACTTTCTCTGGAAATTATATATAAGTGGTTCAAAGGTTTCGTTACGTGATTCTGTTGTGTTCAATTGCAGAACTGTTCAGATATATCATCCTTTTATTTTGAAGGCTCCGCTTGTTGTTTTCCGGTTGTGTTCCGGGGAGTTTGACGTGAAGGGCGGCTCGCGCTGCTCCTTTCCACATGCTAATCATTAACAGCGGAGCATTACGTCAGGGGCTTGGCAGCGCGAGGAGGAACCAAAATAGAGAGTGTGTGAGGGGGGCGTCCAGAAAAGAGCAAGAAAACGTAAAAAAGAAAAAAAAAGTTTTCACAAATTTACGAAGTTACGTCCAAACAGGACAGAAGCTGTTGCGTCAGTAACTAATGGAGATTACACTTCATTTCATTATCATTGTTTCTGATACCTAATATTTACAATAAACTTGCTGTATCTTTTTGGAAAAATAAAAAAATATGTAGTTAAATAAAATGAGTCATTTAGAGGAAATTAAATATAAAGACTAATATATTATAATAAGCGGGATTACAGGATTTCCTGTGTTTGACAACAATAACCAGACACACTATGTTCAATCAGCCAATCACATAACAGCAACACATTGTATGCAGGCATGATGAAGAGGAGGCGCTGAAACATGAACATCATAATGAGGAAGAAGGGGGATTCAGGTGAATCATCAGAAACTGCAGATTTTTCACTCAGCATCCAGCGAGCAGCAGCAACTGTGTGATGCTTCAGGTCAGCATGGAGGAAATTATCTGAGGAATATTTTATTTTACCTTGTTGAATCTTTCATACCAAGAATGAAGGAAAAGGGAGATCCAACCCAGGACTAACACAGTGGGCCTAATAAAGTAACCTCTCGTTTCCCATGTAGAGCTGGATGACATGCAGATGAGGGAGTTTATCCATCTGATGAGGTGTGATGGAGGAGGGATGCGTCTAAAGGTGGCAGGATGGTAAGTCTGGAGACTTGGACTCTGGTCAAAGGTTGAGTAATCATTTTCAGAGTAGAGTCGCCCCCTGGGGGCCTTTATTAGGAATCACAAGTTCTGCTTTGGGTTTCTGATGGGAGAAATGATGCAACAAAAAACCTGATGAAATAAATGCACGCATCATTTCCATTTATGGTGGAATATGTGGAGTATAGAGCAACAAAATGCTAAAAGTGAATCATTTCACAGCATGATGACGTCATGTTTCTGCTGAGTGAAACTATGTTGTGATGTTGGACACAATGATTAAAACTGAAAATGTCTCCGCAGAAATACAGAAACACACATAATTTATTATACAGTGTTCAGAATAAATGCTAGAATAAAAAATAAGCGACACATGTCAAGTTATTTGTAGTTCAAGTCAGATTCTGGGTTAATAGATCTTTTATTCTGTGACGGACTGGTGTCCAGGGAGTACCAGCCTGATTGCTGGGATAGATCCATGAGCTGTTAATGGGTGGATGGACAAAGCTTTTATTCTTTGAACCGGGATTATTAGAGGAGTCCCGTTGTGTCAGTAGAAGTTACATCTTTTAAAAAATATATATTTTTGGCATTGGTTTTATTTTCTTTTGCTTTATATTCTTTTCAGACATTCATTTTAACTTTCAAAACGTATATTTGTTGAGATTTATTGAATAAAAATGTATCATATTAAGCCACGAGAGATTATTAATCCATTAAAAATGTTAGGTTTCACCCTGAAAAGTCATCGCAGCCATTCAGAGAGTTGTTGAATATAGTATTTTAATGAGTGAAAAGTAGGCTACCCTAAAATTCCCATTTAAAGCTTCCCATTGAATAAACTGAAAGCGTGCGCAGGATTACGTCATCACAGCTCCGGCGCGTCACGTACGGCACGTCGCGGAGTGGAAATGAGGAAATATCAGGAAGCAACACCTCCTCTGCCAGCTGTCAACTTTTCCTCATTTCAAGCAACCTGCAAACAGACACAGGACCGTTTTCTGGCTCAACATGAAGCTCGCGGTCTTCCTGCTCGTCTTCCTACAGGTGCCTGGACACGCGCGCGGCAGGTGTTTCTGTCAGGTGAGCAGCTGTTTGACTGTATTTTCTGCTGCTTTGGTGCAACATATCCGTCAGTTGGATAAAACTCCATCAACAGCTGATTAAACATCCCTCAATGGACACAATAAGCTCCGCCATTAAAAACAAGTGAAAGTATGAAAATGGACTAAGATGTGGTAATAAAACTATCATGCAAATAAACTACTATATCTATATATTACACACACACATACATTTATATGTATGTGTGTATATATATATATATATATATATATATATATATATACAGTGTTGGGAGGGTTACTTTTAAAATGTATTCCGTTAC
>JBAMIG010000001.1:1995949-2007979 GCA_037177335.1 Kiunga ballochi | reverse complement strand
ACAGGGTTATAAGGTGTGTGTGGAGCGAGAATACACACCTCAGAACAGGGTTATAAGGTGCGTGTGGAGCGAGAATAAGCAAGAATTCAGAGCAAAGCATTGTGCTTCTAATTTATACACACAATAAATGAATCATTTACATGTTAAAAGGGTTTAATAGCATCATATATCTGGCTTAAACCAAAAAATTAAGCATGTCCAGATGAGATTTAAGATTGGTAGTTATGAAGCCAGAAACCAGATCCCAAAGGATATGATCAAAATCTGCTTTACATTATTATGATACAATAAATATTTTTGTTTGTGGTTGTGTAGATTTGTGCGTTCTGCTGGTTAGTCTTACATACATCAAACATTATCAACAAAATTGATTTTATTGCATCAGTTTTTTATGTCGCATCAGATTTTTCTCCTGAATATTATCATGAGCCAAAAAATGTCTCATAACTTCCATTTAACCACATTTTTACATCTTACTAATATTTTAGTTTCAGATAATTCCTAATGTAAAGAAACATTTCTGCACCTTTCCACTAGGATAAACTGTTTAAAATATGTATTTAATCCTGTGACTCAGGATGTCTATTTGTTGCATGCTTGGTTATACACATGCACCTTCCAGTCCTCTCCACCCAACCCGCTGCTGGTTTATGCTGGTTTCCCTTCCTGTTTTATGGGATTTTTTATTCTTATCCACTGTCAGCTCATGCAGCTCTGGATGGAGGACTGGAATAAAGTCAGGATGCAGTCTGCTGGTTTTTCTTAACTGGGCTGTTTAATATGAATTGGCCTGAACTGATGTGTCCGTGTGCGTCCCGCTTTACTAATAAAGCAGAATTGCATTGACTTGAAGACAACATGCACCAAGATGTAAAACTACTGCCTCAACATGGAGGCGGCTACGCTAACCTTTACCACCAGTAGTCGTAGCATGGCTAGATAGAAAGACAGGAAGTTTAAGGAGCACTGGTTCAAACTAAGATATGCAGAATAGCATCTCTGAACACCCGACATGTTCAACCCTGCAGCTAAAAACACGCTGGTTCCACTCCTGCAGCTCCTTTTCTTACTAAACCTTTATTTTACTGGGAAAATCTCAGACCAATAAAGCAGTTTTGGGATGGGATGGAACAGGAGATTCTCATCTTGGATGTGATGCTACATGTTGCTACATGTTGCTATGGAAAGAAAATCTTTCCGTTGCCTTTTCTTTGACACAAAGAAAAAACGAGGGTCCAACCCGGCTCAGGTTAGCTGGATCTGCTGGTGACACAACCATGATGGGGTGATGGGGATGGGTAGAGGCGGAGCAGCTGCAAAAAGCAGGGAAGAAAAAGCTGAAATGTAAAAGCTGCTCTTCCTGCTGTCCTACAGAAACCTTCCACATCCAGGAGCTGTCGTCCATGTTCCTCCAGGTGAGGACGGCGTTCGGCCTTCACCTGCAGTACAGCTGGACGGAGTTTCGCCTCTACCTGCAGGCCGATGAGCTGTGGAAGGACGACACGGTGGGGCTGTGCGGCACCTTTAATGGCAACATTCAAGACGACTTCCTGTAAGTGTGTGCGGGTCGACCTTTGACCCGCCCGTGCCCCCGTTAACCCCTCCCCTCTTTGTTGCTATGCAGCGAGCGAGCGCTCCTGTTTCAGATGCAGGGAGGGAGGTGATGGGGAAGTGCTCTCCCTCTCTGTAATGCACACGGGTCGGGCGGCTTCGCATCAAAAGCCTTGCTCTCTGATCAGCTCTTTTAGGCGGGCCAGATGAGCGCCCAACTAGACACACCACTTCAACAAGGAATTTACTGTTAGTGGAATAGGGGCTCCACTGTGCCGTGTCGTAATGGCCGTCCATAAAGGCCGGATGTTGTCTAACAGCTGTAAGTGGATATACATCACTGCTGGTGACTGAGCTGGTCGCTGCATGAGAAGACAGCCGTTAAGAACGACGAGTACAGCCGTCCTTCTTTAAAAAGCAGTTTTTCATTCAAAAGAAATAAGATAGGAGGTCAGAACTTCTGGTGGTATCTGACTCTGCTGATCTGATTTGATTGGGGAGGTTCTGCCGCTGCAGTCAGTGTCCTGCTGGTTCTGGTGTCGGTAACAGGCTGCAGAGAGGGATCGCAGGAAGCAGTGGAGCTGTGCTTTAAGAGTAGCGTTCATATGAAAGCATTGTTGCTATGGGAACAGGAAGGAACAAAGCAAAGCGGGTCAATGGGATGTTTACAAAGCAGATAAAAAATGTCCCCATAAATTCACCGTGTATCATCAAAGGCTCTGCAGAATGAGGCGTTTAAGGACAGCGAGGGGGCACGGGGATCCAGTTCAGCTTGATTTAAAGTTTAATTTGAATTAAATTCAGTTTGATTTAATTCAACCTAAATATCCAAATTTAGTTTTTAAATTCAGTTTAATCCGATTCGATTAGTTCAAACTCCAGCTGGTTCAGTCCGTTTGATTGATTTGTTCATTTATATATATATATATATATATATATATATACAGAGAGAGAGAGAGAGATAATGATATAATATTATTATATAATAGTGTATAGTAATATGAGGATGTATATTGATTTATGATTTATATGACACTTTGGGGAGGTGGAGTAAGGCTTCCTGTGTCTCGTTTTATCTGTATTTATTGATCAGAAAACCTCCAGCATCCCTCTGTGGGCTTTTTGATCGTAAAGCAATGAGCAGCAGAGCCGTCCTCCACGCTGTTGCTCTGAGATTGTATTATTTTTTGCAGATCTCCATCAGGAATGATAGAAAGCACTCCTCAGCTGTTTGGAAATGCCTGGAAAGTATCGTCAGCATGCTCCGTCAGCCTGAATCTGCCCCAGCTTGACCCCTGTGACACCCACCAGCAGGCTGGTGAGTTTTTCTTTGTCCCAGTTTATATTAAAGTGGAGAAAAAAAAGGTATTTTTTCTAAAATTTTAAGGTCAATTTAATATATTTCACTGAGTATAATATATATATTATTTGAGTATCTCTGACAGATTGTGTTGATATTAAAGGGATACTATGTAACTTATGGTCACTGGGGGATGAAGCTAATTGCTCTGTTAATTCTTTGATATTTACAATAATTATAGGAAATGCTTTTATTGCACGCAAACCAGCCCGACTGCTGTGAAATGTTTAGGTAGTTACGTTAGCTTTTGTTATAACTATTTGCTATTAGCCTCAACCAAACAGCAAAATAAAGACACAGCGATCTTCAGCTCATCAGACACTTTCTGCCATTGTTCTGAGAAAAGCTGCTGAAATGTTTGGTACGTTAGCACAGCAAGGCGTTAACTTATCAGTGTGATAACACTGAGAATAACAGTTCTTTCATCAGACTCCAACCAGACAATTCTTTACTAAGGTGGGCCGGTGTCGTTCCTTCCCTGCTTCCTCTTTCTGCCTCGTTAAAGATTAGGCTCAATAAAGCAAATCATGTAACTCTGTTTGATGTAACAGATATAGTTTCTAAGACCTACTTCATCACCATGTGATTAAAGCTTTAAACCCTGTTGCATACCACTGATGCCCCCTAGTGGAAACTTTGTGTATTGTAATACGGACCATTAGCATGGTTTACCACACATTTTTGTGTCATCCATCTCAACTCTCCTCATCTGCAGTGATGAAGAAACAAACTTCTAAATGCTGTAAATTAAGAGCTCTTCCTGCACATCCTCTCTCGTCACAGTCCTGCAGGTTTTAGGTGCTTTCCTGCTCCAACACAACTGATAAATGAAAGTGATCCAACAGCCTGTTGTGAAGTTCTGCACATTGACACATTAAGTTATTTTCTGTGTCAACAGAGGGAAGCATGTAAAACCTGCAGGACCCTTGCTTTCTGATTAGAGAAGTCTTTTTCTCGCTGCTGTCAGAATTAAAGTCAGTGTTATTGGATGTTTTATGTTTCTGCCTGACCCGACCTCCTCCATCTGTTTTTAGTAACCTATGCCTCAGAGATGTGCGATCTGATGAATCAGGACCTGTTCTCCGCTTGTCATGAGTACCTTAGTCCGACACCTTTCCACCAGCAGTGTCGGGCAGACACCTGTAAGTGTGGGACACCCTGCCTCTGCTCTGCGCTGGCCCACTACGCTCGCCACTGCCGAAGATTCTCCATCATCATCGACTTCAGAGCGCATGTATCCGACTGTGGTGAGAACTCATGAATTTATTGTCTGTATAAAGTAGAAACATTGACATTGAATAAATTGACATTTTCTGCATTTAAACACTTAGAAGTGCCGTGGATTTAACATGGATTTAAGGCCTAAAACGAGTAGATTTTGCATGAATTGTCACTTTGCACTTTCCTAAATAAAAGCTAATTAGATTCCAAAGATCGTTGCTGTATCAAATTTTGGTTATTTTTTTTTCACACATTTAAAATAATTTCTTTGAATATGAATTTTTGTCTGAATTATAATTAAAGCATTAAAGTAGTTTCAAAATCCTCTAAAATAAATCTATTATACAGTATGATGTACATCAGTCCAGGTTCTAATTACTGTATTAGAAAATATAAAACCTGCAGGTTGTAAGTGATGCTGCCATCAGACAAATATAAAACCTGCAGGTTGTAAGTGATGCTGCCATCAGACAAATATAAAACCTGCAGGTTGTAAGTGATGCTGCCATCAGACAAATATAAAACCTGTAGGACAGTCGCCTTCCTAAACCTTGATAAACAAATTAATAAAAATCAATGTGCCTGTCGAAGGCAGATCAAACCTTTGCTAAGCTTGTTGCACCAGCTGCTCTGTCTGCAGCGAGATGTTCTTTTCTATGCAATGGATCCATTTCATGATTAACTGACTGGTCTGTGTCTTTAAACGCCACACGTGTTCTAAACATGTTCCTACTTTCTCACCACACCTCTGTTTAACCTCACATCAGAAAAACCTGCTTCACAGTAGCCACGCCCACCTCAAATATCTGGCCATTGGCCAATCACACGCTACCTCTCAGAGCCCAACGAGAATACAGCTCGATGCGTCAAACTTTCAAACAACCTCAAAAACGTTGTCGCATCAGGTGGAGGAATTGCTGAAGATGTCTCTGAGCATGGAGGAACAACCTCCAGTAAAACCAGGCTGAAGCGTGACCGCCTGCCTGGAGCAGGAAGGACGACCAACAAGCCCCACTGCTGTTTTTGTTACATTTTTAGTGATAAAAACACGAATGTCAGAGGATAAAACTCAAACATTTACAGTAAATTTAACGTTTTAGAAGAGATTTTTGTTTATTTCGGCTTAATTTCTTTAGCAAACACAACAGAAGCATAAACAACAACAATGTGAATTTCATGCTGTATCATTTTGGCCTCAGTAATCCTGCAATAAAGATCTTCCTCTCAGTGTTAACCATCGTCTTCCTCCTGCAGAGGTCACCTGTCCTGCCAGCATGCAGTACGGCACCTGTGTGTCCTCCTGCCAGCGGCGTTGCTCCTCCCTCTCCGTCCCGCAGCGCTGTGGGGAGGAGTGCGAGGAAGGCTGCGTCTGCCCTCACGAGTCTTTCTACAACCAGCGAACACACACCTGTGTGCACAGGTATGATTTCTAAAAGAGCAGCTCCACACACACCCTCTTCCAGCTGCTGCTGTGCAGACAGCTGGAGCTCCTCCAGCAAACAAACCCTCTCAAAGTGATATTTGGATCTGCCGGGCGGCTCGGGTCAGCCTTTAAGTGGGAAGCCTGCAGACGTTATGGAGCTGGAGGAGCTTGCTAATTGTGCTCTCCCTTTCAGGCTGCTCCTCGCTGGAAGACTCGTGGCTTAAGTCCTCCTAAATGTCCCAGGTTTTTACATCTTAGTGCCGCGCAGTACCTTACTTAACATGCGGTAGGGTTACATCTAGGAATTCACCGTGAAACCCCTCTTTCATTCCCGCTCAGGCCGGGCTCGACACAGATATCTGATAACCAGTGAGAAAGAATTTGTAGTACAGAGGCCCTGGCCTATATGTTACAGCGGCTTTTAGCTCCACTTTAACAGTTTTACACAGCCAACGCAATATTTGATTTCTGCTATCAGAACTGGCTTGATGAGGTCTGGTCAGGACCAAAACAATATGTTTACCTCCTGCTGCTCCTCTGCTGCTTTGTCCAAAGTTCAAAGTTCAGATTTGTTGACTGATCTGAGTTCAGTGTGTGTGTGTTTTCAGGAGCGAGTGTCCCTGCAGCTTCCTCGGAGCAGATTATGAACCAGGAGATGTGATCATGACGTCAGCAGGTGTTCAGTAAGCTCCTCTTTCTTCTTCTTTTATCTGTGTGACATTCAGCTCCTCCTCTTATCTCAGCGCATCTCCTTTCTGATCATTATCAGAGATGTCCTTCAGCTTTTCACCTCAGAGGAGACCCCTCGATGTGTTCTATGTCATGGTTTTCTAATCGTCAAAACTCGACCAGAGACGATTTAATGTGATAGAATTACTATCCAACACCTAAATCACTGCTTCTGATTCAGATTTTTAGTAAAAAAAAAAATTAGCATAACGCTAAGTTTAGCAGAGGGAGGAACTAAGCTTAACTTGGGTTAACATGACTGTTTCATAAACAGCAGATTATAGACTAAACTTATAAATACAGAAAATGATATAAAATAAATGCATAAAGTACCCAAAATAAGCTGCTGTTATTTTTATCATGTTGCATAAATGTCTGACTGACAGGAAGTGGATGATCTTGCTAGTGTGATCCATCCAGCAGGAGTTTCATCCTTCCAGCTGAACAATAAACAAACACAAAATGAGAGGCGGTAGCTGCGACATAAAAGCCAATCAGCTGATCACTGATGGTCAGGAAGAGGCAGGGCAGACACAACGATCACAGAGAAAACTCTTGGACAGGAGAGACCAGCTCCGGTCTGTGAGGAACATAGTTCTGCAGGTTTTTCATGTATTCCTGCTCCAACACACCTGACTAAAATCAATCATTGTGCAGAAGTTCATATATAATATCCACACAATGGAAGTGAGGAGTGTTGGAGCAGGGATGCATCAGAAACATGTAATATATATATATGTATATATATATATATATATATATATATATATATATACATATATTTATGAGACTGTGAGGCGTTTTTTTCAGTTATTGATATTTTTTAATATCATTCAGTATAAAATTCATATAAATCTGTGTTTCGGTTGCAGGATCTGTCTAAACGGTAAACTGGTGTCCCAGACTACAGAAACCGGTAAGCCATCCAATTAAACATTTCGATCGATCATTTTGACACCTTGCTGCACATTAATCGATCACAGTCTTTGATGGATCGTTTGCTTTTGCCTGATGATCAGCGCACTGCTCTCCAGACTCATGGTGGGTTGTGTCCTTGCAGACAGGTTCTGCCCGGCAGGCCAGATCTACCAGAACTGCTTTGAGGGGGAGGACGGCCCCCTGCCAGGAAGGGGCGTGGCCTGTGAGCGCACCTGTGAATCTTACCTGCTGAACATCACCTGCTCTGCACACGAGCCCTGCGTGGCAGGGTGCGCCTGTCCTCCGGGGTGAGTGGTCGCTTGCTGTTTGGTCGCAGAAAGCAGCAAACCGTAAAACTTTAATGATGCAGCAAAAACGTTGTGAACATTTTTCCATCCCTGCCTGATTTTTTCCTGATTAATTAAAAAAAAACCTCTGAAATTCCTGTTGACATGAGATGCTGCTCCAGAGACAAAAGTCTTTAAAACCAGCAGATGATGTGGAAAGACATAGTGGAGTGGATTACAGCCACCTGATCCCTCTAATCCTCTCTGGCTGTCAGCCTGAAAGGCGGGTTAAGTGCTTTCACTCTCCCACATCAGCCAGGAGTCATCCTGATAACAATATGCACAGACAGGGGTTACTTTAAACACTATCTAATGACACATTTGCACAGATTATGCAGTTTAGCTGATTGATGGCAGCGAGCAGGAGTCTGTGCACGCTTTGCATGTTTCACTTTATTTCACCTGCAGTTATTTAACACGAGTAAATGATCAGATAAATGCTGATTTATTGATACAGAGGCAGAATTTAAACATACAATGGAAATAAAACTGGAAATGTTTGAATGTAAACACATCTGTTATATGTTAGGATGGAGAGTGATCATTATAATTGATAAGAATTGATTAGAAAAGCAGTATTGTGTTTGTTGTATGTTTATTTTGTTGTCTTTGAGGTTTTATAGCAGCTGTTGGGAACTTCCTGAACCCTGAACAGTTTGATGCAGATCTACTGAAAATAGCACAAAGAATCCTTTAAAACATTGCCGGACCCAGACGCTGATCCGGATCGCAGAAAAAAAACAAACAAAAAAAACCTTCAATTTCTTTAAATGTATTATTTTATTTATTATTTAATCCGTTGCTCCTAATTTATACACAAGCTGCATCCTTCTGGGAAAAGTCCAGTTTATTCCAGGCATCTCCCCAAGCGTTTCATAAAACAGGTTTTTTATAAGCCTGTAGGAAGGTCATGAGAATTTAACTGTTGACTCAGTAAATGTGTTGATATGGAATAGTTAAAATAGCTTGAAACCCACCTCCTCAACATGCCAGGCTGCTGGTTTTCTGCCTGTTACTCGTCGCTTCCTGTGTGGCGTGTGGAGCTATAAGAGGAAAAGTCAGAGATGCTGACCTCACTGCTGTGATTCACGGGATCCCATCCGTCCTGTGAAGCAAGACGACCTTTACGCTGACACCAGACCTGCATTCCCCCACTCTGACTGCTGCTCATGCTGCGAGTGTTTAGTAAAACCCGACACCTTACGCTCTTATTTGGTGGTAAATATGGACACAAAGAAGTCTCATTCATTGATGACCTCTGATATTTTTTGAAAGAGCAGCGATGAAGGCGGGGTTAAAGGTTCTCCGGGGGATTCCTTCATATGAGTCATGATTGTTTTGTGTCTGTGGAGGCCACTGTAAAATCCTCAAGTTATTATTATAAAAAAAATCCTCGTATTTAATTTATTTTGTAAATGTAATTAGGAAATACTAGTCATGCATAAAGTGTTAGACATAAATAAATAGAAATAAATAAACAAACACAGTGAACAACTAAACAACAAATAAAAATATACATATGAAGAAAGGAGTGTGTGTGTGTGTGTGTGTGTGTGGGGGGGGGGTGTTCAAACCTATACTAACCCACACTTTCTTAAGCAATCATCAATGTTTCCTTATTTAGCTTCCTGTCATAATAATAATACAGTAGACATCATTAACCTCTAAAATAGTAATAATATGGTATCAAATATACAAAAGCATTAATATAAAATCCATATACATTTAAAGTTAAACCAGAAAAAACATCTTCATTTACATAATTAGCATAAATTATTTCTTTATACTAGTTTTTTGTGGATATTCGCTTAGTGACCCCTAACTATTCCTCAATTTAACCCCACATACTAAACACTAAATTCTTCCTTTGTTCTCAATTAAAACATCTATTTATTTGTATTTTAATGGATTTTTTAAAATAAAAAATTCATTATCAAGTTTTTTAACTAAAAAATAATTTAAAATCTATTATTATTGTTTGATTTACATTTAAATATATAATGAAATATAATTACAAATAAATCCATTTATTATTGTTATGGTTTTCAGTGAAGTTTCTGTATTCATACTGAGAAAAAGCTTTAAATGAGCGTATATCTGAGTCACGTTTTCATCATATTCCAGGTTTTCCTCCATGTTGCTTCTGGGACCCTTCAGTCCTAAAAACCAGAAATGTGACACTAAAACACTGGGAAGCTTAGTGGGAAGCACTGGTTCATGTGTTAAAATGCTGTGCAGTGATTGGAAGGTTGTTGGCTTGAATCCTGCTCCAGTCAGTCTGCCTTTGGGCAAGACTCCTACCTTTCATTGCTTCCAGTATCAGCATCGCTGCTAATTGAACAGTGAGAGAGGCCAACGGCGCGGTTTGGCGGCCATCTTTGTGTCAGCCTGCTGCAGGATGTGGCCACACATGTACCGCCCTGAAGCTCTGGCTGCTTTAAAAAGAACTCCATCTAATCCCATATTAGTTGCTTTTGTTCATGTTTGATCCAGAATAACTTAATAGAAATAAGTAAGATGTGATGGAAACTAAATGGTTTAAAATGGGCTTAGTATTTATCTGATGAGAGTGGGTTTAGCGGACTCTCCTGATGCGAACATGCAGGAAGACTCGCTCAGTCATGTTCTCGCTGCTTCCTGAAGTTCAAAACGAAGCTGCTTTTATCGGCACAATGTGCATGCGGGTCAGGATAATCCATGATTGTTGGATCTTTGATCAGAGTACTTGATACGGCACCTTGGCGTGTGGATAAAGGGAGCTGTTAACACCGTTTTATCTGTGGTGAAACCCAGATGCCCCTGAAGTTTGTGGCGGGACCATTCAGAGTGTGGCTTCATTGTCTGCTGCCTCGCCAGTGCATGTAGCTCACCCTGGATATTACAAGATACTCACCAGCTTCCCTCTCGCAGAGTGGAATGAAGAGATCCAGACAAAGACGTTTCTCTCTCTTCCTCTGAGAATCCTAATTGTCAGGTTTTCTCATGTCGCTGAGCGACACCCATCTGGCATCTCTCTCGCTCTGGAAGCCAGAACCTGCTCTGCCTCTGTCCGTCTCGTTGGCAGAGGACCATATCTGGGTTAAATAAAGGCACTCCCAAACTTGCTCGTGTTTTAGCATGTTGTTAGCGTTTATTTTGCCCAGTGGGTCATGTAAGCTTTGCAGCTCTGTCATCACATGATTCAGGCTGTTATTCTGGTGGGCCGTACGACTCGGACCTGCAGCAACCTGCCCATCTTTCCAGCTGGTCTGTCTGTGATGTCACTGTGATGTCACTGTGATGTCACATTGTTGTGCAGCAGCGTTTTGTGACTTTTCGTACAGCTGCCGTGTGAATAACTCGAGTCCTATCGAATATTAACAGACACTGGAGGCTTTGAATATAAAATAAATTAATTATTCGTCCAGCAAAGATGCAAAGTTTTACCTGTTTATTGTGATTTTATGAATTGATGAAGAAAAATTTAATACATTTGAAGATAAAATCTCTCCAGTGCTCCTCTTCCGTCATAAATCCCCCATGTTCCTGTTTAAAACCAGGTTGTTGCACCTCCTGTCACAGAAGAAAAGCCAGGCGGTATTTCATTATTTCTATTCTGGGTTTTCCTCTGCAGAGTAAAGCTGCAGCACCAACAACTGCATGACGTAAACTAGAGACATTTCAAGTTGTCCTTGTTAAAGTTCACAGAGGACTCTGAGTCATTGCATGTTTGCTGCATGTAGCAAAAGCAGCTTGTGACAATTTAAACCATATATTTAACAAGATTCAGAATAAAACAGCTTAATATACTTTATGAGTTCTCTGTGCTGGATGTTAGAACAGCTGTGGAGTGACTTCACCTGTGAAGCTGCCTTATTTTTTAAAAAAAGCTGCTTTTGTTGTTTAAATATAATTAAGATTTTTTTAAGTATAATTATGTGATTTTTTAACATTTTATTTTGTTTTATTTTAATTTGATCTATTTTATGTACAAAGCATTTAACTTGAGTTTCTGCCACAGATTTCCTGTGAAACTGGGAAAAAGTTTGAGGTGCTTTTTTAACCAGACAATAAAAGTTGTATTTTTCTGTTGTGCTTTAATTCTGCAGGTTTTCTTGTTTCAGTATCGTAGCTTCCTGATACACGAGGAGGAGAGAGGGGACATTCAGACATGATTTTATGTACACGTGTGTGTGTGTGATCTGTGTCTGTGTGTGTGATCTGTGTCTGTGTGTGTGATCTGTGTCTGTGTGTGTGATCTGTGTCTGTGTGTGTGTGTGTCTGTGTGTGTGTATGTGTGTGTGTGTGTGATCTGTGTCTGTGTGTGTGATCTGTGTCTGTGTGTGTGTGTGTCTGTGTCTGTGTGTATGGGTGTGTGTGTGTGTGTATGGGTGTGTGTGTGTGTGTGTGTGTGATCTGTGTCTGTGTGTGTGATCTGTGTCTGTGTGTGTGCTCTGTGTCTGTGTGTGTATATGTCTGTGTACGTATATTTGTGTACGTGC
>JBAMIG010000001.1:1965373-1980424 GCA_037177335.1 Kiunga ballochi | reverse complement strand
AGCAGATAGCATGGCTGTAGGCTAACAGCTAGCAGATAGTATGGCTGCAGGTTAGAAGCAAGCAGATAGCATGGCTGCAGGCTAACAGCTTGCAGATAGTATGGCTGCAGGTTAAAAGCTAGCAGATAGTTTGGCTGCAGGCTAACAGCTATCGGTTAGAGAACACGGCAACACAAAACTGTCTTTACAGAGATATGTCCTGGATTACACCAGTGATTGTTGACATACATGATGAGTCCAAAAACTCTAATTTTCCACTCACTTTGGTGCCTCTGTCAGCTCTTATAACAGTAAATCCCAGCAGGTCCATGTTAGCATCCAGTGGAAGGTGGTTTAGCCATGTTTCCGTAAAGATAATCAAGCTGCTCTTTCAGTAGGTCCGCTGCAGTGCGTCTAGCTTGTTCGGCAGTGAGTTCACATTCTTCACAATCTCCTACTCAACTCTGTCCATATGTCATGTCATATTCCGTGTTGGCCCTTTGTTGAGTGATCTAGCAAAGCTAGCAGCTAGCAAAGTTAATGGTGCCTCTCGTAAGTAAAAACAATCTGAGAAACTGGCTCCCAGTGGCATCCCAAAGGAAACACTCTGAATATACATGTGTAAAACACAAATACTCTCTTTGCCACAAAAGCAGAAATTAGGAAGAAAAGTTCTGGCACGGAGCAGCTAAATATGGAGCTGACTCAGGTCCTTGTGGCCTCGGTTGACCAGATTTCTATCAGACTTTCAAATTGTTTGTGTTTTCTTTTAATCTCCTTTTTCTTCTAAATAGAGTGGAAGGATGCCTCCCTGTCTGTCCTCCACACATGGTTCTGGATGAAATTACGCGCCGTTGTGTTTATGTTGAAGACTGTAAGTATTTCATAATGCATTTTACTAGTTTTTTTTATGTCGTCTGTATTTCAATCAAGTCAAAGTATATTTCTACAGGATATTACTGCATCAAGGGTAAAGCTTAAAAGTAAAGAGGAAAGTGCAAATGCATTAAAATGCATTCACATTACATAGCAAAGTAATAAAAAAGGTTTTGAGTTTGGTCTTGAACAGACGCAGACCAGTGTGGGTGGGCAGCGCGTAAAGGAAGAGTTTTCCAAAATATTGCACCTGATGCTGTAAAGGACCATTCTCCAAATTCTTTGAACATGGAATGAGGCACCTTGAACAGATTGGCACCCCATTTGCTTATATATGCAGCTGTTTACTTACCTCAGCTTACTACCTAAAACTTTATTGTGTAAGAAGATACGCAGTGGATCCTGTTTTTCTGCCTGGTTGTTTATTTGTTTTTCAGGTTTTCTTTCCCTTATTTTCTTCATCACATGCACATTAAGAGATGAATATTGTCCCTCTGTCTATTCACCATCTCAGTGTTTGTCTGGAAATTGGAAGTGATTGGTGGATAGATAAGCATGTCATCTGCATAAGGAGACAAGCAAGATCATAGTTTTCAGTAATTGGCCAACATGTGTAATGAGAAGACCAAAGTTTAGAACACATTTCTGACTACCTGTTATCATTCATTAATCTGTTTTGTTAAAAGCTCAAAGCTCCTCTTTATTTTTGCTACTTTCTCAAAATAACAGCTACACTAACAAAACCTTTTCAATACATTTAACTCTTCCTTTAAGATGACCTTATAAACCAACAAAATACTGTTGGCCTATTGCGAGATAGAAAATGTTTGGTTTGTTTGGTTTATTTCTGGATGTATTTTTTTATTTACAAATTTTATTTAGCTCAGTCATTGATTTTTAGCCAATAATTCAGCATTTGGTCCAAGAAGAGAAAAAATTAATGGAACTAATAAATAATCCAACGACAAATTCAGAATGATTCTTAAATGAGATGAGCAGTCATGAAATTTTATCCCACAAAATCGCTCATTCTTTGATGAGCTATTTATTTAATTTATATTGCTAGAAATGCTGCTAATTTCTTAATTTATTGATTGCATCCTGCCATATCATATGGTTATTTGTCTCCTCAAAAATGAAATCATATGTAAGATTCATTATTTACAGATTTACCATAAAACTTAAGATTTATATGTGCTCAGTTTGTATCTAACACACAGTTTTTGTGGTATTTTAGGTATTGTGCTCCCATCTACGGGGTTGCCAACATCATCTGCTCCAGCTGTCACCTCTATGCCAAGCACGAGCACCTCCAGTACTCATCTTAGTACCACCATCTCCACCACTACATCCTCCACCACTGCACACACAGGTCCCACTTCTCAGAGCCCACAACCCACCTCGACTTTGGCACCACCCTCTCCACATGTGCCCGTTGCGCCTTCTGTAACACCTGAACAGTCGCCAGCAGTGAAACCTTCCTTTACCCCAACAGCGCCCCCTGTTGTCAGACCAGAGGTGGAGTCCACGACTGGAACAGAAACAACTACACCAATGAGCGAGTCAAGAAGTTCAACCATCAGCCCGTTCAGTTCCATCACGTCCAGGATGAGCAGCGCTCCATATGCCATCACGACTTTGTTCTGGCTCACTTCCTCTACTAAACCGACCGACTCCCTGGAGCTCTTCAGCACCACTGCTTCAACTACAACCTCCTACGAAAGCACATCTACCACCACTGCTGCTATGCATTCAGAAGAAAGCACAGATTCCACCACCCATTTGACTCCAACTTCTTCCAGTCCAGCTCTTCCTCTGGTTTCAGACATTCCTGCTGTCCCAGTTACAGAAAGGTCCAATGTTTCCAGTACAACTCCCACTGCTGGTACAGTCACCAGCACAGCAGTTGCAGTAATGGAGGAAAAAACACCACCACCTCTCATCCCAGACACAGCTTCGCCTGCTGCAACCTCACCTCCTGTGCAAACAGGAACTGTATCTTTGCGAACGGTCACAACCGAATCAGTCCCAACAACATCAGCAGCTGATCAGTCTTTTTCTACACCTGTTTCTGAGTTAACATCAACTATAACCCAAGCTGCACCAACTCCACCTGCACCACCTGCCTCTATCTCAGCTACAGAAAGGCAATCGACAACAAAGAGAGTGACTATAGCTGAGTCCCCATCCTCCACAACCCCCTTAGTTTCTACAACTGCTTCGTCTCCAAGGACAACAGACACCACAACACCTCCGGGGTCCATCTCTACGGTTTACACTGAGAGAACCTCCTGGTCTGGAGCTGTCCCAGTAACTGAGAGGACAACCACCAGTGTGGCAACCTCAAGACCTTTAATGGTTCCTCTAACATCCTCCATGTCTGCAGTTCCTCTGTTCTCTGCAGAACCAACGGTCCCATTGGTGTTTCTTACTGAAACCACTGCTGTACCACTGTCACCAACAAAAAGGACCACCCGTCCCATCTATACTGATCAAACCTCCGAGCCATGGCGTCCTCCTCATCGGGAGACAACCACTACCCCTGTTTACAGACCCACTGTGGAGACATCATCATCATCGGTTTCCTCTGAAAGCATCCTCCATGTGGTCACTTTGACTAAAACTACTGAAGTTCCTCGTCTCCTGGTAACATCCGAACCAGCCGTCACTTCTGCAACATCCTCTGTTGCAACCACAACCACCCAAACCACAACCCCAGAAACTCCCGAGAGTGGGGTTACCACAACCACAAAATTGGTAACACCACCACCTCCACCTGAGTCCGGTGCTCCTGAGACCCACCTCATCACAACCCCAACAAGAACTCCACCCATTGTTACCAGAACGCTCAGACCTGTCACAGTTCGGCCGATGACGGAGACAGTGCAGCCACCAACGGGTAGAAAGGAGGATTCCATCACAGCTACAACCTCGTCACCTCCATCGTCCCTTCGATCAACTACCTCCACAGCCGCTCCAAGTGTAGCTACTCGGCCGGTGTCCTCATCAAGAGCTACACCTACTGTGACATCTACTAACGTCACACGAACAACCACCTTCAGGACGACACCCAGAGTTCCTCTGACCAGCAGCGTTACCCCCAGATTCACATTCACTGACAGGCCAGCCGTCAGGCCAGTCACTGCGAGGGTCACCATGGCAACGGGAGCTTCGGTAGCTACCACCAAATCAACCACTCTCAGCCCACCAACCGTTGCTGCTACATCGGCCACATCCAGCACGTTAGGAACAACGTCCACAACCACCACCACCAAACGCGGGGACACAACTCCAGCCATCCCACGTCAGACCACCCTAACTGCTCCGGTACGACCATCAGCCACAGCATCTGCAGCCATCCCCATGACAACCATCACAGACTCAACCACATCAACCAAAGAGACTGGAGTATCACCATTCAGCTCGCAACCAGTGACACCTCCATCTGGTCTGCCAGTTCCCTTTTCAACATCACCATCGTCAGCCACCACGGCCCAAACAGCGGAACCAGACAGAGTCAACCAAACAAGTCCAGATGCAGCCACCTTATACCCACTGATGGAAACGAGCAGCAGTACAGTCACATACACAACATCTGTGAGCGTATCACCCACCAGGATGTGCACTGTGAGTTCGCTGCTAGGTCGGCCCACAATAACCACCTTAACAGCATTCTTTAACCAGCAAATTTACAGGGACTTTGCTTTATTTTTGAAGAAAATCATGAAATTAAACCTGCCTGAGCATCTCTACTACTTGGTTTATGTCAATCTAGAAGTAAATGTTTATAATCTCAAAGCTGTCATCTCAGTTGTTTGTTGAAACATTTATTCTTCTTATTATGATCCAAGAAAAAAAAAGTCAATATTTTTCTAGAAAAGTTGCAAACTCCTCAGTAAGAAGAGGCGCTATTGGCTGGTTGCTGGAAGTTGCTAAATTATGTCATCAGCTTATTTGCATAATTGAACTGCTAGTTGTATGATCAGATATAAATCATATGTATCTATGTTTAGCTTTAGGTTTTTACTCTTAGTCTTGATCCCTTCCCAATTACAAACTGATCTTCTGTCTTTATTTCATTATGGAGAGACGAAAACACAGGCGTAGAAAAGTTGTTTAAAGGTTCCCCAAGTCCTTCATTATTATTATTATTATTATTGCTGTTATTGTTATTATATTTTATTATTTATTATTGTAATTTTTAGCAATAATTATATGAATTTTGTAATTATAATTATTTTATTTATTTTTCATTATTATTACTGTTCTAGTCAACTGTTTTTCCTGTTTACAACTTCCTCTGTGCTCTGTGACTCTTTGGTTTTCAGCATCATATTTTCTTATCACCCAGCCTCCGTATGCAGAAATAGTGGACGAATGCACAAAGTACATCTGTATCAACCACCAGCTTATCCTGTTCAACAAATCCCAGAGCTGCCCTTTCACAGCCAAGCCCCCAAACTGCGGCCTGCTTGGTTTTGCCGTCCTGGTCAACGGAGACAAGTGCTGCCCTAAGTGGGATTGTCCCTGTAAGGCTGTAAATCTGAGATCTTCCTTTCTAAATTTGGCTGGACGTGACATACTTATTTTTCTCATTCCTTAAGGTCGATGCTCTATGTTTCCTGATCTGAACGTGATTACATTTGATGGGAACAGCGTTGCCATCTATAAAGCTGCCTCCTATATCATAACCCAGCTGCCCAATGAGACTGTCAGTGTCCTGGTCCAGGAGTGTCCTGCAGACTCAGATTCACCAGTGAGTGACATTTTTTCCCTCAGCAGTTGTTTTAACTACTTTTCCTCGTAATCAGTGTGCATAAGGACATATTATAAGCATCAACATTGCAAAACCCAGAAACACAAAACAGTATTTTACTTTGTCCTGCAGGAGTCGTATCCCTTAATTAGATTATCTCCCCACAAAACCAGTTTAAACATAAAATGAGCAGCTGCATCACTCTCCACTTACCAGTTAGAATAAAGTACATCTGCAGGGAGGGAGAAACTGTCCGGTGCTTTAAACCGGTCTGACTTTCTTTCCTTTTCCCGACAGCCGCTCTGGAATTTCACCCACTTGTGTCTGGTGTCGCTCAACATCACCCACAAATCCGACCATGTCGTCATCAACCGGCTGCAGAGAAGGGTCCGACACTCTTTCTTATTTCAAGCTTTTCCTTTCCTACCCAAACAAACTCCATTCGCTGACTTTCATTTGGTCTTTTCTGTCAGCTCTTTGTCAACTCGCGGTACGCTAAGCCTCGTTTCAGGAAGTATGGCTTCGAGGTCTACGACACGGGGAACATGTATCTGATCCGCAGCCCGGCCGGTCTCAAGCTGCAGTGGTACCACAGCACAGGCATGATGGTGATCGACACCGACATCTCCAGCAACAAGCTCCCCACTTTGGGCCTTTGTGGTGAGACTCATTCAGCCATGTTTTGCAGCTTAATGACGACTGATCAGCTTGTGAGGATCCTCTAATAATTTCATACGTGCTGCTTGTAATTATTTATTAATTAGTTACAAAACAAGTGACAGATTCCCTGTCGAGCTGTGATTCCCCAAGGCTTAATATCCTGCAGGTGTTACATGTTTACCTGTTGCAAAATAAATAGACATGCTCTGCACAGTCTGCTGTCCGGCCATAACTTTCATTCCGCTAAAGAAATATATATATAGATATATAGAAATATATCCGCTTTGCAGCAGATTAATGTCTGCAAGACATATGAACAAGTCCACTTCAAGCTCCTCATGCTGCAAGCGATGAAGAGGTTTGATGATGTCACAGGATGTGAAAACTATACATGATATCTTTTATATTTGAGTAAGAGGAGACCTAGCTGAAGAGTTTGATATACATATTACGTAAAAGTTGTCATTAAAAAAACATAAAAACCATAAAAACTCGATATCAGTTGATGATATTGGATATCTTTACAATTAACAAACAAATTTAAGATTTCAAAATGATACCGATGGGCTTAAAGTATGTTGTAATGTTACTTTGATGGCTGTTCCGGTTCGGGGTGATGATACTCCAGTTGATTGTAAGATCACATTACTCTTCCTCCAACCATCTCAGGCTTCTGTGATGGAGACCCGACCAATGACCTGACACTGGCCAACGGCACCAAATTGGGCCCGAGTGAAGATCCAGCTCAGTTCATTGACAGCTGGCAGGTTCCCAACACCACCAGCTACATCAGCCACAGCCGCCGGCGGGAACATAACTGCTCCACCAGCGACTGCTCCAGCTGCCTAGCCATGCTGGAGAAGCACGCCTTCACTCCCTGCCACACCTTTGTATGTTACCACTGGCATTAACTAACTTTTTAAGTCCCCTTTCCAACCACATGTTCTTCTTCTCTCCTCGTCTTTGTGTTCAGGTGCCACCCAGCACATTTTGTGAGGTTTGGGTGCGAGACTCGGAGTATGTCAACAACCAGTGCGTCGCGCTGGCTGCATATGTGGCGTCTTGCCATAAATTCAATATCTGCATTGAGTGGAGGAGTCCGGATTACTGCCGTAAGATCTCAATTCTCAACGCTGAAGCGTTTTTATTTAGGCCTGATGAATGTACACATGTATGCTCTAAAAGCAGCGTTTCATCCAGAAAAAGTTAATTGATTTTTTGATTGATTGATTTTGATGTGTCTATAGCTATATCTGTGTTTGCTGCTATTTCCTGGTGTTGCCTGCTCTGCTTTGATGTCGGTGAGGATTTTAAGTGTGCCCGTTATTAATACTTTGGCATATAAACCTCTTGATTAGTACTTGTTAAGTCTGTCTGCAGATCAGTGGGTCATCTGCATATTTTTTATTTATTTTATAGATGTATGTTACAGCATTTAAAGGTTGTACACAAAATGCCCAAGAATAGAGCCCTGGGGCACTCCGCTTGTCTTTTGTTCACTACTAAATGTTGTTTAACTACGTAAATAAAAAAGCAAATATCCAGATCATTCACTATGAAAACTTGGCTTTAAAGAACAAATAAAAATAAACAAACTAAAAAAACAAACAAAAATGAGGTAAATGTCCTTTTAAATAAGATAAATTATCTGCCAAACTTAATGGCTTGTTATGAATTCACAGATCAACAACTAAAAAATCTAAAAAAAAACAACTACTAAGTAAGATTAATTATCTTTAAAACATAAACATATGTGTCCTTGATTTGAGCTGTTTCGGTTTTTTGTCGTCCAGTTACACCAAAGTGATTCAGTCTTGTATGTCATAAACCTTTATTAACCCCGTCAGTCATTGTTGGTAGCATTGTTTGTGTTTCTTCCTGCAGCATTTGCGTGTCCGGATGCTCTACGGTATCAGGCCTGTCTGCCTGCATGTACGTCTCAGTCCTGTCCAAACCACGACTTTGACTCTGATCCAGACCAGTGTTCAGGCCTGACTGAAGGCTGTGTGTGCCCTGAAGGAACGCTCCTACACCGACCATACTCCGCACTCTGCATCCCACCTGAGAAATGTGGTAAGACACCTGTTATTGGTCATGCAAGGTGCCATAAACAGATAAAGTAATTTGGTAAATATTTTGTGGGAAAATCCTTTGGTTACATCTTAGCATAAACCTGTTTTATGTGGCTAGTCCTCATGAACGATGAGCTGCAGATGGGCTGGTCACCAAAACCAGGCTAAAATGTAGAAATGTCCACTGGTGTTAAAGGGATCTGTGTCTCATATCTAACATCCTACTGGCCAGATGAACAGTGTCATCGCTAATCGTTCTGTTGTTTCTCCAATGTCTACATAAATTATAAGAAACGCATTTATTGCCTGGAGTCCCGTTAGCTTTGGTTTGTAGCTAATTAGTTTCTACATTTAGCTTCTTCTAAACATCAGAATAAAGACAGACATTCTGCAGCTCATCTGACACTTACTGCTGTAAAAAGTGTTCATCACACTTTGATATGTTTGCACAGCAAAGAGCTAACTTAGCGGAGTGCTAATATGAAGGCAAACAGAGAGTGGGTTTTACAACCACTGTTCTTTCCCCTGGACCCCCCTTTCCTTTGTCTTTCTGGCCTCCTTAGACACCGATTTTACCCTCCTACTTTGTTCAGACATGACAAACCTTGGTTGGAAAAGGAGAAACGTAGCACAAAAGCAGAGCCCCTAAAAGAGGGGAAGGTGTTAAAGTAAAGCATTGCAGGTCACATGATCCCATGAGAGACGGATCCACTCCTGCAAAGTTACAATGTGGTTTCTGAGACTCCCTCGGAGCAACAAGCTGCATTAAACACTGAAATCATCTGTTTCGGCTCACGTCCGGCTTGTGTTTGGATCAAAAGCTACACAGCTTCCCTTTAAAGCTTCTTTGTGAAGAATTTATCTGGAAATGAGAGTAGAAACACTCTTAAACTGTCTAATCACCTGGATTTTGCTCCAGTTAAAACCGGTTTAAAGTTCAGTATAATTCAGGCGACCGTTTCTAAGACACGATGGATGCATGTCTGCAGCCTGCACCGACAGCTCCGGCGCTCCTCGTGCACACGGTGATGTCTGGAAAGCTTCCAAAGACGGCTGCTGCATGTATCGCTGTGACAATGACACCATCATTCCCGTGGAGTACAACTGCTCCAGCATGCCGGAACCAGCGTGCCACCGAGCAGGCGAGATGATCATCAGCATGGCCGACGACATCAGCTGCTGCCCACATAAAGTCTGCGGTGAGTCTATAAGCAGTGTTCAATTCCTCCTGTTTATGTCAAAGCAAAAAAAGTGATGGTGTAAATGTCTGCCTCTGCAGTGTGCAACCAGAGCCTGTGTGACCAGCTCCCTCCTGACTGTAAATACGGAGAGAAGCTGGTGTTGTACTACCGAATGGACTCCTGCTGCCCAGACTACGCATGTGGTGAGTTCCTAGCTTACCAGAGTCGTGATCAATGTGATCAAAGAGGCAGTTTGGTTATGAAAGTGTGTGATAACTGTACGATCAGCAACACTTCTAACTGCATTTGCATCAAGCTCAGGTTATTATTGTGGTTTTTGCTCCAGAATGTGATCCTGACCTTTGTGAGTCCGACGTTCCCACCTGCAGAGATGACCAGACTCTGATTGCAACCAGAGCGGACGGGAACTGCTGTCTGGCCCACATCTGTAGTCAGTTCAACCCTCTCTGTGCACATCAGCCAATCAGAAGGCTCCATAGTGTCGTTAATGCAGTGTGTTTCCTGCAGTGTGCTCATCCTGTGCCGAGAGCGCTCCTATTTGCCAGCCTGGTGAGGTGCTGACTGTGGACAGCAACACCACCGATCGCTGCTGTCCCACCTACCAATGTGGTGAGAAAACACACACACACACACACACACACACACACACACACACACAGAGTTTATGTCATGGTATTATGTATGTATGAGATGTGGTTTTGCGTAACTTAACTTGTAGGTCAACATGTTTTTCCCCGCTCTATGTGCAGCGTGTGAACCCTACAGATGTCCTCAGCTCAGCTGTCCTGTCGGGATGTCTGTGGTGTCCGTGTCCAGTCCGAATCGCTGCTGTCCCGACCAAACATGTGGTAAAACCCGCAGAACTGATACATCAATGATCTCTATGGATTAGCTCAAACTCTTTGCTGATGAAGCGTCGTTGCTTTGTGTTGTCAGAGTGCTCATGTGAAAAGATCGCCTCTCCAAAATGTGGCCTGGTACGTTCAGAACGCCTGATCATGAAAACATCTACTCTTTATTTATTTTATTTATTTTTGTCTGATCAAATTATTTTTTTATTATTCTTATTTTTTATTATTTAAAAAAATATTGTAATTTACTTTGTTCCTGTCCTTTTTTGTTGCTATTTTTTTTTTACCCATTTTTGTATTAATTTGCTTCATATATTTCTTAATAATAAACATTGAGAGGTTGTCATGGCAACAACATTTATTATCTAAGTGGCTGCATGTGTTGTGTGCAGAGGAATAAAAATTTATTTCTGGTCTTACCTCACTCTGTGTGTGTGTGTGTGTGTGTGTGTGTGTGTGTGTGTGTGTGTGTGTGTGTATTCGTGTCTGTGTGGGCATGCTATGCAGGGAGAAGCAGCACAGCTGGACCGGGCCTTCCTGTCAGACCCCCAGAACCAGTGTGCATGCAAAAGATATAAGTGTGGTGAGTCCTGCTGGTGGATTTAGATGAACCATTCAGATAAATGATCCACATTCTGTCTTTTAAAGCTGCTAAATTCAAATAATAATATTAAATAACTGATAGAAAAGAAGATGGAACTGTGACATATTTTTTCTCAGGTTTCAACCTTAAAATGCAAAATCATCTTTTTATAACATTTTACTTTGGTTTTATTTCATTTTATTTAAATTTTTTAGTTTTATTTGACTTTTTAAATGTTATTTTATTTAATATTATTTTATTTGATCTTCTTTTCTTTTTATATCTTTTATTCATGCAGCTTCTCCAGGTTTTTTGTGATGCGTCATTTTATTTAGCTAATTTAAATAGTAAAAAATGAATTGATTTTCATGTTAAACATTTTTAAAAAGTCATTTGCAATCCTAAAAAAAAGGAAATTAGGATAATATTTAGAAGCCGTGTTTCCTGTGTGTGTGTGTTCAGTGCGTGAGGCGGTGTGTGTGTTTGGAGAGCGGGGGATGCTGCGTCCGGGTCAGACTCTGGTGGAGCATGGAGATGACGGCTTGTGCATCAGCAGGGAATGCAGCCGCGTCCTCGACCCAGCGAGTGGTTTCTACCTGCTTCGCACCACCAACGTCAACTGCTCCGCCCAGTGCCAACCAGTAAGACTATGACAGCAGATAAAAACAGCATGCTTTCTGTAGCCTCCATCTTTCCTTTCAATTTTCCATCAAATGAATCTGTAGCATGGAAGTGTTGCAGCAAAACAGGAAAACAGGAACAATCCAAGGTTCTACTTAGAACATCCACTGTTCGGTACTTATGACCAACACAGCAGCAGTCTTTGAGTTTCCTGCTTCAAAAGAGACTTTGCGGACAAACTATAAGAGTCATGAGGCTACGATGTTAACCTGAGGAGTTTTCCTGTTGTCACAAATGTTTGCATTCAGCCACTCTGACCATGACTGGAGAAGCCATGGCTTTAGCACGCTGATGTTTAAGCCATGAAAAGAACCGTCTGAGGAGTAAAACCCAATGCTGCAAACAGCTCAGTTTGTCTGAATGTTGATGTGTTTCAGAATCAGATCTATGTGCCTTCAAAAGACCGCTCCACATGCTGCGGTGTCTGTAAGAATATTTCCTGCATCTACCATCATGAAAACGGGACCACGGCTCTGTATAAGGTAGGAGAAGCTTTTCGGGCTCTTCATCGGACCTAAAAGGAGCTGCATCTGATGGTGTCACTGTTTCTAGCCGGGAAGGTCCTGGGTGTCTGACTGCATGAAGTTTGATTGTACCGACACCCTGTCTGGACCAACGCTCATCACCTACTCCTACAGCTGCCCTCCTTTCAACGAAACCGAGTGTATGAAGGTCAGTCTGCAGCACCTCATGCTCAAGTGAGAGATATCTGTTTATTACTGTGAGACACAGCTGCCGTCCTGGGAGGACAGGGAGCCATCTGCTTCCTGATTGGACAGTTTGATTAGTCACCATCCAATCAGAGGCAGGGGTGACAGTAATTTTAAATTATTGCCAATAATGTTTGTTCTTTTAAAGTGCATGAAGTGGAAGAGACGTAACGTCAAAACCCAAATGATGATTACAGGAGGCTTCTTGTAGATGGGGATATAAAAGATATGCTAAACCAGGGCAGCCCAACTTCATTCCTAAAGATCCACCATCATGCAACGTGTAGGTGACACTCTTCCCCAACACAGCTGAATCAGATAACCGGCTGGTTACCAGGCCTCTGCAGAGCAGGATAAGGAAGAAGAGAAAGGGGAGTCCCCCTCTGGCAGAAGAGGGAATCCAGCTGTTGGAGAAGGGATGCATCAAAAAGCTACAGGATAATGGATCTCAAGGACTGTATCTGATTTATTAAAACTATTTGTTTTAACTGAAATATTGGAAAAGATCTGAGCTGTGGCTCAGAATAAAATAGAGAGGAGCCAGATGAGGGGTCTTGGCATCTGGTTAGGATGCCTCCTGGATGCCTCCCTGGTGAGGTGTTCCTGCCACGTTCCTGCTGGAGGGGACCCTGGGGGAAAATCAGGACTCACTGGAGGAATTACGTCTCTTAGCTGGCCTGGGAACAGCTCAGTATTCCTCCTGATAAGCTGACAAATGTGTCATTGGGAGAGGGAAGTCTTGGTCTCCCTACTTAAGCTGCTTTTCCATTAGTACTTACTCGACTCGACTGACCTGGCAGTGCTCTACTCTGCTGGTTTTCCATTACAAGTTGGGATCCTCTAATGAGGGACGAGTCCTCCTGCACAATGCGTCTCGAAAGTTAGTGATACACAACAAAACAACACGTTCTGCAGAACACCACAGAAGAAGACGAAGATGGAAGACCTCGAGGTAACTTTTTACCTGGTGCCTGGATGATGGTTCTTCATGGAAAATAGACTGGGAGTGTAGGGTAGGGTACGTACTGGTGGAAAAGTGCCATTATGCTGCTTCCACTTAGCTTCCAGCAAGGAGTTTGTTGATATTGTCATATTGTATTGTTCTTGATTTACAGAACCACTCATCTGAAAGTTCTGGTGAAGTATTATAAAACATATTTCCTGTCGTAACACTTTCCTCTCATCTGCACTCAGATCGGTGGAACTGTCGTAAGTTACATGGACGGATGCTGCAAGACGTGTGAGTATGAGATGCCAGCGTAGCAGCATTTCTGCATTTAGCGTAGCGCTGTAGGCTGCAGCCGACACTGAAGAGCACCTCACCTGCTGCTCGACATGTTTGCCACATGTTTGCACTTCAGTTTGTCCGTTTCAGTCCAAAACATCCATCGCATAGCCTGAATTGGGTCGCATCTGGATCCAGATGTTGTGTTTCATTACCTTTGTCTGCTGTTTATTCAGATTCACGAAGTCCATTGGCGTGCTTTCCAGTGATTTCAGGTTTCATCTGAGGTGATGCAAAACCACCTCTGTGTGCCCAATGATGAAGCCCGTGTCAATGGAAAGCATCCGTAGACATGCAAGTGGGTTTGTGGTTTATGTACTGCAGCTTACCATCATGTACCGATCCCACCAGGTTCTGGATTGCAACTCTTCCCTTTCCCCGTTAGCCCATTGACTCCCACAGTTAACACAAACTGTGAACGAGGTACCACAACAACAAGGCTTCTCAGTGCCATTGTTGATATTCAACAATGTACTCCCTCCAAAACAAACTGATGACAAGAAAGCCCAACGTCTGGCTGCAACCTGCCTCCCCCTTTAGAGTCGTCCTCTCAACTGTTGTCTCATTTCAGGTCTTCAAAAACCAGAAATGCTGTTAAAACTACCCGTTTTACTGGAGATACCGCGTTTCACCCCACTTCTAAAGCCCACAAATTCAAATTGGCTGAATGGGTTAAAATTCCTAAAATTAAGCAAGGACTCAAAAATATGATGTCACAGTCGGGAGGACACTAACGTGTAGCCATGCATCATGTACGAATACAGCACAGACAAACTCCCTCCCCATTAGCACTGTCTGGGCAGTGCATTGTTGATTACCAACAATGTACTGTTGGTAGTGGCCCAGTAGTCGGGCTTAGATGTCTGCATGTGTCAGTAGATCTGGAAGGGGCTGGTGTTGGGATCTTTCCATCAAACATGTAGCTGCTGTAGAGGATCTGTATGCTGCTGCAAAGCCTCATTTTTCTCAAAGGGAAACAGGCCCAGTGATGTACTGAACTGAGTGCAAACACAAGGTGGAACCTTTCAGTGGTCATTCTCTTATTTAAACACATTTCCAGCCGCCTCGAAGGACCACCCAAAGCTCTTCTTTGGATGTTTCTCTGTCCAGATGCCAAACTGCTCCAATAATGTTGAGGTCTTGGATCTAGAGGATGATTTGGCCTTTTCTTCATGCTTAAAAACTGGTTCCCAATGGCCATCCTTCCCTATGGCCATTCTACCCTACAGCCATCATACCCTACTACTATCCTTCCCTACGGCCATCCGTCCCTATGGCCATCCTACCCTACTGCCATCCGTCCCTACGGCCATCTGTCCCTACGGCTATTCTACCCTACTGCTATCCTTCCCTACGGCCATTCGTCCCTACAGTCATCCTACCCTACGGCCATCCT
>JBAMIG010000001.1:1899737-1915600 GCA_037177335.1 Kiunga ballochi | reverse complement strand
CGTCCAGGGTGTCCCCCGCCTCTCGCCCGTTGGCTGCTGGGATAGGCTCCAGCCCCCCCGCGACCCCGTTAGGGACAGAGTGGTAGATAGTGGATGGTTTAGAAAATCTCTGCTCACCTGCTGCGACAAATTTCCTGAGTCTGATGAAGCAGTGTGAAAGAGGAAGGAATGAGGGTAAAGTGTGATGTTATTGGGGATTGTTTGGGGAAAATAAATTCATGTTGTGTTTATTGCATTGGCGCTGTGAAGACCTCTCAGTATTACTGTCAATGCGTGAGACATTTCTCACTTTCACACACTCTCACAGCACTAATTCACACTAATGATGCTGTAGCCAGAAAAAGGGAAGACTGACCCAGCAATTTATTCACTTTACAGACTCCACCTCCAATTTTTGGACAAACGTCCCCCCTACTGCTTCTTTAAACTAGCTTTTAGGTAATGTTATTTTCTCAATTCAAATATAATTATAGCTCGTTTTTAATGTTTTATTGTTTCTGTAAAGCACTTGCTCCTGTTGCTGCCTTGTGCAACACCGTAGATAATAATGCATAGAGTAGAACATATAATGGATGTGGGGAATGACACTTAACATAAAAAACATGAAATAAAGATGAAACATGCTTCTCCACACATCCACCATCCAGCTCAGCGTGGAAAGTGGAATATTTGACTCAACGCTCATTAAGTACAAAAATAAATTAAAGCAGAAAGTTTATGTTAAATTATACAAATAAAACAGTAATATTAGACTGGCTGACTAAACATTTACTAAACAGTTTATACTACGCTACGGAAGAGTTCATGCTATGTTATGGAGGTGTCCCTTGTGCAACAAAGGAGTTTATACTATGATTAATGCCTCTCATAAATATATTTCACACTGATTCAAACTGCTCTTCTTCATGCTGATACTACTGTAGTATTTGCTTTGTTTTTATTTACTTTGTTTTATTTATGCAACAGATCCAGATTCTTTTTTTTCTGAAAGGTTTTGGATGCTTTATATTTATATTTCGTTTCCATTCATTTAACCTCTCTTTCTGAAAACAAATTATTTTACTTTTAAATGAGGGAGGAAATCGTTTCTGTTACCCTGCATCACAGATCCGTCCAACAGACCCGTTCTGCTCTGCACAACTTCATATTGTTGCTTATTTGCTTTAGTCACAACCATTTAATGTGATTACTTTACAGAATCATAACTTATAACAGTTAATTAAAACACAAACTAGATAATTGCTCTGAAATTAATCATGTTTCTTTTCTTTCCATCTCAGTCACTTTTACAGAATTAAAGATTTGTTTAAATATTCTTTCAATGAATCATTGATTAGACACTTATAGCATGTATAGGTTCTCTTTCCTGCCACTTCATTGTGTTATTTTCCCTTGAAGCTCTTTCCACAGAACAGAGCTACTTTAATATTTCTCACCATTAAGTTGCTTTACTCCTCCTCCTCCTCACCTTTTCACGTCTAATCCAGCAGACCCGTTTCTTTATTTGTCCTGAATCCCTCTGGAAACTCATCAGTAATCACTTTCCTTGTTGCACACCTGTGTGCTCATCCTCTTCATATTTAAAATCACAGCTGCTTTTGCAGAGTTGCACCATGCTGCCACCTACTGTTCAGGAGTGTTCAGGTTCATGAACCGGAGCAACCAGCATGAGTCCATTTACTAGCATTATTGTCATGAGATAATGGATAAAAGCCTTTGCCAAATGACTCAAATACAATTAATTAGGGAATATATCAAATATATTAATTCTTTAAAAGTGAAGTAAGAAAACAGAATCCTCATAAATAAGGAGGATAAAGTGATTTTTGTGGATTCAGCTCACCTGCACGCCCCAAAATCAGCTTCTCCCACAGGAAATATATCAGGACATCTGGGAAAATGCCAGTGATGCTGCAAAACAAAACTCCTCTCTGCATGCTTCACACACACTGAATAATAAACTGACTCGTCATCATGTACTACAGTCTGTTTACAAGGAATCAGGAGAAACACGGCGCTGTAACGGCAGTACTTTACTGAATATGCGCTGTTGGGTGTCTTGGTGCTTCTACCTTCCCTCAGGTGCAGGTGGCTGTCACTCGCCTGTAGGGGCTGCACCTCAGCCATCTCAGGTGGCCTGGAAAGCCCCTGCCTCTGCAACACACACTGAAAGCAGCTGTTTTATTTTTGGAGTGGCTGCAGGCGCCGCGGCTCGCTCCTAAAGACTCCTGCTCAGTTCAGGATGAGACGGCCCCGTGGCACCCTGAGCCGGGATTAACAAGCCGAGAGCAGCTTGTCCCGTCAGCCGCTTGCTGAAGGTAAACCAGTCAAACTGATTGACAAGCTGGTGGTTTGTGATGCTGACCGACTGGTCAGATGCTGACTTGCAAACGGCGTAGCATTTGCTAGCACGTGCAGGATTTCTAACCTGAAATGCATGATATGGGACATGAGATTAACAAGCTTGCATCGAGGTGTGAAACTTTCTCTGCAGGTTTTCCCAGTGAAAGCCAGCCCCCACCTTTATCATTTCTAAGCATTTTAACCTGCTCAGCTTTAATTAGATCAAATGTCTGCACCTCCTTCTCACTGCAGACCTTTTGTTTCCTTTGCAGACCATCCGGCGAAACACAAGCGAGGCATATTTCCACCTCCAGTAAGTGTTTCACATGTGCCAGCTGGTATTACTGAATCTGCCGTCTTTGTGTTAGTTCCTAAAAGCTGGATGGATTGAGGTCACGACCCAGTTTTACCACGAAGCTAAACTTATACTTTCCACTTTTGAGCTGCTGCAGTGGAAACCTCCCAGATGTCCAACCCCACAGCCTTAAAAGGGGGACGTCTCATGTGTCAGCTTGTCACCGTGGTGGCAGAAGTCACTTTGAGAACAGTTCATGATGAACATTCATTGGCCTCACGTTGTCAGGATTTCAAAGCAGAGCGAACAATTAGAGGTCTTCCTCTGCAGCAGCTCCTCCATTTTGAATGTTCATGTCTTTGTCCAACAAGCAGAAAGTGTCAAGCAAGGTCAGTTTCTCTGGCTCGTCTTTGATCAAACTGATGGCAACAAAACATCAATAAGAATTTAGGAGATATTGTCGTGGGGAACACAAGGCTAAGCTCCCGGTGGAGCCGGATTTGCGCCTGGGATTGATTTCCAGCAAACTGAGGCCGTTTCAGCGACAGCAGGACGGCAGGCAGCAGGTGTTCGGTGTCAGGACGTCCGCTCTTATTTACTTCAGTCTAAAATTAGACAGAGGATCTTTTCTTGTGCCAGTCAAAGAGAAAGGGAACAATTTAGCTCATGTTAGCAACTAGATTTAGTCACATTTAAACTTAGTTTCTACACAAAACAATCTCTTTACAGCCCTTTTTCTATTCAAATATAAATAAAAATGGTGTATTTAGTCAGTTATTCTCTTTTTTTTGTGTAAGATTTTGGCTGAATACCATCATCCACCTCCATGCTGAGACATGCTCGCTCTCCTGGACATCATCTTCCTTCAGCTTTACTTTTATTTCCCCAAGAGCTCACTTTTTATTTCCACAGTCTCCTTGATAGACTATTTTCATAAGTAGTTTGTCATCATTTCAGAGTAGCTTTGCCAGAAGAGACAGCTTTACATGCCATTCTATTTCCAATAGCAGAGGCTTCTTTTTTCTCCTCATTTCAACCTTTAGGAACCGGCTGATAACCCGGTTGTTTCCTAAAGCCAAGCGAAGACTCGTCCCAGAGTTCAATCAGTACAGCTGGAAGAAAGACTGCAGAAAACCCTGAACACATCAATGAATGAAACAGAGAATTTTCAACAGTTAAAAGACAATGAAGTCAAACATGAGTAAAGAGTTTTAATGGATTCATTTAATTCACGAAGCACCTCCTGATCAAAATGATGACGCATCAAGATTAAACGTACATAAATCTTTACAGATCATGAAGAAAAAAACACCAGCATACTTTAAATCAGCAAAACAGAAACACGAGGCAGAAACAGAAGCCATTACACCCAGCTCAACGTGGAAACGTCCATAACGTCGTCTCATTTTCGGGCAAAGCTTTCACTTCGCTCTTCCTGTTATTTCTACTTCCTGCATAATTACTGCCATCATTCCAGCATCTTTTCACCCAGATGTTGCAGAGAGAACCTTGTTTATTTCCCACCACTAATCTGGATGTCTTTACACATGCTGGTTAGGTTTTACTGGTCACAGTAAGCTAGTGAGTACCCTTCCTGTCATGTTTTCTGGTGTATGGCCCAAATAAATAATGCAGAAGTTCACTTCCAGTTCAGATCCCAGAGATGATTTTACACATGCTGGTAGAAACTCAGGAAGTTTGGATGTTCAGTGATAGCGTTGTCTTTATCATGAAAATTATCACAAAAAGAGGTTGTTTAATTGTTCCAGTTGAAAAGAAAAAGAAGCCACAGACATTGAGAATACGTTTAGAAGTGAAATGAGTGGTCGGGTGATCTACTTTGCACTAGATCGATGGGCCAATCTACCCCAGTGAAACCAGTTGTTGGACCTGGAAACATGTCAGGCCACCAGGAAAGCGGGAGCTGGCCTGTCCATCCTGGGTTTGAAGTTAAGATGGCCTTCAGCTGTTTTGCACCATAAGCAGTTTGCATTAATGGAAAAGAAACAGATTTATACTCAGTTTATCAGAAAAAGCTGAAGTCAGGAGCTGTAATTCTGACACCTCCTGTCGTTTAACAGCTCGATCGAAAACCTCCAGTTTAGCTGACTGAGCCGTTAAAGTCGCTTCAGTCAGGGCAGAATATATCTAATATTTCTTCAGCTCCTATGCAAGTTGATTTAAGACAAGTAAAAAATATTCTGAGTTCAATGAGAAATACAAACTGATTACCTTTGGAGGTTTGGTTAGGAGCAATGAGGTACAAAAGAAAAGAGTCTGTTTCCACCCATAGGCCTGGAAAAAAACAAAAGGTTTTGCTGATATATGTTTTACTTCTCTCCTTATCTGCAGAAATTAGAGCTTGAAATTCAGAGAGTGTTGGTGGGATTGTGACTTTTCCTCAGTAAGGCGTGATTCACAAGTCTTCATAAAAGTGTCCCGCTGTAAAGAGAAAAAAGAAAAATGAGTGTTTATCTTGTCTAAATAATGACTTTATAAAAGCAGAGAATCACAGCTCACTGAAAATGTTCTGATAGGAAAAGACTGATCAATATTTCCAGCTACTAAGGGACTTAATCAAATCATTACTGTCCCACTCTTAAGCTTAGTCACCGTTTATTTCTTCACAGTCTTTCGTTTTGTGTAATATCTTCTGAATCAGATCTTGGCTAACTGTTTTCTACCGTTTCTAACATGAATAATAGAGCTTTGGGGAATGAACTGGTTTTGTTGTGTCACTTCTCAGTTATGGATGATTTGTTTCCCCCGTCTTGCAGGAGCGGGAAATGCTGATGGACGTCTGCTACAGCAACGGGTTGGATCCGGACTTTTGCCAGCAATATCCGCCGCCGCTACTGCCAAAGCCGGGAAAAGACAACACCAGGCTTCAGAAACTCAAGAAGAAAAGAGCCAAGAAAAAAGGCAGCCTCTCCCAGACGCCCATCCCCTTCCGATCCTGTTTGTCGCCTGTCAATGAAGCAAGCACAGATCTTGAGCACAGCGACCAGTCCAGCCCGCCCAGGACACCGGATTCAGCATTCATCGCAAACTCTTCAGTATCCAGTTTCCCCTTCGGATCTTTCTATAATCCCTCTGCACCTGCATTCCCTCAGCTTCAGAGCAGCCCCCTCTGGCAAATTGGGAGCTTCCAACCTCCACCCCACGCAGCCCAGATCAGAGCCTCTGACAACCAAGTGGCACCGCTGTATGAATGCTCTTCTTTCTTGTTCGATGATGCGACTCCTTTCATGATGCCACCGTCCATATCACCACCCAGGCCCATTCCAGTACAATACCTTCCCGCTGCCTTCATGTCAAACATGACTTCAAATTCCCATGGGTCAGTCAAAACAGTCTCCTCAATGTCGCAGTTCAGTCCTAAAATATCAACGCACAGCCTGACACTATCCTCTGTCATCCCCAGCTGTGGCCCAGGCGCAACACCTTCTCATGTTTCAGAGCTACCGTCTGTTCCAGTGCTGCTATCGGTTTCCAGCACACAACCGTTTATTCCCAGCCAGAGGGAGACAAACCCTAGTTTAAAGGATGATATTCAGAGCCAGACATCATCTTGGACAGCCAGACCCAGCAGCAATGGCAACTACAGTCATCGTCAGATACCCTCTGAAGTAACAGCCTCAAAAATATCTCTCGTAGAAGCAGGAAGAGAGGAGAGGCCTGAAGTAACAACAGCTAAGATTTATACATCAAAAGCAACAATTTATGAAATCTCTAAACCTTACTCCGTCCAGGACCTCACTGTATTAGACCGGAGCTACCAAGACGCATCATTATCAGCTGAATTCAGGGTGGAAACCTCTGTAACAGCAGCTGATCAGAAACAGCCTTTGACGAGGATCCACGGTGGGAGACCTCAGACGCCTTACGTAACAACTCGAACATCCATACCCAACTTTGAAATGTCATCACCCAACCCATTTTTATCTACTGCAACGCCTGCTTTCAATTCCCAACATTTACAAGAACCGGGTATTACAAACGAGGAACTGAAACACAAACCCGCAGGTCAAACTAACTTCAGAGGTTATCGTCCTGCTGCATCAGAAGAATGGAAACAGTCTGGTATGTTTAACACGACTGCCACTGAACAGGTCAGCAATTATAAAGAGAGAGAGAACACACGAAGGAGTACGATAAACCTGGACGGTTCTGACTTGTACCATAGAGAGAACATCACCACAGCAGATGCTCCTGTGGCCAAACCTTTGCTGATAGCATCTGTCAACTCGCAGCTAAAAGACAGAGGTTCATCTTTGCCAAAAGTCCCGTCCTTCCTTTCTGCTCCAAAGAATCTCAACCCTTCACCATCGTTTTCAACTCAAACATCTCTAAATCTAAGCCCGCTGGTCTCCGTCGGTCGTCCTCCTGTTCTCGAGGCACGCAAATCTTTGTCATCACTATTGGAGACTCAAATGTCATTGGCAACCTCGAAGCCCAAATCCCGCTCTACATATTATGGGCTTACTCCAGCTGAGTATGTTGCCTATGGTGGAATCAGGTCAACTCCATTACATCACAGCCCCCCTGAAGCTTTGACAGAAAAACCCAACTCAGATGTGTCTACAGATGGATTGCCGGTCCAAAGGCATGAAAAACTGCTCAATGGACACGAGGATCTACCGTCTCCCAAGCATCTGGAGCTCCCAGCTGATTGGATTGACACAAATAGTGAAATTATGATTGAGGAAAACTGGTCTGGAGCTGAGAGTACTGAAAAACAGTCGTTTAAAACATCCAATGTGGACACAATAAAACCTGAACTCCTCTTTGACTTGACACAGAAACCAATGCAGGAATCCACAACTGATGCATCAACACCAAAAGCCTCATATTCTGAGGCTCCAATACCAATACCTAAAGCAGGTGAGGGACTCATACAAAGTCTGGTACAGTTTCCCACAGAGGCAGGTCTCAAAATGGGCCCATCCCCATCTGATATCTGTGATTTCCCAGCTTTGCCCTTGCTGAAAAATGTACAGCATAAACCAAATGCAGAAATGGTAAACAAAGTTTCCAATCCTATTCACACCCCTCAGATTTATAATGAAACCTGCACTGAAGAATCCAGGGTTACATGTATAAAAGAACAGTCAGGGAAAATAAAGATTGCTCCACTTAAAGGGAGTCAATCAACAGTAAATATTCAACACCCTGCCAAGCTTATAAACCACAAAGCTGAGGGTGAAAGCTTGGTTTCTAAATCCCCCATCAGAGAGTTTGATACCAGATTCTCAGCGATTCCTGCTATGAGCGATAAATTGATCTTAGGAATACAACAAACCACCAAAGGGATTTTAGAAACCTCACTGACCAGTGAAGTGGTCAATGAAGCCGTCTTAGACAAACAAAAGGAGGAAGTCAACCACAAAAATAAAGCAAGGAGCGATATTCTGCCAAATAAGACAAACATGGAAAACATGTTGCCTTCTTTGGCTCATGCAGAACAGATCAACAGAAACCAAACACAGCAATTCTCAGAAAAGTTCACGAAAGAACCAGATACTGCAGCCATTTCAATGTTACCACATAAGCCTGTCATAGCCTCTGTATGTCCGCCTGAAAGAAACACCACATTCATTCATCCACTGAGGGCAGAAACTCCCATTTGCAAGAGTTACCAGTCAGTAGAAAACAAAATCCATTTGCCTACACCAAATATGCCCGATATAAACACTACTTTACCCTGTAAATACGCCACAGAAACTAAACCTGCCTTACTTACTACAACCAGACCATCAACTCTTTCAGGTGCAAATTTCCCTGTAGAGGTAAAACCATCACCTATGCCACCAAAAGAGTCAGGAAATTTAACCACAATCAATGCAAATTCACATGTAAACCCCCAGACAAGCATGGGATGGAGTAACCACAGTAAAGTTGTGCAAGAAGCAAGTTTCAGTACAAGTTTGTTCTCAGGTAGGGGAGTTAAAGAAGCAATGAAAACCAGTCAATTCAAAGCAGAAAACAGCCAAAAAGAAGTGACCTCTAACTTTTTGATAGGAAACATACCAGTCAGTGAAGTCAAAGTTTCCAGTGATGCAAACCAGCTGTGCTCACTAATAGACACAGTTTCATCCAGACAGTCTGGAACTGTAGAGTATATTCAATATGGAACTGCACAGTCAAATTTATCTGGGTTAGGAGGCCATTTTTACAGTAATCCAAGCACTGACACCATATTCCCCAACACAACTAATGCAAATACTACTTTGCGAAAACCAACAGACCCAATACTGAGTGTTAAACCACCAGTTAATACTATACAGACCAGTAAACCAATAGTGGCCTCAAGCCCAATCCCCAAGCACGTCCCACCAAAAAGCCCAAAGATGAAATCAGAGAGATCCGAGGAGCATTCTGCTGCAAAGCCCCCAATGGATGAAGCATCCTTACCTGTTCCTCTTCATGGAAAACTGACTCCAACTCTTTTTGCTGTGAACAGATCTCCAGAGATACCGAGACACAAGATTAACTCCAGATCTGCCATAAAAGAGAGCGTCCCTGTCATTCAGCCATTCATAAACAATCAATATTTAGCTAGCCCACCCATAAAAAGTTCCACAACAGAAACAACAGTATCCCACTCTACAGAGCATATTGAAGCTAACGCATCCTGTATGAGCACTGAGCTGAAAATTAAGCCAAATCAAACCACTTTGCTTGCTCCCAATGCTCCCAATTTAGTGGACTTTATAAGCAGCTCTATCACTGAAACAAAAACAACTCTTGGAACCAATGTTCATGCTGCAAATTCTCAAACTGCTGTAAATTCTCAAACTGTTGCTTTATGTAATCCCAATCCCGAAAATAGTCCAACTCTCAATGGAGCTACGGCAGAATTTAAAGGTCCACATAGCCCACCAACCGCAATTAAGCCATGGCCCGCAGTGAGATCGTCCCCTTTACTAGAGCCAAGAGTGCTGCACACACCTAAAAAAAGCTATACTCCTACCTTACCTCAGTCCTCTTTAACTCCTGTTTCTTACAATTATATGACAGAAACAAAACCTTCATCGCTTATCCTTAAAGAGAAGACAAACCCTCCCCTTACACCTTTTCAAACTGATATTCCAAGTAAAGCTGCACAGCAACCAGCTTCACCAGTCACTGAGAATCATTTAAATACAGAAATAAGATTGCCTGTAGCTCAAGTACAAGCACATTCCCCAGAGGATAACACAAAGACAAATATGTCCCCAAATCTATTTGTAGAAGGAATACTCTCCTCCCTGGATACCAAAGAAAGCATGCCTACCCAACATACCAAATCAGATTTAACTAGTGTAAACGCTATAAAAACAACACCGCCCGTTAAACAGGTAGAAGCAAGAGCATCCTCTGCCACTGTAGAGATGAACCCTTCAGATGACAAAACAGAATCCTCAAAGCCTCCTAGCATTTTAAGTCAAGTTAGCTCTCACATGGGTGATGTTCAGCCATCAGCAGGACAGCCCCTAGAGAATGAGTCCCCTGAAAAACCAGCCACAGATACTGTCATGAAACCGCCCATAGTTAAAGCTGCTGTGATTGACTCTGCCACTCCTGCCTCTCTGCCTCAGGCTTCAGTCTCAGTCAAAGCTCCATCTCCAAACAGAGGAATGTCACCATCATCTCAGCAAAAAGCTGGACTCAAAGGCAAGGATGTTCTGAAGACCAAAACGACAGCTGCAACAGCCGAAACCCCAGCAGCCCAACCCTCCACCAAGTCAGCGACATCAACTGCATCTTCAACTACTGACAATGAGCCCGTCACAGAGGATGCCTCTCCTGCGCCCGCTGAGCCCAAAGCAGCCAAGAAGCTGAAAGGCCTGAAGGGGAAGCTCAGCGGGTGGACACGGCTGAAGAAACACATGGTTGTTGAGCCAGACGAACCGATGTTTCCTGAGCCAGAGGCCCAACCTCAAACCAGTTCAACTGGCAGCAACGGGAAAACTGACCAGGTTTGCGATGATTCGCCCGTAGACCAACCTGCCAATCAGGAAGTCATCGAAAACAAAGAAAGTCCCAAAGCACTGAAGATGTGGGACGCACTCCTCTTTCAAATGTTCTCCACCAAAGAGAAAATAATGAACCAGATCAATACCAGCAAGAAAGACCCTGAAGAGAGAAAGTCCTCTAAAGACAATCCGGCAGAGCTGCCTTCTTTTGTCAATCGCCTGCCGGTTTTACTCTACAGCCCTCGCTTTGATGCCAGGAAGCTGAAAGAAGCGGCAGAAAAGCCGCTCATGAAGATAGCGGCAGCATTTGAAATGGGGCTGATAAAGCGCAAATCGCAAGAGGATGAACGTAAAGATTTTAACAGAACAGCTAAAGGATTTGGTTCAAAAAGACCCGCTGACCCGCCTGATGACCCATAACGGATGATTTACAGTGGATTTTTCTGATCTGGGATTTATCATAAAGATGCATGATCTGTGATAAACTTTTAATGTAGAGAAAAATAAAGTGTAATGTCTTCTTTAAGACGACATCGGAAATTAATTTAAATCAATATATAACCAGCAATAAAAAGATAAAGTGATGAATATTTAATCAAATGCCAGAGTTTTGACATTGCGTTCAAATGTTATCTGGTAAGATATATGCACAGAAAAGCTTCATTATTATTTCAATCAAGTATCATTAATATTTACAAATAATACAGAATAAATGTGTAAAATGCCGGCTATAGCACTTAAAATTAAATTAGTAATGCAGGAGTGAAATCTTTGCACTTTTTAATGATAGTCAATCATAATTTGACAAAAAATATGTAAATCAAAAGAGAGGAAGATAATTCATCTCCTGGTGGTAGAGTTTCTTTTTTGTTTGACAATGAAAGTGTTGTGTAGACTGCAGGTTGTTGTCATGCTTTACCATTTTTTCTATTTTTTTAAACAGAGTACAGCTTTTAGTAAACACTGCTGGCAGGCAGATTTTATTAATAAATAGGGTTTTTACATTCTGGAGCAACAGGGTAAAGGGATTTAGAAAGAAAGCAGGAATGTATACAGAATAGAATAAAACTGAAGACAGGTATGCGTTTAAAAATGGTGGCACTGAAATAAGGGCAGTAAAACTCAACCACACAGGCTGGACCAATGGAAGCCTGGCTAAAATGGAAAACATTGTCGTGCCTGGTTGATGATTTCCGCCATGTTGGAAATCTGGAAACATCACTGTGATGGTGCTAATGCTGCTAATATAATTGTAACACCCATCTTTGGGAATTTACTATGGTTAAGCTAGGTTAAAATGCTCAATATTATGGATTGGTTATAGTGTTGTAACTTTACTTTCTAATACTTAAACACATGCTAAAATAAGAAATAAATTAAAATCAACTCAGCCTTCTCTGTTCACTGTTAGGTTTTTATGCAATATTCTCGTTTATTCTTTGTCTTAATGACATTAACGACTCAGTGTGATTAAAACCAGCTAACTATGCTAACTAGCATTAAAAAACTGTTAACTACATTAAATCACAGCAGATTTTCATCAAGTTTTTGGCAGATTCAGATTGTACTTCAGTTCTTTGGGTCCAAACAACATAAAAGTTAACCTCACGTAATTGTATATGTGAGAGAGTTGTCTCTGATCCAGAACCTGTGTGGTTGCATCATTAAGAGTCAAACTACCTGCGTGTGGTCGATGATTGCCCTCGGTTTTTGAAAAGTACTGTAACCGAGACCCCAGGTGCATATGAAGGTACCACTGAATGAAGTTTATAATGGTGACGATGGAGGCGGGATAAGAGTCAATGAATGAAATAGAGTGATGGCTTTAGAAGAAGTGTAGATATTGAAGAGGCTGATGCTGCAAAGGAGTTGAGAGATTTGCTTTCGCCACAGCCGGTATGGGCACGTTGTGGTTATTTTGTCTCTAAACTAGATTTTAAAAATGGTTGTTTTCCATGAGAGGAATTTCTCTGGTGAGTGGTTCTAAAGTCTCATAAACTGAGCCCAGCCCTATTTATTACACCGATGCTTGACATGTCTTTGTTTAGTGTGTAATTTCTAAAAATTGATAAAGTGATTTAAAACGTTTTCATGGTATTTGTCCTTTTTCATGAAGCAGTTAGTTTTCTTCTATTTATTACGCATTTCACAGGTAGCAAAACTGCATTTTTAACACTGTCTGTGCAAAGTTTCCCTGATCCCCAGAAGCATCCAAACTGAGTTGCAACCAAGCAGCATTGACTTGTCTTTGGAAAAAAGACAAGTCAATGCAAAAAGTGCAGTTCCCCCCTCATCCACTGGGGGCTTCAAAACAGAGCCCCCCAGCTGATGGACTCACAAGTTACAAAGACCAACTTCACAGCAGAAATAAACAAGTTACAGCCAGGTTTTAGGTTTATTAGGTTAAGTTTAAGTTAATTTTTTTTCAAGCCAACATTTTTAGCCAGCCTACATCTGTTAGCTGGTTAGCTCCTAGTTAGCTCAGTTAGCTCTTTGCTATAGGGAGCTAAGACTCTGAAAGATAACAGTCATGCACACTCACAACTCCCCTCTGACCTCCATGTCTTTGTCGCTTCATGTAGTTTCTGGAAGTGACTGTGAAGATGGCGAATGTGTGAACCGTTTGCCAAAATTCAATTTAGCTCTACAGAAACATGCAACTAGTGGTTGCACCTAACTTAATTAACTTACCAGACTAGACGATTAGTTATTAGTTTTGTATAAAAGTTAATTTGAACCAAACCATGTGTTTGATGTCCAAGTCGAGTGATGTTTGCCTGTTATTATGCTTTTAAATCCTTTTAACATGTACATATTATTTATTGTCTGTATAAAATAGAACAGACTTGAAAGTGCGACTTGTTTTGGTGCGGTCTCTTTAAATGTGAATGAGGCATGTCATGCCCCGCCCCCTCCAGGTCACAGGAAGTTCCACCATGTTTGTAGCTTGATAGCAGCGATATGCTAATCTCCCGGCAAAGAAAAATGTTATTGATAAATTTACTGTAAATGTTAACATCAGATTCACTACATTGATTACCTGGAAGTCCACGACCTTATTTGGCAGACCCACAGCAGATAGAGAAAATTAAACACACTGAAAAATGTAACCATAAAAAATATAAAGATATATGTGCAGCATCAGGAGGGAATAAATTTACATTTTCTGCATTCCTAAACACTTAGAAGTGCACAAAAACATGGATTTAAGGCATAAAATGCATTTAGCACATGTCCCTTTCAACATATTCACACATTTCCAGTGCAAACAAAAGCTACAGAGGATACGTCCTACTGAAAACAGTTTTGTTATGCATGTTTTTAATCTGTTTTGAGTTGGCATTTTGTAGAAGACTTGCCATACTGAGTGATTTCCTGGGGAAGTACTCGTCTCTTAATGCTGCAAATAACAAGCTAAAATAAGGGGCCCTGTAAACTCTGATGAAATTTTTATCCCGTTGTGCGTTTGCATTACACGAACACTAACTTATCGTTTTAAATTCATACCCAGTTTAGCAAGAAAAAAAGCAAACATTATTTCCCTTTTCCTTCATTTCATTGGCTGTTTGAAGCGCTTCCTCACCGGCCTGGCAGTTTCCGTCCTTGCTGCAGCCGTTGCCAGCGGAAACCTTCTCATACTTGCCATGACCTGTCACCACATATTTATATGGTTTGGTTGAGCCATCCTGAAAACGAGTAGACAAACAGACTGATAAATAGCAGAATAAACAAACAAACACGCTAAAACATATGATAATCTATAAATACATCCAACTGCTAAACCGGTGGAAAAGTAGAGCTATGATGAGTTGCATAAAAGTGTCACCAAATCTGTGTGTAGCACAGATCACATCTGCAAAAGCACTTGTGAGCATGTCAAAGGAGCTGATGGATGGGTTTAATCAGACAGTAATGAACTGCCGGGTAGCAGACCCAGGCTTCAGCACCATCTCATCTGACATTTTGTTAACATTGCATTTCTGCTTCGCCCGACTCATTAGGTTCAGGTATCAAATGTAAACTGCGAGAATGGAAAGTTTAAAAGGTTGTGATGTTGCTATTACATAAGATGGATGCTACTCCCTAAAGCAAACAACGCGTTGCCAGTTTTACTGAAAATCCTTAAAAATAGACGGTGAATGAAAACAAGTCCAGCAGGATTACCTTCCCATCTCTTGCAGGCAATGTGTCGCCCAGGCTCTCCCATAAGTTCTTCTTGTTTAAAACACCACCTGGTTTTATCTCCTGGAAAGAAAGACGTTAAGAAAGCGTCAGCAGTGTCTTTCTTTAAAGACCTGAACTTTGCCAAAGAGACAAACGTCCACAGACTGAGCTCTGAATAATGGAGGATGAGGACGAGACACACTCATGAGATCAGACAAATGATCGACTTTGGTATTTTTGGGGGGTTTTTGTGTGTGTCACATGTTCCTGTAATGTAAATAAATGCAGTGTAATGAAAACAACACAAACCAGGGTCTCAGGTAGTAAATGCAAATGAGAATACTTTGAGAACAGAAGATGCCAAACTGTGTCAACATAGATGCTCTCTAATAAATAGAGATTTTTTAGTAATAGCGCCACAATAAATGTCCAGAAGGCTCGTCCAAAAGTTCCCAGAAATATCAAAAGCAGGTCTGGATCCCTGCAAACTCATAGATACTGCCATCCAGAACAGGAAACATAGGGGATGTTTGGTATTTTTAATGGACATAAAAATAGGAAAAGCTACCTGTGCATGCAGGTACATTTCAGCCCGTAAATGGGACCGTTTCAAACGTCACAGCTCTTACTTTCATACATCCTGCCATTGTGTTTGTCCACCAGAGGGCAGTGCAGAGGTCAGAGTTCACTTCTTCATTGGTAATTTACGGTTAATTCATTTAAAGCAATTAAAAAACACCAGAAGATGTAGATTTTTTTTGTCTTATCTGGTGATTTCTGTTGACCTTCTTCCTTTCCCTCTTCCTCTCTGGTTTGTTCCTGTGTGGGCAAAACAACTCAATACAGCGCTTCATTTCCAGCTGTGTTGCACAGTTACCTGTGTCCAGTAACCAGGGCCGCCTTAACCTACTGTTAGGCCCCTGGGCTGAGAAGTTTTGTAGGCCCTGTCATGTCTCCCAAATTTAGTCTCATTATAGAAAATACCAAGGTCTACACCGACTCTTTTTCATATACTTTTATTGCCATAAAATAACATGAAAATTATTAACAATAAAGTACTAAAGTGTGTTATAAAGTGTAAATATAATATTTAAAGTATGAGT
>JBAMIG010000001.1:1838927-1849701 GCA_037177335.1 Kiunga ballochi | reverse complement strand
GTGATGAAGGCAGAGAAGACTCCTCCCACCCTGCGGCTCCGTGATGAAGGCAGAGAAGACTCCTCCCACCCTGCGGCTCAGTGATGAAGGCAGAGAAGACTCCTCCCACCCTGCGGCTCCGTGATGAAGGCAGAGAAGACTCCTCCCACCCAGCTGTCCGGCAGGTCACCGGGCCGGTAAATCACAGGAACCCGCCGCTAACTCCTGACCCACAGCTGGAGATGCGATGCTGCTACATGCTATACGCTGCTGTCACTGCGACCCACCTGATGTTTCTTCGTACCACATGAAGTCGTCCTTTCTTCTGGAGGCCTTTGTAGAGGCCCTCTGGACCACGTATTGATCACACACTTTGTCCTCTGATATCAGAGAGGAGAAAAAACATGACTGCAGGGAACTAGTTTCATTAACTCTGCTTCCATGCAGGGTTGCTTATCTATGGCCGGGTTAAGGTCGTCATTTAGCCGAGAAGAAAAACAACCCAAAACTTTTCACCGTGATAAACGTGGTCAGTGATGGTTGCCAGTTTCAGCTCCTTGTCCATGTCCCAGTCCACCAGTCCCACACAGCAGTGCAGGTTCAGGCTGCTTTTCAGCAGGAGAGTCATGACTGAAGACGTTTCCTCTCAGTCTGACAGAAAACCTCTGATGAGGAGGGGAATTAAAGCCTGAAGCTTGTTGCAGCAGCTGGAGCAGAACCACCTGATTGGACCCAATCAGGCCCAACGGCGTGCAGCCTGTGCATTAGAGACGGGGAGTCCAGCTCCTCTGACCAAACACCCGTCCACTTTAATGCTATTGTGACAAACTAAACCATGAGGTTTAAACTTCTGAAGTAACGATTCAAAGGCGTTTCTCATCAGAGCACTTTAATCTTATCCATACGACACGTTTCACAACAGTAATAAATCCATTTTTACAGCAGGAGACAAACAAAATCATATATTCATCTTTAAATATCTATATATAGTTTCAACATTAAGCCTTTCACATAGTGGCCTCATCACACAGGAAGTTCCTGCTCAGCTCAGATTTTACTATGTAACAAGCATCTAGTTAAACATCACATGGTCTGTTTGGGGGAACAGTAATTAGCAGACATGCCAACAGCGAGCACAAAGACGGAAATGGATGCCGGGCTGAAGGACCGGCTGCACAGGAACGCTTTCATGACTCGGGACATTTAGGTTTATATTTTTATTTCTGCAGGTGAATCTGAAATAAAACAAGCTGGGCATGAACATGTTCCTGATTTAACACTAATTTTTACTTTCCCAGCTGGTGAGGAGAACAGGGAGTGTCTGCTTTACAACACGGTGACTTCAGCTCCTTCAAAGCCGTTTTCACTCACACACAGTAATAATAAGAATAATCTGGAAGCAATTGCTGCCTGCATGTGGAGAACAGAGGAAACCTCACATCACACCATCTGAATCTTAACCTGGAGACTAAACCTGGATGAAATGATGGAGGGATGAGGGGGGGGATTGGAAAAAGAGGCTCAGAAGATGGGAATGTAGTTGTCGATCTTGGCGCGGTGCCGCTGAGCGATGCACTCGGCGATCCACACGATGTTCCTGCATTCCTGCTCCTTCAGCTTCACGTAGGCGTAGAAAACGCTGAAGTGGAACTGGTTGAGGAAGGCCAGCTTGTTCAGCTTCACCTGCGATGCAGGAAGGAGGAAACATTCATCATCCTGATGCAACAAAGTGGGAAACATGAAGGTGATGAAGGCTTAATGTAGCGGTAAATCCTCATGCTGTAAGGATGCACCTCATGCTCAAAGAAGCGGTCCTCCAGCGTTTTATCTCCCGGGTTGCTTCCAGCGCCTTCAAACAGCAGCTTATATTCCTGGAGACAGAAATCCAGACTTTTCTCACAGGAATAAACGATGATGCAACACGACCTCCGGGAAAACTTGATGGACTTTCTGGACTTACGGGATAGAAATCCGCCACAGCCTTCACCTGCTCGTAGTCATCTGCTCGGGCCAGCTGTGCAAGGCCTTCTGGGTAAAGCTTGCCACAGTGAGGGAAGAGCTTGGCACGGTCCTCTTTGGACAGCTCTGTGCCAAATGAGTTGATGGTGATGATGAAGGCTCTCCTGTCAGCTTCAAACTGCAACAGAAAACCAAATTAACCAACCGTTTACATCAAGGAGGTAAAAACTGGCCCAGCGCCACTTCATTTCCATCTTAATGGTAAAAAAAACTCCCTGAAGACGAACCTCCAGGATGGGACACATGGTGTCGGCGGTGGTTCCTCCCAAGTTAGAGCAGAACTTATAAAACGCCTCCAGATAAGCCTGATTGGAAATAACATGGACGCTTTAGGTTCTCGGCCCATATTTACCAAACGTTTCCTCATGTTAAACATTTTACCTTGTAAAGTGTGTTACGAATGATTTCAATGTTCATCTCATCCAGGTCCTGCTCAGATATGCAGTCCTGGAAGAACGCAGCTGAAAAACACAGAAACACTGTTATTCTGCAGCTTTGGCGCCACCTCCTGGTCAACATGGCGCACCACACCGGACGTACCCAGCGGCGTGTCCACCAGGATGGCGTTGTACAGTTCAGCCGGGGTCTGTGCGATGTTTACAGCCTCCATCTGCTCAAAGCTGCCCAGCGGGTGACACTTAGGCACCAGCTCAGAGATGGCCCGCTGATGCAGAGTCCCGGTGATCAGCAGGATGACGTTATCAATCATATAGCTGTACCTGCAGCCCACAGAGAGGAGGAAGCACAGTGGTTGCATCTTCCTATTCAAATTTTAAAATGATGCAATGCTTCATTTTTTATTAGTTTAGTTATTACTTGTGTTCACTGTCTGTTTTGTCTGCTATGTGATAAACTGTGTGTGTGAAGCCCTGTGAGGCAACGTTGTTGTGATACTGGGCTGTATAAATAAAACTGAATTGAATTGAAACTGAATATTCATTTTAACAAGATGTCAAAGATAAAACCGCCCTGATGGATGCAGGACGTACTGTAAAGACATCACGGGATTCAGTCAATAGATAATCAACCTGAACTTCTACAACTAAACTGCATAAATATGAGAAAAAAGCTTTAAAAAAAACATCATTTTTTACTTACGTGATGAAATCCATGAAGCTGGCCAGCGGTTCGTACGACTGGTTCCTCATGTGGCGAAACTCCACCACCATCTTCTCCTTCAGCTTGTCGTCGATGACGGACACGGTGAGAGGAGAAGCCTCGTTTGCCAGGAAGCTGCCATAGTCTGTGCTCTGCAGGTGGAGCTTCAGGTCTGCAGCAGAACCAACAACACAGCCGATGAGCAAAGCCTCATCGCGAGCCTCGCAGCTCTGATGTGTTTATATGAAACATTAAATGAGCTGTAAGGACAACGTCTGTTACACAATGGTTTAACTGATACATGTTTATTTCTCAGCTAAGCGTGGATCATTTCTACTAACTTCCAACTTCACAGTCAGACGTTTCTTCTTCCAGGAGCATGTATTTAAAAAGCTTTTCAAATCACGGGTCAGGAAGTTATTTACACATTTCCTTTTTATTTATCACACTACAGTTGTGACATAGTGGACTGAGCATCACAGAGAATTTCATTCCACAGATCATACCAGCCTTGCTGCCAGTACAGGATGTCTGTGGGAATCAAACATCAGTCTCAATGGAAATGAATGGAGGAACATTGAAAAAGCTCATTCAGACATCATGAAACTGTCAGATGCTGTAATTAAAGCTGAATCTGCCCCTTCAAAGTGACCATTAGCAGGATGCACACCTGGCACAGTTCCCATTTATCCCCTAATCAGGTAAGTCACGTGATCATGGCTGCCATAGCAAAGAGACACCAAAAACACAGATTCAGAAAGCTCATCTTAGCAGTTTTAACTCAGCATCTCTGTTAAAGCACCAAGTCATTTTAGTTGTATTAACAAACTACTGGACCGTCAAATGTAAGAACTTTGAAGCTAGAAGGTGTTCCTCAAACGACTTAACACGACCATGTAAAATCAGTTTCACTTCCTTTAAAAAAAAACACCATTAACCAAGAAATGTTATAAGGATGTCAGAAAGCCCCAGCTAGCTACATTACAGAGGCTAACAAGCTTAAAAGGATATGCTCCATATTTCCTCTTTCATCGGTACAAAGTGTTAATTTGAAGGTTGAATACTCTTGTTAGAGCCAAACAGAAGAAAACTGGCTGCTAGATAAAAGAGTTGAAAGCTACACTGGTCTTATTTTAACCAGAACGAAGCTAAATGGTTACGAGAATGACAGCTTGTGTTAGCCATAGCTGTTAGCCATTAGCCGTCGTCTGCTTACTTACCTTCCAGAGTCTCACACTGAACGAGATTTAAATAATCTGCCTGGGACAGTATTCCCGCTTTAAAGCCTCTGACTAGCCCCTCCAGGTAGCCATTATCTACGTTAAAATATAGCTCAGAGAAAGGCATCCTGTCCGACCCTCAGATCCGTCGCTGCCGCAGGAAAACGGTCCCCAGTCCGGCTAGTTAGCATTAGCATCAGCTGACTAAATCACGTGACTGTCATCTGATATGTCACCTGGTCGCCTGGGAATATGCATGCATGTTTGCGTGTGTGTTTATGTACTTTCACGGTTTTGACACACCGGGATTAATAAATTATCTATTCATCTATGTCTCAAACAGCGTTAATTTACAGAAAAACTTAATTTTTTAAAAATGATGTTCTTGTACATTTGAAAAAAGGACAATGACTAAACTTCTATCTTTGCTGTCCATCCTGCTCTTTGATGATTCGCCATGTGACAGTTTAAATAAAATATTCTTACTTCAGGACCACAAATAATAAGTGCAATGCACAAGAATCTGATTAAATTACTAAGAAATGATGTGAATCCCAGGTACATCCACCTGGTGGAAGGTTAGCATTATGCAGGAATGTGTGTCCTGATGCTTCTTTTGGCTTCCTCCACAGTTGGACTGGTTTGGTGAGGAGGAGGAGGAAATAAGCAGACAGTTACCAAACACCAAGAACAAATAAAACACTGGGTGCTTTTATATTCTGAGTCAGTTCCTGTCCGACCAGAGAAACAATAATCCTAAAATGAGTTGTTTCCCCCTGTGGAAAACACAACCTTTTAATGGATCTTTACTCTGAAAAGAACAATAAAATGAACATGTCTGAGGATAGAAAGAACTGTGCTTCTTTCTATAAAGATGATGATACACCTACACCTAACAGGTAAGACACATTTAGTTGTGGATGGATGTTGTTTACCTCTGAATTCTGCTCTAAACAAAGTGCATACTTGTTTTTCTGTTGACGCTAAGTAATATGAACACATCGATTCAGACATATAGAGATGTGTGTGTGTGGCTCCAAAAGATGCCAGATGTGCCTCTAATCTGCTAATGTGGGATTTAATGCAGATTCTTGGTATCATGGGAATTTACTGACTCTGGTCCAAACTATACATCCGTTATAAAACCTCTTTGTTTAAATTCATGACCGCAGGTAGCTGGAGGCTTTTCTTGCCATCATTAGCTGAGAGGCAGGGTCCACCCTGGACAGGTCACCAGTCCATCACACAGAGACAAACAACACTGACACACACATCCACTCTTAAAGAGGATTTTTGAATGACTATTGAACCAAACATGCATGTCTTTGGATGGTGGGAGGAAGCTGGAGAACCCAGAGAGAACCACATTAACACAGGAGAACATGCAAACTCTGTACATAAAGAACACTGTTCCAACTGAGACTCAAACCAGCAACGTTCTGGCTGTAGGGCTGCATGTTGACCACCATGCAGCTTATGGATCAAAACTAGAACTCAGATAATTATTATACTGTTATATAAGTTGAATAAATTGAAAGTATTTTTCTTGTGTTGAAGCGAAATGACAGAAAAACCCAAAGAGCCACCTGAACCCAGCGGTGTGTCCATGAGGAGTGACCAGTCTAAACGGCAACCTATTGAATTTAAGGAAGGATCCCACTCTGTTCAGCAAATGTGAGGTTTAAATACATATTTTCTTTTTTTGACCTTTATGGGTTTATTAAACTCTTAATTATAACTAAATCAAGCTCATAACTTTGTCATATTGTTATGTTGTGTTGCAGCCGTGCGAGTCAGAGCCTATCAGAGATCTCCTATCCCAGCGGCGTGTCCATGAGGAGTGACCAGTCTAAACGGCAACCTATTGAATTTAAGGAAGGATCCCACTCTGTTCAGCAAATGTGAGGTTTAAATACATATTTTCTTTTTTTGACCTTTATGGGTTTATTAAACTCTTAATTATAACTAAATCAAGCTCATAACTTTGTCATATTGTTATGTTGTGTTGCAGCCGTGCGAGTCAGAGCCTATCAGAGATCTCCTATCCCAGCGGCGTGTCCATGAGGAGTGACCAGTCTAAACGGCAACCTATTGAATTTAAGGATAGATGCAGCCCTGTTGAGCCCAGGTATATAAGTTTGTTTCCTGCAGGAAGTGAAGTACCTACAATGTGTTACAGGAAGGAAACAAGCAGGAAGAACCTGACTGGCTTCATTTCAAAGATGTATTTTTGGAAAACAAACAAATACTCTGCAGCTTTTCTTCCTTATATCTGTCAGTAAATAAGTTGTTAACAAGTGAAACTGGTTGCATCAGAATGTGAGTTTGGAAAATAAGCTGAACGTCTGAATGTAGGAAGGACTTATTGTTCACTCGCAGCTGTTTGATGGTTTTCTGTCTGTTTCAGTTTAGGTGATTCCTCCACCTTAAAGCGACTACAACGTCTTACTGATCATCAGAAACAAAAGCATACACATTCTACTTTTAAGGTATAAATGTATAAAACATTTCTGCTTTTTGGTTTAGTTTGAGACCAGACATGAATCATAACACCATACTGCATAAATGTGCACCTTTAGCACATTTAAATGATCATGTTTTGGATGCTCCTATAGGTAGTTATAAATCTACAGTTACAGATTGAGACGTATATAATAATTATATCTACTCACCTGAGGTTAAATCAGTTTTGTTCATTCTGACATCATTAAAAAGAGTTATATTTCTGACATGTTTTACATGATGCCTGTGTTCTTCCAGCTGCTCGAAGAGGAGGTCATTACATTTGTCAAGAACGAACTGGTAAAGTTTAGGCGTCTCCTGTATCCAGAATATCAACCAGATTTAGAAGCGCCTAAAGAGGATCACGATGAAGAAGCAGCTGATGAAGAGGGGCAAAGAAACAGAGAAGCATTTCTGGAAATCACAGTAAATTTTCTAAAGCGAAGGAAACAAGATGAGCTGGCTGAGACTCTGCGGAGCAGTAAGATTATATTAAGTCTTTACACATCAACAATAACAGGGGAGCCCAAGTTCTTCCTCCACCATCCTACAACTAAGTCAAACAGCTGAAGTCCCTCATGCATGTCATCCAGCTCTGCAGAAAATGTCAATGGATTCAGGTGTGCTGGAGACAGGTAACGTTGCAGAATGGTGGATCTGGAGGATTTGGACATCTTATCTACAAAACATATGAAATAATCCCTCAAATCTATGTGGCCCATTCAATTGTAAATGTTGGATCAGGTGTGTTTTTGTCTGTAAAAAGGAGGATTTTCTCCAGTCTATTTGATAACTTTTGATTTTCTGTTGTGTCCTCAGAAACTCTTCCTGTGATTTGCCAGCATAAGTTAAAGTCCAACCTAAAGAGAAGGTTTCAGTATTTGTTTGAGGAGCTTTCTCAGGCAGAAAACCCAACACCTGTGAATCAGGTCTACACGGAGCTCCACATCACACAGTGTGGGGGTGAAGAGATGAACGATCAACATGAAGTCAGACAGACAGAAGCTTTATTCTGGAAAGCATTAGTTCCTGAAGTCCCTATCAGCTGTGCGAACATCTTTAAACCTGCTCCTGGAAGAGAAGAACCAGTCAGGACCATGGTGACCAAAGGAGTGGCCGGCATTGGGAAGACGGTCCTGACACAGAAGTTCACTCTGGACTGGGCAGAAAACAAAAGCAACCACAACATTGAGTTTGTCTTCCCATTCACCTTCCGGGAACTCAATTTACTGAATACAAGCAGCTACAGCTTAGTTGAGCTCATCCATCATCTTTTCAGTGAAACCAGAGAAGCAGGAATCTCCAGGTTTGAAAACTTCCAGGTTGTGCTCATCTTTGATGGTCTGGATGAGTGTCGGCCTCCTTTGGACTTCAGCAACACCCAGATCCTGACAGATGCTACAGCATCCAGCTCAGTGCACACCCTGTTGGTAAACCTCATCAGGGGGAACCTGCTTCCTTCTGCTCGTCTCTGGATTACAACTCGACCTGCAGCAGCCAATCAGATCCCTGCTAACTGTGTTGACATGGTGACTGAAGTCAGAGGCTTCACGAACCAACAAAAGGAAGATTATTTCCAAAAAAGATTCAGTGATCAGGAGCTGGCCAGAAGAATAATCTCCCATGTTGGTTTATCACGAAGCCTGCACATCATGTGCTACATCCCTGTCTTCTGCTACATCACCGCCACCGTTCTGGACCATGCACTGAAGAGCAAAGAGACACCAGAGCTGCCCAGAACCCTGACTGAGATGTATGTCCACTTCCTGCTGGTTCAGGTCAAACAGAATAATGTGAAGTATCACAGAAAAGCTCAGACTGATCCAGTCTGGAGTGCAAAGAGCAAGAAAATCATCCTTGCTTTGGGAAAGTTGGCTTTCGAGCAGCTGGAGAAAAGAAACCTGATCTTCTATGAAGAGGACCTGAAAGAGTACGGCATTGACATAGAAGCTACCTCAGCCTATGCTGGAGTGTTCACCGAGGTCTCCAAAGACATGATGGGTTTGGATCAGGGCCGGGCGTTTAGTTTTGTCCATCTAAGTGTCCAAGAGTTTCTGGCTGCTCTTTATGTCTCCATGACGTTCTTACGAACCGGCATCAATCCTCTGGGAAAAAAACGCTTTTCCTTACACCAGGAATCAAAGTGTAAGCAGCTCTACAAAAGCGCAGTGGACGCAGCTTTGCAAAGTCCAAATGGACACTTGGACATGTTTGTCCGCTTCCTTCTGGGTCTTTCGCAGAACACGAACCAGACTCTCTTGCGAGGCTTGGTTAAGAGGACGAGACATAAACAGCAGGTCAAAGACGCGCTCGTGCAGTACATCAAGAAGAAGATACAGGACAGTCCTTCAACAGAGAAAAGCATCCATCTGTTTTACTGGCTGAATGAACTGAACGATCATTCTCTAGAGGAGCAGATCCAACAGTACCTGAGTTCAGGAAGTGACTCTGGAAAGCAGCTCTCTGCTTCTCAGTGGTCAGCACTCACCTTCATCTTGCTTTCATCACAGGAAGATCTAAACGTGTTTGACATGAAGAAATTCTCAGCTTCAAAGGAGGCTCTTGTGCATCTTCTGCCGGTGGTCACAGCTTCCAAGAAATCTCTGTATGTATGAAAATAAACCATTTGCATGACGTTCGTTTTGCACACAGCAAGAAAATACGTCAAATATTCCTCTGGTTTCCTTTCAGGCTAAGCAGCTGTGGTCTCTCGTGGAGAAGCTGCACCACTCTACTCCCAGCTTTAACCTCTGAGAACTCATCTCTGAGAGAGTTGGACCTGAGCAACAATGACCTGGAGGATACAGGAGTTCAGATACTCTCAGATGGACTCAAGGATCCACATTGTAGACTGGAGACTCTTAGGTCCGTAACTGAGTGAAGTCTTTGTATTTCTAAAGTCATGTCATGGTCCTTCTACAATTACAAAGCAAAATAACATTATGGTACATTATTTATCATCTGGTTTATTTAAAAAGTGTTAACAAACATCCTAATTTAAAGGATGTCTCAGCTTGTAATTTTGACATGCTAAATCAGAAGTGGTCATCTTTGTACCTCTACAACAATCGTCCTGATAGTGTTGGATTAGGTTTGAGTGAGAAATAGCTTCCTGTTTCACTGTCATGAATTATCATCGGCCTGTAATGTAAGGGGTCACCCATAGGGAATAAATCCATGACCTTGTATGAACTATGTCAGTAGACCTCTGATTGGGTTTTAGTACCCTGTCAGTCCTTTAGTGAGCTGAGTTTGTGAAGAGAAGGGAGACCAGGAGACCTTAGGAAAAGGAATAGGGAGGGTTAAGATTAGGGAAAAAGTTTTTTAGGTCAGGTTAGTTGGATGTTATGCTCTGCACAAGTCTGCTATTTAAGTCTGATCCGTTGCATCAGGCCCTGTGATGGACTAGTGACCTGCCCAGAAGTGGTAGAAAATGGATGGATAGATGTGATCCATCAGGAATGTTCCAGAAAAGAAACTCTTGCATGACTATGTCTCTTGTGTCTCTTGTAGACCGGAGTTTTGTTTTGAAATGGACCTTTGTGCTTCCAGCTTGTCAGGCTGTCTGATCACAGGGGAGGGCTGTGCTTCTCTGGCTTCAGCTCTGAGCTCCAACCCCTCCCATCTGAGAGAACTCGACCTGAGCTTCAACCATACTGGAGAATCTGGACTCAATCGTCTCTTTGCAGGACTGCAGGATCCAAACTGGAGACTGGAAACTCTCAAGTACAGCTTATTGTGTTATTGTGGAGACTAATAACTGTATTTTAGGTTAATGAGAGAGTTTGTGTTCATGTGCTGCTCTGTATACTTCCACAGGACCGATCACTGTGGAAAGAGACGATTACAACCATCTCCCATCAGGTGTAAGTAAACTGTTTTAGTTTAGCTTATCATTACTTCTGTACTTCACTAATTTACATGTTTTATATGTGCAACTGCATCATCATGGAGAG
>JBAMIG010000001.1:1771629-1781629 GCA_037177335.1 Kiunga ballochi | reverse complement strand
CATGCAGAGCCAAAAGCTCCTCATTAAAATCATCTAGGAGAGCCAACAGAGCAATAGCCTGAACACATCTTATAAAAACACACATTTCCTTTTCTGAACTGCTGAAAACATGAGAACCCACCGATAAAATATGGTGCAAAAGCCTGTCGCTGATCCGTGCTGAGGAAGCACTTTTCCCACAACACAGCCATTTCTGAGCGGATGGCATCTGTGACGTTACGGATGTTTAGCAGTTTGAGTTCCTCTAAACGCTGCACTTCTGCTCGCAACTGAGGAAGAAGAAGAAAGACGAACAAGCCGGAGTTACGGACAGAAAAGGGAGCGAATCAGCGAAGGATTAGCATCACGCTAACACGTTTCCTCACCGCTTCCAGGTTCCTCTTCCTGGATGTGACCATGTGCTGGTTCAAAGCTGCCCTCTCCTCCTGAGGGACCTGCAGTCTGTTCCACAGCTGCTGGATCTTCTCTCTATGGAGCTCACACGTTGCCTCGTTCTCTGCTTTACGTTCTTCCAGCTGTAAGATCAACACATCAGAGCTCCCAATTCAGCAGGACCAGAGGAATACCAGTAAACCCATTAGGATGTCTTATGACTGACTGACTGACTGACTGACACACACCCATCATTTGAATAAAGCAGAAGAGGTGAAAAGCATCTTGCCTGACAGAGAAGCAGCTTGAGTGCAGTGATGTTGTCTCTGGAGAGACAAAAAGAGTCCTCGTCCTCACAGACGGCGTCTTTCTCAAAGCTGGTCTCTGGGATGTGTTCCAGCTCCTCCATGTATAAGATGATCTGCTTCTTGAGGTCCATGAACTCAGCGTGCCGCTTTTCCTGCAAACATCAGAGCGAAGGCCACTGAGCCAACAGGAAGCTTAGTTTGGATCGGTTTGCTTATTTCTGGGTCCGCCCGGACCTTCTCTGCGTTCTGGTTGCAGATGTGCTGATGGAAGCTCTCCAGCTGCTCCAGAGAGGGGACGGCGTCTGCAGCGATGCCATACGGTATGCAGCACAAAACGTCACACAGGTCCTGGTCCTGCTCCAGCAGCGCCTTCAGCCGCTCCGTACGGTGGTTCCTCTGCTTCACCAGAGCCTCCACCTGCATGCGGGCGTTCTTCTCCTGCTGGAGCATGCTGAGGCCATCCTCCTCCTGAGTGAAACATTTCACAGGACAAAGCGAGTTAAAAGCAGCTTTAATCGCAGCGTTTCGCCGGCAGGCAGGTTAAAGCTGTTAATGCCACAGAAAACACGAGACCTAAACCTTACCACAGAAGATGGAGATGTGGATCAGAGACCATAAAAAGGAACATTTAAAAAAGTGTTTTGGCCTCATGGAGGGATGTGTGGACATATCTGGACGTCAGTGTGAAAGAGATGGGATGTTTTCTTTGGCTCTCCCTCTAAGCACCTCACTAAGGCTGCATCTCCTCTTAGATGCAAATTTAGTCACGAGTTGATTTAAAGGTAATCATTTACCCTTAATACACCAAACTATAGACGCCTCGCAAGTGATGTATGTGATGCGTTCATGGTCCAAAACAGCTGTTTTACAGCTGAAAGACATAAAAACTCACATCTATGAGGAAGTTTTAGAACTTAAAAAGCATCTTGCTGTGCTGTGGGATACACAGATCAGAGTAAAGATCATCCACATCTTACTCCATACAGATATTATTAGGTCTTGTCCTGATATATAGACATGAACGGGACATAACACTAAAGCCAATCCTGAGGGTTGCTGGTCCAGCTGGTCACAAGACATGCATGTAGGGTTAATAGCTATGGTTAAAATGACTGCTTATCTTATGCAGGTTGCTTTGGATAAAGCATCTGTCACATGACTGCAGAATAAAATCTTCCTTCTATGTTTGACTGAACGCAGAGATAGCAAACAGCACATTGGAAGGAGTTCTTATATTAAATGAGACGAGTGATGGATGAATAAAACCGTTACAGAAATGCCTCCAGGATGTGTACAATATGGAATAAATCCTTTCTGGGTTTTTACTGATGTACTTTATGACAGAAAGAAGGTATGAACACATGCATGGCAGATAGTTTCAGCACTTTAGGAGAACAAGCTGAGATAAGTCTGATGATCCAGTTTTCCATCAGTTCAGAGACATTACCTCAAAGGTTGAAAGTTGGAGCTCCAAACAGAGCTTCTCAATTTCAGTCCTGCATGTCTGGATACTGCTTTCGAGTCGGTTTTTCAGGGCTTCTTCTTCTTTAATCATCATATCCAGTAAGTTCTGCCAGACAAATGCAGAAAAAGAGATGTGCACATACATAACCCTTACACAGATCCAGGAAACGATCTTTCAAACAATAAGAGCACGAGCATTTAAACATCTTTGAGATAAAAACGTGACATGAGGTTCAGACACATATCACCCTTTGGTGGAGATCAACGTGTTGTAGCGGCTAAGTTTATTCAAATCTGCACATAATGCTGAAATTAGCAGGTTCAGATAAATAAAAATAAAACTTTTGCTACAAAATAAGATTTCAAGCACAACAACAAACAACCAGGTTGTTTAAAGAGGATGCAAATTACTGACAAGCTCAGTAAAACTCCTGTTTGAACTTGTGGTAAAAGGCATGACTGTGAAAGAAACTACAAAAAAACATCTTTACTTAGATTTTACAAATAATATCAGACTGTTTTTATAACACACAGGTTGCATTTGGGTCAGAAATGTTGAGCTGCGCTCCCCTGCAGCCTGAATAAATACCCAATACAGTAAAAACCAGTCAATCACTTCAACAAGGGGGTTAGAAAACCTGATCTGCAAGGTCCACCTGCAGGTTTCACATTTCTGCATGTTTGCTGGACAAAAGCTCAGATTGTGGACAACAAACCACTGGATGAGTTTCATTTGAATCAGGTGGGCTGGAGCAGGTAAAACCTGCAGGACAGAGGTCCTGGAGGACCAGACTTTAGACTCTTCTTTACTCATAATTTACTAGATTTCTTATTTCACATGATTAATTGTGGCTTGAGACTATCATGCTGTCGGATCGCTTGTCTCTGAGAAGTTTGATTGGTTATTATTTTAGAGGGAATTTCGGTCAAAGCTGACGCCACACACCAAAGATGAAGAGTCGGGAGATTTTGCTCGAATTAACAGAAATTTTGCTGTTAACTTTACTTTGCAAAAGAAGACGGAAACCGTGGGTTCATCCCATTTTACAAACAAGAAAAATTAATGGTGAATATCACCATTTGATGGCCGACCTCAAAGCTGATCCTGAAAAATTCCGTGCCTACTTTCGCCTAACTTAACAGGCGAAAGTAGGCCTTTTTATAACATAACATAATATAATATAACATAATTAAACATAACATAATCATGTCATTTATAGGCCTAACAGGCCTTTTTATTTAAAGCCCGATACTCATTGCGGGAAGGATAAAAAAGGACAGGAAAATCTTTGTTAATTATGTCTATGGGTAAAATTATCTTCTCTTCCATGAAGAAACTTTTCCCTGACTACAGTTTAAAGTCTAAAGTTTAATATTTTTCAACTCTTTTTTTGTCGCGTCGCAAGCCTTCGTGTGCACGCGTACGTGAACGAGAATTAAATTTCACATGCACGAATGTCGCTGGAAGCTTGGCTGGAAAGCGACAGCGATTTTCGCCTAATCGCGGAGCTTCCATAGGAAATGAATGGAGCATAAGCGACGTCGCTCCCCGTGTGTCGAGCCCAGTCTGACCCTCATAACCACCCCACCTGTTCAGGAGCTGACCTTTTCTAACAGGCAAAGCTTAACATTTACAGATCCACGCAAGAGGATTTTATACATTTGCAAAGTCTTACTTTAATGTGGTTTTTGACTACATTAGTTCTCTGTAGTCTCTGGTCCTCTGGTATGCCGATCTCCTCCCAAATGTCCTTCAGCTGGCGCAATGCTTTGTTCAGGCAGGACACAGCCTCTACTGCCAGCACCTCACTAAAACATGGACAACAGTGTTGTTGTTGATAAGCTTTCTTATTATAACATTGTTTTAAAACAAAGAATTTTTTATCGATATCTATAGTTTAAGCTAATTGGCTTCAGATTAGCTAACAGCCATCTCGTCTAACGTTAGCTACTTTCAATTATTCCCGTTTTACGTTTAACACATTTTGGTTCGAGAAAGAAAGGATTTTAAACTTACCTCTTTCTCATAGTTAAATCCCAGACTTGGCAATTTGGGCAGAGTGGCAATTTCAAAACAACCGAAACCTGTCCAACAAAGAACTAGTGATGGTTTCCTTGTACGATCCCAGTTCAGTCCGTTTGTTCAGTTCAAAATACGCAGGCAGCAGCCTTCTGTTCTCTGATTGGCTAGTTCTGAAAGAGCGTTAGGTACGTTCACCGTGACGCGCCGGCGGTTTGTTGTGAGGAACATGACACCGAGCCGCCCCTAACAGAGCAACTCAATCTATCCATACGAACAAAATCCAGCACACCAGTTATTTGAAGGGTGCGGTGATGCTGCGTTTAAACACTTGGAAAAATCAGCGTTGTTTAATGAGTCATCTCACAGTTTATAATATGACAAACTATATCAAAATAAATGAAAAACACGAGTTAAAAACCCCAATTTAATCACGTTATACATTCTTTACAGTTCATTTGCAGTTAGGTAAAGTGAATAATTTGTGTGCATGACAGGTGTCTGCAGGAATGCGTGGCATTTCTTCAGGAGTGGTTTTCCAGCAGCGCCTCCATCAGCCTGGAACTGTTTGTTATGGCTGTTGTTACCACAATGAATTTGTATCCTGGAACAACACAACAGACATGTTATAAAATACATTTGTAACTTTCTTTATATGTCTCAGCAAAGTGTGATAAATACATATCTGATGACGAGAAAGAAAGACAACGTTGCAAATATGAATGAAAAATAAATGTTTACATCCATTTTCACATGTAGTTTTGTTTGAATGGGAATGCGTGTTTAATATTAACCAGGAAAATGTCATCATTTCATATATTTTTCAGAGTTTTCTGGAAGAGTTAACTGTATTGTAGGAAATAACAGTTTTAAAAAGGGCTGGGCCTTTCCTTTGCATTGTTCACAGTAGTGACTTGCATCCCGGCTGTTCCCATGTCCATCTCGGGATTTCAGATGTCCACTTTGACACTGTGGCGATAAGGATGGTCTGAACACAACAAACGTAGACATAAAAAGCCACAACCATGTTTACCCTTTTCTCTGCCGAGGAAACGAAGGGCTGAAATCTCAGAGAAGGTACATCCACCGAGGAACATGACCAGAATGATGCGCTGAGCGTCGCTCTTTGCCCCTCCGTCAGCTCCACTGCTTCCTGGTGTGAGACGGAGAACATCCAGCGCTCAGTGATGCTAAAGCAGTATGTGTGGGTTTACTTTTCATGCATGACCCTTGTTTTATAACAAACGACAACCTGTAACAGCGAATTCATGGCCGTTTAACAGCCGGCTGACTTCTTCAAGCCCCGTCCAACCGTCCCGCTCCAACACCTACAAAACAGACACCAGCAGTAAAATCACAGCTTTTCTCTGGATCCGTCTCCAGGTGATAAAAACCCACCTGCTCCACGAGTTTGCAGCTCAGCGGGACGTAAGCACCGCTGAAGATGTAAGCCATGTCTCGAGGGACACGCAAATCATATTCCTCATCTGACTTTGGCACCTGTACACAAAAAAGTCACAACAGACAGATCTTTCAAAATAAAGCTCTCTGCATCTCAGTGGAAGGTTTCTGGTAATGATGGGAGTGAAGAAATTCAGATTATCACCAGTTACCAGGTTCAGCTTTCGGCTCAACGCTCGGAAATGACTTTTTTGCCAGAGAGGAAAAAGCATCTGTTAGCTTTCCTAGAGGGGAAAAAAGAGATGAGTGCATCTGCAGACATGAACGCATCCATGTGTGAAAGCGAGACGGAGGTCTGCTTTACCTGCAGCTCTGTCATTGACCAGTTTGCCCACTTTGCTTTCCATAACAGTAAGCGTCTCCCCAGGCGGCTGCTCCACCAGCAGCCCCAGCTGCCTCAGGTTGGAAAAGGTGAGCAGGTGGTCCACTCCATAGCTCTGCGGGGATCAGAGAGAATCACACCAATATGCCACAGCCTCTGCTTGTTAAAGGTAACACATGAGGAGCCCGACAACGTTGCTTTCAGTGTTTTACCCCAAATTCAGCCAAAAGAGCTGAAAAGAGAACTGAGGTCTGTCCACTCCCACCTGTCATGCAGAGGATGCAGCCTTTGCTGGACCTCGCTTGAGAGGATTTTAGAAAGGCATTGGCAGAATCCTTTATAATATGAATATGAGAATATATTGAATGTGTGTCACTAATCAGAGTGAAACCACACCGTCAGGCTGAAATCCACACACAGGTCACCATCTTACCAAACACGTATCCCTTACAGCCCATCTGTTGGTAGCATTTAGCCACCATTAGCCTGGTTGTTCTTCAAACACATAAAAACGTTTTGGACGATCCGAGGACGTCCAAAACTTTAAGACAAGTTGATAAAAATGAACATAACACCTGTCCTCTTTCTACACATTTAAAAAACATATATATTTGTGCAAGTGTGTGTGTGTGTGCTGCCGGACACCTGAATTTCTTCTTTGGAGATTAATAAAGTTTTATCTAAAAAAATCTATCTAATATATGTAAATACAAACATAATAAAGCAGGCCCGTACCTGTTTCATGGCTGTCACCTGTGCTTACCTGAAGGTACTGAGCCTTTAGTGATCGGTAATCTTTTGGAAGAAGTCCTGTGAGGAAAACCGTGTCACGCCTTTGTAAAGAAAACACCTTTTTATTTTTATTAAAAGATATTTTACCGTTTTCTGTGATGGACAGAAGACAAAGCAGCCTCAAACTTTCTATCATGGAAACCTGAAAGCATAGAAAACACTTAAAACAGGTTTTTATTGCTGGTTTTTATCTTCTCATAGTAAAACCCACCTGTCTGTTGATGTGCTCCTCTATGTAAGAAATGCATTCACGGATTTCAAATCCTTCAAGTAAAGCTACGAGGGAGAAGAAAAACATCCTCATTAGGAACAAAAATCCTACTGTGGTGCAAAAACAGCAGCCTCAGCTTCCTGAGCTTTTATATGTGTTTCTGCGGGATCGTAAAGATGCTGCATTCACTGCGCCTCAGACAAAAGTGGGAGCTTTGAACATTATTAGTGGCTATAGCTTTCAACAGGAAGGTGAGATGGAGCCGGCTTCCCGGCCTGCAGAGAAAAGGATCCTGCCTTACATGTGCAGACAGTGCTACTCCGGCTCTAAACGCTTTAAAGACACAAAACTCATTGCTAAATCTTATAAACGTTCCCTGAATCTCTCGTGTGAGTCGGATTATTCTTACAATGTTCTGTCTTCAGCAGCTCCTGAAAGTCCTGCTTTGTTTTTTTCTTCATTATAGATTCACTGGCACCGATGTCTGAAAGAGAAGACGCCTTTCAGCTCTGCAACCGTGCAAATATGAGGTTAAAATGTGCAAAAAATCTGGGATTAGTGCTGCGATGCTCACGCAGGCTGAGCAGCCGATGCTCCTGTTTCAGGCCTTTCAGCTCCTCTGACACAAACGTCTTCATCTGCTTTATGTCCATGCCCCGGCGTTTCTGCACAGATGAAAGGAAAAGCAGGAGAGCACGCTGGTTACGACGCTCCTCATGGTTACAGCTTTTCATACATACTCCCTCACATCGTACGCAGTCTGCAGGTTCCTGGCTTTCTGGCTGAGAAATCCAAAGACGTTGGAGAAATGCTCGTTTCTGATTTCACCGAAGACCTGCGAGACGGTTCGGACATTTACTTTCACATCACAGAGGGGAAAACGTGCAGCTCTGGTGGGAGTCAGACCTTATCCTGCGAGTTCAGCATGACTTTCATGCTTTTATCAGAGGAAGTGACATCAGGTCCAAACTCCACACATCCTGCAGAAAACACACGGCAATGAGAGTCACAGCGTACCATCCGCTGTTTGACAGAAAGGAAAAGACACGAGGAGCAAAGTGGAGATGAATAAGAGGGAATTTTTAAAGAAATGAATGAAGGCAGATGTTTTCCACCTAAACCCACCACATTTGATCCGGAATATATCATCTACCAGGCCTTCATAGACGACTTGTGAGCATAGCGGCGTGACAAAGTCCACGTCTGCAGAAACAGGGTGGATGTTTTAGTGGGAAGGAAGCGAGCTGCAGCAGCTGGGGGGACATGCAGCGTCTCACCTCGGTCAAAAAGAAAGACATTCCCGATCTCAGCCTGCTGAGCTTTTTTCTCTCCCTCCTCCACCTGCTCCCTCCATGACTCATAAGTCATCTGGTGTCACACAAACAGGACTAATAACGGCTCAAGTCTTCATTACATAAATATCATAAAACATCTTTTAAATGAAGCCATCAGAGTGGATTAAAGCTGAGCTAAACAACCCGACTGGTCCTTAATCTCAGGTAATGCAGACCTTAGCACAACGTCCGATTCCGTAGACCTTAGAAAACGGCCCGTAGAGGGAGTGAAGGAGGTGCAGAGCGCTGCCAGCTGTCCTTACCCACCGCTGGTCTCCTGCCTGCAAAAACACAGGAAATGTGCTTTAATCTGACATTTCACAGCAGTTTTGTGTTTATTTGCTCTTTATTTTGTTTTAGTAGTATTTTGTTTTTTTTTACCAGACATGATTGTTAAAATAAAGCTCAGAAAATGCTCCTTAAAACCAACTTAAAGCCATATTTTCAATGAAAGTTGAATATTTTTCCACACCCACATAAATCAATAAGCAATAAATAATAGAACCATGCAAACTGAAAGGGTCACTCTGTGGTTTCAGACGCTCATCTGGAACACCTGATGGACCAGAGCGGAAAAAAGAGGAGAATGAAGCCAAGAAACCGGCAGAAAAACTTCATCCTCTACAAAAAGAAGCATCTGGTTAAGATGCCTCCATGCTGAGGTGTCCCGGGGACGTCCCAGTGGGACACCAAGAAAGATGGATGATGGATGGATGGATGGACGGACGGACGGACGGACGGACGGACGGACGGACGGATGGATGGATACATGGATGGATGGATGGACGAACGGATGGATGGACGAACGGATGGATGGATGGACAAACGGATGGATGGATGGATACATGGATGGATGGATGGATGGATGGACGAACGGATGGATGGATGGATGGATGGACGAACGGATGGATGGACGAACGGATGGATGGATGGATGGACAAACGGATGGATGGATGGATACATGGATGGATGGATGGATGGATGGATGGATGGATGGATGGATGGATGGATGGACGAACGGATGGATGGATGGACGGATGGTGAACAGATGGATATATGGATGGATGGACGTATGGATGGATGGACGGATGGATAGATGGACGGATGGTGAACAGATGGATGGATGGATGGATGGACGTATGGATGGATGGACGTATGGATGGATGGACGGATGGTGAACAGATGGATGGATGGATGGATGGACGAACGGATGGATGGATGGATGGATGGACGAACGGATGGATGGATGGACGGATGGTGAACAGATGGATATATGGATGGATGGACGTATGGATGGACGAACGGATGGATGGATGGACGGATGGTGAACAGATGGATATATGGATGGATGGACGTATGGATGGATGGACGTATGGTGAACAGATGGATGGATGGATGGATGGACGAACGGATGGATGGATGGACGGATGGTGAACAGATGGATGGATGGATGGATGGACGAACGGATGGATGGATGGACGGATGGTGAACAGATGGATATATGGATGGATGGATGGATGGATGGATGGACGGATGGATAGATGGATGGATGGAGGGATGGATAGATGGATGGATGGATGGTGAACAGATGGATGGATGGATGGATGGAGGGATGGATGGATGGACGGACAGACGGATGGATGGATGGATGGATGGTGAACAGATGGATGGATGGATGGATGGAGGGATGGATGGATGGACGGACAGACGGATGGA
>JBAMIG010000001.1:1552256-1565772 GCA_037177335.1 Kiunga ballochi | reverse complement strand
AGGACCTTCATCTCCATGGAAACTAGCAGGACCTTCATCTCCATGGAAACTAGCAGGACCTTCATCTCCATGGAAACAAACAGGACCTTCATCTCCATGGAAACCAGCATGATCTTCATCTCCATGGAAACTAGCAGGACCTTCATCTCATATTTCAGTGTTTGAAAAATACTAGAAAGCTGCAAGCCTGGGTTCCACTAATGTTCTCTGAGCATAACTTTATGGATCAGGAACCAGCAGCTTCTCACCATGAGGGTCCTGCAGCTTTCAGGCATTTCCCTCATTTAAATTCTCCACCAGCAGTTTTCCAGGAAACTCAGGAGGCTGGGTCTTTTCCACTGAAGCCTATTTATTTCCCAAAAGAAGAAAGGAAAACAGATGTGGATTATTTTATCTTCTCATGCAGCTCCCACAGTACTTCTGCTTCCAGTTTGTTAGTGTGCACGTGTAACACACTGCTTCAGTTTATCCAGATAGGCTGTAATTCTGCTACTCCTGTTTGAACCAGAGGACAGATGCTGCTGCCTTGTGGACATGTCTGTCTCTGCTGCAGGGTAGCAGACAGGTCGCCGGCATCGTACAGGTGTGTCTCGGGTAAAGCAGAAGATCAGGAGGCAGCTCGGTTTCAGGAGTATTGCTCCATGCGGCTTTGCGGTGAGGAAGCAACGTGTCCAGATTGCCTGGTGGACTTTTGTTCTTCTGTGCCGTCTCCTGATTGGTCCAGCTTCTTCCTCTGTGCAGGTGGAGCTGCTGGGTAAAACCAGGTATGCTGGCAGATCTGTGACATCATGCACCAGCACGTGCACATGTGACACAGCAACCCAGTGCTTCAGACATAAATGCATCATCTCATCCTGCTGTAATACAACAGGATCCCAGTAGATGGCGCCAGTGCGCTGATAGTTTTACTGGTTTCATGCAGACTGTCACACATTCTGCTATATTTATCATGTTACTTTCACACATGTTTAATTAGAGTTAATTCTATATGAATCTGTAGTTTTATTCCTATTTCTTATGTTTTTGCATTAAAGATCTAAATGTGCTGCTCTTTTAGGGACCAGAAGTCTTGATTTTGGTAAAAATCGTTTTGCTTTGGGGTTGAAATCATTTCAGTGAAAGTCACATGACGACTAATGTCAGAGTAAAGACGTGAAGATGCATAAAAAAAAAAGCCCGAAAATCAGAGAAAACTCTTTTCTAAATCCCATAAAATGTATTTTCCTCTTATTGCTGCAGTTTGCATAGTAAAAAAGTAAAACAGAAGATGCTCCTCATCCTCCCACCATCTGCTTAAAGCGGTGGTCCATGTCGGGATGGATGCAGAACAGAACCGGACTCATCAGGTTTTTGCTGCGATGTGATTGGCTGATCACACACTCAGCTGGTCGTTGTGAGCTGAGTGTGTGTGCGGCGGGTCAAAGGTTAAAGGTCCTAAAATCTGATTAAAGCCAAACGTCTCAGCCTGCGTTAGCTGAGCTGCTCTGAGACACCCGTCCTTCAGCGGGGACATTGTCTCATTGTCTATTTGTCCCATCACATCTGGGTTTCTCAGGCGCTCCAGAAATGACATGTAGATCTTTGTGTTCACAGACTGATGAGGTGAAATAAGTTGCAGCTCCGCTGAGTCCATAAAGCCTGAAGGAGACAGCTGATGCTGCATTCAGGGAACCCATTTATAACAGGATATTAGATCATTACGCTGCTTTCCAACAGGCTGATGACAAATTCACACAAAGACACTTTTCTCGGTTAGATTTTAATTAAAATATATAGAAACAGGACCACTGGTAGAAACATTCAATAACATGAAACAGTGAACAGAAATCCCGCCTCACAGCAGAACCTTCCAAACGCAGCGGGCCCACAGCGTCCTCCTGTGTCTAACCGGCTCAAACTAAAGCTTCATCCAAATACAATGAAATCTTTCAGCTGCGATGGATCTAAAAAAAACTTTACTCAGGTTTACAGCAGAGGGGAACAAACGTGCGCTCCTGCTCAGAAAGGAATAAAGTGCAGAGTTTAGGGAGTGACACGGTTACTGGCTGATATCTACAGCAGATGATTTCCCCTCCTGAAGTAAAAGTTTGTTGCCGTCGGGTAAAGCAGTAAAAACAAAAAGGCGGGACTCTGGGTGAATATTCCCGCTCTGCAGACGGGAAAAGCAGGAATCATCAGACCGGAATGAGAGGACGAAGCGGACTCCAACATGGAGCTCAGGAACCACTTTAACAGTGTGATGCTGCTAAACGTCTGGAAAACGGGTGGAAATGGGAGGAGTCTCCTGTTCTTGCTGGTTTTTCTGTATTAGGATCCAAAAGCCCAGCAGCTGCAGGACAAGCTGCTCGTGTTGCACAGCGGGCCAGAACCCACAGCCCACTCTATGAGCACGCAGCTTCCAGCTGCTCGTCCTGAAACGGGTAGCTGAGTGCGGGAGGGAAGCCCTGAGTGCGAGGCTGTTCGTCCAGAAGCATCAGGTCCTCCACGTCCCTCCCTTTGTATCGCCGCCTGCAGATCTTTACTGTCACTTTTCGCCCCTGAAAGACTTTCAGGGCTTCTTTGGAAGCCATGGCTCTGGCACCGGGTTCGTCCCGCCCGTACCCGGTGCCCATGTAGACCGTCTGGCAGCGGATTTCACACACATGGCCTTCCTTCTGTGTGCGGCCTGCTGGGAGGCCTGCGATGTCCTTCAGCGGGACAAAAACACACGTCAGGCTCTGTTTACAGGACTCCACGCAGCTCCGCAGAATTTCAAAGTGGTCCAGATTGGGGCCGAAGCCCCCGGCCGACACCAGCTTCCACGCCACCGCCTTATAGAGTCGGTTAAAGAAGGGCTGGTGCTCGGCGGGGGCCTGTGGAGGAGGTGCTGCTTTCTGAGCCGCGGGCCTCGCGCTGGTCCTCCCTGCTGCCCGGCCGTCAGCCTCATTAGACCCACATCTGCTCCTTTTCACGCAGCTGTCCGCCTCACAATCTGCAAATGAAAGCAGCAGTGATGAAGCACTGATGAGGAAGCAGCAACACTAAACACATTATTATTTTGTTTGGCTGAACTGGGAGGGAAAACACGGTAAAAACACTTCCTCACCGGCTGTGGCGCCACGCTTTCCTCTGGCTGCCATTTCTTCTTTTGTGCTTTTAAAAACAGGAGCATCTTGAATAACGATCCCTTCGCTCATCTCCTGGATTTTCTCCATGACAGCCAGCGGATAACTGATAACCAGGAGAACAAGTCACTCTGCATCTGAGCGCTTTAACATGGTTTAGTTTCTTCACTGAAGCAACCAACCGATAAGTAAACCTACTACTTCCTGCATGAAACTATTACCAGGAAATTTAACTAAATGAGAAATTTTAAAACTAAATTTACTTAAAATGAACCTAAATTAAAACTAAATGTGAATTAAAAATACATTTGAATTTATTTATGGGGTTTTTTTTTATTAAAAAACATTTAAATTAAATGTGTATAATGCTTTTTATACTATGTAAATGGATGTTTTTATAACTGCATTGTTTTGTATTTAATTAGATTAGATTATATCTTTATTAGATGAATAAAGATATGATATTATACAGCCCTTTTCTAGTCGTGTGAACAGCGTTCAGGCTGTGGCTGCTAATAGAGATTTTTGTTTCAGAAACACTTGATGCAAACAGACGGATTAATATGATTAATATGATGGGATGATTACAGGAAAGAGAAAAAATAAAAATATGATTTGCATATTTATGTTATTTATAACCTTCTGATCATTTCTGTAAAAATCTATTATTATGTAACCAAATCAATCGCTGTGTCCAAACCTCCACAGCAGTTCACACATTATGGATCGAATAAAAAGATTGATCACTTCCTGACAGCCGTGTTACCATGGTAACCAGTCTATACAGACATTGGAAAGGCTTTTTACACCTAGTGAATAAAAGCATCAAATGCATTGCATTATGGGAATATTTTTATTTGTAGGGAAGTGAAAGTTTCCATTTCCATGATTTTGACACAGCAAGGTGTAGATGTACTCTTCACCAGGTGTCTCCTACCTGCATCCAAGGAAAACGTGATTAGCCCAGACCATGGAGAGAGAGAGGAGCCGATCCAGACTGCTGCTCGGGACTCCGGGCTCCACTGTGGGGAAAGCCTCCATGTTCCTGAGGAGGAACTCTCTCCTGGCCAGCCACTGCTTGTTGCTCTCACAGTAGCCTCTGAGTGTGTCCACCCACTGGGCCAGCTGCGGGTTCTGGCCCAGATACTCTGACACTATGTCCTCTCCGCTCCTCTTCCCGGCCATTCCTGCATGGACAACACAACAGCAGCAAACCCAAACTTAAATAAGCAACACCAAAGTTAAATAAGCTGTCTGTGTACTACCTAATTAACCTAATTACTGTTTTCCACTAACTCCTCTGGCAGGTACATATCCGTAGTAAATATGACTAGGTGATCATTTTCGAATCAGTACCAAAAAACTTATTACATCACGACTGATATAAGCTAAACGTAAAGTAAAGAAACATCAGCTGCATTGTAAGGCACGTAATAAATATAACATATTATCAGGCTTAATTAGAATAGGTAACAAGCTAACCACCGCTTATTTGGTTAAGTGGCAATCAAACTAGAAAACTAAAACATACCAAGAGCTCTCTTGCGATGACTTGCTAGCTAGCTACATGACCGAATGATAACACAAGGGTGGCGACTGCTGTACGTATTTTATCCAATAAAACTACATTCCCCATACGTTTATCTTAAGCTACAGGTTGTCATGCTAACCATAGTTCTCCCACTTTAACACGCTTCCACTTCTGTTTACACTTCCCGAAAGGAAAATGTTTTATTAATAAGAGATATATTCACCGTAAAACAAACAAACCCACCCACTTCTACTCTTTGCAAACTTTTTCTAATCTAAATACAGCCAAATGCGTAACTAGCGCAACACAGTTTACACCTAGCAACCATGGATGAGCTAACATCCTTCCCGTGATGCTTTGCCTGCTGACGTAAACAACCTGCGACAGCATTATCGGGCGGAGGTTTGTTTTTGTAGATGAATGAAAATCACTACAGTGTGTTATTATTTTCATACTGTGAGCAGGTGAATTAAAATGATCCACGAGCTCTTACTTGCGCTAAGTGGATACCCGGGCACAATCTTTACATGGAATAAACGCACAGGTTTGCAGGTACAACTAGAGCTTTACGACGCAGTAACGTCATATCATCCTGCATGCTAGCTAAAATGCTTTGCTTTTACATGTTCACTCATTTGATTTTTTAACTACTTATCATTTATTATATACGTATTTTATACTTTATAATATTTTCCCGTAGGGATTTAGACACATGACCATGTCCGTTGAAAGTGCTTATTTAGATTGCAATGTCTAAAGATATATGGGAAAGAAGAAACAGGCAAAGATGGGTCTAATTTCACAACAAACAATAAAGTTGCTTGTGATGTACAAAAATAAAATGTCTCTGTAAGTCAAGGCAGTTTTTATAAGTGTGGAATGAGACAAAAAGAAGTAATATTTTTATTACATTATTATCCCATATTTTCTGGTTTAAAAAACAGTAAAGTTACCAAACTCCACTGATGCATCGCTGCTTAAAACCAGTGATTAGCTTAGTTAATTTAGTTAACAAGCTATCTGTGTGCCATTACCAAACCTGAGCCCCTTAATTCAATCCACAGGTATCCCAGGATCTTCCCTTTCTTCACCCCAGTGAGACCAGTATCCTCAACCGGCTATGTAAACTGGGCTCTGACTACATGCGCTTCACAGAGTTCATAGAGCAACACACCGGTCATGTCCATCAACAGGTGAGTCCCATGCTGTGGAGCATTTGTGCACACATGTAACGGTACCGGTGTCCACAGCTTTAGATAATGATCATTTCTCTCATGTTTCCTGCGACTCGGATCGTAGGAACATCATACAAACCAGCCCAACCAGACGGGACTTCATGGAATCTACTTGCGGGCGTTTTGCACAGGATTGGACTCCATGTCGCAGCCGTACAGACAGGCTCTGCTGGACCTCGAACAGGAGGTGAACAAAAATAAAGAAATAAACACAGACACAAACAGTCATAATCCATGGGATGTTGTTTTTATTAATGTGTATTTTTCAGTTCCTTGGAGATCCACATCTGACAATATCGCATGTAAATTACAAGCTGGATCAGGTGATTCAGTAAAGAACATTTTAAAGGTTTTATTTCTAAAGAAAATGAAAATGTGTGTTTAATGTTTTAATGCTTTTACCGGTAAAGTTTCAGCTGCTGTTTCCTTCTGTCATGGTGGTGGTAGAGACCATAAAATCCCAGAAGGTAAGGACTCATTTTATTCCCCACCAGAGTCAAACGGCCTTCATCATGTAAAAAAGCATTACTGTACAAACAGTTTGAAACATATTATCTGCATCTTCTCCTGAACATGAAAAACACAGGTAGTTTCATGTTGTAGTGTTTTAACAGCCAGATGTTTTACTTCTGTTGTCTTATGTAATGTATGTAATGTCTTATGTGGATGTAATGAAAGGCTTTTTACTGAATGGACTTCATCACGTAAAGCACTTTGTGTTGCTTGTGGTTGTAAAAACACTTTTAAAGCTTAATCCTTATTTTAGTAAACAGACATTTTCTCTTATATTGACTCAGAAATGTAGAAACTAACATGCTTTCATGCCAAACTTTGACTTTTCCACCAACGTTTACATTCTGCTGTTTCAGATACACGGCTGTCAAATCCTGGAGACGGTGTACAAGCACAGCTGTGGGGGGCTCCCTCCTGTGCGCACGGCCTTGGAAAAGTATGCTAATCCCTGAGTCCGCATGAGGAAGAGGTTTGCTTCCCATTTCCATTCTTTTGTCACATTTTCTGCCTTTTGCAGGATCTTAGCCGTGTGCCACGGCGTCATGTACAAACAGCTGGCAGCCTGGATGCTGCACGGACTGCTGTTGGACCAGAACGAGGAGTTTTTTGTGAAGCAGGGTCCCAGTGCAGGAGGTGCTGCTGCCAACCAGGAGGAGGAGGAGGAAGACTTGGGATTAGGAGGTTTGAGTGGCAAACAGCTCAGGGAGTTGCAGGACCTGGTAAGAACGAGCTGCATCCAACTCCGGACTGCATCCTGCAACACGCCTGCAACACGCCTGCAACACGCCTGCATCACGCCTGCATCAGGGCTTCTTTCTTTTCCTGTCATGCAGAGGCTGATTGAGGAGGAGCACATGCTGGCTCCGTCTCTGCAGCAGTTCTCTCTGCGAACGGAGATGCTGCCCTCCTACGTTCCCATCCGAGTGGCTGAGAAAATCCTCTTTGTGGGAGAGTCTGTCCAGATGTTTGAAAACCACAATCACAGCCCATCCAGAGCCGGTGCAGCAGTGTGGACGTGCCTCATACGAAGCTTTGTTGCTGCGTTTTCATTCATTCTAACAAAGAAAGACGTTTGTGTTTAACTTCCAGGCTCCATCCTGAAGCACCAGGAAGACGTGTTTGCAGCCGAGCTGCACAGACTCAAACAGCAGCCTCTTTTCAGCTTGGTGGACTTTGAGAATGTAATAGATGGCATCAGGAGCACGGTGGCAGAGGTGAGCTTTCAGTCTGCTCAGCCTTTCAGCTACATGCTGCAGAAATGACTCAGCGTTTTGCTGACTTACAGCATCTGTGGACATTGATGGTGGAGGAGGCAGACCTGCTGGAACAACTGAAGGTAAAGTCTCATCAGCCGATGCCTCATCAGGAAACATGGCTAAAATGATCCGTGTTCCAGATCATTAAAGACTTCTACCTGTTGGGCCGAGGTGAACTCTACCAGGTCTTCATTGACCTCGCGCTGCACATGCTGAAGGCCCCGCCCACCGCCGTCACTGAGCACGGTAGGTCCACGTGTTCAGAGCCGTTTCTCAGCATCTCATGTTGTAACTGAGCTTCAAGAGACCAACTTAGTGCCTCCCAGAGGAGTACAAGTGATCCATCATCTACCTGAGAGGGGAGATGAGGAGTCTCCCCGCAGCTAATAGGCCAGACGTGTCCATGTTGCATCAGTGGAAGTGAGCCTCTCTCTCTCTCTCTCTCTCTGTGTGTGTGTGTGTGTGTGTGTGTGTGTGTGTGTGTACAGATGTAAATGTGGCTTTCCAGCAGGCGGCTCATAAGGTGCTGCTGGATGATGACAACCTCCTGCCTCTGCTACACCTCACTGTGGACTACCAGAGCAAAGACAGCAAAGGTCTGCAGCTCCAGCATGCTGTAGAACTAAATCATTCTCGGCGCCACCTAGTGGTTCTGTGATGGATCTAAGCTGCAGAACAGTCAGAATATTTGTCTCTGTTGCTCTCCTTCAGAAGTAAATATTCATTTAGCCTGTTTTCCTCAGAGGCATCAGGAGCCACGCCTCCTCAGGACACGTCCCCTCGTGAGGTTCCTCCCACCGGCTGGGCGGCTCTGGGCCTCACCTACAAGGTCCAGTGGCCGCTGCACATCCTCTTCAGTCCTGCCATCCTGGAGAAGTGCGTATTGGTTTATTGTCATTAGCGCAGCACCGGTGTTTATGATAACCCCCCACCGTGTCTGGCAGGTACAATGCTGTGTTCAGGTACCTGCTGAGTGTGCGGCGGGTTCAGTCCCAGCTGCAGCACTGCTGGGCTCTTCAGATGCAGCGGAAACACCTCAAGTCCAGCCAGACAGATGCCATCAAGTGGAGACTCCGCAACCACATGGCGTTTTTGATTGACAACCTGCAGTACTACCTACAGGTATGGAGCTGTGCACACACTTCCTCTGGAAGCATGCAGTGAAAGAACGTGCGCCTTCAGCTGCACACTCTGCAGAACCGGACCCGGTTTCGAAAGGCCTCCGTCTGTCTGCAGGTGGATGTTTTGGAGTCTCAGTTCTCTCAGCTGCTTCAGCAGATCAACTCCACCAGAGACTTTGAGAGCATCCGACTGGCTCACGACCACTTCCTCAGTAACCTGCTGGCCCAGTCCTTCATCCTGCTGAAGCCGGTAAGACCGTCCTGTTAAAGCAGCTTCCTGTAAAGCGTCCGCTTTAAGATGACGACACAGATAAGATGAGCTGGATGAAAACTGTGCAGAGACTCAACTGTTTCAGCAGCATGGAAGCTAAAATACTTCACACTGATGTCACTGCGTCCCTCTCTGCTGGACCCACAGCAGCGGATTAAAGAGTCAGCTTTCCTCTCATTTCGACCCGTTTACACACCGACAGAATCAAAGGGTGGTCTCATGAAACCCACCAGCTATGAGCTGCTTTATACGCTGATCATCCAGCCAATCAGAGCTCATGATTGCTGCTCTGTTCAGGGACACTCCGTAAACATCTGCACTACAGTAACTGAATCTCACCTGAAGCTCATTAAATGTAAGAAATCCTCCTAAAAGCAGCAAATGCCTCTGTGTTCAGGTGTTTCACTGCCTGAACGAGATCCTGGAGCTCTGCCAGAACTTCTGCTCGCTGGTCAGTGTGAGCATGGCGGCGCTGGATGAGAGGGGAACCGCTCAGCTGGACCTGCTGGTCAAGGTAGCGCCATCTGGAAGCAACACACTGAACACGTAACCACAGTTTGTGTGTTGCCCTGGCAACACGCTCCAGTAACCTGGCTGGGAGCGGAGCTGCTGTCCCCATGTCCCACACTTTGCAGGTGCGTTTACTTACCGCGGGAAATAATTAGTCTGAACATGTTTTTAAACTCAGGGCTTCAGACGCCAGTCCTCCCTGCTGTTTAAAATCCTGTCCAGTGTGAGGAACCATCAGATCAACTCAGATCTGGCTCAGCTGCTACTGCGACTCGACTACAACAAGTACTACACGCAGGCTGGAGGTACCCTCGGCAGGTAGGACGCAGAACCCGAGCGCACGTCGCCTCTACGGTCCCGTCTCTAATCTCACCAAACGTCTTGCTTTTCAGTGTGTGAGGAGAGCAGAGGGTTCCTGAAAGTGTAAATACTGCATGTTTGTTTCAATAAAGCAGAAAGGATTCAAATGAAACAAGGGTCACGATTTATTATCCCATAAAAACAGACCGGATCGGGTTCTATACAGCAGAGGCATGCAACAGAACGAACGCTAACATGAAGGCCTTCAGCGCGTGGAGTCAGGCCGAGGAGGCAAAGTCGTGGCGGTACTGCGGCTTGCTGTGGAAACCAAGGCACTCCCCGCAGATGAGGCTCTGGATGAGCCACTCAGGAGACACCAGCGGGACGTCCTGTGAGCTCAGAGCTGTCTCCACCAGAGGCGGACAGGCGCCGTCTGTCAGCACCACGTCATACTTCCCGGGAGAAATGTCTGCAGCAGGAGGAGAAAAACCCACTGACCAACAGTTTTGCTAATAAAAAGCTGTGGATGTGGTGATGCTTCAGTACCGGAGCCGTCTTTGTCTGCCTGGAAGTGCCGGACACAGGACGCCCCCCCCATGGTGACCAGTTGAGCCCACAGCTCCTCGGGCTTCTCGAACAGCAGCAGGACATGGAGACTCTTAAACGGGCTGGAGCGAGGATGCCTGATGAAGACAATGCAGCAAAGTTTCTCCGCCTCCACTCGTGCTGCTTATATATGCAGAACTACAAACGTCTTATTCTGGTTTTACATCTGCTACTGAACGCAGCGCTGCATGCGGGGTTTCTGTCGCTGGCTTCTGCTGTAAACGCAGCATAACGAGGGTTTGCAGCTCTGCAGAAACCAGTCAAAGCTCTGCAGGAGCAGATCCGTCTCTCGTGGGATCATGTGACCCGGAGCGCTTTGCTTTAAGCCCCTCCCCCTCTCCCCCTGCTTTCACCTCCAATCAAAGTGTGCCACGCTAAACAGGGTAAGAAGGTGGAAACGGTGTGTGAGGAAGAGGAAGGGATGCTCCGGAGGAAAGACACCAGCCCACCTTGTGTGGGCGGAGTCTGATGAAAGATCAGTGTGGATGTAAAAGCGTCACACTGCTGAGTCAGCTCTTTGCTGTGCAAACGTAGCAACATGTGCTGAACTTTTCCACATGTTTCAGCAGCGTTTATTCAGAACTAAATGTCTGATGAGCTGCAGAACGCTGCAGGATACGTGGTTATTTTCATACACACAGTGTGGCGGCAGAAGAGACCATCCACCGAGCTCCAGTTCAGCCTACCAGAGGAGACATCACTGAGGCTTATCTTCCTGCAGTCGTTTCATCCGACTGATAATAAATCCAGTCGTGCTTGTTACACAATAACAACCATCTTGGCAAAAAAAAGCCTGAATGGACAAAAATATCCCTGAATACTTCCAAGGATTAAATAAGGGCTAAACACTAAAAATGCTAAACGATCAGATGTTTTAGGAGGTAAAAGCTGGAATCTGAGTCTGCGTATTAAAAACATGGAGCTTGATCTCACCACTCCACGATGGCGCCGTCCGGACCGACGCCAGCAGGCAGCAGGTAGTTCCTGTAGTTCAGCAGCTTGTTCTCTTTGCAGCAGTCTCGAACCCAAATATGAGACACGCAGGGCACGCCGCTGGCCAAGCACAACATGTACTTCCTGGTCCGGCAGTGCTGGTCTGCGATGAGCAGGCTCTGGTAAGCCGCCTTACACTGGAGAAGAAAGCAGGAAGACACCGTTACACACCTGAGAAGCCAGCCAGGTAAAATCAGCAGGAGAGAAGGCTTCAGGCGGTTTGCATGTTTAAAATCAGAAAGCTGCTGTTTTATGTTTGCAGCAGCAGCTGGAAACAGACGGACAGGCAGGTGGAGCCAGGTGAACCACCAGCCTCCTGTAAGGAGTGTGTGTGGGAACCTGCTTCCTCAGAAACACAGAAAACTTCACCTTTTTCCACCTGCCGACTGCCGGCGAATCAGAATGCTTGGGTACCTGTTCCTCATTGAAGTCCGGCAGGATGAAGCCTCCCCCCGCCTGCAGCTGGGACTCCGTGTACGTTTTGTTATACGGCCCCGTCTGCACATAATCTGCAAAAACAAGACAAGGGGCCGGTGTACTCTGCTGCCACAGCGCTTAGCATTTCAGCTTCTATCTATTATAACAGCAAATCTGCCAATCTGCCTCACCCTCCTCATCATCGCTCAGGATCTTATTGGTTAGCCGGTCGCTCTCAGACGAGGCGGTCAGCATGAAGGCGAAACCCATGAAGAGAGATGCATTCTGGGGCAGCGGGCCGTGCGTCTTAGCCAGGTCACATGACCGACCCGGCAGATCCGTTCCGCTGCCGGAGGTGTTGCACACACCTGTCCGCTGAGCTGAGGACGCGCACCGGGGACAAGGAGGACAGAGACAAATAAATAAAAGCATCAACATTCAATAAAAATACATTAAAAACACTCGCAGCGTCTGGGTCAGGTCCGTTACGCCTCTGTGCTTTAAACAGGAACTGATGGGAATATCTCCCTCCCTACCCATGAAGCGGTACACACACACACACACACACACACACACACACACACACACACACACACAGTGAAGGAAACATAAGGAGCAGTGTTAGTGCAGGCGCCCGCTGCAGCTCAGGTTCAGCAGCATCAACAGGTTTTTCATCCAGGATCTGTGACAGAGGTTCAGAAAGCGTCACCACACAGCCCAGACCAGAACCCCCTGAGAATGTTCTGGTGATGTTCTGGATTCTCCACGCCACATTGCAGAAGCTCACTGAAACCACGCTGGTGACTGTGTGCCGGAATCAGACATGAACCGCGTCTTTATATAGATTTCCTACAGAAATGCAGAACATCCAGTAGAACAGTTCTGCTTCTAGGAGGAAGGAGTGAATGACACAGTTATGCTGGCTGGACGAAGAAGATACATCCTCTTCATCAGCAAATGCACCCGTGAAAAACAACATTCGTGTTCCCTCCACCTGTGAGCCACCACCAGAACAAGCAGCGTGTGATTCTTTACCCATTCAGCCTCAGCAGCAGCAGCAGCGGCGGCGGCGGTGGGGGTGGTGGTGGTGTTGGTGGTGGATGCGGGTCACATGGAGGTTCACATGCGCGCACACATCACAGTATTATAAAATCACTTTGCTAAAATAGCTAAAACCATTAAAAAAGTCTTAAAATCCTCTAAACATCTACATGATCTGTCCCTCGTTAGCTTAAATAGCATTAAAACTGTTTATTTAAAAAGCCCCCCCTCCCCCTCCCACCCCCACCCCCTGTTTGGAGTCACGGTCCCAGTGAGCGGGTCACTGTACCCGCTCTGGCGCCACCGCCTCTACGGCCTCGCTTGGAAGGCATACGGTTCTCATCGGAGCTCATCAGCTTCCTCTTGCTGGACGGGCCGGGGGTCCGAGGGCTGCTGGACGAGCTGCGGTTGGGGGTGTTCTGACCGCTGGGGGTCCCTCTGCGCCTCCTCTTCCCTTCCACCAAGTTATCTAGAGAACAGAAAGCCAGACCCATGATGGAAGACACACGGAGCTGCATGCACACTGAGCTGCAGGCACACTGAGCTGCAGGCACACGGAGCTGCATGCACACGGAGCTGCATGCACACGGAGCTGCAGGCACACGGAGCTGCATGCAC
>JBAMIG010000001.1:1506876-1519271 GCA_037177335.1 Kiunga ballochi | reverse complement strand
GCAGCAGTACTCAGTACAACCAGGTATGCAGCAGTACTCAGTACAACCAGGTATGCAGCAGTACTCAGTACAACCAGGTATGCAGCAGTACTCAGTACAACCAGAGACACTAAAAAGACAAGGATGCGGGTGTCATTCTGTTCCCATCAGAAGAGAGAAGAAGGATTTCAGAGACATTTTGTTTGTTTGTTTATTTTCTCGCCCGTTGGCTGCTGGGATGGGCTCCACCCCCCCCGCGACCCCGTTAGGGATACAGCGGTAGTTAATGGATGGATGGATGGATGGATGTTTGTTTATTTTTACAGGGAGTCTCTTTAGATATTTATGAAGAATTTGCTTCTATTTGGCATCATCCATTCCTGCTTTAATCCAGAATAATTTTCCAGGTGAAGACAGACGTTTCCCAGCAGGATGCCGTCACCACTCAGAGGTGTTTTACTAACATTGTTTCAGGGGGAATGTCCTGTTGCTAAACTCTTACCATGCCTTCTTCTCTTTATGTATTGATTTTATTAGAAAGTGACCCATGCAGGCAGAAGCAGAGGTCTCTGCTTTGGAGCTTTGAAGCTCTTTTTGGGCTCTATCAGCCTCTTTGTTACCAGATTCCTGATTTTTTGGGCAGATAATTGATGATGAAAGAACATGGCAACACATAAGGGAATGTTTAACTTTCTGCCATGTGGACTTTTGAAACAGTGTTGATTTAAAATGATTTTTTCTCCATTTTAGTCTCTTTACTTTGTTTGTAAATGAAGTCATCTACAAACAATAGCAGTAAATACAAATGATGGGCAGCGGGGAGCTGATTGGCTGCAAACAGAGATATTTTATCCTTCCATCACCCTCCATGTTTGTGTTGATATTGTGGACTTATGGGAATATTTGTGGCAGCTGGTTTGTTGTTCTCATACTGAATATTTTTCCCCTTCATAGATTTGCTCCCTGATCACAGACTCTGCTACAAATAAGTTGCTGATCCTGAGCGGCCAGAGCTCCGAGCAGGGAGGCGACATCCTTCTGCAGGGTGGAGCTTTCACCTGGCAGCACTTCTCCAACATCATTTCCAACCCTCAAGTAAGCGAGCATGCCGCTTCTCATACTGTCACACCAACGAGATGTTCAGAGATAACAAAGAGCGAAATCTCTCTGTGTTTTCAGGTGATCGAAGTCCTGTCCAGAGCTTCTTTCAAGCAGCCGTCCAGGCTTACTGTTTCCTGTCAGGGAGAGGGGGGCTGGAGCTCCTTGGGCCAAAGCCAGGAGCAGCAGCCACTTGAAAATCTTCTTGAATACCACCTGAACCCTGAACCTCACCTTGCTGAAATGGACGGAGTCACTGAGTTTACAGAGTACGTCTCTGAGACGGTGGACGTGCCGTCACCCTTCGAGCTGCTGGAGCCGCCAACCTCTGGAGGATTCCTGAAACTGTCCAAACCCTGCTGCTACATCTTCCCTGGAGGCAGGGGGGACTCTGCTCTGTTTGCTGTCAATGGATTCAACATCCTTGTGGATGGAGGGTCTGACAGGAAGTCCTGCTTCTGGAAGTTGGTTCGACACCTGGACAGGATCGACTCTGTTCTGCTCACCCACATTGGTGCAGACAACCTGCCGGGCATCAACGGGTTGTTCCAGAGAAAGATCGCAGAGCGAGAGGAAGAAAAGAACCAAGGGTCCGGTTCCAGCAGCAATGGAGAGTGGATGAAGAACCTGATCTCTCCTGAGCTTGGAATTGTGTTTTTTAATGTCCCAGAGAAGCTGAGGATGCCAGAGTCTGCGCTGAAGGTAAAACGAAGCATTGAAGAAGCGTCTCTAACTCTGCAGTACCTCAACAAGCTTGGAATCACGCCTGAACCTCTTCACAGGGTCGTCAGCAACACCATCGAGCCAATCACACTGTTCCACAAACTCGGTGTGGGAAAGTTAGACATGTATGTCCTAAATCCTGTCAAAGAAAGCAAAGAGATGCAGTTTCTCATGCAAAAATGGGCTGGAAACAGTAAAGCCAAGACAGGGATTGTGATGCAGAATGGAAAAGAAGGAGAGATATCCGTCCCTTATTTAACTTCCGTTACAGCTCTCGTTGTTTGGGTCCCACATCGTCCAACAGAAAAAATAGTTCGAGTGCTGTTCCCAGGAAATGCACCGCAAAATAAAATCTTTGAGGGCCTCGAGAAATTAAAGCACCTGGACTTCCTGCGGTACCCAGTGGCCACCCAAAAAGAAATGTCATCTGGAGCTCCACCTCCCATCATCAAACAAACCAAGATAAGATCAAGAACAGACAGCAAAGAGAGTCTCAAATCTTCACCCAAGCCACACTCCAAAGCAAGCAAGAAAGAAGCCGGCGGACAGGAGGAAGAGCCCAAGAGCGACACCACTAAGGAGAACAGAGCGGAAAAGAAAGATGAGAAAAAAGCCAAAAGTGAAAGTTCAAAGGCCACCAAACAGCAGAAAAACAGCCAGGTGGCTCCCAGAGCGGACAAGACAGAGAAGAAGAAAACATCCAAGGAAAAATCTTCCAAGACAGAGAAAGCATCCAAAATGGATGAAAAAAAAGACAAAGAGAAGAAGGAAGTCAAGAAGGAAAAAGTAAAAAAGGATGAGAATATAAGAAAAGAAGAGAAAAAAGACAAAAAAGAGAGTAAAGCCAAAGAGGACAAAAAGAAAGACCCAAGTAAACCTGAGCTGAGAAAAATCACCAAACCTGACTTGAAGCCGCTCACCCCTGAAGTGAGGAAAACTCTGCACAAAGCCAAGAGTCAGGCAAAACCCAAGACTGACAAGAACAAAGTAAAGAAAGAGGAAGCCGATGAGAAAAAGCCTGTTCCAAAGAACATCCCAGAAGAGGTTGCAGCAGCAGCGTTGGCTGACAGATCCATAGTTTCCTCACCAGAAGACCTGACTGAAGATTTTGAGGGTCTAAAACAAGAGGAGCTGTCCAAACCCAAGGCAGAGCCCTTCCACAATAACGTTCTGTCAGCGCGTACAGTTTTACCTGAAGAAAAGGCCACGCCATCAGCCGCTGCTCCAAAATCCCCCATCACGATGGACAAAGATAAAGGTGCATCTCACGGTCCTGCAGATGCTCCAAAGAAAGATGCAACTTATGGCTTTGATAAGAAGTATGAAGAGGAGAAAGCAGAGAAGTATGAAAAGTACTATGGAAAGGATGGCATAGCTGACAGATCGAAGAAGAGCGAGAGCTCAGAGGAGGAGGGAGATGTGATTGAAAAAGCAGAAGTTGAAGGAACAGAAGACGACGAAGTCCTCAAGTATAAAACAGAAGAGATGAAAAAGGAAAAGACCGAAAGAGACTGGGACACCAAACCATCAGAGCAAAAACCTTCAACAGCTGGAGCTCCAGTGACAGCTTCTGCCTCGGAGCAGTTCTCCTTTATCCAAGACGAGACTATCCCTGGTTACTCAGAGACCGAACAGACTATTTCTGATGAGGACATTCACGAGGACACGGAGGACAGAATCCCACAGCTGTGTTACGATGTCGGCTCTTATGATATCTCTGTTCCTGATGTTCCAGGCTCCTTTGACTCCATGCACGGGATCAGAGAGATGAAGAGCCCCGCGGTGACCAATGTCGCTGATGTCAAACCCAAAGCCGTGGTTGGAGCTCCCGAGCCTGAGCTCGCACCTTACCCTGCCATCATTGCTGCTCCTCTTGCCGAAGAGGAGCACATTTCCTCCGCAACATCCATCACAGATTATGACAAACTGTCATCCTTTGCAACGTCTGTAGCCGAAGACCAGTCCATCGCCTCGGTGACAGCCCCTCAGACTGAGGATGTCGGGAGAAACTCCCTCCTGCTGGACACCATCAACAGCGTGCCATCACGTGCAGAGGTGGCCCAAGGAAAGGACTATCTCCACTCTGCAGGAACCATCTCTCCCACTTCCTCTCTAGAGGATGACAAGTGCTTCAAGTCTCCTTCATCTGATGAATACCAGCCCAACATTCCAGAAATTGAAGGGGATGCAAAGATCAAATCGGTACATGAAGAAGAAGAGGAGGAGGAAGAAGAGGACGAAGATCAAACGCCAAATGTTGACATCCCTCTGGGTAAACTTCAAGAGGGTTACGAGCACGCATATGCAGCCTCCATGATGCACCAAGAAAAGCAGAAATCCCCATCTTCCCTTTTCCCCAGGCAAGCTGAGACAGAAAAACCGACTCTCCCCAGTGCTGGTGGATTCAAAGCTGCTGAAATAAAGCCTGCATCCTCACCTCTATCTTTCTCCCCAGGGTTAGACTCCCACTCTAGGCAGGAAAGCGAGGAAAGATGCCTAAGTCCTGATGACAGCACGGTAAAACTGGCCTCACCCACGCAATCAGTGCCAACAAGCAGCGGCTTCTCTCCAACGGAGGAGAAAGTCTTTAGGACCGAAGACAAAGACGAACTGATGACCACCATGAAACCCGACCTCCAGAAAACAGAGAAATCGGTCACAATCTCTGACAACACCTCCTTTATTGGCATGCCAGGAGACAAAACCGCATTCGAAGCATCAGAGGAATCTGATGAAGACCAAGACGAAGACGAAGATGACAATGACTACTGTAGCAAAAAGGATTTACAACCCACTGTAAAGGCCAAACTCATGGAGGCAAAAGAAGGTTGTTTCTTGGATGATGACTTCTCATTTGAGTCAAAATCTACAAAAACTGAAACCAAAGTTCAAAGTTCGGATGAGATGAAGGCGCCCTTCAGCACAGCGGAGAAACCAAAACAAGTGACATATTCTGATAAAAGAGATGATGATTTTCCGAGAGGAGTCAGAGGCAAGGTCTCGCCGAAAGAACAGGACGAAGTGGAATCTAAAAATAGCAGGGATATTACCAGTAAAGAAGCAGAGAAAAGTGTTCATTTCAGTCTGTATGATTTTACAGAGAAAGAGAGCAAAGAAAAGGCTCCATACATCAGACAAGATACGCCATACGTGCACGGCAAAACTTTCTCGTATGGTGACATTTATGACAGCAAAACAAGTTCAGAGGAGTCTGACTTATACCACCAGGAGTCTGAAGACAGGACGGAGAAAGAGGCTGCAAAGGGAGACGCAGGTTTGCAAAAACACAAGCCTCCTTCACCAGCCATGGATAGGATGTCTGAGGAGGGATATAGCGTTGGTTTCGGAAAAGAATCTTCCACCTCATCATGGCTGGACTTTAAAAGCAACCCCACCCCACCTGCTTTGGAAAAAGACTCCACAGAAAAGTCCACTCTTGAATTTAGCCAAGCCAGTCGCTTCCCATCGGTGGCTGTCAGACCCGAAGCGTCGACCACGTCTTTGTCATCGAACGTGGACTCGGCACCGAGAGGCCAAACTGGCAACAGCCAGGTGGCACTCCCCAACGCTGCTGCCTCAGCGTTCATCGACAAAGGAGCGTGCTTGGAGATCGACATGCGAAAACTAACTGCAAAAGATGAGGAGGATTACGACGACGATGAAGTTATTGATGACGATGAAGAAGACGAAGAGGAAGAGGAGGAGGAAGATGAGGAGGATGGTGCGGATTCTGATACAGAGAAAGGTGCCAAAGAGAAGTCTGAAAAACACATAAAGAGTCCAATCAGTGAGATGTTTGGCTCAAACAGACCAGAGTTTATGGTTTCTATGGCTGGGTATGGTTATGACAGTCAGGGGAAGCCCGGCATGCAAGGAGTCGGCTTGAGCCCAGCCTTTAAGGCCGAAGATCGAGCCAATTTCAACCCTTCCTCAGCAAGTGGAAAAGCAGTGGACTTAGTGGCAACAGGTTTCTCTGGTTACTCCTCAGGGTTTGAGTACTCATGTGGAAAAGAGGAGAAAGAGTCACTTATCTCGCCCAGAGACAAAGGAAAAGAGGATTTAAAGTCCAAAGAGGAGACTTATTACCAAAGTGACAGAGCCAATGCTGAATATGACAAGCAGAAGACACCAGATCTCTTGACTAAGAGTTCACTGGAGACAAATTTTCAGTACACAACCTCCGCCGGACCTGGGTACTCCTCATCTTCCGCCTATAGCTACTCGTCCTCCACCTCAGGCTCCCTCTCCACCAGCCGTCAGTTCGGAGAGGAGCTGGAGACCCCCGCCTCTGCCGAGCCGCTCTTTGAGTACTCCTCCTTTAAAGAGGAGCACTCTCCTGTCATGGACTCTCCCTTCTCCAGCTCTGCTGGCGCTAAAGATGACTATCTGGAAGTTTCAGAGAAGCAAATCCCTGCAACAACCACAGCGGAGTCTACCTCCAGTTTAGCTCGCTTCTCCCCCCTCAGCCCATTTGAGGAGATCAAATCTTTCCCTTCCCTCTCCTCAACTGTCCTTGTTGAGGACAAGAAGGCACATTCAGCTGCAACAGGTGGAGTCCCAGATAAAGGTCTTCAATCTGACTGCTTCTATAAGCCGGAATGGTCTGAAGGGAAAAAGCTGGACACGGCTGCTGGGTTTGGGGCCTCAGCGGGCCCCTTCCCTCAACTTCCAGACTTCTCCACAGACAAAGAGGCAGCTAGTGCTGCACTGTTTGGTGTCACTTCCTCACCTCGGCCAGACATAGAAGGCAAACATTACTTTGAGGAGACAGACAGTAGTGAAGAAGAGGATGAGGAGGCGTATATGCGTCAGATGACTCGGAGGTCTCCATCCAGCACCCAGGTTAGCAGCCTATCATTTTCTGACAAGCCTGCTGCTGCAGATGTTAGTGAAAAGACTGGTGGGGCACTTCCAGATGTTCTCGGCTCTTACATGTCCTCACATCTTCAGACCAGCAAGCCGGACACAACAAATGGCCCCACAGAGGTCGGCACAAGTACCACCACCCCTCCAGGAGGGGCAGTAGGTGGTGTGACTTCAGGCTTGGCCAAGACAGAGTCCAAACAGGGAGCAACCAGTTATGTTCGGAGTTCGTACGAGTGGGAAATAGCAAAGCCTCAGATGGGAATGGTACCGGGAGACTCCCCTCCACATTATCGTCATGACGATGAGTTTGAAGAGGAGTGTGAGATGGAGCCAGAGCACCCTGCCCGACCCCTATCGCTCTCATCAACTGATCAGCCGTTCCACTCGCCGTTCTATGCGGAGGAGTGCAGCAGAGCTGGGGAGGAAGACGACGATGACAGCGATCAGGATGCACCCATGGGCGCTACATCCTCCTACACAAGTCGCACCTCTCCGGGATATTCATCCTCGGAGTACAGGCAGCGCAAAGAGGACCTTTCACCTTCCTTCATCAACCCCTGTCTGCAGCAGCTCTCCAGCGACGAGGAAGAAGATGTAGACGGCCGTCGGAGTGATCAGTCACAAGAAGGCGATGAGCATGACCTGTCGGTCAAGAGGAGGGCTCATAAACAACCTCATCATCATCAATCCCATGGCAGGGACAGTAGTTTTCTGCACCAGGCTGGTGGGTTGGGTCTGGCCACAGAAGACACCCCACCCACCTCTGTTAGCGAGTCTCTAGCCTCTCAGTCGGACTCCGATGCACCTCCAGGCACTGACGAATACCCCTCAGTCACAGGCGAACGCAACATGGACTCTGACGAAGATGGTGATTTCATGCCCGTAGATAAATCTGCGACAAGAGGAGGCAGTGATCACTATGCCTCCAGGAGGAGCCACGACCCTCCACCTGCTCCCCTCATGGATCCATACCCCCACCCCCCTCACCCAGATGTCTGCATGGTGGATCCTGAGTCTTTGGATAGTGGCTCTTTAAAGAAAGAGCCCAAAGTGAAAGCCTTAAAGAAGACTTCGGGGAAAACCAAATCCGGCTCCCCAGCCAGACGCAAGAGGTCCCCCATGCCTGTCAAACAGACCCCGTCTCCTCGCAGTGCCTTGCTGAAGAAGAAGGACGCAGACAGAAGCTCACGCATGTCTCGACTGTCAGATGGACAAGGCTCCAAAGACGACGACCTCTCCAGATCGAGCTACAATCCCGGCAAAGGTCTGACTAACGGAGTGAAGAGCAGCACAGGTGAGCGGATCTAAGGAAGATAGGTGTCACTTCTTGCTAAACGTTTCTCCAGCTTTGACGGTGACAGTTCGCTTTTGTGTTCCCAGGCTCTCAGAAGTCCGGCTCTGCAGCTGCTCCTGGCCTTCCCATTTATGTAGATTTGGCCTACATTCCCAATCACTGCAGTGCCAAGAACGTGGACCAAGAGTTTTTCAAACGCATCCGCTCTGCGTACTACGTGGTCAGTGGGAACGACACGGCAAGTGGTGAACCGAGCCGAGGCGTCCTGGATGCTCTGTTAGACGGCAAAGCTCAGTGGGGATCAAATCTACAGGTATGATTTAATAAGTAGGGCACATCCTGCATCCTTAGGTCATTTTAATACTGTTTCAACTGTTTTCTGAAATGAGACAGCAGAAAGGACACACAATACTGTGTTTAGACATCCACTGTTTCTTCAATCCATTTTTTTTTAATCAGTCTAATTCAGGGTGGCAGGACACACCCGGGACTGGTTACCATGCCATCGCATCTGAGAATACTTTCAGTAGCTTTGATTAATTTTCTGATTCTTATCATATCTGAGTCTAAATGTGAGTTTTATTAACCCTGGATCTGGAAAGCTGCAGTCCCGCAGTGTTGGGAGTTTTCCTGCTGCAACAGACCTGATGCAAATCAACGGGTGATTAATGCAGAGTTTGAAGTGGAGCTCTGTGTGAGTCTGCTGGCTAAGTCTGCAGCAGGGAAACTCCTGACAGGTGCAGGACTGTGGTGGTAAAGGGCCAGATTGTCACTCTGTGTCTGTTCTTCTGTTACGTTTTGGTCATTTGTGTTCGTAATGCACAGCGTTTAGCTTCTCATGTTATTTTCTGTCATTTCATTTCCTGCTTTGCACTTCTTGTCCTTCCTTCTCGTGTCACCTGATGCTCAGGTCTGGTGATCACACCTGTTCCCTGGTTTTAATTTGTCTGAATCAAAACTCCCTAGTTTCCTTTGTCCATAGGGGGTCCTCGCCCTCGGCGTCCTAGTTTGCAAAAAGACGAGCTTTTTCTATGTTTAGTTTTGGATTAAGCTCTTTGTTAGTTCTGCCAAATAAGAAATGCTGCTTCCTATGTGCCTCCTGCTGCTTTTGGTCCTTCCTCCTCGTCTCAGGAAGAAGCACTCATAACAAACAGGGATGGACTGACGGTCCGCTCGCAGTGCAAAGCAGGACGAGGTGTGGGTTACAAACATCATTTGAGGCTCAAAACATTCCCAGAAATGTTAAATCTAGTTTAAAATGCTGGAAGCGGACTGAGCAGAAAGGTTGTGAAGCCCGATGTCTGACATACACTCTGATCTCGGATGTCGTTTCCCCTCAGGTGACGCTGATCCCCACCCACGACACCGAGGTGACCCGCGACTGGTACCAGCAGACGCATGAGAGGCAGCAGGAGCTCAACATCATGGTCCTGGCCTCCAGCAGCACCGTCGTCATGCAGGACGAGTCCTTCTCAGCCTGCAAGATCGAGTTTTAAGCTCCCCTCCGCCCCCCACCGTCCTCCCCGGTGTAGATCCCTTTTTAATTCCTCCTCTCTGTTATCTCATAAGCAAACTTCTCTTTGCTTTGGGAATTTGTGGTTGTGCGTAAAGCGGAACCAGATCTGGATGATGTCACATCGTTACCATCATTTCTATCACAGAAGTTTGAGGCTATCCATCCTCCACTCCTTTCTTTCATCCCTCTCTTTCTGTAAAGCAGCGCTTAAGACAGAACATGACACATGATGCTTTCTTGTCTTCTGATTGGTTTAAATGGAAGCACAAGTTTGCTCACACCATCGCGCTTCTCGCAGAAATGTCTGGTTTTCTTTCATTTCCTCTCCTGTTCCTGAAACTCTCCCTCTAAAAGGTCCGTGTGGAACAGTGTGCTTCCCACTGACGTAGTCGAATAGCAAAAAGTAGGTTCCAGCGATGCTCTTCATGTCTTTTGAGTATATTTGCTGTAGCATAGCAGAAACATCATATTGGAAGATCTGTATCGTAGTGACTTCAGGTATTTCTACGGTTCTCTCAGAAACAACCGTTACGTTGCTTTCTCAGTGGCTGTCCTTTCTTACGATGAACAGGACAAACACGTCCTCTATAACCGTTTCTGTAGTCTTTGGTGTGTTTTTCAATGTATTTGCAGTTTGCATTTGGTTCCATGTGGAGCTCTGCAGCCGGTAGAAACAAACTCTACCTGTTTATGTCTGTGCAGAAAGCACTGTGTGCAGAGCTCAGAGAGACGCAGACAAACCTCTTTAGCGGTTGCCGTGACAACAGGAGGAAGGATGTGATCCGCTACAACAGGAACATGTGGTTGTGCGAAGAGGTTGCGGGCCGGTTTGGTTAGACCGTCACACACATGTGCCTTTCTGTCCTGCTGTGCTGGAAAGGAAGCTGGAAGCGGGTTTCATCTTTGGCAGAGGTTCCAATAAGCTCCACTTCTTTTTCTTTTGGTCATTCTGCCAGTGAGGAAGTCAGCAGCACCTAAAGGTCAGAGTTGTACATAGCGAGCATCAAAATGGCACTTTTAAAGCACCGACTCAGTATTTCAGCTGCCGCACAGAGAAGCACAAAGGCTTCCGTCTCCTTTTGCTTTTCCTAACAGTACACTGGTTTTTCCTTCCTCCTTACTCGTATCGTTTTACATATAAACGGCAGTGGTCGTTTTTTTATGTCCCTAAATAGTGTGATTACATTTAGTTCATTATTTTAGGTTAAGTTTAGACTTTTACATTTTTACTCTAAATGGGAACAAAAACCAACAATTAGCAAATATAAAGGACCAATAAGTCTCAGCAGGGTTGCTATTTTCTGATCTACAATCGAACTCCACTCATTGCTTTTAGTGATGGAAGGTATTTCCTCATGCATGCGCTCCAGATGCATGCACAGAGAGGCTCCCAAAGCGGGCTGCACAACACAAACCTCAGCGGTTCCGAAAGATTTGAATGTGAAGATGCAGAATATACCTTTACCATGTTCTCTGAGGAGGACTATGAATCTCCTGGTTGCCTTGGTTACCGTGCATCATATGGTACCATCTATCTGTCACACCTACAACCTTTCCAATGCCTGAAAGACATCACACATCTCTGCAGGGACACGAATAACTGCGAGCTGGCTAAACTCTGCGTGTCCGTCTCTCAAACGTGTTTTCTGCACTGATGCGACTCACTGCTGAGCTCGTAAAGCTCCAGGGTTAACCGTGCTTTCCATGGTAACCCACGCCGCTGCCAGTCAGTGACAGTGTAATCTGCATTCCTATCCGACACTTTATTACTGTAATAACGCGATAAAGCATCATCACTACTCACATACAGACCGCTCTGACTGCCAGACACGAGAAACTCTGCTCACTCATGTCAAAGCATTTTTACTCTCACACACACACACGCACACACACACACACACACACACAAGCACCTACCTAACTGCTGCATTTTCGTATTGTGCAAAATAAATAAAATAAAAAGTGGGAGTATAAAATATCCGTGGCGTTCAGACTGCAGTGAAACCACCATCCTAGTGTTGGTTTCCGATCAGCCCTGCTTGTTTGTGCATGTGTACTTTGAGTTCTTCCGTATTTTACCAGCTGAAGAAAAGCTCTTAACATTGAGATGCTATTTAAAATGTGTATTTAAGAAGCTAAGATGTCCAGTTTGAAGGAGGCACATGTAACCTGGCTGCGCCGTGCTGTAAAGAAAGCCTCTTCATCGTTTGCCCTCTTTTCTGCTTCATCTTTTATTTTAAGTGCAATATTATCTTTATCTCTCTTGAAATGCTTATAAAGGTAAAATAGAAAACTGATTTATTGTTTAAAAGGGTAAAAGTGTGATAAAACCAATAAAAACATCATTTATTGAAGAAAATGGCTTCCTTTTTGGCTCCTCGTTCTAATGTTTACAAGTTTAATTATTTATTTTGTGTGTTTTTGTTTTTTTGTAATCTTGTAACCATGTAAAAAGATAAAATGCCTAATTTAAAAAAATTGTACATTAGAACTAGGCTGAAAGCTATTATACGCTAACAATCCGCCATGCTAAACAGGCTAAAAGCTACCATGTGCTAACAGTTAGCCTTGCTAAACATTAGCTGTGCTAGCTGCAGAAACTGCTAACTGTGATGATTCAAGAGGCTATCACAGTCACATTTATGTATATTAATCTGTTATAGAAGCCAGCAGTGTACTTATTTTCTGCTGAGGTCATAAAACGATCATTTTTAGGGTTCGAGCCCATATGAAGTATGGGTAGAACCCTATTGTTATTGAAATGTTTTTTTTTTATTCCAAGCACAAAACGCCCATTTTTGACCCCCTAGAGCCCCATGAAAAGTTTTGAAAATTTGCTTACCCCCCCCAAAGGAATCTGAAAAATTTCAGAATTTGGCATTTTCGTGAACGTACGGGCAAAATTGCTCGATAGCGCCA
>JBAMIG010000001.1:888753-898774 GCA_037177335.1 Kiunga ballochi | reverse complement strand
CTCCCACAGTCCAAAGACATGCACCTTGGGGATAGGCTGATTGGAGACTCTACATTTCCCATAGGAGTGAGTGTGTATGTGTTTGTGTATGTGTGTGTGTGTGTGTGTGTGTGTGTGTGCGTGTGTTTATTTGTATGTGAGTGGGTGTGTATGTCCAGGTGTACCCGGCCTTTCCCCTCCCGCTCCTGTGACCCCGTTCAGGGAATAAACGATAGATAATGAATGGATGAATTTTTCCAGGTGATTAAAATAACATATATAATAATGTTTATTTCATGTTTGGATAAAAGGTAAATGTGAGGAAGTCTGGTTTTGTGGGATGTCGTATTCCTGCTCAGTGGACTGGAGAAAGCAGTGACTGATGATCTGTTGCATGTTTCATCTGTGGAATCATAAATCACGCTGTTGCCTCCGTTTAATACCTGCTGCGGCCCCAGCTGTTGATATGTTCACTTTATTCCTCCTTCTGAGGCTTTTTGCAGACATACTGTTAAAGCTAATGAAGCAAGATGTTCAGTCGTACAGGGTCCTCTGGGAGGCTCCTGGAGCCGATTGTAGAGGCTGTGAACGTAGAAATGAGGAGGATAAGCTAATAAACTAACATGTACAGTCTTTTGGGGCTCTCCAAAGCAACAGAAGGTGTGTTCATAGGAGTAGAGGGAATTGTCTCTTTTTAATGGATTGTTTGAGTTTGTGAAACTCTAACCTTTCTTTCTGCCCCCCAGCTGAATCCACCAGGCCTGCTGACTATGCCCCGGAGCCCCACCTCTAGTGAGGATGAGATGGCCCAGAGCTTTTCCGACTACTCAGACGACGGTGCCTCTGACAGCTCCCATGAAGAGACCATCTACGAAACCATAAAAGCAACTGCAGAGACCTCGCAGCACCACATGGACGACATTCACACCAACTCGCTGGTCATCCGTGTCCTCATCCCTGACCTGCAGCAGACGGTGAGGCTGTAATAACACCTATGTATTGATTGTTTTCCCATCCTCTTGAGTTCCTCTGGGTTTGACACCTTCCAGCCTGAGAGCTTTTATCGGTGCTCAACCAGGAGCTGCAACACCGAGCAGGACTGTTAATGTATTGGAGGGCCACTCATGCTGCGGGCCCCTGCAGCGTTCTCTACCAGCTTACGTTCAGTGTTGGCATGAGGCTAACATGTTTAAAATGTGGCGTGTCCGAGGAGAACAGATGTGTTTTAGTTGCATCACAGCTTTTCTGGTTTTATTTGGTGTGTCTGCTTATCAGGATGCCAGAGTGTGTGCACGATCGCACGCACACAACGCGCTTCATGGTTTTTGTTTAGATTATAGTTAGTTATGCAAAATGTTTCAGGCTGTATCTGTGATAATGGACTAGTCTCCAGTTATTCTGATAATTAGCTGATGAATCACTTTTTTTCTGTTTTATTTTATTCTAAATCAAATAACTTTATTTTATAAACCCTTTTTTTAATTCTGTCCTATTTAGTTAAATTTAATTTAATTTTATTTTATTTTATTTTATTATTTTATTTTATTTTATTTTATTTTATTTTATTATTTTATTTTATTTTATTTTATTTTATTTTATTTTATTATTTTATTTTATTTTATTTTATTATTTTATTTTATTATTTTATTTTATTTTATTTTATTATTTTATTTCATTATTTTATTTTATTATTTTATTTTATTATTTTATTTTATTATTTTATTTTATTTTATTATTTTATTTTATTTTATTTTATTTTATTTTATTTTATTTTATTTTATTTTATTTTATTATTTTATTTTATTTTATTTCCAAACTAAATCAGATGGACGGGTGATGCAGAGCTTTATTTTTGCTTCCATTGAGCCTGACAGACAGAGATGTTTCTCCTATCATGGCGGTTTCATCATATATGATGCTTTATTTTCTGGTTAAACATTTATTCTGAGAGAATCATCTCTTCTGCTTCCATCATGCTCTACTATAAATGACAACATAAACAGATGAGTTTCTCATCTGTGTGTGCGGGCAGAAGGTGTATTAAAATGAACTGTGGGAATAGTGAATGCTTCATTTACCAAGCAGCCGTGCACGTTTATGGCCTGTGCACCGTGCTTTTAATGAACCCCCAGTGGGGCGGATTGATGCGGGGATCCCAGTATGCTGCATTGTTCCTGTGCAGCTCCAGCGCCTGCATGAACAGCAGCAGCTCACTTTGCCCCGAAGTGAACTGCAGTTTTTTTACGCAGCGTTTGTAAGTAAATCATAGAGCAAGTTATTAAGTTCACGTCCTCTGAGCTCATGCACGTGTACGCGCTAATGCTCCTGATTGCACATCCATCACTGAGCACTCAGAGCTGCCACTTGATCACATGATCGAGTCACACGGTCCAGTTAGAATCCAACTCGGCTGAATAATTCAGAATCTAGAAACATCTGAGTCTGGATCCGCAGGAGCTTTTGTGCCCTTCATCCAGCATGCATGCACAGACGTGCACGCTCACCGTGTACACCATCCATTATGAATCACCAGAAAGGTTCAAATGCATATAGATGCATGTATTTTGATCAAAGTGAGCTTGGTTGTCTTTGTGTTTGTGAAGGAATCCCCGTACGCTTGTTTACTTTCCTGTCTTTGCTCCATTTAAACTATTTTCCCGCATGAATTTGCATCTTTTTGCTTTTATGGCTTCTCTTAGTGGGTTTAACATTTACAGAGAGCCAATGAGGAGTTGGAGCTTCTGTCGCTGCTTTGGGGCTTTGCACTTGTTTATTATTGCAAATGGAAGTTTTAGCTCTGACAAGATGCTTCTCATGCAAACCTTTCTGCACTCACCTGAAGACCACCTTTACTTTTACCTGAGATGTAAAACCCTGGACCAAAGGGCGGAAGGTTAGTGAACCAGTAAAACTAGAAAATGGAATATTTCTCATCATATTGAATGGATGTGGTTGAATCAGAGGTGGGAAAAACAGCAACACACACACTTTTAGCGTGTTGCAGACAGGTGGGCGGAGCTTCCCAGCATGCTTTGCGTGATTTGAACTGTCAGTTTAAATGTTTTATCATGTAAATACAACCGTTTAGCAGATATATGAAGAAATGTGTCTGGTTGTGTGATGGTGATTATTTTAGTTGAAATGGTTAGTTACTGTCATTACTGCGAGCACATGCTGATTACTCATCCTCTGCTTCTGGTTCTGGGATCTAATTAAAGACTGGATCCAGACCTAAACAGCACCAGGACCCAGCAAGCCACTCAGCAGATGCTGGGTTCATTTTCAGGTCCAAATCCACCACCACATCCAGATTCTGGTCTGGTTGGTGGTTTTCAGGTATGACAGCCTTTCCCAGTAGCAGCATGTTAAACCGGAGGGGCCCTCGGATGGAGCCTTGGGGAACTCTAGCAGCTCGTTGTCTGTTTTATTCATGTTGTTTTAATTATAGCTGTTCTTTAACAAGGCATTTATTCTTTTATGAATTATGAATTATTATGAATAATGCAAGTGTCCAGTAGTGTCTTCCACTATGCATCAGATGAACTCTTTCCTGTTGAGACAAATCCTCTGCATGTGTTTGTAACGTTGAACGTAGCAGAGATTAAACCAGAAAAAGAAAAAGTGACGTTTGGGGAATGTTTAGTAGCTATTAAAAGGTATTGTGCAACAATAGAGTCACAGTTAAGAAAAAAACATTGAGGTGCAAACATCAAACAATTTCCTCTTTATTAGTTTTTACACTGCTGGTGTAAATTTCTTCAGCTGAGGACGTCTGCTGTGAATTTTAGCACGTGTTTATTGTTGTTTTCTAACAACTTTTTCTTTTACATAAAAATATTTCTCCAGAATTTCTAAAGTCTTTGACAGGAAGAAGTTTAAATGTTCATGATGTCGAAGCTCAATTCAGACAAAACATCAAGTGAAACATAAATTAATTACATTTTATCCTCACTAAAAAAATAAATAATGCTCATATTTTAATCTAACGTCTGAAGCCTAAGAGCAGCAGAACAGCTTGGTCTTCCTGCTGACAGCCTGCTATTAGCATTTAGCACTTTAAACTTTATTTGTGTGGAACTTTGTTTTATTTGCAGAAACTGTTGTTGTTATTTATTCTTGTGTATTTCTAACATTTTCATAATACTGCTGTTTTCCTTAGCAATGGGACCTACTTGAGAGCAAATTGCCCACGCCCCCTTTTTTCTGATTTAAATGTCTAAGAAACATCAGACTGATTTGTTCTGGATGGATGGAGCTCAGAGAAGAGACAGGATACAGACAGACTCATGGCCCATTGATGCTTTCTTACCTACATAAATGAGGATGGTTGTGAAGTTGCTTCATCCACTTGTTGTCAGTTTTACCTTCAAAGTTCAGTTTTGCGTTTTGACATCGACTGGAAATTCAAGTTTATTTCTGCAGCACATTTAGTTTACAAGACAATTCATAGTGCTGTACATAAAATCATCCAAAGCAATACAGGTGTTGTAAATAACAACAAGAAATAGCAAAAATCACAAAAAAAACCTAAATGAACTCACAATCATTAAAAACACTAATAAATAAAAGTCAGTAATGTAGAGATAAAGTTGTTTACAAGCTGTAAAAAACACCAGAAGAAGAATAAAACCACAAAGTTTTTTGCTGTGCAGAACTACTTCCTGTTTCTCTTCTTCTCTGGTTTATTCCTTTCACTGGCTGTGTGTCAGTCACACAACTTCTGGAGGATGTGTATCCTTCTTCTGCGTCCAGTAAAAAGACAGCTGGACGCTGTGCTTCAACGTCTCTACAGGAATATTTAGCTGTTTCACCACAAAGCTCTAGTTATTAGTTAGCACTGTGTCTCTGCCCCTACAGTAGGAATAAATATCCCATGAAAACGTCCTGAGGTTCTCTGTAGGGCGGAGGGAGCAGCCGCAAAGGGACATTTGATGGACATTTGCCACCGTAATAAACGTCCCTGTTGTTGTCCAAACAGCCCATCAGATGCCAGACATCTGCTTCACTAAACCTTCACTTCTTCTTCCCTTGTCTCCGTCCCTGTCCACTCCACGCCAGGCCAGAGGATTTGCGAGTTCAGACAGTTCATCCCCCAGACTCTGCTATCACCTGCTGAGCAGCAAACACTCGCAGACGTTTCCTGGACACCACAGCAATAATCCGCTCTTATTCAGACACCCGGCATTGTTCTGTTTGTATTAGAAAGGTCGTGTCAATGACATCGTCAGCATGTGTGCAGCGTCCCAGTTTAGGTGGTCGCATTAAACAGACCATTTTTTAGCAGTGATTTCTGGCACCAGTGCTTCATTGTTGCTAACTGGGACGGGCTTTGTTATTGGACACCATTGTTCTGAGATGAACCCGACATATTTACCTGTTGGGAGTCTGCAGGTGAGACGACTCATTTTGTTTGCAGGAGGGAATATTTCTTTTGTCATGTGTAATTGTTGCTAGTCATCATATCCAGGTAAACGTGTCTTTCTCCGTTCTCCACACAGAAATGCATGCGGTTCAACCCAGATGCAACAGTCTGGGTTGCCAAGCAACGGATCCTATGTACACTGAATCAGACCCTGAAAGATGTGCTGAACTATGGGCTGTTCCAGCCGGCGAGTAATGGCAGGGATGGCAAGTTCCTGGATGAGGAGCGCATCCTTCGGGAGTATCCTCAGCCAATCAGCAAGGGAGTCCCGTGTTTGGAGGTAAGCTGTCTTATGAAGACATACATGACTGAAAACTTCGGTATCTCAGCACAACGGCACGGTGTTTGTTGGTAAATCAACCGAAGGTTAAGACAGAACTGTTAGTTGTACCTAAAGTAGTCTTTTCAACAATCCATACATCTATTTTCCTTCACTTATCCGGGAGTCGGGTTGCAGAGGGCATAACCAAAGCCCACACTTCCCTCCTTTCTAGTCACTTCTTCCGCTCACCAAGGTAATCCCAGGTGTTTCAGACCAGCTCGGGAATGAATGCCCAGATGGAAGGGCTCCTCACCCCTCCAAGACCCTAAAGAGAGCGTATATCTGGTCCACTGATCAATAACTGAGACCAAAACCAACACTGGCCTTCCTCAATCTAAGGTTTCAATGTCCAACAAACCCCTTCTCCAGAATCCCTGAATATACCTGTTGGTGGACATTTAATTTCCTAAAAATATGTGATTTGGCTGAATCAGACGAAACCGGTCATGTAAAGTTCAAACCAGATTTTAATCATCTTTTTGGCCTAAAGCTCAATGTGAACAGTTTTTTCTCCTCAACAGTTTCGCTACAAGAGTCGAGTCTACAAGCAAGCTAACGTGGATGAGAAACAAATCGCCAAACTCCATACTAAGGTAAGGATTTTAGAGCAGGGAAAAGGCTTTCAATAAAACTCTATTTTCATTTAGCCTTTTTCCAACCAAGAAAAGCAGCAGGTTTAAAGCAACGATCAACACACAAAGTGAACCATAACGCCCCAAACAGATTTTTCTGCCTCAGATGTTCCTAATTCTCTTAATAAGGTCCAGTGAGACCCAGTTAATGAAGCCTTGGGACTGATGATAATAAAACATTCTGCAAATGGAGATAAAAGAGCCCTGAGCTGCTTGGTCAGGCGGTAGAAAAGAAGAGGACCAAGAACATCGTCGTAAATAAGAATATTTGTCTGAAACCTCACACATGTAAACAGATCCATACCCTGCACCCATGTGTTTGTCACAATGTTTGCTACGCTGCCATGTTGGGGGGCTTAAAGCTCGCTGCTGTAATAAGTAGAAGTTAATTTGCTGTTAAATCAACTGTTTCCAAACCAGTTCAGTCCTTACATGTCATGTCAGCCATTTAAAAAATAAAAGGAAGGATAGGAAAACATGGATGTTTTTATGACATTGATGTCATAAAGGGAAGAAATGTTTCCTGAGCACTGAGATTCTCATTACTGTATCTGCAACCAAAGCTTTACTCTTCCTGCTTAGCAGCAACAAAGCGCTGCTAGCACAACCGAGGGGCTTCCAGGTATCTGGTCTGATGGCAGAAACACAGTTATCTTATCGTTCAGAGCTGACAGGCAGTCTGGAAAATGGAAGCAGAGTGGTTCATCTAAAGACCCGGAGAAGGTAGCTGTAGTAGCCGCGGCGCTAGCAGCTAGCCAGCTTGTTTACCACCACTAAACGTCACCAACGTGCAGATCACATGATCAGTAATAAAAGATGAAAATGGTCTGTGGAAGTGTGGCAAACATGACGACAGAGGAGAAAATGAACCGTGCACACGTGATTCCCGTGTCAGTCACATGTGGATGAATCACATTTAATGAACATGTGAATCACATTAGAGCATGTGGTGTGAATTTGTCTAAACGAACCAGGTGAGGAAACTACGTCCCGTTCCCACACCAGGTTCCAGCCTGCGTTGCCTGTTTTTAGCAGGTTTTCCGACCCCACTAGCAACCTTTGATTCCAAAAAGTGGCTACCGGGACATCCAGTGACTTTTTCTGGTCTCTCTTCCTCCCAATGTGGACGAAAATCAAAAGGCTGGGAAGCAGCGTGCGAAGGCATCTGGAAAGATCTCCCCAGAGGAGATAAGGCTGTGCTTTCCTGGTGGACCGAGCACTTTTTGTTCTCTTGCTGTGTTCAGATAAATAGGGGATCACTGCTAACAGGGAGAGAAACTAGCAGAGCTGTAGCATGAGGAGCTGGACAGCCTGACAGAGAAATCCCAGAATAAAAGATGTGACACTTCCACCCACCTCAGTCTGACTGTCTGCTGGCTCTGCTTTGTGCACCATGAACAACCGCTATGGGAAATATTATGCTGGAGGAAATATGTCCCAGTGCCTCCTGTCTCACTCCATCTCTGTCCTTATATGAATTAATAGAGTTTAACAGATTAAATCTGAGCTTCTCTTTCATTGTTTGAGGCGAGCTGTCATACGGCTGCCATGTTTGTGGGAAACCGTCTAACCGCTGCTCTGATTCTGCATCCAGGAGAAAAGGAATGAAAGAAGCCGAGCGCAAAAATATGCCCTATAAATATGGATCAGGGAGACGAAGTCAGACACTTTAACAAGTTTTCAAACTATTAATTAGATAAAAGTAGTTCTTGTGGTGCTTTCTAATGGGGTGAAATAACCCTGTTTGGCATGGTTTGTGACAGACTGTCTGAGCGCTAGTTTTAAAGAAGAGACAGAGAGGAAGATGGTGTTGTCCTCCAGACCACAGCTGATGAATCCTGGAGACACGTAGGGACACACACAAACACACACCGGGGACATATCCTCCACATTAAATTTAACACAAGATGGAAGCAGGAGGCCAGAGACATGAACCCTCGACATTTCCACACATCAAACTGGCAGTGAGTCATCATGGGGAAGATTTAAACAATGTCATCTCTGGTAAATATCGCCTGCACTCAGTCACTTCCTGTTATTCTGGCTTCAGTAACGATAAAAGGACTTTTCCACCCAAACAGCCAAAGATACACTTTTAAAGAGAGGGTGCATCATTACAGTCATAGACTGGTTTGAGACAATTAGAAACATATCAAATAAGTTACAGAATAAATTAAGTTTGTGATGTTTTCTAATTAACAATATTAAAAAATGATGTCTTAGCTGAAGATGTAGTCAGGCGCAAACTTGTTGCTAGGAAACAATGATTTCATCACCTTGAACACAATGCTAAAAGCATCCTCTGTAGTTTTTAACGTTTTGCTTGTATCAAAGCAAAGATAATTTTTACTTTTTTGTAACATTTCAATTACAAAGAATGATAATTAAATATCTGATTATGCTAACCTGGATTATGCTAACCTCCCTGCTCTCGCTGCATCGCAGTTTCAATTCAATTCAGTCCAACTTTATTTGTATAGCGCCACTTCATGACATTGTCATCTCAGGACGCTTCACGTCACATTGAACCAATTCATCAAATCGCCTCGATAAGGGAAACCATAATCGAATTGAGACTTTTATCCAATCCCCATCCTGAGCTGCATGAGGTGACAGTGGGAAGGAAAACTCCCTTTTAACAGGAAGCAGAACCTTCAGCAGAACTCGGATCAGGGAGGGCAGCATCTGCCTCGACTGACTGGTGGAGAGGACAGGACAGAGGACAGGACAGACAGAGGACAGGAAAGACATAATAACATTGAAACAATATTAACACTGCAGCTTTTATCCAGAAAGACCTGCAGAAAGAGCAGAAATAGGTTCATGATGTTATTTATTAATAAGCAGAGAAGGTAAAAAATAAAAGCTCAGTGCATTATGGGATGTCCACGTGACTGCATAATTACCATATGACTAAACTATCCCTAACTATATGATTTGTTAAAAAGGAAAGTCTTAAGCTTGATTTTAAAGGTAGGGTGGCTGTCTGCCTCCCGTAGCCACACTGGGAGCACTGGGAGCTGGTTCCATCATAGAGGAGCCTGATAGCATTTTAAACTCTATCCTAAATTTAACAGGAAGCCAATTAAGACATGCTAAAACTGGAGACATAGGATCTCTGCTGCTAGTTCTCATCAGAACCCTCGCCGCAGCATTTTGGATCACATGGACACTTTGCAGGACACATGTGGGACAGGACATAAATAAGGAATTACAATAGTCCAGTCTGGAAGTAACAAAGACATGGACTAACTTTTCTGCATCACTCTGAGACAGGATGTCCCTCTGAGACAGGACGTCCCTCTGAGACAGGATGGCCCTAATTTTTACAATATTATGCAGTGAAAGAAAGCGGTTCTAGAAATGTGTTTTAAATGGTAGCTTAAGGTCAAATCCTGGTCCAGAATACCTCCAAGATTTATAACTATTGTAGTGGAAGCCAGATTAATGCATCCAGATTAACTAGAAAGACAATCTTGTCCTCAATGTTTCAGGTCCAAATCCAACAACCTCCATCTTGTCTGAGTTTAGAAGGAGAAAATTCACAATCCATGTGTTTATATCTTTAAAACACCTTTGTAATTTAGTTGACTGATTGGTTTCATCAGGCTTCATGGATAAGTAAATCTGAGTATCATCTGCATAGCAGTGAAAGTTTACACCATG
>JBAMIG010000001.1:752303-765855 GCA_037177335.1 Kiunga ballochi | reverse complement strand
TTTGGACTTTTTAGAGCCGTATTTGGACTTTTTAGAGCCGTATTTGGACTTTTTAGAGCCGTATTTGGACTTTTTAGGACCATATTTGGACTGTTTAGAACCGTATTTGGACTGTTTAGAGCCGTATTTGGACTTTTTAGAGCCGTATTTGGACTTTTTAGAGATACATTTGGATTGTTTAGAGCCGTATTTGGACTTTTTAGAACCGTATTTGAGCCAAATGTTTGTAGCTAGTGAGATAATCTTTCAGACTAAATAAACTTCAGACAATGTTCATCTGCATGTTTGTCAGTGGTTTTTACTCCTGGTTTCTGTCTGAAATACATCTAACTTGCTTTGGGTCTGATGCAGCTCCTCCACCCCCAAAAAGAGCCCCCACCACGGCGCTATCCATGCGGTCCAAGTCCATGACATCAGAGCTGGAGGAACTCGGTAAGATCATCTCAGTCTGCTTCTCGTGTAAACTGGTGCAGATTTATTATCTAACAGCATCTTTCTGTGTTTTTGTTCATCTGATTGGTTTAAACTCTCAGTGGATAAAGGTAAGCAGTAATGCTGCATAACCTTGTTGCCTGGCTGCAACATGCATTGGCTACCAGTGGCTGAACGAGGCTTTTGCTTTTCATTTTGCTTTAGTTTGACTTGAATAAAGAGAGAAAAAGTGCTTCTCCTCATCTCCAACCCTCCTTTGCCATCATGCATGACCGAGTCTTGCCTCCAGATCCTGCAACCCATGAGCTGCTGCTGTCCTGCTGCAAGGAGTTTTTAGCACCCAGATATTTTGTCCCTTGTTTTTGTTTAGATGTTGTTTTTATAACTGTGTGTCGAGCACCACTACTGTGCTCTGAAAACGCTGTGTCATCCTAACACCTTCTGACAGATCCAAAAACTCAGCAATTCTGAGACGATGAGATCAGAGGAAGCTACGTAGGGAAGGAGGGGAGGAAATGAGGAAGAGGAGGAGGAGGAGGATGACACAAAGACTATTTTAGCTTGAAACTGGGAACCAGTTTATATCTTCTACATGTCATGACAGGAAATTATTCTTGTAGATATTTAGAGGTTTACAGATTGATGAAGATGTGTTGACAGTGCTTCATCCTGACGGATATCTTCACCAGCCCCTGCTGAGCTTTTTGTCTGATACCGGACGGGACCAGCTGAGCTGTAATGGTCCACTTTCACTCTCAGGGTGATGTTTCTGCACCATTTTCACCTTGATGCAGATTCACTTAAACACATCAGATCTCTGATGAGTTACGCTAACGTACAGCTGTGTTTCCTGTTCTTAGCAGCAGGAGTGGAACCGGTGTGGTTCTGCTGCTGTAGAACATCTGCCTCCAGGTCGGACGTGTTGTGTATTCAGAGATGATGTACTCCAGAGCTGGAACCAGTTTAAGGTTTCAGTCTCTTTTCTGTGAGGCTCGCTTTGCTCTCCAGCAGGGTGTTTACATGACCCCATGCTGTCCTGTGATTGGTTGGTTTGATATTCGTGTGAATCAGACTCATCTTCACGTGCAGACGTGCACATTTACCTCCTGAATGCTTCGTGTCTCTGGATGAACAGCAGCACCAACACAGTTAGATTTTATGAAATATTTACTTTCATACGGAATCGATTTTTTGATAATTAGTTGATGAAAAGTTGAAGATGTGAGGTAACCAGAGCAGCTTTTCTCCTGGAAGAGATTCCTCACCTCTTTTTATTGATCAGTGTGGAGCATCAGAACCTGCTGCTTCAAACGAGGGTTTCAGACTGCAGATCTGCTCCGAGGAAGAAGAAAAGCATCCCGAATCCAAAGTTAATCCCTTCTCAGCTCCATCTTCTGCTAATTTTATATGCAAAAGACATAAAGACAGTTCATCCTTCTCCAGATCGTTCCTGGAATAAGTTTAATCTCAAAAAGTAAAATAAAAGTCCTCACGGCTTCAAGCAGCAAAGCAGCGAATAATAATGGAAATAATGAAAGATTATAGAAAAGAAAATTGATTGAAGTTTTCCACACACGTGCACATGAATGCACGTGATCCAGATATTCTTTCTGCAGGCTGCGGCCCAAACATGTAAACATAAACATACAAAGCATCGTATCAAACACCAATCTGAAACTTCCCTTACAGAAAGACACATTTGCTACACATGTACCTGCCTGGTGCTTCACATGTGATTCACATGTGAAGCACGTGTGCTTCACGTGTGAATCACGGTAAATTGTTCTAATACCTGATGCATGAACACACAGATTGGTCCAAGGCTCTTAGAGAAGCTTATGTCTTTTCATCTCCAGGATCCTTGAAAGACTTTCTAAAGCTCTTCTTTGGACGTTTCTGGTTTTTGTCCGGTTTTTATCACTTTGTTTCGGGACGATTTCCACAGAAAACCCTTTAGAAGAGGAGATGAAAGCAGGACGTCTGTGTTCTTGTAGGGAAATAGAGAAAAGAGAACTGGGTCAAAACTTAATAGTAATGCACGTCACAGCGGGAGAACAAACGAATCAGTGACAGTGAATATTTCTTGTGTGGGTTTCGGTTCCTCTGACGGTAGGACGGCTCTGCTTATGTGCTCTGTAGACTCAGAAATCTTTTTCTGTCATCTCTTAAGCCACTCTAAGGAAAAAGAAAGGTGGTAAGTTTGATTCATGTCCCCCTCCCTCCCTCATCCCACCCGCCACCGTGATGAACTAACAGCTGTTGTTTTTCATTTTGCCTGTTTGTTTTTTTAAAAAAAGGATTTGTCTGAACGGCTTCTTCAGACAAACCACGTGATGCTGATCGTAGTGTAACTGCATGATTTCCAACACGCCTCTGAACGCCTCTGTCGTGTCGTTGCTGCATGTTGTCATTTTGTAGTGATGTCAAACAGAAAAATTGCAGCTTAGTGTTTCTTCATCCTGATGTCTCGGGTTAGAAACTGCACGACTCGCAGCCTGAGTGATGCTAAAGGAGCAGTTCAGCTAAGAGGAGCACGGCTTCCTGCACACCTGGAATCTGAACTGATTTACAGAAAACAACTTTTCCCCCCGTTTGGATTTATTCTGGTTTCTGTTCATGTCAACAAACTGGAAAAATATCTTTATTAGTCCTGTTTGATCAAAATCTGCAAGAAGACTGAATGATATATAATAAAATGATATAATCTATATTTAAGCTATTTTAAATATAAAAGATTATAACTAAATAATCTGCTGTTTTGACTCATCTTTTAGAAAATAATTCATAATTTAAACACTGGAACTTACTGTAAACTAAAACAACCCTGCAAACTGTTTACTTCTTCTAAACCTTTGCTGTTTTTATGTCAACCTCTGAAACTAATACAACTGTATCATCTGCAAACGGTATGACTTCAGTAATATATATATATATATATATATATATATATAAATGTGACAACAGGTTAGAGGTTTTAACCCTTTGGACATGTCTGTATGGAAACTTTATTCACATAAGGATAATAATGTTTGTGTTTAAACTCATCCAGGTGAGACTTTACAGCCAGTGTTAATGTTCTGCAGGGAACAAATAAAGCAGTTTGTAAAACCACTTAGCTTAGAATGATGTAGTCCTTACAACTCCAAACCTGGTTTATTTCAGCCATAAAGGATCTGCTCACTTCCTGATTGTTGGCTGCTCCTGAAGCTCTCTGATTGGTTGAAATTTTAACGGGAGGTAGTTTCATCATCTCCAGGTGCAAATACAAGTTTCTTAGCAACATAATGGTGATAGTGATGATAAAAAATGATGTTATCATGGATAATTTATCTCTTTACCTTTAAACGCTGCATGTTGTGGCTGGGTTGTAAACATCCTGGGTGGGATATGAATGCCCAGAAAACATCCGTAGACCACCTAAAGGCAATCTTGTGCAGTTTTTTGTAGTTTCTGAAGCAGCAGAAGACGATGAATGGATGTGAGGTCCAGAGTAGCGGTGGCTGATGTTGTCTTGTTGCATGAAAACCGTAAAACATTTGCTGTAAATCACTGTTTTTGTGTTTTATTTGCTCTCCCTGCAGGCTTGTTTGTGTGTATTTTTTTCGTGAGGAGGAGGAGGTTTATTCCAGGAAATGTTTCACTCACAGATAGGTTTCCAGGGAAACCGTGCTGCATGTTGTGCGATATGCTGTAACCTCAATCCAATTGGGAGGCACATCGGACAGAAAGAAGAACCGTGCATCTTTCTGCTGTGTTGTGTCTGTTTTACTGCAGTTCGGGTCATTGATGGTACTTTCCTCCCCTCTCCTCTCCTCTGTGTGTAGATGCGCAGAAGAAGAGGATTGTTTTCCAAGTCACTCTAAGTAATCACTCCCTTAATGCATGGAAGCTTTCTACATCCTACACAAGAGCAGCCAGGGAGGCCACAGTGAGGGGAATGACCAGGGCTAGCATGTAGCTTCCCTGAGCGAAAGAAAATCCTTTTGCTGGACTCAGTCTGAGGGCATCATCACGCACCAGCGGGACGTTCGGATCTGCCAAATTTGCCGTTGACACCATTCCCACATTGCAAGCTAAAAAATGTGAATGAATAAATAATGTGAAAGAAAACGGCAAACTTGACGGACTCCACATTCATTGCTCGTTTTACATTAAATGAGGGAGCAACCCTGAGAATTGGATGATGCTTCTGAGTCGGCTGTGTTTTATATTTATATATAAATGTATAAAAAGCTAAATGCACGGCTTCCAAGGCTGGACACATCTCATCAAAGTCCTCGTGCCTCCCACCCGCCCTGCTCCTAAAAGAAGTTAGTTTCAGGGCTCGCTGTGAATGACTAGCTTACGTTTGAGCCATCAGGACCTCACGGTGACTTTGCAATGTCAGTCACTCCTCCTCATGCTGACGCTCACGGGTTACGGTGCGGTTTGTCTTGCAGATAAAGTTGACGAGATGACACATGCTCAGAAGTCTTCGCCTGTGGACACAAAAATTGCCACCATCAAACCGCGTCCATCAAGTCGCTGCTTGGTGACGCCCACCGATATGAATGTAAGGGAACGCACAAGAACACGTGTGACACATCTGCAGTCACATTGCAGATCTGAGGAATTTATTTATGGTCAAACTGTCAGATTAAAACATTATCAATCACTATTATTTACTTTTTGTTGTGAAAGTTAAAGTACCCAAGCGGCAGCATCATGCACCGACATGTAGCTGTGAGATTGCAGCATCTGTGGAAAGTCCACTTTAGTCTGAAATAAAAACAGAAAAACATGGATGAACATGTTTTTCAAACAAAAAGTCTGGCATGTCCTATTTACACCAAATTAAGTTGGTCCATCAGCAAACAGAAAGTGTGTTTTTCTGAGTGTATCATGAACAACATTGTGATTTTCAGTCCATGTATCACGACCGCCAGGGAGTAGCAGTGGTGCCGCCCACTGTGCCGGGAGCCTTCCTGGGGTTACCTGAAAAGGGCACCATAAAGAAGCAGAAGTCCATCGGTAAGAGTTTGTGTGTCAGCTCAAACCCTAAACTGCATGTTCAGAACTTTATGCTCTTAGCTCATCTTAATATTCCATGAACACTCAGAGGACTTGCTCTGTGTGCTCTTGCAATATTTGCAGCTAATTATAGACAAATTGGAACAATCCAGTCAGCAAAGTGTGCTTTCAGGCAGCGATATTGGAGGTCATTAAGCATATGCTGAGACTTCACTCTCATTGCAGAACCAGAGAAACACCATGCAGGCTAGGGTTACTCACAGATGCCATAAGCTTTCCCTAAATAAGATGGGAAAGCAGCATGTTCAACCCCACACTTTCTTTTACTCCGATCATTTATGGCACAAATGAAAGAAACAACTTTCCTTACAAGCTTGTTATGTTATTTACTAATAAGATTGGAAAGCTGAGGAGCTGTCCTCTAACTTAGATTACAAGAGAGCTAGTTTTGCATCTAAATGTCAGCACATTTCTGAGCAAGAAACTAAACGCCTTCAGATAATAATACTCGACCTCCTTTCAGTGTACACACCTCCATAATGGCTCCACAACTCCCAAACAGATTTACACTCATCGCTCTGAATATTAATGTTTTTTATTGCTCTAATTTCCATTTTCAAGATTTATTTTATGTAGCTGCTTAATTCACCAGAAAATTCCAGATTCCTGCTGCGAACAGCCGTTTGGTTGCTCATACTTAACCGTATGAGCAACCAAACGGCTGTTTTTATAAAAGAAAAACAGGAACCAATTGCAGGACAAGTAGGGATGTTTCCCTCAGGTCCTCACATCATTTTTCTCTCTGCTCCATTTCCCCAAGGTACAGAGGATGAGAAGCAGGGATTCCTCACACCTCCCCTGCTCAAGTTCTCCAGAAGCCTCTCGATGCCCGACACCTCGGAGGACATCCCTCCTCCCCCAGCCATCTCACCCCCTTCACCGCCTGCCTACAACTCAGCTGCTGGCCCAACGACCAAGAGCTACGGTACCACACGGCCGGGCTTCACCCAGAACTCTCCTAATGCAGTGACCACCGTTAGCCAAACTAGAGACATTGGAACATTACGGCGCGGATATTTCCGCCAAAGCTCGGAGCAGTTTGAGAGCACGCGGATCCGTGGGCGCACGCCAGTGCCCGAGAACCCTTACTCTGAGGTTGGCAATAAGACACTGTATGTGCCGGCAAAACCAGCAAGAAGGAAGGGGATGCTGGTAAAGCAGTCAAATGTGGAGGACAGTCCTGAGAAGTCATGTCACATGCCATCAGGTCCTTCGGGGCCGGTTTCCATGCCCACAACGCCTGTAGAACGGACATGCTCCTCCATCCCCATCCCTACCATCATCGTTAAGGAACCTTCCACCAGCAGCAGTGGCAAAAGTAGCCAGGGTAGCAGTATGGAAATTGAACCCACCACCCCCGAACATCCCCCTCTTACACCTACAATGGGTGGGAGTGGAGGTTTGCGTCCGGAGGACCACCTCTCTCTGAGCAACCCCTTTGCTGCAGCTATTGCTGGGGCAGTGCGGGACCGTGAGAAGAGGCTAGAGGCCAAAAAGAACTCAATTGCCTTCCAATCAATAGATATTGGAGATGATGAATTGAGTGGTCCCACACCGACCCCTCGTCTTCGCCAGTCCAAGTCCATCGATGAAGGCATGTTCAGTAGTGATGAACGTCTTCGAAGGATACTGGCCCCACAACTCGGACCCCCAGTTGGTGGAGGTAGTGGCAATATGACAGATTTCAACACTCCTGAGCCAACAGTGGTTCGGGAGCCTCTAAACACTAGAACAGGTCAGTGTCCCAATCTGGACAGTCCTGTTAGTCTCCCAGCAACTCCCCCTAAGAGCCACTACAAGGCCAATGGGACCTATCTCCATCCTGTTACTGGAAAACCCTTGGATCCCAACTCTCCTCTTGCCTTGGCATTGGCTGCACGCGACCGGGCCATGAAGGAACAACAGAACCACCCTCAGAGTCAAACAAATCTTCCTCAGGTTCAGCAATCAGCAAAACAAGATGCCCAGTCACTTCCTCTTCAGCAGAGTCACAAACCAGACCTCAACCAGCCGCTGTTCATCGACACCAAACTACGTTCTGGTATTGAGACAAGTTTTGCTGCAATATCCTCTGCCACCATGGGGCGGCCAGGCCGAGGTGGTCTTCGGAGACAGATGACAGAGCAGAAGTACGAGTCTGACGGAGCACGGGAAGAGCGCCAGCATCAGGCACTCGAGGAGAGGAAAAGCGCTCCTGTGGATCTGGTCAGCTCGTCACATCCAAAGTCAGCTGGTCTGCTGATGGTCCACACAAGCACAGATGCAACAGGGAACAAGGTGAATAACCAAGAAGTGGAAGTACAGGACAGCAACCGGCCTTCTGAGCTTAAGGACCTTAACCAGCCAGATCCCCCCAATGCTTCAACCATGTCCTCCAATCCTCAGTCAGTTGCGTTACGGAAGCGGAGTGTTCCTTTGGGCGAATCCTTGGATGAACCAGTGAAGCTATCCTTCCGTATCCCCCCTCCCCCATTGGCTTCAGTCGACATCGATGAGGAATTTGAGTTCTCAGAGCCGCTTCCCCCACCGCTGGAGTTTGCAAACAGCATTGACATTTCTGATGATCAGGCTAGTGCCTACGCAGAGATGATCCAGCAACAGAGACGGAACGGTGGACCTCCTCTTCCCCCATACCACCCACATGCCCCACCCCCAGTCACCGATCTGCACAAACGGGTGGCAAACAACATGCCTCCCTCATATTCTTCTGCTCCAACTGACCCAGAGTCAGGGGTGGGTGACTCGGGCATTGAAGAGGTTGACAGCCGCAGCAGTGGGGATCCTCAGCACATGGAGACCACTAGCACCGTGTCCAGCATCTCCACCCTGTCGTCAGAGGGGGGCTTCTGTGACAGCACTCTGGAGAGTCTCTACGCCACTGCAGATGGGCACGCCTTCCTGGTGGACCGCCCTCCTGTCCCACCCAAACCAAAAGGCAAGTCCGTCATTAACAGAACATCGCTTTATCGTGACGCCCTCATCGAAGAGCCCCCAGAGTGCTATGGGTCGCCACCACAGGCCCCGCCCCCTCCACCCTCATCTTCTGAACCTCCAAGGACTCCCTCTCAAAGGTCATCCAAGCTATGGGGCGATCAGCCCCCCGAACTACGCAGCCCCCCATCCACACCAGACAACAAGAACACGGTGATCACTGAGCTGAGCTCTATCCTGCAGCACATGAATCGTGATCGGCCACCCAAACCAGGAGAGAGCCTCGACTCCCCCACAGGGACCAGGGGGGGCTTCGGAACCAGGTATGGGATGGTGGATTACTTTGGGTGGTATTTGGCTTTGTCCTGCGTGATTTCTAGCTCCAGATCTCCTTCATGTTTGTTTGTTTTTTGTGAGAATTTGATTTAGTGTGTGATTTGAGCAGATCCAGCTCCTCCGTGTGCCGTTTCATTACAGCTGAGGCTTTTTTAACTGTTGACACTGATTATTTCAGTGGTTTTCAGACATATGTAATTACATGCACAGTGAACGTATGACTGAGGTGATGGATTCATTGAGGAGATTCATTGAGGTGCAAGGGTCCCATTAGCTTCAAAACAAGCTTTAGTGTTGTAGCTTTGATTCATTCACAAAAACTGATTCATTAATTGAGACATGGCAAATAGATCATCTGCTTTGTTCCTCTTGGGTTTTTCTTCATGTAAGCCATGAGTGATTTTAAGTGATTTTATTGACTGTAAACTGATTCTTTACTTCTTCTTCATCATTAATTATAAATAGATGTTTGGTCTTTTGTGGGCGGCTGTAGTTCTGGTAGTTTGATGTCTGCGAGTTTGATTCCAGGCTTCCTCTGACTACATGCTGAAGTGTTTTTGGGCAAGAAACCGAACCCCAACCAGCCCCCTGATGTGCCTGTAGGGGTGTGTGTGTGTGAATGTGCTATATAGTGTAAATATATAAATATATAAGGCTAAGTCCACTTTTGTGGCCAGACTTTATTGTTGTATAGATGTCTGTATCATCCACAGCTACATGGAGAAGCAAACAGGCTCTTTTCACATTCACTCTTCTTTTTCCTTTCTTTGAATAGCAGCATGTCACGCGTATCCTTTCTGGGTCAGTAAGATTAAAGCCCAATGGGAGGGTCTCAGGAAAGTGGGACCAACCTGCTAGCCTTCCCAGTTTATGTACCTAACCCGATGGAGATCTTCAGCATTGGAAAAGGAGAGTTCCTCCAGGAAGGAGTGGCTGCTCCAGGCGGACCAAGTCGTTTGGTTCAGCCTTTGCTCCAAAATAATATGTTGTATTGTTTTATCTGAGGGGGACCACCTCGTTTTAAGACCTGCTGAGGAACAGTTTGATTATTACCACATTAAAATCTTTTCACAAAGGTTTTGAATGTCAGACGTTAGAAAAGTTTCAATCAGCAGCAACTTCAGGAATCTCCTGCCTCAGGTGTACTATGGTCCATTTCTGCTCTCTTACGAGGTTTCAAACGTTAACATACCTCACCGCCATCATTCATAAATCCTAGCTCAACAGTACAAAGGAACAGGGTTGTAAACATTAAACAGACATTAAAGCTCTTAAGTGGAAAAAAAAGTATTTACTGACTGGTTGTGATGCTGTGACAAAAACAGGCATAAAGAAACAATCTTTAAATGAAATTATCACAAAGTATTCCCAACACAGAACACTAAATAGCCACCAGGAATTCACTAAATACCCCGGTTGGGTTTAGCGAAACAACGTTTCCAACACAATAGAAAACCAAACCACAGTAAATGAGGCAGACTGAGCCTGGAAACCTGCCCTGAATGTTCTTCTGCAGCCTGAATAAATAGCAATTCGGCCAATCACAGCTTTGATGACACAGCTCCATCCAGCCAATCGCAGAGTAGCGATGGCACAGTTAGGCGTTTACGATGAGTCAGCCAGTCAGGGTGTGGAGAGGAAGCCAGACAATGGTCTGGGGGGGGGGAACCAGTTGGCTCCCCCCAGCTTAACAGCACCGCTATAAAAATGTCCAAAAAAAAAAACCCAAAACGAAGAAAACCACAAAGTTTTTCACTCCTTCAGATGCTTTTATTTGCTGGTGTCTTTGGGTTTGTTCTTCCTCTTCTTCTTCTGTGGTTTGTTCTTTTTCTGGTTGTCAGCTACATCATTTAGCACTGCCCCCCGGTGGCTTCTGGTGGTATTGCACATCCTGTGATGTTTTCTTTTGTGTTTTAATTCCACTTCAGACTGAATGTGTGTGTGAACAGTAACTCTTCTTGTTTCTGGAGCTACGTAAAGCAGCCGAAGCTGTGTGATTGTTGATGGAAAGGTTTAGATAGACCAGAAGCAATTCAGCACATATCTTTTTTACCCTCCGCACCTTCCTCCACCTCAATGCAAGTGGCATAAAAAGCACAATCAATAATTTACTGCTCACATACATTTTGCATGAACAGGCTCATCAGAGGTATAAAAGATGGTGGGAAAGCCAGGAAGACTCCTGGGCTCATCGACTTCTTCTTCAAGCTCCTTCCTCTGCTGTCCATTTCTGTTGACCTTTGCACCTTAGCTCTTCATCTGTCTGCATCTTCGTCTCCTGCTGTTCTTTCCCGTCTTCATCAGTTGCTCTGACATCCACCGTGTTTTTTATCCTGTTAGAGTTTGTGAAAGTTCTGGCTGCAGAGTTTTTGTCCTGAATTGGACCAGTTTGAGACCTTCTTGAGGTGACTTGACTCTGGTCATTGACCCATGTGTCACAACCTGAGGCGGATGGATCTTTCAAACTTCTCATCAGAGAAGACAGAAATCTATTAATGCAGGAAGCTGCTGGTTTGATGTATTTAGGGAGTCAGTTTAGGTCATTTTGGACAAACTCTGCTTCTGAATCTTGTTCAGAGCCGCTGAAAAAGCCTGTTTTCATCCTGTTCCAGAGTGATGGCGCATCAGGATGAGTGCAGCTGAATGAGCAGGTCTGTCTGAGTGGTTCTGGGAATAGGAGACACCAGTTGTACACCACAGGGTGCAGACCTGAAATCCATGGAGCATCTTTGGGATGTGCTGAAGGTCCGACTCGCTCATCACCAATACAACAAGAGAAAACGAAGGAAACGCACGATGGAGATAAATGTGGCGATGCTGCAGAAGCTTATTGAGACGATGAGTGATGCTGAAAGCAGAGAGAAAGACTGAGGCGTGATACGGGTTCTGTATCGGTAACTGTTCATGTTTTTAGTAAGGGCGCACCGCAAGGTTCTGTGGTTCAGAGTGAGCTTTGCAGATCACCTCTCACACATGGTACCTTATCTATTCATACATTTCCATCATTTCATCCCTGAATCTGACGGCTGAGGCTGAAAACATGCATGATTACACATTTAGCTTTAGATTACAGGATAGCAGGTTTGAACCTGAGTCAGAGAAAGGCGGCTGTTTTCATGCATCATCATTTTGAAACCTCGTTTCCTGCTTTTTGGATCAGATCCAATCAGATGCTTGTCGTCTGTCAGATGAGACGAGTTATGGCGGAGTTTGAAGCCTCCTGGACGTCTCTGATTATCCGCCTCTGCTCAGAGCAGTTTGCTGGTGGAGAGGGTTGCCAGGCAGCGGGAGACGGGTTGTAGGCACCCTGTCATGTGAAGAGGGGAGACGCTCCTGCTTCTGTGACCGTTGAACAGATGGTAACAGATCATGGCCTAGATTCACACCTGCCTCCATCTCGCCGTGTCTGACTTTCTGCTTTCTCCTCTGGATATTTATCTTCATCTCTTAGCCTCCCAGATTAAATGCGCGTTGGTTGTGCCTGTGGACGAAACGGTTGCCCGGCAACCAGCTGATGAGAGCAGCCTTGAGGCCTGCAGTGATGTCAGTCCGAGTCAGGGGAGGCGTGTGCGTTTGCACATGTGTGATGAAGCGGGAGGATGGCAGGCCGAACCCTCAGCAGAGTTCAGCATCATCTCACGCAGGTCACGTGCTGCGCTGCCTTAGTAGGCCAGCGTTATGTAACCCCGTGTGTGTGTGTGTGTGTGTGTTTATGCTTCTATAAATACAGTGGATGTGTGCCAGTGTGTGCGACCTCGTATGAGCAGGGAGTCATGAGATGTGTGGGCGCTGAAGGCGAGGTCTCCCACCCGAGGTATCCGTAACGCCGCATCACTTTCCTCTCCAGACGGTGGCTGAGAGGAGCACACTCATGTTACTTAGTGTGTGTGTGTGTGTGTGTGTGTGTTCATAAATCCCATAAATCCTGGCTGTATTCCAGCAGAAGATAAACACCATATAGATCCTGAAACTGAGGCTTTTTATGGTTTGATGCACTCTGAGCTGCGACGTGTTGGTGGAGGCGCTCCATGAGACCCGGAGGTGCTGCTAACTGGGTGAACTGGGTGAACTGGATTCACACTGGTTCCTGAAGGTCTTCCTGACTCCAGTCTGTGGTGTGCAGTCTCCCAGCCTCCATATTCTCTGCAGCTTCGGGTGGTTTCTACCATAACTACGTGCCGACATGGAGCAGCATTAATCTTCATCATCGATTAGTCTTCCAGGATCGTTGTTATGGAAACGACCTGTTTGGGCAAAATCCACGTGAGAAGTGTGAAAAGTGATTTCTTTCTGGTGACCCTCTTTAGCGATGCGTGACATTTCGTAGCTGCCAGAAACCATAATAAGGTCAGAGGAGCTAAACGAGGTTCTGCACTAATTAGTCCTAACTGGTATTACACACTGGTCCCATCAGCTGCATGTGTGGACGGCTGCATCACGTCCACGTTGTGATGCGTTCAACATCTCACGTTCTGCACCTGGTCCACCCGAGTGGTGACGTGGAAAAGCTGCTGCTGAGCGGCGGGTTTTTCTAGCAGGCAGTGAATGCAGCACAGCGGCCCACTCTGGCAGCAGGACCCCTTCACTTTCCCTCCGGCTCTTCCATATGTCACATTCAGGAAGAGCCGTATCTAGGCTAAAGCTGCTCCATGCAATTGTTCAAAAGGTCCATTTTCAGAGTGTGTGTTTGTGTGTGTGTGTGTGTGTGTGCATCAGTGTGTTCAAGTTCAGCTGCTGCTGCCATTTAATCATTAGGTCAATGCAATTATTTTTCACCGGCCCT
>JBAMIG010000001.1:697089-707260 GCA_037177335.1 Kiunga ballochi | reverse complement strand
TGTTAATGAGTGCACGTTAAACATGTTAATGAGTGCACGTTAAACATGTTAATGAGTGCACGTTAAACATGTTAATGAGTGCACGTTAAACATGTTAATGCAGTCAGAACATCATGCTGCATCGAATGCTCGGAGCGTAAAGACCGAGAAAGGGAGGAAATGTGCTTGTGGGTGTCAAACAGGTGCAAGCATGTGCAGCGTGGTGCCGCGGTACCGTTCTGGAGGTGGGCGGCGCCGACGGGCTGGTGAGGGACATGATCTCCTGGATGGCCAGGCGCAGTTTGAGGCGATGCAACGGGTTGCTGATTCCGATCTCTCTTTGGATCTCCGTGTCCGACAGCGCCGACATGATGGCGCCGCTCTTCACGTTGGCGCGGCACGCCGCCACATACCAGGCGGGCATGCCCACCCACAGCTGGACAGGAGGACAGAGGGACAATGTCTGTCTGCTCACTGATCTGTCAATCATTTCTAACCCGGTCTGCTCTGTGAGCTTCCTACAGATAAACGTTTCAAAGGTTTCCTCATTTCTTTAAAAACTCAGTTTATTGTCTCTGATGATGGAATTAATTTCTGTTCTCTCCGCCCACCACCACCCGCTCCATCTCCATCTCTGATGCATTTGGTGACAGCATCTGCTTTACAGAATAATTCTACAGGGTGTGATCCAGAACATACAGAAATAATTATAATTCCTGTTTTTATGAAAACAATATTTTATAACCATTTTTAATAAAATGCAGAGCAAAGTTTCAGGATTTTAGTTGGTAAAGTTATGAATTCAGTGTTTAAACTGTGTGCACATCACATGCTCCTAATAATAAACTGAGATGTGAGGAAGCTTAACGCTCACTTGGCTTTTGTTTCTTTTTGCACATCTGGTTCTGCAGGAGATAAAGTGGCTTTGCATAAACTCTTATTAATAAACCAAAGGAAAGCTGACAGGAACATGCAGTTTGAAGGTTTCCTCTGAGGAAGAAGCAGTTTTTCTGATAAAAGCTGGAGAAGAGATGAAGTGTGCAGGTCGTACCTCCAGCCAAGCCACGACGGTTGGACCGTCCCACTGAGCGAATGGCTGGCCCTGCCTGCGAGCTTCCTCCAGTAATTCATGCCTGCAACATATCAAATAAAGGTTTAAACCAAAATGCATCGGTTTCCTCGGTAACCCCCTTCCTGCCTTCAAACACACACTAACAAAAACCCCAGGACATGAACCGACATGCATAAAGAGGAGCAGGGGTTTGAGAGAAAACAGAAAGGAATCCCAGAAAGACTCAAACGCACCGTTTAGATCATCCCACAGATGCAACATCGTTTTATTACCTTTAGTTATGGCAGAAAGCTACGTCACAAACATGGCCGCCAAACGGGCCGTTTCCCCGCAGCAGGCGGCCACATGCAGGCCGCTACGCGATCATTCGCTCACAGGAATATTTTCATGATAAAAAACCTCATAACTCTGAGCTGGAAACTCTGGTATTAAAGATGGCGGCTCCCGGTGCGAGGGGTGAAACCAGCGATACGAAACAGGGAGAAATATTCAGATACTACAATAAACTGATTTACCAGAATTTAATAGTTTATAAATCTGCTGTTTTGAGTTGGAGCAACTGGAACGGCGACTTCATGACCTAATCTGTACAACTTGAACACATCACGATGCCTTCAGGGAATTAGCTCAGGATTCAGATTGTGTTGTATTTTCTCAGGTTTCCATGAAAATGACTGGAGATGTATATTTTTATCACCACGATGTAACATCAGAAAGATGCATCTATTAATTAAAATACAAACCAGGTTAAATTAAATTTAAGACTTTAAATAAAAATGTTTTTTTACATTTTAAAAAGTCTTAAATGTAAAATTCTGAATTTATGACATGATGAGACGTTTTGGGATCCTGCAGGAATCCGGTTTTACAGAAGCTCGAATGTCAAAACAAGTCATTTAAGAAAAAAACCTTTACTGGGTATTTCCCAGACCAGTGCATCCAGTTTAAAGTGAAGCATTATGGGAGCTGGTTTCAGATCGGAGGAGCTGCACTTGTTAGTTTTCTCCCAGAACCAGTGCTACAAAAGTCCACGAAGAAGACAAATGCATTCCTTTAGAGCTGCAGGAACATGCACAGCAGAAGAAATCCATGCACGCTCCCGGTCAGTGAATGCACCAGTAAGGAGACGGCTGCATTTGTCCACTAGATGCTGCTGTTTGCCACATGGCTCATTGTAAACAAGCAGCTCACAAGCAAAAAGAGCACTTTGCTGAATTCTTCCATGAACTTTTCTCTCCTACAGTTGTGCTGCACAGTTTCATGCTGCGAGAGGAAAAGATGTCACTCACTAAAGTCAGCACACACACATTCCTGTTAGTTAAGCTCCTCTGTGGAAAGCAGGGTAAAGAGCAGCATGGAAAAGCAATAAACATTCAGAGGGACAGTCGTTTAGGGTCCGTCAGAGATGAACATGAAGCCGTGTGGGAGGAGAAGGCATGACCAAGTAAAGGGGAATGTACTTACCCGGTCTTTGGACTACACATGGAATGAGAAGAAGATGATAAAAGGTCGGCAAATTAAAATAAATAAGGAAAAAAGCAGGAAAACAAACATGAAATCATTTCAGGTGCTGTCTGTGATGAAGGTGGGATGAAGCTGAGGGGAGCGTGAGTCAGGTGGTGGTGGGGGGAGGGGGGGCTGAAACGCAGTATGGAAGCCCATAGACTCCTACATTATTAATCATCTCCATTAAAGGCATCCTGTTACATCACTGGTCTCATCCTACAAACGTGTGGACAGAGAAAGGACACCTACTTCTTCTGCAGCTTCCTGTTCTTCTCTGCCGGACCTCCCAGCGTTCCCATTCCTAATCCATCCTTCGGGGAACTCTCCGCCTCAGGAGTGCCGGCTAAGAACACAAACACCCCACTAAGCTGATTCACAGCTAAAGCTAAATGCATGCAGGAAAATAAATACTAGAAAAATTATCTGCCCTGGAATCTGAATTTAGAGAATGCAGAAAAACGTGAAGATAGAATATTATTAATAAATTACAAGAAATAGAAATAATAAATGATTAACTTATCAAATGCATTGATTTATAATAATACAAACAAAATGAAATAAATAGCAAAAACATAATAAAAGAAAATAAATAAAACAGAAATGAATGAAACTAAATCTCGCCTTGGCTGGGGGAGTCCTTCCCAGGAATGCTGGGTCGGCCCTTTTCTTTCTTCCCAAAGAGGCGTCCGATGGACGACTTGATGCTCTTCTTCTTGGCTGCTTTGTTCAGAGAGTCCTGGCTGCTGTTGCTGCTGCTCGGGTTGCTGCCCGGACCGTCCTGAAAGCCTCCCAGGCTACACGAGCAGAAGGTCAGAGGTCAAAGAGAGAGAGGTGCTGCAGGAAACGGTGGAAAGCTCAGGTCTTACCCTCTGATGTCTCTGATGTCTTCGTGACTGGCGGCGTGTCCCGCTTCTCTGTTGAGACGCATGGAGCGCGGCGTGGTGGGGGGGGACGTCTCACATCGGATGGTGGCCTTGTCGTCCTGAGCAGACTGCAGGAGGGCGAGAGAGGAAATGATGTCATGGAGGTACAACAGATGCAGCTTCACCACCACAGAAGAAGAAAAGCTGGAAAAATATGATGGATTTTAACACAATGCAAAATAAAAACAAAGGAAGACGACGTGTTTGCAGCCTCAACGCTCAGATCTGTGTCACTTCTACAAGTCCAGTCGGTGAAAGGTGAAAAAGATTTCCATTTTTACACCTTTAAACAGAATAATCTGGCAGATTTCCTGAATGTGAGTTAGCAGACAGGTTGATGCTGAAACACGCTGCAGCATCAGGAACTCAGTCGTATTAAAGAAGCATCGATCCTCGTTCCACGCCTCGGAAAATCTCAAATCTGCATGAAACTCCTCACCTTTTGGCTCTGAAACACAAACTATTTACATATTTACTGCTCCTGATTGGACCGGACGCTGCCGAGGTCTCTCAGCAACAAAATAATCATAGCTAGACCGTCTCATAGCCCAGTCAAAAGTTTGGACACACTTTTCTATTGGGATTAATGGTAAAGTGTGACTTTTGATAAAAATAAAAATATAAGCTGGGAAGTTTGTCTGTAGTTTTAGAGCCAGTAAGCAAAGTAATTATCTGTTTAAATTAATTAATTAGTAAAAAGTTACCTTACATAATAACATTTCAACATTTCAATACATTGTCAACATAAAATATAATAAATAAATAAACAACCCCTTAAGGTCTGAATTTATTTATAATTATATAAAGAAAACAAAAATAAGGGGAAAAAAAGCTCAAAAATATAAAAAAAATTATTGACAATAAACTAAGAATAAATAAATGATATATATATAAAATTAAATGATTGAATTATTATCTGAATTTATTTATAATTATATAAAAATAATTTTACAACAGAAAAAAAATGAAATTTAACTACAAATACTCAACTTTATTTATAAAACAGTTAACACAAAATGCTGAAAACTGAAGTAAAACTAAATAAAAGTGCAGGAAAGAAAAAGTGTCTCCCATCAAAAAACAAATAAAAGAACCTTACAAAGGAAATAATAATAAAAATGTTTTTACTGAAATAAATCATTAGAAAAAAAGACTTAACACCTCTGAAATGTACAGACAGGAATGTGACGGGAAGCATGGACCTGGAAGAAGACGTTGGGGGAGTGATGGTGTTAATGGAAAGCAGGTTGCTAGATTACCTTCCTGCGGTGCTTGCGCAGGTCGCTAGGCTGAAGCGTGGCAAAAAGGAGAGAGAACAGCAGTCAGTGAGACGCACAACCCATCAGCGGGGAAACCAAAGCCATGCACAAACACACACAAGAGCAGGAAATCAGAGCATTTATAGAAACCCTCATTTTCATTCAAGCTGTAGACGAGTCACGTGGAAAACAGAGTAGAAGCAGCACCGCATCAGAACAGCGTTTGGGTCATGTAGGATGGGTGCAGCCCGACTCAGAAGAACTGAAAAGTTTTTTTACCCCCGAGCACTAAAAACATCTCCACATTCCTCACAGATCTGGCGTCAGCAGAGCAAATAAACCACCCGCGTGCCACATTTCTCTGCCTAATCACTCATTTCCTTCACTCAACGGGCCGGCGGAGGAAGTGATTAGATAGCTATAAAAGGAAAACAGGAAGAGGAAACTGAGCCAAAAAGTCCTTATAATCACCAAATAGGTTCCCTTTTCTGCCGTTTCTTCTCATTCAGAAGCTGGAAAGTTTCCGTTTGAGTCACTGATGCTGAACAACAGCTATTTTTGGTGAACCATGACCATAAAGCTTTTGATATTTGTATGTGTAATAATTCAGAAGATGGAGCTGAAAATGATGAAGATGTTATATAATTATGTAACCTAAACGCTCTGCTAACTCTCAGCTAACCCTCTGCTGACTCTCAGCTAACCCTCTGCTGACTTATTTAACCCATTGCTAACTCTCAGCTAACCATCTGCTAAATCTCAGCTAACCCTCTGCTAACTCTCAGCTAACTCTCTGCTAACTCTCAGCTAACCCTCTGCTAACTCTCAGCTAACCCTCTGCTAACTCTCAGCTAACTCATTGCTAACTCTCAGCTAACCCTCTGCTAACTCTCAGCTAACTCTCAGCTAACTCATTGCTAACTCTCAGCTAACCCTCTGCTAACTCTCAGCTAACCCTCTGCTAACCCTCTGTTAACTCTCAGCTAACTCTCATTTAACCCATTGCTAACTCTCAGCTAACCATCTGCTAACTCTGAGCTAACCCTCTGCTAACTCTCAGCTAACCCTCTGCTAACTCTTTGCTAAGCCTCAACTAACACTCAGCTAACCCTCTTCCAATACTCAGCTAACACTCAGCTAACACTTAGCTTACCCTCTGTTAACCTTCAGTTAGCCCTCTGCTTACTCTCAGCTAACCCTCTGCTAACTCATTAACCCATTGCTAACTCTCAGCCAACCATCTGCTAACTCTCTGCTAACTCTTTGCTAAGCCTCAACTAACACTCAGCTAACCCTCTGCCAATACTCAGCTAACACTCAGCTAACACTTAGCTAACCCTCTGTTAACCTTCAGTTAGCCCTCTGCTAACTCTCAGCTAACCCTCTGCTAACTCATTAACCCATTGCTAACTCTCAGCCAACCATCTGCTAACTCTCAGCTAACCCTCTGCTAACTCATTAACCCATTGCTAACTCTCAGCCAACCATCTGCTAACCCTCAGCTAACCCTCTGCTAACTCTCAGCTAACTCTCAGCCAACCATCTGCTAACCATCTGCTAACTCTCAGCCAACCATCTGCTAACCCTCTGCTAACTCTCAGCTAACCCTCTGCAAACTCTCAGCTAACCCTTTGCTAACTCTCAGCTAACCCATTGCTAACTCTCAGCCAACCATCTGCTAGCTCTGAGCTAACCCTTTGCTAACTCTCAGCTAACCCATTGCTAACTCTCAGCTAACCCTCTGCTACCTCTCTGCTAACTAATTTAACCCATTGCTAACTCTCAGCCAACCATCTGCTAACTCTGAGCTAACTCTCAGCTAACCCTCTGCTAATTCTCAGCTAACCCTCTGCTAACTCTCTGCTAACCCTCAGCTACCCATCTGCTAAGCCTCAACTAACACTCAGCTAACCGTCTGCCAATACTCAGCAAGCACTCGACTAACTCTCTGCCAATACTCAGCTAAAACTCAGCTAACACTTAGCTAACCCTCTGTTAACCTTCAGTTAGCCCTCTGCTAACTCTCTGCTAACCCTGTGCTATCCCTCAGCTAATCCTCAGCTAACCCTGTGGTAACCCTGTGATAGCTCTCTGCTAACTCCTCTGCTATCCCGCAGCTAGCCCTCTGCTGACCCTGAGCAAAACCTTAGCTAACCCTGTGCTACCCCTCTGCCAACTCTCAGCATACCTTCAGCTAACTATTGTTCTCCTGCGTGAAAAAGTAGTCTCTTAGAGCCTTTGGACCAGGAACACTTAAAAACCACCTTTTCACACCATTAAGGCTTAAAGTCTTTCTTCCCAGCTGAACAAACAGAGGTTTGCATGACTTATCTTAACCCTGACTGGACGTTTGCCGTCAGACACTGTTCTGCTGAACAAAAGACATCTACACTCATCACTGCACCACCTGATCAGCAAGTACAGTAACTCCAGTTATTCTCTCATTTCCTGTACACATCTGAAGCCAGTAAAGGATGCAAAAGGAAAGGAAGTAACAGACTGCACCCACCCCAGGAAGAGTCTAAGGGGGGCTGTAGGGTGATCTGCAGGTACCTGGAAGTATGGAGAATAGCTACAGGCCTGAGGGGGGGTGCTGAAGCCAGTAGCACCGTATGGTAGATAAGTCACTGTCTGCTGGGAGAGGGAGCTCTGAATAATGTAGGGGTCATAGCAATACTGCTATGGGCAGGGAGGGGGGCAGTTACACATACAAATAGTTACCAACTGTAAAATACATGCAATAGTGATCAATACACATGATTATCCTAAAGGTAAAAACTTGGTTTTCAGGTGGAATCAATATGAATGAAACACCAGTGAAAGAAGCTTTACCAGGGTCATGACACCCATCCGATCCAGTTCTCTGTTGGGGCTGCGGGGGATCCGTCTGGGGGTGGACTGGCCCGAACCGGGGGGCGAGCTGCCTAACGATGAGCCAGCACACAGCGATGGGGGAATGGAGCTCATGGAGCGGAATCGTGCTCCCAGACCGTCACCGCTGCCAACCCGGCATTCGATCTCCTCTGCCCGGATCGCCGTGCTCTCCTTCTCCTCCTGGATCATTCTGGAAGGACAAAATGCTTCTGTTGTCTAAAGACAAAAGCAGCTGAGCGTCCCGCATTTTACCACCTCATCCTGAACCCGGGCATGATGGTGGGAACGTTTCTCACGGGTGTATTAAGCCTTTCTAAAGGCTCATTCCTGCCCCGCACATCGTCATCCTCATGCTTCAATGCATCTTTTACACTGCTGTGGTTATTACAGTCAGTTCTTCCACTAGTGGGCAGATTCAGAGCCCTCTTTCTGACAGAAAGCTAATGTGCTGCTATAAAAGGCTTACAACCATTACAAAACACCAGAAGAAGAAAAAAAACACTTTTTTATTGTCCTCAACTTTGTCTGACTTCTTCAGGTGCTCCTGCAGTTTCTGGGATTCTACTTCTTCTCTGGTTGTGTGTCAGAATTGCAACTCTGGTATTGCTAAGCAACAGGTAGCTTAGCTCCTATGGGCTAAATGACCCTTATAACCAATGCAGGAGACACATTTCTCTGCAAGACTCATTCTGATGATTACCTTTAGGATTACTCTGCTCTATTGGGATTACTCTGCTCTTTTAGGGATTACTTTACTCTATTAGGGATTACTTTACTCTATTAGGGATTACTTTACTCTATCAGGGATTACTTTACTCTATCAGGGATTACTTTACTCTATTAGGGATTACTCTACTCTATTAGGGATTACTTTACTCTATTAGGGATTACTTTACTCTATTAGGGATTACTTTACTCTATTAGGGATTACTTTACTCGTTCCTCGGTGGTGATATTTGCACCAATAAGACCTATAAAAGGGGGCGTTACTATGGCGACTGTTGCACGTACCTAATTTCATTGTTAATGGCGTCCAGTTGTTCCTGCAGCATTAAGGCGAGGGTCTGCGCGTCAGCCTGACCAGCAGGGGACAGCAGGTCCACAGAGCTGAAAATGGTCTCCCGGTCCTCCTCCAGGTCTGAGACGTCCATGTCGCTCTCGAAGGCGTGGGCCACGTTAGCCAGGACGTTAGCCTGCTGCATGCGCTCCCACTCCTGCTCATTCAAAGTCTGAACCTGGATTTTAGTACGCAGCATAAAACAAGAGGTGAGTCGTGATGTTTGGCACATGGAGGATTTAATGTGGAGATGAATGAGGCAGCAGGCAGGTGACAGGATGAGAAGGAAGCAGGGAAATGTTAAGATAAGGATGCAGCAGACAGACGGACTTACATGTCGCTGATGTCCATTATGGAGGCAAACAGAAAGAAAGCAAAACAAAAACAGGAAACCCATCAGAGAAAGCTCAAACATTCATCCGGCAGAGGAAAGAAGAAGACATGTAACACATGCTGCGAGGAAGACCACATAACAACGATGAAGCCAGTAGATTTTAAACCAATAAACTGAATATTGAGCTGATGGACCACCAGGAGGACTCTGGGCTCACCTTGGACGGCTCGTCCCGAAGCGCGGCCACCCGTCCTTTCTGAGGCCGCCGCAGGACGAGAGCGCTGCTGTAATGATCAGAGTTGCTGTCCATCATGGAGGACGCAGACACCGGATAGCGGAAATCTGGTGTGCTGCCCAGCTGAGAGCGGCTGGAAGAGGAAAACCACAGCGTTCAGACCAATCAGAGAGGAGCGCTGCACGCTAGCAGCTAGCTTACACACCTGTGCAGCAAGGAGTTGCTCCGGCTCCGATCCTGCTCATTCTCAGCCCTCATGGTCTCAATCTGGATGAGCAGCTGCTCCTGAAACAAATCGTTTAAAAAAGAACATATTTTAGCCTGAAGTACAGGAGGAAATGACATATCACCATTTATTTAGCTGTAATAATCATTCTGGATGCGACTGGTACCGTGTAGCTCAGGATGGAGGCGCGTTTTTAACTGAGAGGTGATTTATAGCAGAAACTTCACCATAATCACAGTTATTTCCCACTAAAGTTAGATAAAATGAATAAATACACACTGCAGAGCTTAATGTGACATTTTACACCAGATCAGCAGGTTTGTATTTTTCATGGCTACAAACCAGTGTAAACATTTCTCCTGTCATCACAAACAGGCTTTTCATTTATCTCACATGCACCAACAATGATTGTATTAATATGCATTTATAATAAATATTTATAATAAAGAAACTGGAGGAAGAAAATCCAACTGAAAGGGCTTCATCTTTCAGTGTGATTCATTAAATCATATTAAAAAATAAGAAAAAATTACTAAAAAAAATTACATAAAATCAGATAAACTTTATTTTATTGAAGTTGAAAATAAAAACTTTATCATTTGTGTCCCAATAAACAGGACAAAATGTGATACAGTGATCCCTCGCTATATCGCGGCTTCACTGCTTCGCAGATTTTTTTACTGTACTGTAATTGAAGGTGGCATGT
>JBAMIG010000001.1:673500-683928 GCA_037177335.1 Kiunga ballochi | reverse complement strand
TGCTAATACGCAGCGGGGCAGCCGTGCTAATACGCAGCGGGGCAGCCGTGCTAATACGCAGCGGGGCAGCCGTGCTACTACGCAGCGGGGCAGCCATGCTAATACGCAGCGGGGCATCCGTGCTAATACGCAGCGGGGCAGCCGTGCTAATACGCAGCGGGGCAGCCATGCTAATAAGCAGCGGGGCAGCCATGCTAATACGCAGCGGGGCAACAACACCAAATATAAAACATTATATCATCACAGATCATTTGTCCACACTGACAGGATGTCTCAGCACTGTGTGACAGAAACTCATGTGACTAATATGTATTCCTACTAATACTTTACTCACTACCCCTAACCCTGAATGGCTGCAATCCTAGGTAACTCTGCAGCCCCTTTGGATGTGAACTCCTTTCCACTAACCATGCGACGCATGTAATCTGATCGGGGACACATGTCAACCTTGTCCTAACCAAACACTAATAAATAAATAAACACATTCATGCTTCAAAAACATTGCAAGCCATTAGGAATCCCTCCAAAGTCTTTGTTGTTTAAATAGTTCATTGCAGATAAATCATTTATTTCATAAAAAAATCCATCAGATCTGCTGCAAAACGGATTAAAAGCAGAGAAGAAGAAGAAAAGCAGGAAGCACATCATGATTCTTTTTATGCATTTTTACTTGCATGATGTTTTCTTTGCTACTTTGTCAGAAGTTAAATCAGCCTGGTGCCATTCATCCCGGGTTGGATTGACTGAAATACTGCACACAAGCTAACAAATGTGATGAAATCAGCCGTTAACTTTTAGCTTCCTGCCACTTTGCAGCTGCGCTTCTATCAATTAATTACTATGAAAAATGATGGATCATCGCTGAATTAATACCTATTGCAAATACGCCGCCATGAACTGATCACCCCCCCATAAACTCACAATATCCAGATATAAGTCTAAGTTTCCCAGAAGCATCAAACTGAACAGATCAGCTGCAGGACGTTAAAAAGCACGTCTGGGTCATATGTCCCGTCAGAGACACATGTCCCGTCAGAGACATACCAGATTAAACGCGTTTTTCTACATATACTGTGGTTAAAATGCCACCACGGAGCTACAAAGGCTGAGGAACCGTGTCGTACGTTTTAATTCTGCTTTAAAACCAAAAACATGACCAAACAGGCTTTCAAACGCAGACACAGGCTCATTAAATCCCTTTATAATGTCTCTGTGTTTGATGCTGGAAAAACAGGACAGATGTTGGTGTCTTACGGGCCTTTTTCACAGGATAATCACCAAAAAGACAATAAAAGACAATAAACTGTGAACCCAACTCTCCACTTAACATCTGGCTTTTCTTGCCTTCTGGATACTGGGCTTGTCCGACCAGCAGCACGCGCACCTGGTTAGGTTAAACTAAACTGGTTAGGTTAAACTAAACCTTCTGGCCGCTGATCAGGGTGACTGACATGGAAACACGCTGCATGAAAGGGTTAAATATCTACATTTGATCCCACTGACGTGGCTTGCAGATGATGGAGGATTACAGCTTTAATATCAGCCTGAATAAATCCTTCATTGTCTAAAAGCTTCAAACTTTAAGCTTCAGCAGCTTCTGAACGGGAGACACACCAACATCTTCACACTGTGACAGAAAACAAACTTCTCCACCTCATTTATAACAATCTGGCTTTTATTGATCTGTAACTCTCTTCCATTCCTTATTTAGACAAATCCAGCAACAACAAACATCCTTGTTGACAGTAAATAATGGAAACACGCTTGAATTAGTGCGATATGTCAGATAACCGGGCCTCTGGGTTCTCGCAGCAGGCGGAACCTGAATCCTTTGTTATGATAAAAAAACCCTAAAAAGATGAATTAAGATGGAAAAAAGCAGGATGCATCCTGTGAATGGAGGAAGTAGCGCTGCAGCTAGCACAAACTGATCCATCATCAGGCCGATATTAAGACTGTTTAGCGGATTAAATTAGATTTAATGCCAATTTCTCACAGAACAGTAACGTGCCAGAATGATGTCCTTGCAGCATTTGTCCACTAGGTGGAGCTGTGACCGGGCTCTCAGTAACATACTGGGTGTAGCTGCAGTCACAGTGGTTACGCAATAACCACATAGGTAAATAATGACTCAGCAATTCTGCTGCTTTGTTGCATCGGTCGTTGTTTTCCTTTACACTGCATTGCTGCAGTAATGCTAACCGGGCTATTTACTTCCTGTCTGCACTGATGCTAAGCGTGATCAGTGTGTGTGTGTGTGTATGTGTGTGATGCGTTCAGAGTTCGATCTGTGATTTGAGGAATGACTCATCACAAAAAGTGATCAGGTGGAGCCGATCCTCCGTTATTATAAACGATCCTCTCAGTTAGCAACAAGACTTGTACATCACCGTAGGTATGCTAGCCTAGCGTAGCGCTAGCTACAGGTAAGAAAAAGCCTTCCTCACTCCGTCGGCTGCGCGTTGAGGTGCGTTTCAGGAGGAGCGACGTGATTCGCTCAGAGCAGGGATGCAAAGTGAAACGGTTAAAGTTATAAAATAATAAAAGATAAGGTCGTATCAAATAACTTGTTTTTACAACAAGTTCCCTCATGCTGTGCAGCACCTCTGGTATGAGGATAAAAATAGCTGTGATGGACACCTGGACAGGTGTACCTGCCTGGGCTAATCACTGGGATAGACTTCTGCTTCCCTGCAATCCTGAACTGGATGAAGATGTGCAGAAAATGAAGGAGCTGCTTCCAGAAGCTTGATGCTTAGCTAATGTGTCACAATGATGATGATGATGAAGATAAACCCTCCGGGACATCTTCAGTGTAAACAAACAACATAAAGGATGGTAAATCTGAACTTTGTCCTACAGCGACCAGCGTAAGGAGTCCCACAAGGGTCAAATGAGCTGCTGAAGCAATGTGTTGAAGCCCCGCCCCCGCTGACTCACCTGTGGTAAAGCGGTGTTCAGCTGCCTCTGCAGCGAGTCTCTTTCATGGCTCACTTCATGCAGTTTGCTCTGAGTCAGTCCCAGATTCTCCTGAGTCTCTCTCAGCGTCTCCAGTAGGCGATCCCTCTCCTCCAGCATGGAAACCATCAACGACTCAAAGTGGCCCTCAGAGTCCGACTGCAGCGGGGAGCCGGAGCCCCGCCGGCCGCTGCCCCCTCCCCCGCCGGGCCCTTCGGCCTCGCTGATGGTGGGCATCACCTCGCACATCATCTGCCAGGGCGAAGGTCATGAGAAGAGGATAAGTTAAGCTTCAGCAGACTAAGAGGAGAAAACCGAACCAGCAGCGGGACACAAACAAGCCTGTTTGCTCATGTTTGAACACAATCTGTGTCCTGATAGATCCCAGGTGAAAAGCGCTGCTTCGGGATGATTTAATCAGCGTACTTGAGCTGCTTATTGATTAAACAGAAGCGAAAATAAAGCACAATCATCTCTCTGTTTACAGATTGCTGCAGAAAGCTGGGATGTCTGGAGTTCAGTGGGTGATGGTGCATGCTGGGAAGGAAGGGCCCCTCTCCTGCAGACAGACCACCCGCCAAAAAGCCACGAGTCATGTGAGCTGGATTTAACATGCCGACACATAACAACCTACTAACTGGAGCAAGTGGGAACTCTGTGGCAGGCAGAGACATCCCTTCACAGCCCGCTCTGCAAAACCAGAGGCGCTACATTTCCTTTAAGAAAAGCCCAGTGTTGGGTTCAGCACCCTAAAACCCGACAGCAAAGACCCCCATCGTACTCCTTACGTACTAATTACCCAGACACAGAGTCAACCTGTCATCCTCCATTAACAGCATGTTTTCCCCAGCAATAAGACACCCTTTCTGGTGGAATGAGTCAAACTTAACCTAATTTAGCAGGAGCAAAACACTAAAGCAAGGCTTCATATTGAGGTCAAGCCACTCAGGATCAGCAATGAGGGGGAGGGTCGTTAAGCATCAATGAGAGGTAGTGACAGATGGTGGCTTCAGTGCAACTCAGGATGGAAGTGTCACACGTCAAAAACTGCAGGGGATCAATCAAGATGTGGATGCAAGAAGCCAAAGCAGACTCCTGCAGAAGATCTCTGCAGAAGCACCAAAACAAGAGACTCTTTTACACCAGCTGGAAGGGAAAATATCCCAGGAAATACATAAAACCTTGATCTAAAGCATGAGTAAGTGCTGGTGAGATCCCGCACAGCTGGAAACAACTCCCACAGAAGCCCTCTCACCTTGGGAGGATAACGTTATTCCAGGTTCTTTACGTTGTAGAGATGAAGTAAAACCAAGTCCAGGTAGTCCAACAGGGTGTCAAGATCCTCCAACAAGCTGCACAAATATCCACTTATTTACAATAAACCTATTCCATTCAGAGTCCGGGGCGCATTAAGGCTGAAAAATGGTCCTCTTGGTGGAAAAAAAAAACTTCTTTAAGGCCTCAAACCCACACAAAGTAAGCAGGGGGCAGAGTTCCAAGTTTGGCCGACTAACTCAGCGTTAGCATGCTAGCAGTTAGGGATTCGATGATTGCATACCTGGATTTGGAAGTAAAGTGTCTAGTTTGCATCTCAAAACAAACGGCCACCTTAAATAATACAGTTTCACTCGAAGAAAATAGCATTTCATAACTAAAAGTCACGTTCAGTCGGATGACGTGGAAACTGCTGCTGCCTTGTTTACTAATTTGAAACAGAAATCTTTGGCTTGAAGTCAGTTTAAAGTCGACTGCTAGCAAACATTACCTACTAGCCTGCTAGGTAGCTAATGCTTGCTAGTTTAGTGCGCTTACTTTTATGCTTAATTTATTATAAAAGTGGATTACATGGTACATATAAGTGATAAAAACTTGTTTGCTAAGACATAACGAATTAAAACTGCTGAAATGTGTGTCAGAAAGTGTTGAAATGGTGAACCTATCAAGTAGCGTTAGCACCTCGGCTAACGTTAGCTTCCCGTCGATGCGGTGTAGTCGCGTCACCACATCACGGCTCCGCTCGGAAACTTCCAGCCAACACGGAGCGTCAGCGACGATTTACATCCGTTTTTAAAATGCAAAGTGCAAATAAACACTCAATTCCTATTCATTTAGTCCGACTTTGAGGAGTTCTCCCGGTATTTCCACTTAAAAGGTCCTTCAGTCTGGGTCCTTCCCCGTCGCCTGTGCCTGCCAGCCTCGGCAGTCGGGACAGCCAATGGAGGCTCTGTGTCCGGCCGGCGGTCTGCGGGAGGAGAGCGCGTCCCGGCGGGCAGCAGCAGGAAGAGGAGGCGCAGCCGCACTTTCTGCGGCTTTGCGGGTTTTATGGACTTTTCTCAGAAAGATTTACGTTACTAAAAACTTTTCTTTTGTTAATTTATTGGCTTTGTTTAACAGTTATTACAAACTGCTGGAAATCATTATATATAATAATCCTGAAGTGAAACTTTTATGATACAGATTTTTTCTATTTTCTAACACCGTACAGAAATACTTAAATGAGTTAAATGTTTACCATTAAAACTAATTTGGGATAAAGGCGTTTGATCCATCTGTCCATCCATCCATCCATCCCACATGGACATAGTCCAATATATATATATATGTGTGTGTGTGTGTGTGTATATATATATATATATTATTTGCATAATAGACTTTTAAAAGATCACCTTCGTAAAAGCCTCTAAAATCCAGATAAAGCTTAAATTGCGGAATTTTAAAATTAAAGACAATGTTTTAAGTGAATTTCTTTAAAAAAAATATCTGCATTTTAGAGAAAAGTAACGTGATTAGAAATAATTTAGCAGCTTGTGGGAATAGAATTAAGAGAAATTGCGCCCCTGGTGGCAGCAAAATAACAAGCAGGCTCCGAATTTCACTACAGTATAAGAAATGTAATTTTAAGGCTTCAAAAAAGTATTTGTACCAATTTACTTTGATAATATATCATTTTTGCAATTGTTTTTGATGCTCCACATATGAGTATATCAAACAGGAGAGGACAGCTTTACTCAACTATTTATACTGAAAAGTAAAAACATTTTAATGACAGAAGCTTTTACATTTAACATTTTTCACATTCACAAAGTTTGAAGAATTTTCTAACATGTCTGAACCCTGAAAGTATCTTTTATTTTATTTTACTAACATAGTTACATAGTAAATCGTGCACATGGCTGTGTTTACAGTGTTTCTGCAGTTCCTTCTGGGACAAAACAAATATTTCATTATAATAAATCTATAGGGGATACTGGAAAGGAGAGAATAAAGGACAGCAAATGCAAGGACATTTTTATTCATCATTAAGAAATAACCAAAATCTCTTATGAACAAATATAGTTTTTCACTCATAAAATCACAAGAGATGCTTGATTGTAACTGGATTTACTGATCTGGATTATTGGCAGTTAAATTGACAGAACCAGACAATCATCCTATCAGGCTTGTTTTAATTTTCCAGATTTCCTCTGAACGCAGCTGCATGCACACTTCAGTAAAAACACAAATTATTTAATGCAGATGAGTAAATACAGCAGATGCGCATTAAAGAAAGGCTGCACGCGCTGCAGGTTTAGCTTTCACATGAGGGCAGAGGTTGGTAGTTGACCCGAGATGCTTTGCTTTTGTACAGGACCACACCACAGATCATGCCAACGGCAGCCAGAAGACATCCAGCGATGAAAACCAGGTTCAGGTTCAGGATGTCTGCTGACAAGAGAAGCACAGCTCTGATTCAGCAACGTCCAGCTTTTAACCAGCACACACAGAACACCGGTTCCATACCTGAGCCTCCCATCCTGGAGTCTGCGGCCCGCTTCAGACGCAGGGGCCCCTGGGAAACGAAGTGCATGCCGCTCTGGATGACGGCTTCTCTCTTGCGGCGGTGGCTGTGGGGCCACGTGGAGTTCACGCACCCCTGCGAGCACCTGGTGTTGGGGTTCCCCGCTTCACACATCATGACCGAGCAGCTGATGAACACCTGAAGGCAACAGCACATGTTACACCTGCAGACACGCTCTTACGCCCTCTAGTGGGAGAATGGCTGAACCGCAGTTCAATGTCCTCAAACATCAGCTTCACTTTGTCCCAACAAGTTAATCACCAGCAACCGGTTGGCAAATTCTCCAACTTTAAACACAATTAGTATCATAAGATTATCAATACTTTTATAAATCCAGCCTTTCAAGTTTTTATCCCCTTGGATCATATTTCAAATGGCGATAATTACACCTTAGAGAAGTGTCACATCATATCAGATAGGTTGGAAATATATGTGAAGCATGTGTAATACCTTACCTGGTTATGCAAGCCGATGAACTTGAAGGCCTCCATGCTGAACCTGAACTGTTTGTCGTCATAGGAGGAATGGATCTGCAGGGTCGGGTCCACGGCACAGCTGCCAGAATGAGATAAAAAGTCATTTCATGGGAGAATCGGAATACAGTGTGTCTGAATTTCTTCTTTTTCTAAGACAATTAATTAAATAAAGATAACCCGAGCAGATACATTGTTAAACTGGGAGAATTTAATCTTCAACAGATTATCAAACGTTTTTGAAGCCATTCTTTGCGCCTGAGTGCGTCTCGTACCCGTTATCGATGATGGGGTAAGTTGGGTAAGAGTTGGGGTTGTCATACGGAGCAGCTCTGCAGGACTCCACAAACATCTCGGTGTTGTTGATGGAGGACGAGGCGTCTATCTGCATGTAAATCCTTTCCCCGATGTCATACTCCAGAGGATAGGAGTTTGGATCCTCCATGCGTCCGAACCGGGCGTCCTGGTAGAACTCAAACTGGTAGGTGAAGGTACCGAAGCCTCTCTCCCACACCGTGATGTTCTTCCTGTGTGCGGTGAAGCCCAGGGTCACGTTGCCCGTCTTGGGGTACTGGCAGAAGAACCGGGCCTCCACTAGGTGCTTCCTGGTGATCAACCCACTTACGTCCGGCACTGAGGTGACTTCATTCTTGAAGTAAAGGTAGTCATCGTCCTCCTGCAGAGTAAACCATAAAGCATTCAATCCTCACAGTGTAGAAGAAACATGTGAGTAAGTAAATATGACCTCAAATTACCTCGATCTGAGTACCACAGGCGTTTAGGGGGATGATGCCCACGATGTGGGTGCTGTTAGAGTACCTCTGCAGGCTGCAGGCGGTGTTGGTGGGGTCACTCAGCTGAACATGATCCTCTTGGATCCCATAGAAGGATGATTTGTCGATCTCCACCATCATGGTGGTCTGGCTGCAGGTCACTTTGGCTTGAACTAAAACCAGACACATGGTGTTTTTACAGAGAAAAGCAGAGCTGATTCGTGATCAAACATAAATGATTCTGATTTGTTTACTAGCTAACAGCTGGAAGTTATAACATGATGCATTACTTGTAAAATAATTGGTACGAAACAAACAAACAACAGGTCAGAACCAGCACAATGTGGATGATAATACAAGTGAGGAAATTCAGACTTATTTATAAGCTAAATTTTCTGTGCTGATATGAGAAATGTTTCTTTGTTTTTTAAATATGAGCTACATTTGCTACATGTGCTAATATGAGGTATGTTTTAATGCAAGCTCTCAGATCTGTACAGCAAAAAACAACTGTTATTCTAATGTATTTAAATTTATGCTAATCCTGTGGCTGAGAGGGCTGGATTGGATAACATTTAATTCATGCAGATCATGTAAATAAAACTCACTTTGCTCCTTAATGACATTCACAATGACACACCTCATCTCAGACTGATAGATGCCAGACCTGTAAAAGTGTATAATTTAGTTAAATGAAAAACTTCTCTTTTTTTTTTTACAACAGTGACCTAAATCAAGTATTTTATTTTTCTATGGGTCCTCTAAAATAAAATTCCTAAAAAGCAGTGAAATTTCACTCACTGTGAAGTTTGGATGTACGGATGGGAATAAGAGTTGGACGGGTGAGAGCTTTGATACGAGCTCAGAGCCGACCTGCCGACCAAAATATGAACAAAGTCACATCAAGGTTTTTCGCTGTCAAACGGATTTGGTCTGAAGTGAGATGAAGCCAGAGCTCACCCTGTTGCAGATTCTACAGCAAAGCAGATTGCCAAATAATCTCCCAAGTCATCTGGGGTTGGGGTCCACCTGATGACAAACTCATCATGCGTGGTCTTGTGCTTGGTGACGTTTGATGGGCCGGTGACGAGGAGATCTTTGATCCTGTATGAAAACAAAGCAGACATTTCTGTTAGTTCTGATGTTTTTGTGTGAGCAACAATCCTTACTGAGCGCTGTCTAACTTACTGTGAATAGGTTGATTGTGCTCTGATTCTGATCTCCAGTTCTTTGTTGACCATCGCTGGGATTTTTTCTCCATTTTGAGGTGTTGGGGACACAAACATGGGCAAATATAGCCCCTCCTGACATGAGGCAACAGGTGGGTCCACTGCAGTTAAAAAGAAAATTCATTTAAATTCCAAATATCAGAGGATTTTTACTCTTGAAACTGAAGGATAAGTCAACAGGATAAAATATTTCTTCATGAGTTAAATAAGTTGTTTGACTTTAAAGAGATCTGCTGCTACTGGAATTGGATTGAGGAGGTGCAGTGTGGGTTTTATCCCAGTTGTGGAACAGTGGACCAGCTAACTACTCTCTTCAGTGTCTTGGAGGAGGCTTGGGAGTTCTACCAACCAGTCTACTTGTGCAATATGGACTTGGACAAGGTGTTTTTAATCAGTGGATATGCACTGATTTCAGTACCATTTTTCTGCTGGTTTGGATGCCATGCTGCTGCAGTACTATTCAATGTAATTGTTGCACTTCTTAACATTTGTTATGATAGGTAACCGTGCAATTGATGAGACCCATAAAATGTATAAAGTTGGTTGAAGCCTTTCAGAAGGTTTCTGAGCAGCAAAAGTAAAGCTTATTGAAGGGATTCCTACTGGTGCCATCTTGGCTTCACTATGCTAGCCTTTGGTTGAAATTAAAAAATGGGCAAAGTGGTGAAGCTGAGAGGAGGACTGTGATTGTGGGGTGGATGATTGACGTCTATCAAACACAGAGCTGCCTGTGGCTAAGGGCTAACTGAGCTAACTCGGCTCTAACTAGAGTAAACTGGCTAATGGGAGTAGGTCGCTAAGGCATGCTGTTAGCTGGCTAAAAACCGCTCCAATGCTACACCCTGATTTCTTGCCACAGATATTGGATCCCAAAACTATGGAGCTATATTTGTGTTTTTATTAAATTAAAGGAAAAAAAAAAAAGCATTACAAGAAAAAAAAAGGTTTTGAAAAGAAAATATATTTTTTAGTAATTCTTTTCACATTGTAAAAAAATAATATTTGAGCAAAAAAAAAAAAACTGTTCTGTTCTACACTATACTATACTAAACTATAGTCTACTATACTATATGATAGTATACTATACCACACTATATTATACTATACCATACCACACTATACCATATTATACTATACCATACTATACTATAATACAA
>JBAMIG010000001.1:499277-512895 GCA_037177335.1 Kiunga ballochi | reverse complement strand
GATCCCCTGCGGGATGATGCAGATCCCCTGCGGGACGATGCAGATCCCCTGCGGGATGATGCAGATCCCCTGCGGGACGATGCAGATCCCCTGCGGGATGATGCAGATCCCCTGTGGGACGATGCGGACCCCCTATGGGACGATGCAGACCCCCTGTGGGACGATGCAGATCCCCTGCGGGATGATGCAGATCCCCTGTGGGACGATGCAGATCCCCCTTGGGACGATATAGATCCCCCTTGGGACGATGCAGATCCCCTGCGGGATGATGCAGATCCCCTGTGGGACGATGCAGATCCCCTGTGGGACGATGCAGATCCCCTGTGGGACGATGCAGATCCCCCGTGGGATGATGCAGAGCCCTTGTGGGATGATGCACATCCCCCGCGGGACAAGCACAGATCTTTTGAAAAAAGCAACTGAAACCCTTTACACATTTACACTTTTTCTAATTGCAGTTATTTTTGCTACTATTTACCTTCCATTTTCACAAAACGACCTTAGCTTTATCAAAGGTCTTAATTTCCTTTTTTTCCGATAATTTTTATAATCTTTGCTGCTTCTGATTGGACATTACCATCTATTAAAGCTCTGATTGGTGAAAGGTTTGACAGGAAGTGGATTCAGCATAATTTCTTAAGTCTCTTAGCTTTGCAGCTGACACGTTTATGTGATTAAAACAGTTTTTGGCTTGATTGTAAACCTCCTAGATGGAATTTCAATGCTTGGAAAACATTTGTAAATCACCTAAAAAGTAAACTATTTATAACAATTCATCCCACAGATTGACACTCAACCATTCCTGAGACACTGAGGATAAAGGTGATAGAAGTGATAGCGCTCAGGTCGGAATCACAGGTACAGCAGGTTATCATCTGCATAGTAGTGATCAAAGAGGTGAAATGATGGTAAAAAATTTTTTTAAAGATGTGTGTAGGGGGTCCAGCATGGAGCGCTGAAGAACCCAGTATGGATAGATGTAATTTGATCAACTTTATGATTTTTAATTCGTCTCTTAATTTAGTGTAAAACTACTGAAGGGTCTGAATTACTTGTAAAACTTAAAGCTCTGCTTCAGCAATAACTGGATATTTTGACAATCATATGAACGGTTTTCTCTCCATTCAGTTTCCTCCTTATGATCATTTGCTATTAAATTTTCTTGCTCTTGTCGTTTTTTTCATCTGTGTACCAGAAAATAGTTTTTGTAGATGTATCAAGTGTGTGTTGTTTTTATTTTAAGCCCTGAACTGAATAAAGTCACTATAGCTCAGGGTAGTGATGTCATGACTGGTTTACTAATCATTCATGTACACACAAACATTCAAACAAGTGTGGCTCAAATCAGGTTACCTGAATGATCCATATTTAGTGAGAATTATGTGTGGATCTGATCATCTCTAACTTGCCATTATTCACCTCAACCATCAGACAATATGAGTGTTTTAAAAGCATTAACATCGGCTCCTCTTTAATGGCTTGGTGGGAGTTTCTGAAAGTAACCAGGTCTGTACTTATTCCATGTAAGCTCACACCCATGTGGAACAACCCCGACATCCTGCAAAACAATAAGATAATTTTTCCCTCAATGAAAAAATACGACAACCTCCATTTTGTCTGAGTTTAGAAGAAGAAAATTTACAATCATTCAAGTCTTTATGTCTTTCAGACATTTTTGTAATTTAATGGACTGATTGGTTTCATCTGGCTTCATGGATAAGTAAATCCGCATAGCGTGAAAGTTTTTGCCATGTTGTCTGACAATATTACCTGAAGAACGCATATAAAAAGTATTGGTCCAAAAACAGAACCCTGAGGAACTCCATTCAGCAGAATTCATCCAAAATAAACACATTATTAACTAAGCTAGGAGTGTTACAGGACAAAGGATGTTCAGGATGGTCTGTCACAATCACACATACATGTTGACATTGAGGACACGACTGCCGGGCGAGACGTTTGTCCCACCGACCTGGGGTTTGGGCTGAGTTTGCTGGTGGGAGGTGCTGCGGGCCCTGGAGGGTGCTGGGTTTGTGTGGTGTCAGAAACACACCAGCCAGGGACCACAGGAACTGCTAGGTGAAAGATCTATTGATTAAATAAATCGGGTAAGAGACAAACATATAAAATGTGTGTGCAGATACTCTGGAATTAGAAGCAGTGAGTGGAGGAGACATCACAGGTCCAACAGGTCCTGAGGACGTGGCTGCAGGGATGTCCTGCTCCAGTATGAGGATGCCAAAGGTACATGGGATGCAAGATGCCACATGCCATAATCATTCTGCACATGTTTTGACAGCAGTTTCCCCCCCGATGCATTCAGACATTGCTGTTTTTTTAACAGGTAAATGGACAACATCACAGCACCTCCTCTGAACTCCAAGGGTTAGCAAACAGCGTGAGGAGCCAGCGGCTCAGTGGGAAGCCACTGTCACCTGCAGGTTATGTCAGCATCACTACATATAAAAACTTCTACAATGTGTGTTTATCTACCAAGCATCCATCCATCCGGGTCGGTGGATCCAACACCGGACCCGGTTCAGTACATAGATGTGAGCTTGTAGGAATCTAAATCTGCTAATCAGTCATCATGGGCCAGGAGGTCGCTGTGCTCCTTAAACAACATCCTGGCATCCTTGGCAGTGTAGTAGCACAGCTCTGTGAAGTATTACGCAATATACTTACACAGTAATCAGTTAATGTACCAATAAACATTATACTAACATTTTAATTAGTAATTAGTAACAAACTGAACTCTGATGCCTAAATACTTATTTATGGAATAAATGCCTCAGTTTAAGAGGGTGTCTATAATATTCCAGTTTTTCTGTTTCTCTATCAAGTTTTTTTTGTATAAAGACCAAAACGGCCCTGTTTTGTGCCTAAGCAGGCTTTATAACCAAGTTTTAGCTGCATTTACTTTGACGTCGCTGATCCGACCCTTCGGAAACACTTTCTCTTCGTGTTGCTTATAAAATCTGGACTAACACATCGCATAGAAATAAATCTGGTTTCAGGCCGAAATGGCGTGATGTGCAGATAAACATGCGTAATCATGTAAAGGTTTAAGACTGGTGCGCTTTATTAAGATGAACTGATAACTTAAGATATAGACACAATAGTACAATTTATCAGTCTGTACAAAACAAAAGCATTCATTTGGACCTCCGGTCACATTGAACCTCCTCTGAAACCACATCGTTTCATTCTTACGTGTTTTCACTGGAATTACAGTCACTCACAGAATATCGTAAAAAAACAGAAACATTTCTTAAAAAACAATTAAAAGAACAATGGAGACAGCAGAGGTGCATGAACGGGATCAGAACTGGTTCAAGCCGTCCTCCAGCTGCTGGTTCTGGAGCGGCTCGGCTCAGCTGCTCCGGATCTACCTCACACACACCCCGACATTCAGCAGGACACACACACTGGGAGTTAATCAACCCCATTCTGTTGGTTTCTTGCTGCCTGCAGAACCTTCCAGATGTCAGTGTTAGCGGCGTAAAACGGCACGGGGGGAGCGGCGGGCGTACTGAGGCAGCTCGGTGTGTAGGCTTTATGCGGTGGGGCGGGGCGGACGTGATTCGAGCTGTTGCCGGGGCGATGAGGCATTGGAAGGTGAAGGAGGCACTGTGAGCAGAGCTGTCTCTCGGGTCGCTTTGTTCCTTCTTTAACAGCATCTCAAATAAAAAAGACGTAAACCTGACGGGAGGTCCAGATTGTGCAGCGAAGACATAATCCTAAACAAGATTACCGTGTTCAGTGCAAGACTAAGACGTCTCTCAGTGGTCCGACCTACGGTTCTGTGGTCACATGCAAAGCAGGATTTGGTTGGGACAGATTGAATCAGAGGAATGTCAAACAAAAAAAACGTCCTTTCTTTGTTATCGAAGTGCACGAGGGAAGAAAAGCTGCATGATAGTTTCTGCATAGTTGTAGTTAAATATGTCACAAATGAATGTTTTACTAAAGTTAGAGTAGGAAAGCCTGGTGGACATGTCTTCCTTCCCTCACGACGGACGTATCGTGGTGAGCTGGAACGTACAAGTCCGGTTCAGCTCGCCCTCCAGGCAATGCTAGTGTTTCTGCGACGCCTGCTGGATGGCAGACAGAGGGCGAGGCGACGGTCGCGAGGCGACGGTCGCGAGGCGACGGTGCGGGAGTTCGGCACATTCTGACTGTTCAGGCATCGTATCCAAACAACCTGACGCTGCCAGTTTTTCCAAACAGCACATTGCACTAAAAAGGAGGGGGAGGGGCTACGATGTCGGGAGAAGCTGGGAAAGATGTGCTTTAAATTCAGATACATATACGGAGAAAATACGAGACGGATAAATAAAAAAGGTGAAGAGAAGAAATCAATCACATTCATAGTTTAAGACATTTCTGTGACATGTCAGCGCATCTACAGTAATGAAATCTAACGTGATATGAAATGTCTGCTTTAGCCTAAAGACATGGGGACTCAGGGAGACCCCACACTTCCTCTTATACTGGGATATATTTACCAGGGCGGTAGGGTTATGGGTATATGGGTATATGGGGATGGGGAAAAGCAGGATTAGGGTTACAGGTAGGTGCAGAGTTCAGATTATTCCTTCCACACCGAGTAGAGACAGTCTTTTCTCTGAGGACAAAGTTGGGAGGGAGGAGGGAGGAGGGCAGGGGGAGTTTGGGGAGGATAGGTCGAAAGGAGGGCATCAGCAGCGGATCCACGGCCGGCTAGATGTTCTGACAGCACTGCATCTTTGGTTTGTTCTCAGTGGGCTGCACCTGGATATTGACCACATTGTTGCTAGGCGACATGTCACTCTCCTGGCGCTCCGACATCTGCTTCTGGGAGACGATACGATAAATCTCTGAGGAGAGAGAGTTATGTAACGTTACCACCGTCCAACATGAATAACTTCATCACAGAGACATTATCCTGCCTATAAAACACCATGAACCCGTGCTGGGGACAGGTAGGGCGATGCCGGGGACGGGTAGAGCTATGCCTGGGACTGGTAGAGCGATGCCGGGGACAGGTAGGACAATGCCGGGGGCGGGTAGGAGGATGCCGGGGACGGGTAGGGCGATGCAGGGGACGGGTAGGGCGATGCCGGGACCCGGGGACGGGTAGGGCGATGCCGGGGACAGGTAGAGCGATGCCGGGGACCGGTAGAGCGATGCCGGGGACAGGTAGGGCGATGCCGGGGACAGGTAGGGCGATGCCGGGGACGGGTAGAGCGATGCCGGGGACAGGTAGGGCGATGCCAGCTCACAGCAGAATGTGTCTCTAGCTGATCATCCTAGACGCTTGCTTCAGTGGTTGTTAATCCTGCATTATGTGAGGTGTTTTCCTCTACACCTGGCTTCCTCTGCTAGACAGACAGACAGACAGAGACAGACAGACAGAAGGAAGGGGGATGCGAACCTGTGAGGATGGTCTGGAATGCCGTCTCAACATTGGTGGAGTCCAGAGCTGACGTCTCCAGAAAAGATAAGCCGTTTTTCTCTGCAGGTAAAAGAGTCATGTAAAACATTAGGCTGATAATGAGCCAGTTTGACCAGTTAGAGAAGCATATCTGATCCTCTTTCAGCAACCAGTTCAACCAGTTTACCCACTGTAAAACGTTTGAGTGGTGGATATGTAAACAGTTAACCTGCTTAATTTTACCTGTATAAATGTATTGCTCCACTGGAGGAAACATAAAAGGCAGCTTATAATGGCGAGTTCTTGCAGTAAGGAAGTGCGTTTTGTCCCTTCTGACTTTCCGTAGTCCGTTTATTCGGAATACGGAAGAAGTTCAGATGTTTTTAGCTTTAATGGCCAGAAATGGTTTTCATTCCCATTTCCAGTTAATTTGCTACTAAACACAGATATAATTGTTTAGGTAAACAGTTGTTGATGAACAAAGGTTGTTTTTATCCCTTTAATTTGTTACTGCATGCTAACTGCTAGCCTACCTATGGTATTTTCTATTGACATTAGCCTTAAGCTAACATCAGAAGTACAGATTTTTGGCATCTTTTTTCTGTTTTTATTTAATTATATTTTGTGTTTTTTCTACAATGTCTGAAACTGTTTGGGATGTTCTGAACTTAAAAAACACGTGTTTGGTGCATCAGTTGATTGAAAAGCCGGGACGTGAAATGGGCTCTCTGTAGGATGTGGAAGAAAATATTTACAGATATTTACAGTTTTTCTGGCGATATTTCTGAATAAAAGCTGAAATACCAGCGAAAGCGCGAGCCTCGTCGGTGGGAACGGCCCGCAGGTGACGCAGGTCGCTTTTGTTCCCCACCAGCATGATGACGATGTTGCTGTCTGCGTGGTCTCTGAGCTCCTTCAGCCAGCGCTCCACGTTTTCATAGGTCAGATGTTTGGCAATGTCGTAGACCAGGAGCGCGCCCACCGCTCCGCGGTAATACCTGTGGCAGAATCGGAGCGTTGTCATGACAACACAATTGAGAGCCTGGCTCAGCCTCATTTATCTGTACTCACGCTGACGTGATGGCCCGGTAGCGCTCCTGCCCGGCCGTGTCCCAGATCTGGGCCTTTACCGTCTTGCCATCCACCTGGATGCTACGTGTGGCGAACTCCACCCCAATGGTGCTCTTACTCTCCAGGTTGAACTCGTTACGGGTGAAACGGGACAGCAGGTTACTCTTTCCCACGCCCGAGTCGCCGATGAGGACCACTGAGGGGAAAAATAAATAATCCATCATGTGACATGACACCGAGATGCCTGCAAATACTTGCTTAGATCGGGATCTGAGCCATAGACTATATAAATGTGGGCGGAGCCTCTCAGAAGCTTTAGGAAGAGCAAAAGGGAAGCTTGTTGGGCGGTTCCTACTGTCACCATATTGGCAGCGTTGTGCAAGCTGTCGTTCCAAGAAAACACAAAAATGGTCAAAGAGGTGGAGCTCAGAGGGAAGGTGTGGCGAGGGGGTGGATGACTGACATCTGTTATACTCTGAATTATCTGTAGCTAAGAGCTAACTAAGCTAACTTGGATATAACTGGAGCTAACTGGCTAAAGGAGGTAGTTGGACTAAAGCTAAGGCGTGCTATTAGCCGGCTAAAAGCTGCATTTGTGATACACTCTGCCTTCTTACTGGATACATGTCGATCAAAAGGACACGCCCCTAATTATGCTGAATTATCAGATTAAATTACATTTAAATGACTTAGGTGGCCTAACAGGAAAAAACACCCAACTGGGCATCAGATTGATGGACTGAAAATAAAGGCACCCAGAAACGTGCTCGGCCCGACAAGAACCACAACACAAACTCAGTTAATGGATCAGAACCAACATGACAAACTGCTGCTGGGAACAATTATTAATACAGGGCATCAGAGCAGTAACAAATATAGGATCTAGGGATGGTAGGCATGAAGAAACACCTGTCCCTATCGTCCTCTATGTACGTCCAGCTTGATAAACAATGTCCACATATTCTTTGACCATCAACTTGAACTAGTGTGACATTTCACAAGCAGCTCAGGGCTTCATCGCACTTAATCCACATGAATTTACCTGTAATCAAGGAAAATACATGAATTCAGAATTTATTATTTCTTTTTTGTGAGTGATACTGGGCTATTTAAATAAAACTGAATTGCATTTCAGCTTGAGTTTAGTTTTAAGGTCAAACAACAGATGAAGATGCTGGGTTGAATAACATTAAAAGAACAGTTTTATGTAAAGTCACTTCAGGAAAGACTTTATTGATGGTTTCCTGTGGAAAGATGGTCTCACCGGGTCTCGCTGGACAAACCAAACGGACGCCAGGCAGTCTGGACGCGGCTTCACTCCGTTAAAACGCATCGTTTAGCCTTTACTCGCTGATTTTGCTGTCATCCAACCTTTTTTTACAATTAATATCAGCCTCCCACGAGCTGATAAATACATAATTTGTAGAGATTTTATTTGGGGAAGTTTGGATATATTGTATTAATGATTTTAACCAGCCTGCTGTTACTCGTCAGGTTGTTTACTTCGGCCGAATTCTGTAACATGAACAAAACACGCTAATAGTGAGCTTATTTTCTGGGGACCAAACTTTATTTCTAAAAAATTTAAACTATTCTCCATTTGTCTCAAGCTGTTAAATAATCCCACTCCGTCTGTTTGTACCTTTATAAAGATAATGTGATAACGGTTAGGTGTGTCCAACGCGCCCATTGCTAGCTAACCGCTAACATTAGCCGCTTTGTCGTTAATTACCAGTAATTGCAGACACGTGAGAGATGAGAGTGATAGATCTTAGGAGTCATGTAGGCAGAATAAATATGCTGACATGTTTAAGAGCCTTCAGTAAGAGGCGATCAGCGCACAAAAGCTCAGCGCTAACAGCTGATCAGCTGGCCTGTTAGCATGTCCGCTAACAGCAAAGAGGGGCTGCAGCAACAACACAAAGACATCGCGTTACCTTTGAACAAATAGTCGTATTCGTCGTCTCTAGTGCCCATCGTCTTTTCGAGAGACGCTTATTACGAGATTTGACTTGTTCAAAGTAGAAACAGAATATAGCAGAATCTCTGTTATATTACACTTCCAACGGGAATCTGTTTGGAAGTCGTACTTCCGGAGATTCTTCTTCGTTGCTGGAGGCATGTCAGCAACATGGAGACACTGACATCTAGTGGTAAAAGAAGGAACTGCAACGTTAAACTTTCTTTGACATAAAATTTTATAAAATCAATAATAAAATTTTATAAAACATTAAATGAAAAAAATGTTGTGTTTTTTTCCCCTAAGCAATCGTATCTTATCAATGTTGCATTTAAACAACTGATGGTTAAGGGACTGGCTCGAGCTTCTCTTAATTGAATTGAACCAGTATAGAAAATTAATAGATTAATAAATGGATGTTATTTTTTTTATAATCATTGCAACTATCTGGAAAAAATGACAGTGATGTGTTTTGTTGAGGTTTATTTTGTTGTTTAATGTTGTAAAGTAATCAAAGTGAAGTTGCAGTGTGGTTCCAGTAGGCCTACTTTGTTTGGACTGTGGGTTTAGTGGGGCTGATCTCGTGCCCAATTTGGTGGAGTGGATGACCTGTAGGATTGTGGGAAAGATGCTAAATGGACGCAAAAGGAAACACTCGTCTCAATCAGTATGACTCACGGCACACGGTACGCTTCTATTATAATTTTTATAAGTTTATGTTTAGACTATATAAAACTGTTGAGATTGTACTGATCTTTATTCCTTTGATGCTAAGTAGTTACCTGCTGAAATGTTGGACATTAGCATGAATTGAAAAGGCAAATATTCTTTATTTATAGTTTTCATGATGTTGACTGAAGACAGAGAAAGAGAGTAAATTAAACTTAAGAAACATCAGTACAAAGTGTGGCTTTCAATTGTGAACCTGTGCAGCTACAATCATTATATTGTGTATTATAGAATTGTGGGAAATTCTGTGTATATTCCTCCCTGTTTGTGACAAAAAAGTCTTAAATCAGAGGTTTCTGAACCTTTTCTGCAGAACTCCTTTTTCAACAATAACGTCACTCCAACATGTGAAGAAACATACAAAGAAATGCACCACAAAATGTCATTATAGCTCTTTAGATTGTTTTTGTAATTTTTTTTATTTGTTCAAAATAAATTTAATCTGCTATAAAAGATCATATCTGGAATTAATTTTAAGTTAAACAGCTTATTGTCCATTTGAATGAATCTTTATTTCTATTCTTTCTTAATGTTCGGCTGTTTTTCTGATTTATTTGTTTCACCACTGAAAAGTTAAAGTTTATAAACTGCATATAAAGAACTTTTACCAGTCCTAATGATGAAGAACTGGCCAGTGTGATGATTCTCTAATTTCCTCTACTAAAGTTAAATATGTACTCAGTAAAAGTCTTTGGCTTCAGAGTTAACAACGGTTCGGTCTCTCCTGCTTTGCTTCAGTCCAGGTCTAGTATGTTGCTCTGACTTCTACTCTGCTTTTACAACCAAATAAAAAAGTCATATTTACAATTAGCTCCATAACCTTTTAAAGTTGTCAACTAAAAGGACATTTTTATCCTTTGGAGAGGAATAACAGAGTCATGTGAATGAGTGGAAGACATAAGTAGGAGACCCAGGATGCTGCCCTGCGGAACGCCACCAGACCAGTTGGATTTATTTCTTCATGTAATCAGGAAGAAATTTCTTCCATTTTAGGTTCTGAAAACACAAAGTAAAGAAAAAAATCTATTAAACGGATTATTTTGCTTTCGGTAGTGTCGTAAACACAGATTTCGTTCTGCTTACATTCTTTCCCCAGGTGGATTTGGACTTCTTGGTCTTCACGTCCTCCAGTGACTCGTAAGTGTTACTCTGCACGGGAATCATTTCGTAGGTTTCATCGGGCTGTTTTGCCGGGCTCGGTCCCAGGGGAACTTCCGCGTACATCTCGTCCCCTGGCTGGAGCATACTCCCCCTGTGTGTCTCACAGGACTGGTACAGAGGGTTGGACTTCAGGGCGTCCTGCTCTGACCTAGAGTTTAAACCTTCAGAAAGAACGAGGAGTGAGTAGGTGTGGCAGGTGACCTTCTTCGGGGGTGCTGTGGAGGAAGAGGTTTCAAGCTGGTTGGACTCCTCCTCATCCATGTTTTTGTCATCCAGCTGTGGCAAAGATCTACTCCTGCCCTCCACATGATTCAGCTCAGAAGAAGCACCTGCTGGACAAACATCATCTGGAACGGTTGTGTCCGTGGAGGTAAATGAGTCTCTGTCTGATACCAGCAGTTGGTTTGGGCTTCGCCTGAGTTTCTGTACTCTCTCTGAGTCCGCCTGGGGTTCATTTTGATCCGGCATTGTGTCGGGGAAAGAGCCGCCCATGATAAACCCCAAAGGAATGCCTCTTTTTGGGACTGGAGGTATGGCCTGTAAAACACGATGGTAATAACACATTGTGGAAAAAGCGTTAGTCAGATGTTTTTTAGAAATATAACTCCAATTTAAAAAAGGCGGGATATTGTGAAATGTGTACAAATCTATAAGTTAAAGCGGAACAAGTCTTTTGTCCTGTTAGAGGAACTACTGTCAGTCCACCACTTTCATATTGTCAATCTAAAGGCTAAAGGTCCATTTGTGCTCATTTACACACGTAAATGTGGACATCAGGTTTTAAAAGTAGCTGTCCTAATAGTTTGATGTGTCTACAGTGTGTCATAATTGTAAAGTCAATTCCTCCACTAGGGGGCAGTGCTGAGATCAGAGCTCACTTCCGCATTTAACGCATTTGGTAGCAGTGATTCACTGCTATAAAGGTGTTTACAACCGTTCAAAAACACCTGAAGAAGAAAAAAACTAACTTCAGGGTCTTTTTAATTTCCAAGGCATCCTTATCAAAGAGATTATTAATCTCAATGAATTTTTTTCCTGGTCAGATTAATTACCTAATAAAATGGCAGCTTCTACATTGTCTTTTTCAGTGTTCTTTTGTTTGGTTGGGTGTCAGTAATACAATTCAACATTGCCACCACAATTTCTGGTGCTGTTTCTTTGTTTTCTGGATCAAGTGATGGAAAGATAAACATCATGAAACTAAATGACACACGTAAACATCTTTATACACCCAGATCGATGCAAATAAAGCAGCGGAAACTGCGAGCATGTCAGAGGTGAAGCTTGGAAGTCTGCACAATCAAGACAACACAACCAAACTCACCTTTGAAAGGGACGCTGCATCAACAGACGCCGTTGCTGTCAGTTTTCTATTTCGAGATTTTGACGGAAGTGAAAGTGGATGAAGTGATGCAGGTTCATTATGGTGTTTAATCCTAGGAATATTGCCAGGATTTTTCTGATCCTCATCTTTATGGTCCCACATTGACCGCAGAGCTTGTACGTTGACCCCAGACCTCTCTTTAGCATGAACCACATCATACAGCTCGCTGCTGTCTTCCTGGAAACAGCTGCTGTTAGTCATTGTTTCTAACTCATTCAACAAAAAGAGGAGTGAGACATGACATTAGGTTGCACCCATAAGGCATTTTTACAGTTAGAAAGACATGCATGATTGTTGATTTTGATCGACTTTAAGTTTAGCATTGTTCATTGTTTTCTTTGTTTCAAGAAATTCAATTAAATTCAACTTTATTTGAATCATGCCACCTCAACAATGTCATCTCAGGTGCTTCACAGACATCCATTTGAGCCAGTTTATTAAAAAATAGCCTAGCTAAGGGAAATCAATAGACTGTATCTCCATGCAAAAAGTCAGTGCACTGAAAGTACCCGGATGCTGCCATAAATACACTGACATTAATGTGAAACAATGGAAACTTTGTGCACTAAACCCACACCATCTTACTGACAGAGCAGACAAGGAAATACTAAATAATGGCTGCAAACAATAGTGTGGCAGAGGAATGAGTATAGCGTGAGTATGAAGTTATTTAGTTTTGGTTCTAATGGATACTGCAACTTGCTACATATCTAATGCTGTGCTTACGATAAATCCTGGATCCGATCATTTAGGTCTATAGTAACTGATCCAGTACAGTTAGCACATTTAAACTTTAGCAGTTTTTAGCTGTGTAGTGGACACAAAATAAGAAATTTGCCGTGCAGCAGAACAGCTGTACGTCCTTTCCGGTAAGTGTCCAACGTCCAGTGTTTAATTTGAGACAGCAGCCCCAGTAGTGCGCACTACACACTACATTCCAGTGCACTACGTTATTTAGTCACAGACAATGCTACTAAATGTAATGCATACTAGCACGCTAAATCTCACATTTTAGGGAGAAATAATTTAGCCATTTTCTTACTTTATTATTTATTAATTTAAAATAACGCTAAGATACAATCAGAAAGAAAGGTCCTCATTTAGCGTGTTATCATTCAAATATTTTAGAAAGATAAGCTTTAAAGCATCTTAGCATGCTAACATTTAGGAATGGGGAAGATGCTACTGTTTCCTCATATCACTGATGTTATGTCATTTTCTTAGAAGAATATTTTATGTATTATTTCAGGATGTATTTTATGACTCTGTGGTGGTCTCTGCTGTCCTCTTGGTCAGGAAGACCAGCTCTGTCCTGGGCTGCACACTAGACTCTGTGGATGAGGATGCTGGCCTTCATCATGGACAACACGTCTCACCTGTTGTGAGGGACTGAGACACCATCAGTGCAGGACAGAGCGCTGCCACAGCTCCTTCATTCCCACTGCTGCAGACTGCACAACACATCTGTACAGTACTATGTATGTATGTTTGCATATATTTCACTGTTATCATTACTAATATCATCATACCTTTTTCATATTCCACCCAGTAAATATTTAGGTTGATTTGATTGTTTTTATTTACACCTTTCTGTGTATAATTTTGTGTTTTATATATTTATGAGATATATGTTCACTTATTTATGTTTGCTTCCTGCACTTTAATCTGTATCAAGCTGCTGTAACAAGTCAATTTCTCCTCTGTGAGATGAATAAATGTCTAACTTTATAACTTTGTGGCAGGCTAACATTTTAGCATATTAGCTTCCTGAAATGTCCTGATTAACAAATATATATATAAGATATAGACTTAGTATGGGCTGCACGGTGGCGCAGTTGGTTAGCACTGTGGCCTCACAGCAAGGAGGTTGCCGGTTCGAGCCTTGGTGTGGGCAGGA